>JAAALK010000080.1:88148356-88429115 GCA_019279435.1 Zizania palustris
CCTTAGCTCGGGAGGCGTAGGATATCACCTTCCCTTCTTGCATTAAGACGCATCCCAACCCTTGACGAGAGGCATCACAGTAGACATGGAAGTCTTTCCGGATGTCTGGCAGAGTCAGAATAGGAGCTGACACAAGCTTCTTCTTGAGGGTCTGGAAGCTCTCTTCGCAATCTGAGGTCCATTCAAATTTCACTTCTTTCTGCAGAAGCCTGGTCATAGGCTTGGCGATCTTTGAAAGCCCCTGCGTCGAACTGCGTGCCATTGTCCAGCGTGAGCTGCTTGGGCACACCGAAGAGGCAAATGATATTCTGCCAGAAGAATTTCGGGACACTTCGGGAGGTGATGGAGGTCAGCGGCTCGGCCTCGACCCATTTGGAGAAATATTCGACGGCGACCACCGCGAAGCGTAGATTGCCTCTTTCCCTAGGGAACGGCCTGATGACGTCCATGCCCCAGCGAGCCAGAGGCCACATGGGTGGGATGAGCAGCAAGCTGACTAGAGGCCTGTGACTCCGGCGCCCCATCCATTGGCACCCTTGGCAGGTACGCACCAGGTCTTCAGCATCCGCAGCGATTGTGGGCCAGTATACGCCCTGCCGGAGGGCCTTCCCGGTGAGGGCTCGCGGTGCTAAATGGCTACCGCACAGCCCCTCGTGGATTTCTCGGAGCATGGTGACACCATCCGAGTGGGAGATGCATCGGAGCAGCGGGGAACATACCCCCGATTTGTAGAGGATGCCATTAATGACTTGGAAAGACTGGGCATGGAGGTGAAGACGTGCTTGATCCGGGCCGGGCCGGTCATCGGTGTTGCCGCTGAATGCTTGCAAGATGGGCTCCCGCCAATCGTTGCTAACCGTGCAGAGAACTGGGGCGGGCGGAAGCGACGTCAGGGGTTCCACTGGCCCGGAGGTAGATGCCTCGTCCCGCAGGAGTGCTGAAGGTCGGGTAATTTCTTTGAAGAAGGCGCCCGGTGGAATGGCTTGGCCACCGGCTCCGGCTTTAGCAAGGGCGTCGACTTGGTAGTTTTCACTGCTCGGGATGCTTTGAACGGATATCCCCTTGAAGGCCATTTCAAATCTCCGAATGGCTTCGAGGTAGGAGGTGAGGTCTAGGTGCCGAGCCTAGAAACTTTTGTCGATATGCCCGGCGACGACCTGAGAGTCAGTTTTGACTATGACGCGGGCGGCTCCGAGCGCATGCGCCTTGCGGAGACCCAGTAGGACACCTTCGTACTCGGCGATGTTGTTGGTAGCCTTGAAATTCAGCCGAGCGGAGAAAGAGGCCTGCTGGCCAGAGGGGGAGACGATAACTTCTCCAGCTCCAGCCCCCGAAGCCTGGTAGGCACCAGTCCAAATAGACGGTCCAAGCTTCCTCGCCTGCTCCGATACAGGCGTTATTGACCGCGGATGTCCATTCGGCAACGAAGTCAGCGAGGATCTGAGACTTGATGGCAGTTCGGGCAACGAAGGAGATCCCGAATGGAGCCAATTCTACCACCCACTTCCCGATGCAACCGGTGGCATCCTTGTTCCGGAACATGTCGCCGAGCGGGTAGGCAGTTGGAATAATGACATCGTGAGCTAGGAAGTAGTGTCGAAGCTTTCGGGATGCCATGACGAGGGCGTACGCCACCTTCTCGAGCTCAGAGTATCGCGCCTTGGCTCCGGAAAGGGCTTCGTACATGAAGTAGACGGGGCGCTGCACCAACTTCCCGCTGAGCTCTTCTTCCTGGACCAAGGCAGCGCTCGTCGCACTGCCGAAGGCGGCGAGGTAGATCAGAAGGGGACTGCAGGCCCGAGGCGTGGCGAGGGCTACGAGGTCAGAGAGGTACTCCTTTATTTGATCGAAGCAGCTCTGACACTCGGAGGTCCACCGGAGCGCCTTAAAGATGGGCAAGCTTTTTTCAGCTGATTTTGCCAAAAATCGGCCAAGGGCGGCTAAGCGTCCGGCTAGCTTCTGCGCTTGCTTCAAGTTCTGAGGAGGGGACATGTTCTGCAATGCGCTGACTTGTGTTGGGCTAGCTTCGATACCTCGGCTGGAAACCAGATACTCGAGCAGCTTCCCAGCGCGCGCTCCGAAGACACACTTCTCCGGATTGAGGCGGATCCCACACCGCCGAAGGCTATCAAAGGTCTCAGCTATGTCCGCACTGTGGCGATCCTTGACGGTACTCTTGATAACAATATCGTCCATGTACGCTTCAATATTGCGACCCATCTGATGGCCCAGAGCCTTGGATATCAGTCTTGAAAAGGTGGCCCCGGCGTTGCAGAGACCGAAGGGCATGCGGACATAGCAAAACACTCCTGCGGGGGTGACGAAGCTTGTCTTGACTCGATCCTCGGGCTTCAACAGATCTGGTGATACCCTGAATAGGCGTTGAGGAAGCTGAGGAGCTCCGCATCGGAGGTGGAATCGACTAGTTGATCAATGCGAGGCATGGGATAGGGTCACGGGGGGCAAGCTTTATTGAGAGAGGTGAAGTCGATACACATACGCCACTTTCTAGATGTTTTCTTCTGGACAAACACTGTGTTAGACAACCACTCAGTGTGACTCACTTCCCGGATGACCCCCGCTCGGAGCAGCTTCTCAGTCTCGGCCTTGGCGAGCTCAGCCCTCTCGACGGAGAGTTTCCGGAGCCCCTGGTGCACCAGTCGAGCCTTCGGGTCGACCGCCAGCGAATGCTCGATGATCGAGCGGTCGACGCCCGGGATATCTTCATCGGACCACGCGAAGATGTCGAGGTTGTTGCGGATGACTTCCTCGAGCTGCCTCGACACCTCTGGCTCTAAGCCCCTCCGAACTGGATTGGACGATCCTTCCCATCGTGGATCAAGGTCTTCATGATGATGTCCCCCTCCGGGAGAGGCTTGACCGGGCGCCCCTTCGGCATAGGATCCCTGGCGCCGGAAGGGTCGGCGTCTTCCGCGCCTTCGCGGACGCTATGAATCTGGCGTGGCTCCAGCGGCGCCGAGTGGTCGTATTCAACCCGACGGGCTACGGCCTGGTCATCCTAGGACCGACAGCACCCCCCTGGGGTCAGCATCTTGAGGCATAGGTAGTTGTGGTGGGCGATGGCTCCGAAGCGATTGAGCATCCCTCTCCCGAAGATGGCGTTGTAGGCGTACGGGGCATCCACCACGTCGAAGAGGATCTCCTCGCGGCGCTGGAGGGGGGAATCGCCAAAGGTCACCTCCAGCATGACTTGACCCAGGGCATCGAGCGGGGGGCCTGCGAAGCCCTGGAGTGGACGAGAAGCTGGCAACAAGTGCTTCTGAGAGAGACACAGCTGATCGAAGGCCTGCACAAAAATGATGTCAGCAGAGCTTCCCCCATCGACCAGGATGCGACGCACCTCGACTCTGGCGATATCTGCAGAAATGACTGAGGGGGTCAACATGCGGGAACTTGACTCCGGCGGCGTCCTCGGCGGTGAAGGTGATGGGGACGTGGGACCATTCGGGGAGCGCGGAAGGGCTGGATGTGCCGATATGCCCGACCTCCCGAACGTAGTCTCGCCGCTGGCGCTTGGATAGGGATCCCAGGGCCCCTCCTCCGGATATGGGGAGGACCACCCATTTCCCCCGATCCGGCGTGTCTTCGAGCTTGGGAGCCTAGGCCCGACCGAGCTCCGGGGCCAGGCATAGGACTTCCAGCTCGTCGCGGCGCCCGACCACCTGGACCGCTACTAAAACGAGGTACCGAGTTCCCTTTGTCGGTGGAACCGCTGCCGACATTCCGCTCGAGGTTGTCGTTCCAAAGGGTGAGGATGGTCCGGCAGGAATCGGTGTCGTGGCTCCGGTTTTCTCCGTGGACGCTGCAGTACAGCGTGGCCCCTCCGAAGTGCGCCCGTGGCAAAGTTTTGGCTCTAGCAAAGCGACTCCCACCGGACGTGTGCTGTTGCTTAGCGGGGATTCGAGGTGTGATGCTGAGGACCTCTCCCCGAAGATGCTTCCGGCCTCGCCAGGAGTCCCGGTGAAAATCTTGCCTACCGGAGTCCTGGCGGCGGAAATCAGGAGCAGGATGGGCTCCTCGGTCACGGTCCGGCGAGGCTTCGTACGCCTTGGCGCTCATGGTCCAGACAGGGACTATCATCGCCTGTCGTCGCATCTAGCCTTCTTCGGACCGGGCGTACTCTTCGAAGTACGTCATGAGCTGTGCCACCGAGGAGGTTGGCTTCCAATGGAGCTTGTCGAGGAGGCCCGGGTGTGTGACCCCTTCCCGGGCGGCGTCGATGACCGAGGAAGCCGAGAGCCGCTTGATCTGGGCCTTTGTGTGCGCGAAGCGCTGGGAGTACTGTCGTAAGGTTTCTCCGGGCTGCTGCTTCACTTGGAAGAGACTCCCGGTGGACATAGGGGCCACGAAGGTTCCTTGAAAGTTGTTGATGAATTTCTTCCTCAGCTGATCCCACGAACGGATGGTGCCAGAGGGAAGCAGCCATTGCGTCTCGGCTTCCTCCAGACGCTTCTATCGCCAGAGCGTACGAGCGGGAGAACTCTCCGGGGTCAGAATCCCTAGAGTATTTGGGAAGATTGGCGGCGCGAAACATCGAGCTGAAGCGCACCCTCTGAAGATCTGGGTGCAGGGGGGACTCCGCGTCGTAAGACGTGTTTTCCTCATGCGCTTGATCTTCGTCGTCGCTTAAGGCTACGGCCGCAACCCTCGTGGCGCGGGAGGGCTTAGGGGGGCAGAGCGACGCCTCCTGGCACCACTGGGCTAGTTCCACCTTTAGCCGGGCATTCTCGGCAGCCAGGGCGTCGGCCTGGCTCCCGCTTCCTCCTGAGGCGGTCTCAGGGTCTTGCGAATAGACATAGTCGGTTCGGAGGGCCACTACCGGGGGCCCGCTCGGAGGACGCACCTCCGATGGCCCCTCCCGGAGCCCCGCGAGGTTGACGGAGACTGCCTCAGGCGTGCCCACAGGTCCCCGAACCTCGGGCGTCCCCTCCGGGGCCTTGGTCGGCTCTACGGCAGGCGCCATGACAGGCGCCACGACTGGCTGGTCGGGGACGGTGATTGGGGTGGGCTCCACTCCGGCGGTGCGGGCTGACCGACGCAGAGGAACCGTCTTCGCGCTCTTCCGACTCGACATGCTTTCGTGACTGGGTGTAGAGGACGCTAGCTTTTTGAACTAGGTTCCCCACGGACGGCGCCAACTGTTGGGACGACGGATCGAACCAGTAGGTTTTGAGAAGTAGTGGAATGCAGTGTGCTCTGTATTCTTGGATCGTGTGTCCTGTTACAACTGTAGTCGGGGGGTATTTATAGAGTGACCCTCCCTAAGGGGCTAGGCACCCCTGAACCGCCAACCGCTAGTTGGCCCGACGCCGACCGGTAGTACAGACATGGCCTGACATGGCTGGTAGTACAGACAAAATGGACTCTATGTAGTACAGACAGGAAGATTCGATCCTGACAGCGTATCTCCGTGTCGGGATTATCTCCCCCAACAAATCCCAACTACGATTTCCAGCGAAGGCTATCAACGCCATATGGTACACAAATTGGATTCTCCGGTGGTTCTACGCCAAAGTCGGAGTAGGCAGTCGTCTGGCCGGACCCCTGCAAGACATATACTTCCGAAGGGAAGCCGAAGTCCACCCAAACCCCGGCCAGCTCGAAGCCCGCCTTAACCTGCTCCAACGAATTAGTCGCCGTATGAGCATGCGGGACTTAGCGGAGGAGTTCATCGGGCTCCAAATTCCGCCTTTGATGGCCAACTGGCCTATCAACTTCGAAGAGGACCCGGAGGTAGGACTCCGAAAAATTTCTTCAAACTTGAGCCCTGCAGGTAACTTCGAAAACTACAACATGTTTTATATATGATTATTTGATGAAATGACTAATAAAACTTATCTTTCAGCTTCTCAAGCCTGTATGACTTCGGAGCAAGTCGTTCGAGCTTCGGAGAAGATTCTTGGAGCTCCTACTCTGGTTGAAAAGGAGTGGAGGAAGAAACTGGTGAACAGTTGGGAGCGACTTAACCAAGTATGGGGCGTACTCGGAGTCGTAGCCCCCCTCCTCTGGATTGGGTGACTTCTGAGCAAGGGCCAAAGAAGAGGAAAGCAGATGCTAGGACTTCGGCTCCAGCGAAGACTCCCGTAAAAAATTTAGCCCGAAAGCCTAAAAATGTGGCTCCTTCTAGGCCTGTGGCTTCGCCTTCCGATTCATCTAAAGATGAGGCAGTGAGAGAAATGCAAAGGTTCCTTGTGAACCACTTAGCGAAGATGAAGCGCACACAAATGTTGAAGTTGTAGACACTGGTGATGTAGCAAGTGTGCCAGCTGCTCCAGACAGCTCCGAGTAGGCTGGGACCTCGAGTGTCTAGCCTGACTTGCTGCATCAAGAAGCCCCTACTACTAAAGGCGGAGTCGAAGTTATAACTAAACAAGCTTCGATTCCGGACGAAGTGGTAGCTGTTGCTCCAAGTGAGGTTTCAACAGCCAACCCTTCGGTTCTAGACCCCGAGTCTGATGAAGACTTCGAAGGGGCCTTCGATCCTCCAAGTAGCCCCGTACTCATTCGCCGACAGGATTTCGGAGGTAAACTTCATTAAAGCACCTTTTTCTTCACCATGCAAAATTATGCAATATATAATACCTTCGTATTGGCAGGGTCTGGTCCCATGGAGATGACTCCTCCTGCGAAGACTGCTCCTAGGACCTCGACATCTCCGGGGTCGGTTCTAGAAGCTGCACAGATGGGACCCGAAAAAGGTAAAGGCAAAATGGACCCCTTTCCTGCTCTGAACTCAGGATTAACTCCATCGGAATCGACAGACGGAGGACAATCTACGCAGGGGGGACAGTCAACCGAGGTTTTCGGGGATGCGGCGCAGTGCTCCGGCCCTTCACCCAATGAAGATGATCAAATGGCTTTGTCCATGCTCCCCATCCTAGCTCCCTTTCTAGAGCGAAGGACCGGACTTCGAGCCTTGCTCGAACCTTTGGATCGAGCTAACCGTGAAGTTGGGGGAACAGACTTAGTAGCCATACTTGGGGAGGCTGAAGGGTCGGAGCTGTGCACAGCTTTGGAACGGGTAGCATACCAGGTACGAAGCATCTGCAAAAACAAGATTAATTTCAACTTATGAACAATTTCTCACCTTGCTTTTTTTCGCAGCAAATAGTCTTGGCTCAAGCTGCAGTTGTTTTGAACGAGCGAGGAAGTATTCATCTTAAGGAGAGGATTACTGCCCTCCAAAGGAGTCTTGAGGGCTCCAAAATTCGAATCTCCGGCTTGGACGAGATGGTTGCAGCGGAGAGGAGAGCTAGACTTGGTCTGGAGGCTGCAAGTCAGAAGCTCGAAAACGAGAAAATCGTGCTTCGGGCTGAAATAGAAAAAATGCGGGCAGGGCATGCAACTGTGGGGGTTGAGTTGGTTAAGCTTCAAGAAGAAAAGACGAAGGCCATGGAGGAGGCCAACAACCTGCTTAGCCAGAAGAACTCTTTGGCTACGGAGGCAGCTAGACTATCTTCTGTGGTAGATGAGCTGTCTTCATCCAGGGATGCCTTAATTGAAGACAAGGTGAAGTCGGAGAAGGTAGCTGCGGAAGTCATGGATAATCTTTTAGGTGTCTTAGAGTACTTCGGTACTTCTTGGACACTATCTTCGAGTGACAACGTCCCCTTGCCGCGTCGACTGAAAATGATCCAAGGAGCAGCGAAGATGATGAAGACAATGGGTATTTGGTATGGAGAACTCTCCGGCCAAGTAGCTTCTCTCGGAATACTTCGTTACTACGAAGATCTAGGGCTATCAGTAGCACCAGACTTGGGGGCAGCTCCTATTACCTTCGACGAGAACCAGCTGCTAAACCCTTCCAAGGATGTGGCCGCAACATGGCAAGCCTTCCAAGCGTCATGGAGAGCCGAAGGTCGAACCACGATCAAGGCTTGGATTGATTAAGGGCTTCACTAGAAACAAGCTTGGTCTCAGGCTTCGAGCAGCCAGCCTCCGCCAGACCCGCATGTTTAGTTTTGTTTAGGGGTCCGAATATGTAAAAATTATGCTTTCATCTGTTATGAATGAAAACTTATTTGGAAATGTTTTTAGGCTTCCCAACCTCGTATGGATGATCTCAAAGTATTAAATGTTACCGAAGAACTTCGCCTGCTATGGGCTACCTTCGACCTTTTAAAACTTCACAAACGACCTCGATTTCTGATTCCTCGAGAAAGCTCCGGTGCGATAGCGCCCAAAATACGCAAAGATATATTATCTTATATTAAAGAGGAAGAAAAAGAAGTTAACTTGGACACCTCATCTTCTGAAGACGTTGAATGGTCCGAAGAAGAGAGTACTGCTGAAGAACAAAGAAAAAAGCCTGAAGAACTTTGAAGCTGGGAGAGAAGCCCTGAGTGACTTCGAACTTGGGCTGAACTTCAACAGGAACAAAAAGATTTTTGAGCTTCGAAAGGAGGGAGAAGAATTAAAACAAAGTTATTAGGACTCCCGGCTCTGGAACTAGTCGTTCTCGCTTTAGTGGTAGCTCTAGGGATCGAAGGGGTCTTCATTTCCTTCTTGGTATAGATACAAATTTTTCATAATGTAATGTAATCTGTTTGAATGATAAAGATTAAGATTTTAAAATTGTCTCCCTACTTCCCAACCCCTCTTTGGGCGTAAGCAACTTCGAAGTGTAGTCGAAGATGGTTAGGCGCAAAGAAAAAGACTTAGGAGTACAATTTTGGAGGCTCGGAGCCCCTTAGCAACATAGAGATTGATTAAAATCTCACAAAATGTCTTCGACTACTTGGAGTCTGAAAACTGGTAACTTAGTACCTTTTGTTTGAAAGTAGTCATTTCGGACTAATTTTCCGGACACCTTAGCATCCAAAATGACTGGTCACTTTGGACTCTTTTAATAGATATTCGAAGCTTATCAGCTCAAATTCTGTTCTGTTTGGCCTCCTTCGGCTCTTTTTGTGAATGCTATCAAACCAGTGGTTCAGGAATTCGCAGTGGTCTCCTTGGACACTTTTTACTGATGCTTTCAAGCCGGAGCTTGGAATCCGCATTATTTGGTCTCCTTCGACTCCTTTTACGGATGCTTTCAAGCCGGTGGCTTGGAATCCGTTTTTCAGTGACTTTCCCACCTCGTCGGATGCTTCGAACCAGTGGTTCGAAGTTCGAAAAATTGGTTCAAATAAATGAAACTTCCCTCACAGCCAACTTCGTTCTTCCAGTGCATCCACTAGAAGTAGGAAGTGTTTGAGAGGTAGGCATTGTCTGAACCATGAACTTTATTAATTCAGAAAGTTTTTACAAATGATTAAAAGGACCCCCTATGCGAAATATCACTTTAAGTGCTCCGCATGCCAGCCATGCTTTAACTCTTCGCCTTCTAAATTAGCTAGCTTAAAAGAACCAGGCCGTCCTGAATGGAGAATAACGTATGGACCTTCCCACTTATTTCCTAATTTCCCTGGTGCTATAATGCTTCGCAAAACTACATGACTTGGCTTAAGTTCGTTAAGCTTAACCTTCGGGTCAAACGAAGTCTTTGTCTGTTGCTGATACTTTGACAAATTGGCGACAACTCGAAGTCTTGTTTCTTCTATTAAATCAAGCGAAGTTTGCCTTTCTCCTTCTATTTCAAGTTCGGTGCTGCGAAGAGATCCTCCTTTAAGCTCTGTTGGCATCATAGCTTCATCTCCGAATAATAGTCTGAAAGGAGTGAAACCTGTGGACCTTGTTTGGGTGGTCCGAATGGACCATAAGATCTTTGGGAGCTCTTCGGTCCACAACCCTTTTTCCAACCCTACTATTCTTCGATTCAACCCTAACAAGATATTACCATTGGCTCTTTCTACAGCTCCGTTAGACTGAGGATGGCACCCAGCAGCGAAGCATATTTGTATGCCAAGATCTTCGCAAAACTTCCTCAAGGGCTTTGCATCAAACTGTGTTCCATTGTCAACTGTGAGATGTCGAGGTACTCCGAACCTGCATATAATACTTTCCAGAAAATTTTTTGTACATTATTCGAAGTGATAGCTGTGAGGGGTTCTGCTTCGACCCACGTGGAAAAATACTCAATTGCTACCACTGCGAATTTCAAAATTCCTTTTGCTACTGGGAAGGGGCCAATAAGGTCCATGCCCCATCTGACCATGGGCCACACTGAGGCAATGACTTGAAGAGTTGTTGGCGGACGGTGAATTCTTCTTCCCATCCATTGACAACCCTGGCACGTGTGGACTAGGCTCTCCACATCAGCTACTATTGTAGGCCAATAAAGCCCCTAGCGAAGTCTTTTTCCTGCCAAAGGCCGAGGGGCTAGATGGCTACCACAAAGGCCTTCATGAATTTCTCGGAGAATCTCCTGACCTTCGGCTTGAGATATACATCAGAGCAGAGGGGAACATACTCCTGACCTTGTAGAGAATACCGTTGATTATATGATAATTTCAAATTCTAAGCTTTTACCTCGAAAGCTGTGGCCCTTCAGGCAAATTTGCTTCTCCTTGCAACAATTCCATAATTGAACTCCGCCAATCAGTACTTGGAATGGAAAGAACTTCCTCGGGAGGGATCTGTGGCACCGAAGGTGAACTAAGCTATTCGTAAAAAACTCCTTCCGGAATGTCCATAGCTCCGGCTGCAGCTTTTGCCAAGGTATCAGCTTGCATATTTTCAGCTCTGGGTATACTTCGGATGGAAATCCCTTTAAATGCTGCGTCAATCATACGGATCTCTTTAAATATTTTGCAAGCTGGGGATGACGAACTTGAAAACTTTTATCAACGTGCCCTGCTACAATTTGAGAATATGTTTTAATAACAACTCTTGTAGTCCCCAAAGCACGTGCCTTTCGAAGTTCGAACAAAATTCCTTCATACTCCGCTGTATTATTGGTGCACTTAAAGTTGAGCCTTGCGGAGTACATTGCCCTTTGCCCTGAAGGCGAAATTATTACCGCTCCAACACCTGCTCCAGATGCTTGGAAAGCTCCATAAGAGTATATAGTCCAAATTCCTTCATTTGACTTCTCCGGAGCCCATACTGCGGATGGAGTCCATTCTGCCACAAAATCTGCCACCACCTGTGACTTGATCGCTGTCCTTGCCACAAAGGAGATGCCGAAGGGTGCTAATTCGACAGCCCATTTCCCAATTCTTCCCATAGAATCCTTGCTTCGGAGTATATCTCCTAAGGGATACGAAGTTGGTACAATCACATTATGTGCTAGGAAATAATGCCTTAACTTCCTCGAAGCCATTATCAGAGCATAGGTGAACTTCTCAAGCTCAGAATATCTTGTTTTTGCTCCAGACAATGCTTCAGATACAAAATAGACTGGATTCTGTACCAACTTCCCATTGAAATCAACTTCTCTGACAAGGACTGCACTGAAAATGGAGCCAGTAGCTGCAAGGTAGAGGAGTAGGGTTTCAACCGCAACAGGCACCGTGAGTGTAGCGAGGTTACTGAGATAATTCTTAATATCATCAAAACTCTTTTGACACTCCGATGTCCATGCAAAATCTTCGGACCCTTTCAATGATTTGAAAATGGGTAAACTTCTCTCCGCAGACCTTGCTAGGAACCTGCTAAGTGCGGCAAGGCGGCCAGTTAGCTTTTGCACTTGCTTCAAATTTTCTGGAGGAGCCATCCTTTGTAATGCATTTATTTGATTAGGGCTAGCTTCAATCCCTCTGCTTGAAACTAGATACCCTAACAATTTTCTAGCCTGAGCCCCGAAGATACATTTTTCGGGGTTAAGACAGACTCCACATGCCCGGAGGCTATTGAACGTTTCTGCTAAGTCTAGGCTATGTTGGTGCTTTAGAGCACTCTTTATTACAATGTCATCCATATAGGCTTCTACATTGCGGCCCATTTGATGACCTAGAGCCTTAGCAATTAACCTCGAAAAAGTTGCCCCTACATTTCTTAAGCCGAAAGACATTCTTACATAGCAGAAGACTCCCGACGCAGTTACAAAGCTTGTTTTGATTTCATCTTCGCGCTTTAACCAGATTTGATGATAGCCAGAATACGCGTCGAGGAAGCTTAATAACTCCGAACCAGCAGTGGAGTCAACTAATTGATCAATTCGGGGCATGGGATAGGGGTCACGGGGCATGCTTTATTCAAAGATGTAAAGTCAATACACATGCGCCACTTCCCGGAAAATTTCTTCCTAACGAAGACTGGGTTGGCTAGCCACTCCGCATGAGCTACTTCTCTAATAATCCAAGCCTTCAGCATCTTTTTAACTTCAGCCTTAGCAAGGATGGCCCACTCCGCAGTAACTTCCAGAGTCCTTGTCGGATAGGCCGAACCCTCGGGTTCACAAGAAAGCTATGCTCAATAATATCCTGACTGACTCCGGTAATTTCCTCATCAGACCATGCAAAGACATCTAAATTTTCTTCAACTACTTTTTCTAACGAAGTAGCGACTTCTTGAGGCAAATCCTTGCCGAACTGAAATGAATAGTCTTTGCCGTCTTTGACAATAACCTTTGTTACAATCTCTCCTTCGGGGCTGGGTCGTCTTAGGAAGAACTTCTTCGAAGGTTCACCTGAAGAAGAGATATCCTCTAGGTTGCCTTGTACATTGTTCACTTGACTCGGGTCAAGAGGGGGGCATTACCATACTCTGCTCTTCGTGCATTTGCCTGATCTCCGAAGACAGTGAGCACTCCCGCTTGCGTGGGCATCTTCATACACAAATAATTATGATGCGCCACGGCTCCGAACTGATTCATCATGCCCCTCCCAAAGATAACATTATATGCGTACGGGGCATCCACAACATCGAAAATCACCTCCTCTGTCCTTGCCAGTAGCCCCTCTCCGAAGGCAACCTCCAGACCTATTTGGCCGAAGGCATCAAGAGAGGGTCCTGCGAAGACTTGCAAAGGACGAGCTGCAGGGAGGAGATGCTTCCTAGAGATATAGAGCTGATCGAAGACTTGGACGAAGATAATATCTGCTCAACTCCCTCCATCAATCAGCATTCTCCGGACTTCAGTCCCTGCTATATCGGCAGTAATAACAAGGGGATCTGCATGCGGAAACTTTATGCCAGCTGCATCATCTGCAGAAAAAGATATCGGCACATGGTACCACTCAGGCGTGGCAGCTGCGGACGAAGAAGTTCCAATATGACCCACTTCTCGGACATATTCTCTTCGCTGTCTCTTTGACATACTGCCGAGGGTCCCTCCTCCGGAAATGGGAAGGACTACTCTTTTTCCTCGATCTTGACCATCTTCCTGCTTCGGAGGTTGGCATAATATTGACCACCGGAGGTTGCCTTGCAGGGTCGAAGTTGTCTATACGTGCCACAGCCTGGATAGGCTCCAGACACACCTCGGAAGGAACTCTGTCAGTAGTGCCTCGACCCGAGGTTCTTTCAAGGTACTCGCCTCTTAAAGAAAGTATAGACTTGCACGCATCAGTAGCGTGACTTTGATTCGCACGCATCAACATGCCTCTTAAAGTGAAGAAGGCCTGGGCTTTGCCAGCCGGCTTCCCTAGAGGCCCCCAGCCTCTGGTCTTGCTTCTCGAAGCTTGTGAAGTCTTAGGGGCAAATTTTTGCGGAGGTGCAATGTTCAAGACTTCTAAACGAGGATGCTTTTGCCCCCGACGCTTGTCATGCTGGACTTCGAAGTTAGGTCCCTACGAAGGTATTGAATTCTTAACTTCCAACTTGACTTCTTGCAGGATTGACGAAGTTGAAGCAGTTCTCCAAAGCCACCCTTCTTCTGACCTAGAATACTCTTCAAAATAAGACATCCACTGAGCAACAGAGGATATCTGTTTCCGATGAAGTTTATCAAGGAGGCCCACATGGATAACTCCCTCTCGAGCTGCATCAACTATAGAGGATGTAGTTAGCCCTCGAATTTGCGACTTCGTATGGGCGAAGTGCTTGAAAAATTGTCTTAAAGTCTCTCTAGGCAGCTGCTTCACCTGGAAAAGACTTCCTGTAGACATTGGGGGTACGAAGGTACCCTGAAAGTTACTTATGAACTTCTTCCATAATTGCTCCTAGGTTCTAATTGACCTTGGCTTCAGGGACCAGAACCACCGCAAAGCCACCCCTTTGAGAGCAAGAGGGAAACACTTGGCCATGGTGTCCCGCACTCCTCCACTAGCCTCAATTGCCAACACATAAGAACGGGAGAACTCCCCGGGGTCCTCATCTCCATAATACTTGCAGAGCCTCGAAGTTTTAAACTTAGGGTCGAAGCGCACTTTCTGCAGCTCAAGATGCAACGGAGACTCGCTATCGAAGGAAGCATTCTATGGGGCTTTGGGATAAGGAAGTTCGTCGTCTTGGGGCACTTCGGGAATGACCAGGGTGGCCTGAGAATGAAACCTATATGCGGCTTCTTGCCTCCACCTCGCCACTTCAGCTTGGAGACTGGCCATTTGGGCTGCCATGTCGCCAAGACCATCTTCATCTCCTCCGGAAGGACCTTCCGGGTCTTGAGAACTGTATGTGTCAGTTCGAAGCAGAATTGGAGCAGGAGAAGGGATTCCGGCTGGCCGAAGTATAGATGGGGTTGGAGGAGGAACTCCGTATGATCGAGGAAGGGGAATCCCTTCGGGGGTCTGAGGTGGAGGAATTACCGAAGGTCCTCCAACCTCGACTGTGTTCGAAGATCTTACTCCGGAGGTCCGAGGGGACCTCCGAGTAGGACTACCACCTGAACTCTGCTTCGGAGGCATGGTTTGAGAACTTGGTAGAGAACGAAGTTTTTTGGACTAGGCTCCCCACGGACGGTGCCAACTGTTGGCGTAAAAGATTACGCTAACATGTTTTGAGAGGTTAGAAACTAACAAACGAAGTGTTTGTGAAATGAACTGTTTCAAGCCTCCGAATTGGATAATATCTAAAAGCAGTTCGAAGATGTGTATTGAATAACTCAGTATTCGATCCTCATTACAGGGTAAAACGAGGGGTATTTATAGGCCAAAATCTTAAGGAAAAGACCTTTTTACCCCTCCATTACAACCGACATAGTGGAAACTATTCGGTACCCTTAATAGGGCTTAAATGGTAAAATACTATTCTAATGAGAAAGAAGATAAGTCTTCCATCTTAGCTGGCAGTGAGGTTCTCTGAAGAGTCTACATTCAAAGATATATTCCGAACAAAGCTCCGCTTTGATCCTTCGAACTTGACCCAGTACTAAACCGGAGTTAGATACTAGAGAACTTTGGTTTAATAGAATGCCTTCGTCTTGTTATTGTAGTGACCCCGAGGATGAAGTATTTTCCCCCAACAATAGGGAACACAAAATGAACTCACAGGATGAATACATGAGAATGGCGGCTAGCACAGGAGTTCTAAAATGGCTGCTCAAAGTGTTATTGTTGCCTAGCTAGCCTCCACTATTTATAGGCACTATTCAGCCCTATGAATAGACTACTTTACCCCTAGGGTTTACATTGATTTTGTCTCATAAGAAATGGGGTACAGATGGTAGTCTACTATATTTGGAGGCTTCTTTGTCAGCTTCGCAGCGGAGACAACATCAGCTTTTGCAGAGCAGACATGATCAGCCTTTGCAGTTTTGGATTCTTCTGAAGGCCCCCTTCGCACGCGAGGGGTGCGGTTGCTTCGGCGAGAAGCCTTGAGCCTGACGGCCTTCGCTTCACCGAAGTGAGCCTTCGATACAGTGACGGATTTGAGCCGAAGCCGTCAAAGCCATTGAGCCTTCACGCCATCACCTCTGTAGTGGACCACCACAACTTCGTAGCTACTCCTAGCTCGAACTCTATAAGTCTGTGTACCAAAGCCATGTATGGCCGAAGTACCTCAAGTCAGCCACACTCCGAAGCCCCACCTTCGGAGTACCACCCTTCAAAGTCCCTCCTTCGTCCAAGGCCTCCGCATGAAGCATTCCATGAGCACTTCATTGCAGTGTCTCTCCCCGAGCACACTCCTCGACAAACCTCACCCGGACCATGCCTTCGATGCACCTCGTCTTCTGAGACTTCCGTCGGGTGAACCTTCGAGTGCCTCCATCCGGAGCACACTTTGTCAACCATACCCCGAAGTCACTCCATTCGAAGTACCCTTCTAAGTGCCTCGCCTTCGAGGACTTCATCTTAGGGTACCTTCAGCCAGAGCCACGCTCCGCACTCTCTATCTTCGCCTGGCGCACCTTGACCCGAGGACCGACCTCGACTCCACGCAGCCTTCATGACCAAGCTCCCCGCTCACCTAGCATCAAGCCTCCCGCTTGACCCAGGTTCACTTGCTACGAACCGTCCGTCGCCTCCGAAGTAACCCGCGCACCACAGACAAATAGACAAGTGTATCCAGTACCCCAAAGACCTCTCCGGGTAAACAACCTCTGGTACACACTCTGGTGTACCGCCCAAAGTACCGAACCCTTCGGTACGACCAAGATTATCGTGTACTGTTGGACCCCTCCGGCAGTCACACTCCGCTGCAACAGCTGCAGCAATCGAACCCATCGAACCCTTCAGTGAAACAACCTCCGAACCCCTTCGGAGGTACCTCTTCGAAACAAGAGGATAAAATCTGTCAATCACTCATCACAGACTCCGAAACCAACCCTTGGTTTCTCATGGTTAGTCTATCTCTTGATCAATTACTTATGCAAAACGATGAATTACATGATGCAATTATTTCACACGATTGAGTGCTTAAACTTGCTGCTAAAGAACGAAAAGAACAAAAGCTTAAAATTGAATCACTTTCTATTGAACTTGCTTTGTTGAAGTCTAAATCTGAAACTGCTGATTGTGAGTCTTGTGTTGTCGTGATGGATGAACTTGCTCAGTTCCGTCTAATTCATGCTCAAAACATTGAAAAACTTGAAAATGTTCAGAAGCAACTCTTGGTGGCGGAGTCTAGTCCTAATGCCATCGATGAATGCTTGAATTGCACTTTACTGATTGAGAGCGTTAGTTTGAGAGATAAGCATATCGATGAGCTTAAGGCTAGATTGAAGAGTGTTGAGTGTTCTAAGGATGTGCAGCCGGCTTGTCCGACCTACATCACCCTTAAGGACCAACTCAGCTTTCCTAGAGAGCAAGTAGAAAAGCTGAAGTGTGAGAATGATTATCTGCTTTCCATGGTATACAAATGCAGTGAGGGGAAAGGGAAAATGGATTTGCTTTTGGATAAAACTAAAATGTGCGCTGATAGGGCAGGGTTAGCTATTGGGTTAGGTTATGAGAGGACTTCATCCAGTACGCCAAGCCAAACGGTGTTCACTCTACCTACTACCCTTGAGAAAGAGAGAGCCCAGTTAGACACACCTCAAAAAGCCAAAAATCATACCCAACCCAAAAAGATAATCATTTCTTCACTCAAGACAAACTCCAAGCAAAAACCTAGGAAAACTGTGAGGTTCACGCTAGAAACCTATAAACCTACACCCAAGAAAGTGTTCCATTGCACTTATTGTCATCGTGTAGGTCATTTGATTGGTTTTTGCTATAGATGCATGAAAGATCAATGTCGTGCTCATGCTTTACATTTTCATGATTATACTTCATTTGATATGCATGACTATGATTATAATACTTATACTGATTATGAGTCTCCTTTCAGTTATACGAGTGGCTATGCCCATCATGGTGTATATCGTACCTCGTATGATGATAGACCACGTAGGCGTTTTGGCCCTAATTATTTTAGGAGACCTCAGCGAGTTGCGAGGAGACCTCATGTGTAGTATGATTCTCATCACACACAGTCTCCTGCTTTACCTACTTCTCGGGTAGTTCAGTGCTGGATACCTAAGCATCTTATCTCTAAACTCAGTGTTGAGTACTCGAGATTTTTATTCTCTACTTAGGGGAGTCATGGGAGGCTGGAGGACAACTGGATCATTGATTCCGGGTGTTTATGACACATGATCGGGAAGTCTTCATGGTTCTCCAATTTCACCTCAGCCGGGCAACATGAAAGCATCACATCTGGAAACAATTGCAAAAGCAGACTGAAGGGCAAAGGTATGATCAAAATTAATGAAAATTTCACTCTCACTAATGCTGCTTTGGTTGAGGACTTAGGGTACAATTTGCTTTATGTTTCACAATTGCTTGATGAGGGTTTTGAGGTTCATTTCAGTCGTGATGCCTCTTATGTGCGTGATTCTTCTGGTGTTTTTATTTGCAAAATCTTAAGAGCAGGGAGAATTTTTGGAGCTGATTTCACTACGTCTTTTGGATCTTCTCATTGTCTTTTAGCTGAACCGTCTTCTGAGCTTTGGATGTGGCATAGGAGACTAGGGCACATGAGTTTTTATTTGCTTGTGAGATTGAGTGCCCTAGGACTCATCTGAGGATTGCCCGAGCTCAAATTTGAGAAGAACCTCATTTGTGATCCATGTCATCTTGGTAAAATGGTTGCTGCCTCACATTACCCCATAAACATGGTGATGACTGAGCGACCCGGTGAGCTTCTACATATGGATACGGTTGGTCCATCCCGGGTTAGTTCTTTAGGCGGCAAATGGTACGTGCTTGTTGTGGTTGATGACTATTCTCATTACTCTTGGGTTTTCTTTCTCGTAAGCAAGGATGAAGTGTTCATACACTTTCAAAGCTTAGCGTTGAGGCTATTCAATGAACTCCCTGGTGCAATGAAGGCTCTTCGAAGCGATAACGGCACCGAGTTCAAAAATAGCTCTTTTGCAGAATTTTGTTCTGAACATGGGATTGAACATCCGATTCTGCACCGAGAGTCCCTCAACAAGATGGTGTGGTTGAGAGGAATAATCGTACACTTGTGGAGATGGCTAAGAGGATGTTGAATGAGCACAGGACTCCTAAAAAATTTTGGGCTGAAGCCATGAGTATAGCATGCTACATCTCCAACAGGATCTTTTTGCGCTCTTTGCTGAATGTGATGTCTTATGAACTTCGCTTTGGGAGGAAGCCCAAGGTCACTCACTTCAGAGTGTTTGGATGTCGTTGCTTCATCCTGAAGCGAGGAAATTTGGATAAATTTGAATCGCACGAATCTGCTGGGATCTTTTTGGGCTATTCTTTACATGGACACTCTTATCGTGTTTTCAATATTGAAACTAACACATTGGTAGAATCTTGTGATGTAACTTTTGATGAAACTTATCCGTGTGTTAGCCCTAACTTTGATTTTGCAAGTGAGCACGATATGAGTGAAACACTTTTTGAGGAAGAAGATCCATCAGATGATGAAGATCCTGAGGCTGTACCACTACCTCCCTCTACGGCGACTCCAGAAGTTTTGACTACATCGACAACAAGACCTAAAGATTCTACTTCTGAGAGTGTGGAGCAAACTTCGGCAAGAGTTGAGGGGGAGATTCTATCACAGAGAGATGCACTGCTTCATATTCAAAGAAGTCATCTCTTGGAGCAGATCATCGGCGAGCTAAATGAACGAGTAACCCGATCTCACGCTCATTTTGTTGATTCTGCTTTTGTTAATAATTTTGAACCATTAGATGTTAGTCATGCTTTGTCTGATGCGAGTTGGGTCAACGCCATGCATGAGGAACTTGAAAACTTTGATAGAAATCAGGTTTGGATTCTCGTTGATCCAACCCCTAACATTCATTTAATTGGTATAAAATGGATTTTCAAAAACAAACCAGGGAGGATGGGGCGATAGTGAGAAATAAATCTAGGCTAGTGGCTCAAGGGTATACTCAAGTCGAGGGGGTTGATTTTGGAGAAACTTTTGCACCGGTAGCTTGACTTGAGGCCATTAGGATCTTGCTTGCTTTTGCCTCTTTGCGCGGCTTAAACTTTTTCAAATGGATGTGAAAAGTGTGTTTCTGAATGGTTTCATAGGAGAGGACGTTTATGTCAAGCAGCCTCCTGGCATTGAGGATCCCAGGTACCACCATTGAGTCTTTAAACTTCACAAAGCGCTATATGGGCTCAAACAAGCACTGAGGGCATAGTACGACCGCCTAAGGACGTTCTTGATCGAGCATGGGTACAAAATGGGGTCCGTTGACAAAATGTTGTTCACTCTCATGCTTGGCAAAGACTTCATACTTTATTAGATATATGTCGATGATATAATATTTGGTGGTTCATCTCATACACTTGTTGCTGAGTTTGCAGAATCGGTGAGCAGGGAATTCGAGATGTCAATGATGGGCGAGCTGACCTTCTTCCTAGGTTTGCAAATCAAACAAAGCAAACAAGGAACTTTTGTCCATCAAATAAAATACACTAGAGATTTGCTTAAATGATTTCACATGTATGGCACTAAACCTCTTGCTACCCAAATGGGTACTTCTATTGCTCTTGATCCAGATGAAGACGGAGAAGAAGTGGACTAGAAGGAGTATCACAGCATGATCGACTCCCTTCTGTACTTGATGGCTACGAGGCCGGACATACACTTTGCTTTGTGTATGTGCACTCGTTTTCAGGCTTCTCCCAGGGCATCACATCGTCAAGCTGTCAAACGCATCTTAAGGTACCTCAAGCATACTCTTGAATTCAGTATTTGGTATTCTGCATCATCTTCATTATGCTTGAGAGGTTTTTCTGACGCTGACTTTGCTTGTTGCCGGATTGATCATAAGAGTACTTCTGGGACGTGTCATTTTCTTGGATCTTCTCTTGTGTGTTGGTCTTCACGCAAACAGTCTAGCGTTGCATAGTCTACAACCGATGCTAAATATGTAGCTACTACTAGCTGTTGCGCACATATTTTATGGATGGTTTCTACTTTGCGGGACTTTGGGTTGGAGCTTTCACGTGTTCCACTATTTTGCGATAATACAAGTGCGATAATGCATATTTTATGGATGGTTTCTACTTTGCAGATATTTTCACTAAGCCTCTCGATGCTTCTCGCTTTGCATTTTTGAGGGGAGAGCTTGGCATTTGTCATCCTTATGGCATCATGTGAGGGGGAGTTGTGTACATATGCATATGCTTCTAAAATATGATTAATTTCTTTTACATGTACATAACTTGTGTGTGCACTTTACAATACTATCCTGCATTCACTATGTGATTGTGCTTAGAATGAACTCATCTATCTATATGATTTGAGCATGGATTTTCATTGCGAAAATTTGAAAATGGTCACTACCAAGTCTGGTTTCTAGCATGAATAGGCTAGGGTGCTTTTGCTATTCACTTCTTACTTGATAGCTTTTTCCTTGTCACTTGGATGCTCATATGCAACTTGATCATGTTGTTCAAAAATAAAAATAAAAAAATGAAAAATGATGAAAAATTGAAAAATGAAAAATGAAAATGAATCAAATGTGCTAAAGTGATGATAAAATTGAAAAGATCTAGGTGGGTTTGCATAATCGCACTACTTTGTTTTGGACTACATACCATTGCACTTTGGTTTGAACTGGGACATCGAGTGTATACCAAGATCAACGCCTTAAGCTTTTGATGGTTTATCCTAGGCTTGGCTTGATCGGTTAGCATAAGGTTGACTTGCAAATAACCCCTAGCATTAAAAAATAATAATAAAAGTTTACTTTTCTCGCATATCAAGTTTGCTATAGCTCCTTGTAGTGGGATGTGCTTTTTGAGTTGGTTTGTGACTAGCTTTTGTGATTCTTACCTTGCCATGTCTAGTTCACTAGTCTGGGTAGTGATGCTTTTATTTGCTTAAACTTCAAACTGCTTGCTCACACGGATATTTAGATGGTGGTTATTCAAAGCGTGCCATGCAGTTTAGTCAAGACAAATTGTGAGGCACAAGAAGTACTTGTAATGTAATTGGACTTAATCATATTATGGAAGCATTGCATGGTCACTTTACTCTCTCGACTCATGGGGAAATCTTGATGTCTACATTGCCGAAGGGGAGAGTACTTGGAGGACTTGGAGCTTTTTGATGAGGTTGTGATCTTTTGTGTTTGTGATCTTTTGAGCTTTTGAGGTAATTTTTGCGTTGCTTAATCATTTGGCAAGTGACATGTTTTCTCATTTTGCTATCTTTAGAGCTTTTCATGGTCACTTGTATGTTGAACCTTCACTTTACTCTTTTTGGATCTTGTGTTGTCAATGCACTCATCAAGGGTGAGATTGAGGAACATAGTGAGGTGTGTCACTAGTGTTCAAGGTAATGATGAGTGATTGACAGGATGCATTCATGAGTTGAGTCTGGATGTTCTGGAGTTGGTGTGTGTGTCTGTGTTTGTCTCATGTGTGCAGGCTTGAGTTACTCGTCAACTGTCGATGGCACGGGATTAGGGTTAGATGGGGAGTCTAATGCCAGATGGTCGAGGGTGTCAGTCGAAGTCGAGAGTGGACTCTGATGTACACATGGATGTCAAACATGACGTTGAGTTGAAGATTGATCGAGACAAAGCGTCGATCCAATCAGCGAAAGGGAAGCCAATTCAAGTGATAAGGTGGATCAAGGGATCGAGAGCAGGATAGAGTTGCTGGCGGTCGAGTTGACGGACTGAAGACAGGCGTCGACAATCAGGAAAGGCTTTGTTGGTTTTTGCTGAAAACCGTCGAAACTTTAAATGTTTTTTAATTCAATAAAATTATGTCATGTATTAGTTTAAGTTTTTAGTTTCATAGTGTGTTCTTTTTAGTGTATTTTTGGAATGTATCTATTATGAAAATATACTAAAGAGGGTCTTTTTGTATTTTGTCTTTTAGGGTATAATAGTTTTATTTCAGAATTGTATTTTGAGTTTTTTCTAGGGGGCAATTTGTAAAAATGAGCCTTCTAGAAACATGGGTGTTGGCCCAAACATTACGCTAACAGGTTTCTGAAGATTAGAAACTAACAAACGAAGTGTTTGCGAAGGAAACTATTCTAAGCCTCCGAAAGGATAATAACTTAGAATAGTTTGAAAGTGTGTATTGAATAACTTGTATTCGGTCCCTATTACAGGGTAAAACGGGTGGTATTTATAGGCCCAAACATTAAGGAAAAGACCTTCTTACCCTTCTATTACAACCGACATAGTGGAAACTATTCGGTACCCTTAATAGGGCTAAAATGGTAAAAGACTAATCTAATGAGAAAGAAGATAAGTCTTCCATCTTAGCTGGCAAAGAAGCTCTCGGAAGAGTCCATGTTCGAAGATATACTCCGAACCAGATTCCGTCTTCATACTTCGAACTACCTTCAACGTACATCTGAGAATATACGTCGGAATCCTTTGACTTGATTTCTTGTCTTTATCTTGTTACTGCGATAATCCTGAAGATGGAATATTTTCCCCCAACAGTAGCCCCTCGAATACGCTTCTCCGTTAAATCTATGATGTTAGGGAAGCAGTATACACAAGAAAACATATCCATGTGCAGGGATTAGCAGACTTAATACACCTCCGAAATGTATGGAGATGCGAACTTCAAATTATTTTCTAAGTGAATTGCATTCGAAGTATTTTATAATTAACTCCGGAAATCCGAAAGTCTTTTTAGACTTGGAAAAAATAGCCGTTGGCTTTTTCCTTCTGACGGAAGTTACGCAATGCGTTAATTCCGGAACAAAGTAACGGTCATGAATGCAAAACGGCATAAGCAAACGGTAAAAAATTGGGGTCTGGGCTATAAATAGAGGGCCCGACCCTTTCTTGTACCTTTCCACCGCTTTCGTGCAAACAGACCAACTCTCGAGCCCTAGCCTTCACTTTTCCTTCGAAGCAATCCACGAGATCTAATGGCGAAAACCAGCTTCAAAAGTCCCAGAGCGGCTTCAAGCTTGACTCGGTAGCAAGTTGCGGCAGCAGCGGCGGCAGCTACATTGGCGGCGATGGCTCCAACACCTGCAGCAGCAGCAATGGCAGGTGACGGGAGAAAATCCCCAAAACGTTGGCCATCAAGAGCTCTTCCCGGCGTCAACAAAGTACATGGACCAATCTTATCAGCTAGGGCCTTCAACCTCTAAAAGAGAATCACTTGCGGCCGCAGTAGAAGGTAAGATCAGTTCCGGGGTTATGATTCGCAAACCTGGGAAGGAAATCAGTCCGTCACCAAGACCCAGAGAAGTAGTTGTTTTTGAAGCCTTCTTCGAAGCTGGTTTGGGGCTTCCGGCGATCGACTTCTTAGCGGAGGTATTGGACTTGTTGCATGTCACCCTCCCCCAACTCTCTCCGAATGCGGTAGCGCGTCTCGCCATCTTCGAATGGGCGTTGCGAGCCGAAGGTTGTGAAGGAAGGGCGGAAATCTTCGCAGCACTACACCGAGCATCATGCCAACCGAAGACCTTCGTAGGCCCCGGAGGTGAGAAGATAGTAATGGCCTTCGGAAGTATCAACTTCAGACTCCGTGACGAATATGCTCTCCGGTTTCCTGCCAAGGCTATTAATGCCAGATGGTATACTGATTGGATCTTGAGATGGTTTTATGCCGAAGTTGGGGCGAGCAGCCGCTTAGCCGGACCTCTGCAAGAAATCCACTTCCGAAAGGAAGCCTTAGTGCACCCAGATCTAGGCCAACTCGAAGCTCGCTTGAGCTTGCTTCCAAAAATCAGTCATCGCTTGAGTATGCGAGACTTAGCCGAAGAATTCCTAGGGCTTCAAATTCCTCCCCTGATGGCCAACTGGTCCGATCACCTTCGAGGAAGATTTGGAAGGCGATCTTCGGAAAATTTCTTCAACTTTGAGTCCTGCAGGTAACTTCGAAAACAACATACTCTATGTATATTTATTCGAAGAATTAACAAACTTAACTCATTTTTTAGCTTCTTCAGCCCCTATAACTTCAGAGCAAATCGTACGAGCTTCGGAGAAGATTTTGGGTGTTCCAACTCTGACCGAGAAAGAATGGAGAATCAAATTGGTTGGTAGTTGGGAGCGATCCAACCGAGTATGGGGGCTACTCGAAGTGGTTCCGCCCCCTTTGGTGGATTGGGTGCCTTCGGAGAAAGGGCCTAAGAAGAGGAAAGCCGAAGCTGGAACTTCAAGCTCTGCCTATGACTCCGGTCAAGAAGGTAGCTCGAAAGCCAAGAATTCCTACGCCTTCAAGTCCAAAAGCTTCAATCTCCGATTCTCAAGAGGATGAAGGCAGGTTGCTCGTGAGGCTGATTGACGAGGATGCAGCCCAACAAGAAGTACATATTGAAGATGCTGCGAGCATGCCGGAGTCTCAAGTCGACCTTGAACAAGAGAGGACTCCGGCTGCTCAAGAAGATTTACCTCAGGAGGGAGTCTGAGACGGAGCCCCTATGGATGAGAGCGGAGTCGAAATCACTGCAGCTTCGATTCATGGGTGAAGCAACAACGGCTGTTTAGAAAAATACTCTGACAGTCGAAGATTTGACTGCTGACTCCGACGAAGACCTTGCCTTCGACCCGCCAAGCAGCCCAATGCTTATCCGCCGCCAAAATGTCGAAGGTAAACTTCGCATAATTTTTTTTGTTCTTTTTTCCTGCGAAATTATACAATGTATAATACCTTTGTTTTTCCAGAGTCCACTTCTATGGAAGAGGTCCGTCCCGAAGATACAATTCCTGGACCTTCGACGACTTCGGAGCCAATTCCAGGAGCCACTCAGATGGGGCCTGGAAAAGGCAAAGGAAGATGGACCCCCTCCCTGCTCCGAGCTCAGGATCAACTCCGTCTGAGTCAACGGACGAGAGCCAATCTACTGAGGGGGGCCAGTCTACTGGGGCTCCGAAGACCACAACTCAGCACTCCGGGCCTTCGCCAAGCGAAGATGACCAGCAAGCCTTGAGCATGCTCCCCCTTCTAGCTCCTTTCTTGGAGCGAAGAACTGGGCTTCAGACTTTGCTCGAGCCTTTGGATCGAGCTAGTCGCGAAGTCGGGGAGATGGACTTGGTGGCTATCTTGAGCGAGGCGGAGAGTTCGGAGCTTAACGCTGCCATGGAACGCGCAGCATACTAGGTACGAAGTATCTGCAAAACAACATCAAATTTATATACAAATAATTTCTCACCTTGGTTTTTTATTTTCACAGCAAACAGTCTTGGCCTGAGCTGCGAACATCTCCAATGAATGTGGAAGCGTTCGCCTTTGAGAGGAAAATGCAACTCTTCAACGAAATCTGACTATCTCCGAAGGTCGAGTGGCCCACATGGACAACATGGTTTCAACGGAGCGCAGGGCCAGACAAAGCTTGGAGGCTGCGAACAAGGAGCTCGAAGCAGAAAAAATTGTGCTTCGAGCAGAAATTGAAAAGATGCGGGCGGAGCACGCTACTACGGGGGCCGAGCTTGTTAGACTCCGAGAAGAAGCTAGCCAGCTACTGAATCAAAAGAATTCTTTGGCTACGGAGGCTGCTAGGCTCTCTGGAGTAGTAGAAGAGCTAACTTCGACGAAGGATGTATTAACTGAAGATAAGCTGAAGTCAGAGAAGGTAGCTTCGGAGGTCATGGACCAATTGCTAGGCGTTCTGGAGTACTTCGGTACTACTGGGACACTTCCTTCGGATGACAACATCTCTCTGCTGCGCCGGCTGAAGAGGATCCAAGGAGCAGCGAAGCAAATGAAGACAACAGGCATTCGGTACGGAGAAATCTCCGGACAAGTGGATGCTATCGGCATACTTCGTTACTACGAAGATTTGGGCCGATCAATAACTCCGAGCGTAGGAGAGGGTCCCATTACCTTCGACGACGACCAGCTTCTCACTCCCTCCGAAGGTGTGGCCGCTGCTTGGCAAGCCTTTCAAACTTCATGGAGAGCCGAAGGTCGTTCTGCGATCAAGGCCTGGATTGACAAAGGACAATGCCAGAAGCAGGCTCGGTCCCAAGCTTCGAGCAGTCAGCCTCCTCCAAACCCGCAGGTTTAGAATTACCTTAGGATCTTCAACTATGTAAAGCACTACGCTTTTGTACATTTATGAATGAAGATTTGTTTATCATGTTTTTAGGCTTTGCCTCATATGGAAGATGTCGAAGTGTTAGATGTTAACGACGAACTTCGCTTATTATGGGCTACCTTCGAAATCTTAAAACTTCACAAGCACCCTCGATTTCTAATTCCTCGAGATAGTTTCCGGAATGATTACGTCCGAAATAAGCAAAGATATATTATCTTGCATTAAAGAGGAAGAAAAAGAAGTTAACTTGGAAAATTCATCTTCTGAAGACATTATATGGTTCGAAGATGAAGATGAAGCTCAAGGTAAAAAGCCTGAAGAACTTGGAAGCTGGGAAAGGAGCCCCGAACAGGCTTTGAACTTGGGCCGAGCTTCAGTAAGAACAAAAAGACTTTAGAGCTTCGAAGGGAGGTAGGAGAGTTAAACGCAAAGTTGTTAGGACTCCCGGCACTGGAACTAGTCGTTCCAACCCTAGCTCTAGAGATCGAAGAGGTCTTCGATTCCTTCTTGGTATAGATACCAATTTTTCATGATGTAATCATATTTGTTCGAATAATAAATATCGATTTAAAATTGTCTCCCTATTTATTAGCCCCTCTTTGGGCGTAAGCAACTTCGAATTGTATTCAAAGATGTTTAGGCACAAAGAAAACTTAGGAGTACAATTTTGGGGGTTCAGAGCCCCTCAGTAATTTAAAGATCGAGTAAAATTTTATAAAATGTCTTCGACTATTTGTAGTCTGAAGATTGGCAACTTACTACCTTATGTTTTTGAAAGAAATCATTTGAGATAACTTTCCGGACACTTTAGTGTCTTAGATAATTTGTCACTTTGGACTTTCTTAACAGACATTCGAAGCTCATGACTCAAAGTCTGTTTTGTTTTGGCCTCCTTCGGCTCTTTTTTGCGAATTCTGTCAAACCAATGGTTCGGAGTTCGCAGTGGTCTCTTTGGACTCTTTTTACGGATGTCTACAAGCCGGTGGCTTGGACTCCGCATGATTTGGTCTCCTTGGACTCTTTTTATGGATGTCTACCAGCCGATGGCTTGGACTCCGTATGATGTGGTTTTGGGCTCTTTCATGGATGCCTACAAGCCGGTGGCTTGGACTCCGGATTATGTCAGCCCCCACGTCGGAAACTTCGAACCAATGGTTCAAAGTCCGAAAATATGATTCAAATTAATGACACTTCCCTCTCGGTCAACTCCACGGTTCCAGTGCGTCCACTCGGAAGCTGGAAGTTTATGAGGGGTAGGCACTATCTGAACCATATGCTTTATTAATTCTGAAGATGATTACAAATGATTACAAGGAGCCCCTATGCGAAGTATCGCATTAGGTGTTCCGCATGCCAAGTATGCGCTAACTCTTCACCTTCCAAATTAGCTAATTTAAAAGAGCTAGGACGTCCTGAACGAACAATTAAGTATGGACCTTCCCATTTATTTCCTAATTTTCCTGGCGCTATGATGCTTTGTAAAACGAGATGACCTAGTCTAAGCTCGTTGATCTTGACTTTCGGGTCGAACCAAGTCTTCGTTTGTTGTTGATACTTCGTCAAATTGGCTACAGCTCGAAGTCTTGTCTCTTCTGTTAAGTCTAGCGAAGCTTGTCTTTCTCCTTCAATCTCTGGTTCGGTGCTGCGAAGTGATCCTCCTTTGAGCTCCGTTGGAGTCATAGCTTCATCTCTGAAAAGCAGTCTGAATGGAGTGAAACCTGTGGACCTCATTTGCGTAGTCCGAATGGACCATAAAATCTTTGGGAGTTCTTCAGTCCACAGTCCTTTTGCCAATCCTACTATTCTTTGATTTAGCCCTGACAAAATATTTCCATTGGCTCTTTCTACAGCTCCATTAGACTGAGGATGTCTCACTGCAGCAAAACATAACTAGATGCCTAGATCTTCGCAAAACTTTCTGAAAGGTTCTGCATCGAACTGTGTTCCATTATCAACTGTGAGTTGTCTAGGTACTCCGAACCGGCAAATGATACTCTTCCAGAAGAATTTCTGCACATTGTTCGAAGTGATAGCTGTTAAGGGCTCTGCTTCTACCCACTTAGAAAAATATTCAATAGCTACCACTGCGAACTTTAGATTTCCCTTAGCTACTGGAAAGGGACCAATCATATCCATACCCCATCTGGCCATGGGCCATACCAGAGCAATAACTTGAAGAGCTGTTGGTAGGCGATGACGCCGTCGACCCATCCACTGACATCCTTGGCATGTGCATACTAAATTCTCCGCATCTGCTACTATCGTAGGCCAATAAAGCCCCTGGCGAAGTGTTTTTCCTGCCAAAGCCCGAGGGGCCAGATGGCTACCACAAAGCCCTTGATGAATTTCTCGAAGAATATCTTGGCCTTCGGTTTGGGATATACATCGGAGTAGAGGGGAACATACTCTAGCCTTGTATAAAATAGCGTTGATTATTTGATAATTTCTGGCCTTGAGTTTTAATCTTGAAAACTATGCCTCTTCAGACAAATTTGCTCCTCCTTGCAAAAGTTCCATGATTGAATTTCTCTAATCTGTACTTGGAATGCAGAGAATCTCTGCAGAGGGAATTTGTGGCACCGAAGGTGTACTGAGCTCCTCATAAAAAGCTTCTTCTGGTATATCCATAGCTCCAGCTGCAGCTTTTGCTAAGATGTCTGCTTGCACATTTTCTGCTCTTGGTATACTGCGAATGGAAATACCCTTGAATTGTGCTTCGATCTTATGGATTTCTTCTAAGTACTTTGTAAGCTGTGGATGCCGAACTTGAAAACTTTTATCTACGTGCCCTGCTACTATTTGAGAATCTGTCTTTATAACAACTCTTGTAGCCCCTAGAGCACGTGCTTTTCGGAGTCCCAGTAAAATCCCTTCATACTCCGCTATATTATTGGTAGACTTAAAGTTGAGTCTTGCGGAGTACATTGCTCTTTGCCCTGAAGGCGAAATTAAAACTGCTCCAACACCTGCTCCGGATGCTTGGAAAGCTCCATCAGAAAAAACAGTCCAAATTCCTTCGCTTGACTTCTCTGGAACCCACGTTGCAGGGGGAGTCCATTCTGCTACGAAATCTGCCAAGACTTGCGATTTGATTGCTGTCCTTGCCAGAAAGGATATGCCGAAGGGTGCTAGTTCGACTGCCCACTTTCCAATTCTTCCAGTGGAGTCTTTACTTCGGAGCATATCTCCCAAAGGATACGAAGTTGGTACGATTACATTATGAGCCAAAAAATAATGTCTCAATTTCCTCGAAGCCATTATCAGAGCATAAGTGAACTTTTCGAGCTCGGAATACCTTGTCTTCGCTCCTGACAATGTTTCGGACACAAAATAAACTGGATTTTGTACCAACTTTCCATTGAAATCCATTTCTCTGACAAGGACTGCGCTGATAGCAGAGCCTGTAGCTGCAAGGTAAAGGAGTAGGGTTTCGTCCGCAGTAGGCACCGTGAGTGTAGCAAGATTACTGAGATACTCTTTAATATCTTCGAAGCTTTTCTGACACTCTGGTGTCCATGCAAAATCTTCGGACCCTTTCAATGCTTTAAAGATGGGCAAACTTCTCTCTGCAGACCTTGCCAAAAACCTGCTAAGTGCTGCCAGACGACTAGTCAGCTTTTGCACTTGCTTTAAATTCTCTGGAGGAGCCATCTTCTATAGCGCAGTTATCTGAGTAGGGCTAGCTTCAATCCCTCTGCTTGAAACTAAATACCCTAACAACTTCCCAGCCTTAGCTCTGAAGATACATTTCTCGGGGTTAAGACGGATCCCACATGCCTGAAGGCTATTAAATGTTTCTGCTAAGTCTAGGCTATGTTGGTGCTTTAAAGCACTCTTTATTACAATATCATCCATATAGGCCTCTACATTACGACCTAATTGATGACCTAGAGCCTTAGCTACTAACCTCGAAAAAGTAGCCCCGACATTTCTTAAGCCAAAGGGCATTCTTACATAACAGAAGACTCCTGAAGGAGTTACGAAGCTTGTCTTGATTTCATCTTCGCGTTTCAACCATATCTGATGATAACCGGAGTACGCGTCAAGGAAACTTAATAACTCCGAACCTGCAGTGGAGTCAACAAATTGATCAATTCGGGGCATGGGGTAGGGGTCACGAGGGCATGCTTTATTCAAGGATGTGAAATCAATTCACATGCGCCACTTCCCGGAAGATTTCTTCCTGACGAAGACTGGGTTGGCTAACCATTCTGTGTGAGCCACTTCTCTGATAATCCTAGCCTTCAACAATTTTTCAACTTCGTCTTTGGCAAGAACAGCTCTTTCTGCAGACATTTTTCGGAGTCCTTGTCGAACAGGCCGGGCCTTTGGGTTTACAAGTAAACTGTGCTCAATAATATCCCGACTAACTCCGGTGATGTCTTCGTCAGACCAAGCAAAGACATAAATTCTCCTCAACTACTTTCTCCAAGGAGGTAGCAACTTCTAGAGGCAAATCTTTACCAAATTGAAATGAATATTCTTTGCCATCTTTAACAATAACCTTCGTTGCAATCTCTCTTCAGGACTTGGTCTTGGGAAGGATTTCTTCGAAGATTCGCTAGGAGCAGAAAAATTTTCTTGATTGTCTTGCACACTATTCACTTGTCTTGGATCAAGAGGGGAGCCGTGACCATACTCCGCTCTTCGGGCGGTAGCTTGATCTCCGAAGATAGTGAGCACTACCACTTGTGTGGGCATCTTCATGCACAAGTAATTGTGGTGCGCCACAGCTCCGAACTGATTTAACATACCTCTTCTGAAGATGACGCTGTATGCATATGGAGCATCCACGACGTCGAAGATTACTTCCTCTGTCCTGGCTAACAGCCCTTCTCCGAAGGTAACTTCCAGTCCAATTTGGCTGAGGGCATCAAGCGGAGGTCCCGCGAAGCCTTGCAAAGGGCGAGCCGCTGGAAGAAGGTGCTTTCTGGAGATGCATAGTTGATCGAAGGCTTGAACAAAAATAATGTCTGCCGAACTCCCTCCGTCAATTTGCACTCTTTGAACCTCAGTTCCTGTAATGTCGGCAGTAATGACAAGTGGGTTTGCATGTGGAAATTTAATGCCAGCTGCATCCTCTGTAGAAAAAGATATTGGTACATGGGACCATTCCGGCATAGCAGCTGCAGACGAAGAAGTTCCAATGTGCCCCACTTCTCTGACATACTCTCTTCTCTGCCTCTTTGACATGCTTCCGAGAGTCCCTCCTCCGGAGATTGGGAGGACTACTCTTTTTCCTCGATCTTGCCCTTCTTCCTGCTTTGGAGGTGGCATAACATTGACCACCGGAGGGCACCTTGCTGGATCGAAGTTCTCTATTCGTGCCACAGCCTGGACAAGCTCTGGACACACTTCGGCTTGAACTCGGTCAGTAGTACCTCGACCCGAAGTTCTCTCTAAATACTCTCCTCTCAGAGTAAGTATAGCTTTGCACGCGTCAGTTGCGTGACTTCGGTTCTCACCATGAATGCAGTAGAAGAAAGTTTGGACTTTTTCGGCCGATTTCCCTAGAGGCCTCCAACTGTTGGTTTTACTTCCCGAAGATTGCGGAGCTCTCTGGGCAAACTTTTGCGGAGGTGCAATGTTCAGAACTTCTGAACGAGGATGCTTTTGCCCCCTTCTCCTATCATGCTGAGCTTCGAAGACGGGTCCCTGCGGCTGTGCCGAAGTTTTCACTTCCAATTTTACTTCCTGCAGTATGGACGGAGCAGCTGCAGTTCTCCGAAGCCAGCCTTCTTCTGACCTTGCATATTCTTCAAAATAGGACATCATCTAAGAAACAGAAGATATGCTTTTCCGGTGAAGTTTATCAAGTAGGCCTGGATGAATGACTCCCTCTCGAGCTGCGTCAACTACTGAAGATGTAGTTAACCCTCGAATTTGCGACTTCGTATGAGCGAAGCGCTTGAAGTATTGTCTTAGGGTTTCTCCAGGGAGCTGCTTCACCTGGAAAAGACTTCCCGTTGACATTGGTGGCACGAAGGTGCCCTGGAAATTACTCACGAACTTTTTCTTCAATTGCCCCCATGAACTGATTGATCCTGGTTTTAAAGACCAGAACCATCACAAAGCTACTCCTTGAAGAGCCAGGGGGAAACATTTTGCCATGGTGTCCCGCACTCCTCCACTGGCTTCAATCGCCAAAGCATAAGATCAGACAAATTCTCCAGGATCTTCATCTCCGGCATACTTGCAAAGCTTCGAAGTCTTAAACTTCGGGTCGAAGCGTAATTTCTGCAGCTCGGGATGCAGCGGAGACTCAGTGTCAAAGGAGGCGTTCTCCGGGGCTTCAGGATAGATAGGTTCGTCATCTTCAGGCACTTCGGGAATAACTAGGATGGCTTGAGAGCGAAGCCTATTTGCAGCTTCTTGCTGCCATCTCGCTACTTCGGCTTGGAGACTGGCCATCTGAGTGGCCATATCGCCAAGTCTGTCTTCATCTCCTCCGGAAGGATCTTTTAGGTCTCGAGAACTGTAGGGATCAGTTTGAAGTGGAACTTGGGGTGGAAGAGGGACTCCGTCGGGCCGAAGTATAGATGGAGTTGGCGGAGGAACTCCATATACTCAGGGAAGGGGCATCCCTTCCGGGGTTTGAGGTGGAGGAAAAGTCAAAGGTCCTCCGACCTCGACTTTATCTGGGGATCTAGCTCCGAAGGTCCGTGGAGACCTCCGAGTAGGATTACCAGCTGAACTCCGCTTAGGAGGCGTGGTTTGAAAACTCGGTAGAGAACGAAGTTTCTTGGACTAAGTTCCCCACGGATGGCGCCAACTGTTGGCGCAAAAGATTACGCTAACAGGTTTCTGAAGATTAGAAACTAACAAACGAAGTGTTTGCGAAGGAAACTATTCTAAGCCTCCGAAAGGATAATAACTTAGAATAGTTTGAAAGTGTGTATTGAATAACTTGTATTCGGTCCCTATTACAGGGTAAAACGGGGGGTATTTATAGGCCCAAACATTAAGGAAAAGACCTTCTTACCCTTCTATTACAACCGACATAGTGGAAACTATTCGGTACCCTTAATAGGGCTAAAATGGTAAAAGACTAATCTAATGAGAAAGAAGATAAGTCTTCCATCTTAGCTGGCAAAGAAGCTCTCGGAAGAGTCCACGTTCGAAGATATACTCCGAACAAGAGTCCGTCTTCATACTTCGAACTACCTTCAACGTACATCTGAGAATATACGTCGGAATCCTTTGACTGGATTTCTTGTCTTTATCTTGTTACTGCGATAATCCTGAAGATGGAATATTTTCCCCCAACAATGGGCAGGTGGGATATTTTATCCACTTGTTATCTGGCCGATCAAATCAAGGAAAACACTTTTCAGTTTGTTCAAAGTGTGTGAGAAGGGAGTTCCAGAAATATTGTGCATTGATCTCCTGATTTGCTTCAGCGATGTGGAGTCTATTGTCGGAATCACTACAGATTTGCCGTCGCTGCTGTTCATCGTAAGAGGAAATACATCTTCAGCAAGAAAACTAGTAAGCAGCCCTTAGTTTCCTCTGAAGTTTTGTGATGATATGAATGTTTGTTTTCTATGAGAATACTTTTAGAAATGTGTTTGATCTGTTTTGAACATGATTGATCCTTGAAATCAATAAGTGTTCATGAGAATATATTGGTTTAAGTACTGATTTTTTTGTTCATAGTTTACCAATGTTTTTAACTCTGTTCTGTTGCAAAGTTGTTATGTGATTTGTATTAGAGAAGACATTTCTCCACAGCAATGCTCAAATGAAAAATACTGTGTTCTAGCTAGTGTTTGATGAGGAATAGTATCTACCGCATCCTGTAGATCATCTTTTGCTAACAAAATCAGCAGTACTTTTGCTGGTTGTTTGGTTGTGCCACAAAAATTTGTTGACAGAGCTATTTACTACTTTTTGCCTTCTGATTGCAGCATGCAATCCATAAGTGCCTCTTCAATTTTCTGTGGATAAACTTGATGATCTGATTGATTACTTGGTAGACTTCATCTTGATCTGTTTGTGTACTCCTTAGTAACTATTTTAGATAGATTATGTGTGTGTCTATGGATTATTTCTGTCGAAGTACAAGTCAACAAGTTATCTTCAAAGCACTCATCGGCATATGTGGTAAAACTGCCCATCTTATCGGCCGATGGCATGCTCACCCGATTGCTTCACCCCTGGTCATCAACCCTATGGCCGATTGGCATGATATTCCATGAATATCCCATCCTCATCATGGTCATCAGGATCGATAGCCGATAGGCTATGCTATTTATCATATTTTCCTATTTCCTTATTAGTTGCAGGGTAAAACTGATTGACACTCCATGAACACCTTTTTTCTATTAACGTAGGACCTAGACTAGAGTTATGTAGATCTCCTATGCCATGCGTGTGTCAAAGTGTGACCAAAAAACACACCAACACTTATGCACCGAAAGGTGGGTCGGTGGCCATCGTCATCGGCGGCATGGATACTGACATTGGGGTTCCTCCTGCTGATGGCTCTCATCAGGTACTTTACTTTCTTTATCTTCTTGTTACTTTCCATGTAACTAACATCAGCCTTAATGCAGCCGATGTTGAACACCGCAGACTCGTCTGCCCCGCAGGGAAGTCTTGAAGAGGAAGGGTCACACACCCTTCTGATGGCTATAGCAGAGGATGATGCCACTGCTTCATCAACCAATGGTGCTCCGTAATCGGCTGCCCCTAATAGGCCTACTGACATAAGCACTTTTGTACTTGTTATCACAACGTGGTGCCTCTTGTCTAACTTTCTTTCTTCCTTCAGTCCTTAGTTCAGAAATTTCCCTTTGAGATCGGACCATATCTTAAAGATGAAGAAGTAACCGAAGCTCCTTTGTCTGCCTTGGCTCAACTGTCTCTGGAGGTGAAGGGGGTTCTATTGCACCTACTGCACCTCCTAGAGGACTCGTTTGAGGTTCTAGTCAATGACTCAGAGGCAAGTCTTGGGCTCCGATATTAAGACTTGAATTCATCTTGGAATCTTGGGGATCATGAGGATGAAGTATTTTCCCCCTATAGTAGTCCCTTGAATACGCTTCTCTGAATACCGTGTACAGTAAGAAAAGAAGTATATGCAAGAAATATTTTCATGCTCAGGACCTTAGAAAAATTTCAAGGTATTATAACAGTTTGAAGCATCTTTGGTATCAGAGATGTATCAAATCCGGACTTCGAAGTTGAACCTCTCTATGATTGCTCCAAAGGAAAACGAACCGTTATGACAGCAGCACATTGTAAAGAGCCGTTACTTTTGTACCGTTACCCCTCAAATAGCCGTTAGACCTTTCGAGAAATCAAAAACCACAAAAGTTTTACCGTGGTTTCACATTCTTTAACCCTTTGGTCCCACTTGTCATCGACGAGAGTTGGATTTGCAAGTGTGAAAATGTGCGCGAATCACGCCGAACGAGAACGAAGCGGTTACAAAAGAGGAAAGCGATCAGTGGTGAAAAGTTTTTACAAAGCTTCTGTGCTTCGACATTTCCACACTTTCATCTTCAACCTTTCTCTCCGGAACTCTCAAGCACTCCCTCAATGGTGAGAACTAGTGCAAAAGTGCCAGCGGTGGCGACGTCCTTGGCATAGCGGCAGGCTTGGGCCGCATTTGCAGTGGCAGCGATGGCGGGAGCTCTGGGTGGCTCCTGGCCCTAGGATCCACGAGAAATCTGCCCGCCATCAAAGAATACATTGAAGAAGACATTCTTTCTTGGGCGATCAAATAGCACTACGGAGTCCATCGAGGAAGCGGTGATAGGAAAGCTAGGGCCTAGAATGAGGACTCGAATCCCTGGAGGGGAAGTAACTCCAGCACCGAGGAGCGGTGAAGTCGTTGTCTTCAACGCCTTCTTCGAAGCGGGACTTGGGCTTCCTGCGATAGAATTATTGACAAAAGTATTAGAGATGTTCCATATCACCCTACCGTAGTTGTCTCCAAATGCCATAGCTAGACTGGCAATCTTCGAGTGGGCCGTTTGAGCTGAAGGGTGCGAAGGAAGATCTCAAGTGTTCGCGGCAACCCATGAAGCTTCATGTCAACCCAAGCCACATGACGGGCCAGAGACTCCAAGCTGCTGGTGGCCTTTGGGAGCGTCAACTTTCAGCTTTGGAAGGGGCATCTGAAGAATTTCCCGGCAAAAGCAATCAACGACTGGTGGTATTCCGACTGGATACTCCGGTGGTTTTATGCTGAGGTTGGAGAAGACTCTAGCCTTACGGGCCCCTGCAAGAAATATGGTACAGGAGGGAGGCGGAGGTGACTCCGCACTCAAGTCTGCTCTCAACACGACTTGGGTTATTGTCTTCAGTGGCCAAGCGCATGAGTATGCGAGACTTGGCGGAGGAGTTTATCGCCCTCCGGATACCTCCGCTCGAGGCCAATTGGCCTATTATTTTCCAATGTGCTTCAGACGGGGAGCTTCGAGCTCTAGGTAACCCTTCAACATGTCCTACATTCAGATCATTCATATATAATATATGTAGTTTTGTTAACAAATTGTTACCTTATTTCAGCGGCTACGTTGGCGCTGGCTCTGGAGAAAATAGCTCAGGCTGCGGAGAGGGTACTTGGAGCCCCTACTACAATAGAAAAGCAGCGGAGGATCAAGTTGGTTGGGAGCTGGAACGCTGCAACCGAGTGTGGAGCGTGCTCGGAATTGAAGCTCCTTCGCTTCCAAGCTTCGACCCAGTAGGCCTGGTCTCTCGAAAGAGAAAAGCTACTGCTGGGACCTCAAAGGGTGTGAGGAATCCAGTGAAGAAGGCAGCAAAGAAAGTTAAACTCCCTTCACCTCCGTCGTCTACATCTTCGCTCGAGATTTAGAGCTCTTCTTCGGAGGAGTCTGAAGAGGAGGAGACCTCGAAGGCCCGGATGGGAAGGGAACTTGAAACTCTACTACTGGAAGGCGGTGAAGGGGATTCTCGGGTTGAGACCGAGGATCCACCTCGGGTGGAAGTCGAAGCCACACTGACGGCAGAAGAGGAGGTGGTGATCTGCGCTGAACCCACGGGGGTTCAGGGAACAGAGCTGGTAGGTCCTGGTTCACCAGTGATCAGAGTAGTGGTGATGGAGGTACGGGCCTCGACGTCTACTACTCCGACCCAAACTTCGGGGGAGGACATCGAGGAATACCTCAGAATGTACAAATTTCTAGGGGACCCCATAATCCTCCCTCAAAATCTAGACGGAGGTAAGCCATAGTCCTTTACTTCTTGATATACCTGAAATAATTTCATTGTATTGGCAATATCTTTTAGATAATTAACGAATACCTTATGTTTGTATATGCTTTGGGGAGCAATATCGCTCCGGCCCAAGAAGGAGCTTCGGTTCCAGTTGGGGACGAGGCTCCAGCAGGAGAGGTAGCTCTGGCGACGGAGGTTACTTCTGCTGGAGCTTCTTCAGCCGAGGGGGTCACTCTTGTAGAGGGATCCACTCTGATGGAAGAGGTGGCTCGGCGGCTCCTACATTGGAGAGAGGTAAATGCAACACTTGGCCTGGACCTCTCCCTTCCTTGACGTCATCAACAAATGACCCTTCGGTGGATGCTTCGGAAGAAGACCCCACCGAAGATGATCAAAGAGCCTTGTCTTGGCTCCCGCTATTGGCTCTGTTCTTGGAGCAGCGGACAAGGCTCCAGTCATTGTTGTAGCCCTTGGCTGAGAAGAGCCAAGAGGTTGGCAACTCCGAGCTGGTCTATGCGTTGAGCGAGGTCAGTGGATCGGAGCTAGACCTAGCCCTCTAAAGGGCTACCCTCCAGGTATGCAAGAAACAGAATAAATTTAACTCATTAAAATTACATCATACTTACTTTGCTTTTTTGCAGCAATTTGTTCTTGCTAGAGCAGCAGCGATTTCCAATGAGCACGAGATTAATCGACTCAAAAGGAAGGTTACAACGCTTCAAAGGGCCCTCAAGGGCTCCGAAGATAAGTCCCTACGACTAGAGTAAGAACTCCTTGAAGAGTAGAGGACGAAGGCCATACTAGAGGAAGTGTTTCGAATAGAGCAGCTTTCTCATGCTAGCCTAGCATCTTCGATCAAGGAGATCCAAGCGGAGCAAATGGTGCTGAGGGCTGATGTCGATAAGCTTCGAGCAGCGGAGGCATCTTCCGGGGCTGAACTTGTGCAGCTTCGAGAGGCGGTTCAAGTAGCGTTGTCTCAAAAGAACTACTTAATAAGAAATATGGCAGAACTCTCCGCCATCGCTACCGAGAAGATGAGGGCCGAGACGAAGCACAGCAAGGAGGCTGATCAAACCATGGACACCCTTCGAGGTGTTCTGGAATATTTTGGAACGGTGTGCCCATCTTCTTCAGCCGCAATGAATGAGCCTCTCGACCGCAAGCTCAAGATGATGTAGGAGGCGACTAAGATGATGAAGGGTTCTAGTACTCTCTATGGAGAAATCTCTGGGCATGTAGCTAGGATCGGAGTCCTTCGTCACCTCGAAGCCATCAGGGTCTCTATTGCTATGGTGAAGGGTTTGACGTCGGCAAGCTTTGCTGACGAAAGCTTGCTTTGACGATCTGCGGACGTGGCTTTGGCTTGGGAAGCCTTTCGAGTGACCTCGAAAGCAGAAAATGAAGCTGTGACCAAGGCGTGGATCGACGAAGTCCATTGGCAGAGGCAAGCTCAGATGAGGCCTCCGGCTCCACCTCCATCAACTGCTCCACCTCCGGACCCAAAGGTCTACCTTCTAGGGCGCTTTATTATGTAAAAAAAACTTTGTAAAGTTCTTTTATTTCAATGAATGAAAAGCCTTTGCTTGGATGTTTGTTTTTAGGTTTTGCTACTGTTGGCGTAAAAGATTATGCTAACAGGTTTTCAGAGATTAAGAACTAACAAACGAAGTATTTGTGAAATGAACTATTTCAAGCCTCCGAATTGGATAATAGCTCGAAGCAGTTCGAAGTTGTGTATTGAATAACTGAGTATTTGATCTCCCTTACAGGGTGAGAAGGGGGGTATTTATAGGTAAAATCTTAAGGAAAGACCTTTTTACCCCTCTATTACAACCGACATAGTGGAAACTATTCGGTACCCCTAATAGGGTTAAAATGGTAAAAGACTAATCTAATCAGAAAGAAGATAAGTCTTCCATCCTCACTGGCAGATAAGCTCTCTGAAGATTCAACCTTCGAAGTCATTCTTCGAACAGAAATTTGCATGGATTCTTCGAGCTTGATCATGTACTAAACCAGAGTTAATACTGGAACTTCGGTTTAGTAGATTTGCTTTGTCTTATTACTGTAGAGACCCTGAAGATGAAGTATTTTCCCCCAACAGTAGTCCATCAAATACGCTTCTCCGAATGATCTGTAAGTTAGGAGAGCAGTATACGCAAGAAAAATAATCATGCGTAGGGGTTAATAAAATTTATCAACCTTCGAAATATTCAAAAATTTAGAACTTCGAATCGATTTCTAAGAGAAGTTTTTATTCGAACAGCTCTGAAATCAATTTCTACGAAGTCAAAAAGACTGTTAGACTCAGGAGAAATAGCCGTTATCTTTTTCCTTTCAGAAGAAGCTATAACGTTGCTTTAATTTCGTAAATAGTAACGGTCCAGAAGATGGAATGCCAAGTCTGAACGGTAAAAAATCGGGAGTCCAGGCTATAAATAGAGGACCCTGAGACATTCGGGATACCTTTCTCACCATTCTCGCACAATCCATTGCTTACCCTCCAGAACTCTAGTCCCAAATTTCTTATTCTGTTTAATGGTGAAAACAAGCTTCAAGGCTCCCGAGGCAACCTCGACCTTGGCCAGGCAGCAGGCCATGGTGGCGGCAGCAGGGGCATCTCCTACGATGAATCCCCCAAAAGCTGGCCCCCACGACCTCCTTCCAGCCTCTTCCAAATACCCGGAGCAATCCTACAAGCTGGGTCCATCAACCTGCAAGAAGAATACTATTGCAATAGTAGTTGCAGAGAAGATTAGCCCCGGAGTTAGGATCCGCAAGCCCGGACAGGAGGCCATCCCTTCACCTCGTCTCGGAGAAGTAGTTATTTTCGAAGGCTTCTTCGAAGTGGGGTTAGGGCTTCCAGCGGTGAACTTCTTATTGGAGGTATTGGAGCTTTTCCACATCACTCTTCCTCAACTTTCTCCGAAAGCAATAGCACGCCTTGCTATCTTCGAGTGGGCGCTGTGAGCTGAGGGCTACGAACGGAGAGGAGATATATTCGCAGCACTTTACAAAGCCTCTTGCTAGCCGCAGACCTACCAGGGCTCTAGAGGAGAGAAGATCATAGTAGCCTTCGGCAGTATTAACTTCCTACTCCGAGGTGAGTACCAAATGCGGTTTCCAGCGAAGGCCATCAACGCCAGATGGTACACAGATTGGATCCTTCGGTGGTTCTACGCTGAAGTGGGAGTAGATAGAAGTTTGGCCGGGCCTCTGCAATATATACACTTTCGAAGGGAAGCCAAAGTTCATCCAGACCCCGGCCAGCTCGAAGCTCATCTAAATCTTCTACAAAGGATAAGTCGCCGCATGAGCATGCGGGACATAGCGGAGGAGTTCATCGGGCTCCAGATTCTGCCTCTGATGGCCAACTGGCCTGTCAACTTTGAAGAGGATCCGAAGGGTGAACTCCGAAAAATCTCTTCGAGCTCTACAAGTAACTTCGAAAACTGCAAAATGTTTCATAGATGATAATTTCATAAAAAACGATATAACAGATAAAAACTTATCTTTCAGCTCCACAAGCCTCCTTGACTTCGGAGCAAGTCATAAGGGCTTCGGAGAAGATCCTCGGAGCCCCTACCCTCGTTGAGAAGGAATGGAGAATGAAACTAGTAGGCAGTTGGGAGCGATTCAATCAAGTATGGAGCGTAATCGGAGTTGTCGCTTCTTCTCTTCCGGATTGGAGCACTTCTAAGCCTGGTCCGAAGAAGAGGAAACCTGAGGCTAGGACTTTGGCGCCAGCTAAGACTCCCATGAAGAAGTTGGCCCATAAACCAAAGTATGTGGCCCCTTCCAAGTCCACTACTTCGTCTTTAGACTCACCTGAGGATGAAGGAGCAAGAGAAATGCAAAGGGTCTTTATAGACCTTGTTACCAGGGATGAAGAGGCACATGCAGACGTCGAAGTCCTGGCTACAAGTGACGCAGAGGTCGTGCTAGCTGCAGAAGAAAACCTTGAATAGGAAGGGACTTCAAATGTCCTGCCAAGCCAAGAGCCCCCTACCGTTGAAGGCGGAGTCGAAGTAGCAACTGATCAAGCTTCGATTCCGGACGAAGTGATGACTACTGTTCCAAGATAAGTTCCAACAGCTAATCCTTTAGTTCCCAACGTCGAAGGGGCATTCGAGCCTCCAAGTAGTCCAATACTTGTCCGTCGACAAGATGTCGAAGGTAAGCCTCAGTAGAGTACCTTTATTTTCATGTCCTGCAAAATTTATGCAATATATAATACCTTTGATTTTGCAGGGTCAACCCCCATGGAGATGACCCCTGCCACAAAGATTGCACCTGAAGCCTCGACAACTCCGAAGTCAATTCTGGAGGAGGATACAAAATGGGGCCCGAAAAATGTAAAGGGAAGGTGGATCCTTTTCCTGCTCCGAATTCTGGATTGACTCCGTCGGAATCTATAGACGGAGGCTAGTCCGTGGAAGGGGGCCAATCCACCGATGCCTCAGGGGATGCGGCGCTGCTCTCCAGCCCTTCAACTAGTGAAGATGATCAACGAGCCTTGTCAATGCTCCCCCTCTTAGCTCCTTTCCTGGAGCGGAGGACCGGGCTTTAGACTCTGCTAGAGCCTTTGGCTCGGGCTAATCACGAAGTCGGGGAGACTGACTTGGTGGCTATACTCGGGGAAACTGAGGGGTCAGAGTTAGATGCAGTCTTGGAGCAGGCAGCATACCAGACACGAAGTATCTGCAATAACAAAGTTAGTTTCAACTCGTAAATAGTTTACTCACATTGCCTTTTCCTTCGCAGCAAATAGTCTTGGCTCGAGCTGCGGCTGTCTCCAACGAGCGGGAATGTAATCGTCTTAAGGAGATATAACTGCCCTCCAAGGGAGTCTTGACAACTCCGAAATTTGAACTTCTAGCTTGGATGAGATGGTAGCAGCGGAAAGGAAAGTCAGACATGGTCTGGAAGCTGCTAATCGGAAGCTCAAAGCCGAACAAATCGTGCTTCGGGATGAAGTAGAGAGAATGCGGATGGAGCAAGCGACCGCTGGAGCCAAGCTGGTCAAGCTCCGAGAGGAGCAGGAGAAGTCAATGGAAGAGGCCAACAACTTGCTCGGTCAGAAGAACTCCTTGGTTACGGAGGCAGCCAGACTATCTTCTTTGATAGACGAGCTGTCTTCGTCAAGGGATATTTTGGCCGAAGACAAGGTGAAGTCCGAGAAGGTAGCTATAGAGACCATGGACAACCTTTGGGATGTCTTGGAATACTTCGGTACTTCTTGGACATTACCTTTGACTGGTGAGGTCCCCCTGCTGCGAAGGTTGAAGATGATCCAAGCAGCAGCGAAGATGATGAAGACAACAGGTATTCGGTATGGAGAAATCTTCGGCCAAGTATCTGCTCTCGGAGTACCTCGCTACTACGAGGATCTAGGGCTATCAGTAGCACCAGACTCAGGGGAGGCTCCCATTACCTTCGACGACAACCGCCTCCTAAACCCTTCCGAAGACGTGGCCGTGGCTTGGCAAGCATTCCAAGCATCTTGGAGAGTCGAAGGTCGATCAACGATCAAGGCTTGGATTGATGAAGGACTTCGCCAGAAACAAGCGTGGTCGCAAGCTTCGAGCAGCCAGCCCCCACCAGATCCGAAGGTCTAGTTTAGCTTAGGGCTCCGAATATGTAAAAATTTATGCTTTCATATTTTATGAATGAAAAGACTTATTTGGAAATGTTTTTAGGCTTTCCGACTTTTTATGGATGATCTCGAAGTGCTAGAGGTTACCAAAGAGCTTCGCTTGCTATGGGCTACCTTTGAAACTTTAAGACCTCATAAGCGCCCTCGATTTTCAATTGCTCGAGAAAGCTCCGGTGTAATCACACCTGAAATATGCAAAGATATATTATCTTACATTAAAGAGGAGGAAAAAGAAGTCAACTTGGAAACTTCATCAGGAACAACTTCGAAGCTGGGAGAGAAGCCCCGAGCGACTTCAAACTTGGGCTGACCTTCAGCAGGAACAAAAAGATTTTCGAGCTTCGAAAGGAGGGAGAGGAGTTAAACGTAAAAATAAAACTCCCGGCTCTGGAACTAGTCGTTCTGACTTTAGCGGTAGTTCTAGGGATAGAAAAGGTCTTCGTTTCCTTCTTGGTATAGATATAGAGTTTTTATGATGTCATGTAATCTGTTCGAATGATAAAGATTAAAGTTTCAAAATTGTCTCCCTACTTCCCAGCCCCTCTTTGGGTGTAAGCCCCTTCTAAATTCGTTGAAGGTGGTTACGCGCAATGAAAATAACTTTAGTTAGGAGAACAATTTTGGAGGCTCAGAGCCCCTTAATAACTTAGAGATTGATTAAAATCTCAAAAAATATCTTCGACTACTTGGAGTCTACAAACTGGTAACTTAGTACATTTTTGTTTGAATGTAGTCACTTCGGACTCTTTTTTTCGAATACCTTAGCATCCAAATCAATTGGTCGCTTTGGACTCTTTTTACAGACGTTCTAAGCTATCAACTCAAAGTCTATTTTGTTTGGCCTCCTTCAGCTCTTTTTGCGAATGCTATCAAACCAGTGGTTCGGAATTCGCATAGTGGTCTCCTTGTACTCTTTTTACGGATGCTTTCAAGCCAGAGTCTAGAATCCGTATCATTTGGTCTCCTTGGACTCTTTTTATGGATGCTTTCAAGCCGCTGGCTTGGAATCCGTTTTTCTGTGACTTTCTCACTTCGTCGGAAACTTCGAACCAGTGGTTCGAAGTCCGCAAAATTGGTTCAAATGAATGACACTTCCCTCACAACCAACTTCGTTCCTCCAAGTGCGTCCACTAGAAGTATGAAGTGTTTGAGAGGTAGGCATTATCTGAACCATGAACTTTATTAATTCAGGTGTTTATAGATGATTACAAGGAGCCCCTATGCGAAATATCGCTTTAAGTGCTCCGCATGCCATGCATGCTTTAACTCTTCGCCTTCTAAATTAGCTAGCTTGAAAGAAACAGGGCGTCTTGAGCGCAGAATAATATATGGACCTTCCCACTTATTTCCTAATTTCCCTGGTGCTATGATGATTCACAAAACTAAGTGACCTGGCTTAAGTTCATTAAGCTTAACCTTCGGGTTATACCAAGTCTTCGTTTGCTGTTGATATTTCGACAAATTAGCCACAGCTCGAAGCCTTGTCTCTTCTGTTAAATCGAGTGAAGCTTTCCTTTCTCCTTCTATTTTAGGTTCGGTGTTGCGAAGAGATCCTCCTTTAAGCTCCGTCAGCGTCATAGCTTCATCTCCGAATAATAATCTGAAAGGAGAAAAACTTGTGGACCTTGTTTGAGTGGTCCGAATGGACCATCAAATCATCGGGAGCTCTTCGGTCCACAACACCTTTGCTAACCCTACTATTCTTAAATTCAGCCCTGATAAGATATTACCATTAGCCCTTTCGATAGCTCCGTTAGACTGAGGATGGCGCACAGCAGCAAAGCATATTTGTATGCCAAGATCTTCGCAAAACTCCCTGAAGGGCTCTGCATTAAACTGTATCCCATTGTTGACTGTGAGCTGTCGAGGCACTTCGAACCTGCATATAATATTTTTATAGAAAAACTTTTGTACATTATTCGAAGTGATAGCTGTGAGTGGTTCTGCTTCGACCCACTTGGAAAAATACTCAATTGCTACCACTTCGAATTTCAAATTTCCTTTTGCTACTGGGAAGGGGCCAATGAGATCCATGCCCCATCTAGGCATGGGCCAAACTGGAGCAATGACTTGAAGAGTTGTTGGCGAACGATGACTTCGTCTTCCCATCCATTGACAACCTTGGCGTGTGCGGACTAAGCTCTCCGCATTAGCTACTATTGTAGGCCAATAAAGCCTCTGGCGAAGTTTTTTTCCTGCCAAAACCCGAGGGGCCAGATGGCTACCACAAAGGCCTTCATGAATTTCTTGGAGCATCTTTGGACCTTTGACTTGAGATATACATCGGAGCAGAGGGGAACATACTCTGGCCTTGTAGAGAATACCGTTGATTACATGATAATTTCGAACTCTTAACTTCAACCTCGAAAGCTATGGCCCTTCCGACAAATTTGCTTCACCTTGCAACAATTCCATAATTGAGCTCTGCCAATCAGTGCTTCGAATACAAATAACCTCCGCAGAAGGGATTTGTGGCACCGAAGGCGATGTAAGCTCTTCGTAAAAGGCTCCATCCAGAATGTCTATAGCTTAGGCTGCAGCTTTCGCTAAGGTATCAGCTTGCATATTTTTAGCTCTTGGTATACTTCTGATGGAAATCCCTTTGAATGCTGCTTTGAACTTATGGACCTCTTCCAAATATTTTGCAAGCTGCAGGTGACGAACTTGAAAACTTTTATCGACATGCCCTGTGTAGGACCGAAAGTAGCGACCAGAGGGGTGTGAATGGGCGCCTAAAAATTTCTTTCTAAACTATGATCTAATCCCAACACCCAAACAAAATTAATTAGTAGATGATTATCTCTAAAATGATCTACCAAAAAATAGGAGATTAAAAAACTTCTTACCCGCATGCGGCGTCGTGGAGAACTTCGTCATCGTGGGAATCTGCAACACTGCTGCACTGCACGTCGAACCACACCATGGGAAGAAAATGTCGTGGAAAGCTTTCCGAGGAGCCCACGAATTGACGCATACGCAGTGCTAATTTGCTATCGCCGCACGTAGCTGATCGCAGAAGAAAACATGAGCTTGGGTGGAGAAAACAACTTCCTGCGAGCCTGGAGTTTTCCGCCGTGGGGTCCACACACCAAAAAATTCCCGCCGTGAAGAACCTTGGCCTTGCGCCTGCCGTGGAAAAAAACTTGCATACACTGCGTGAATTTCCGCAAGCTATATGCTAGCTCATGCCAAAAAAACCAAACTGAGTGCTGCATAGGGCCTAGGGCCTAGCCACCTGCTCACAGCTATCTCCTGCCACTAGTGCGCTAGACTGCATGGCGTCGCAGGCTATGGCCTCTGCTGTGGTTGCTCCCACCCACATGCAGCTGTTGTTGCGCTGTGCACAACTAGATTTAGCACGCCGAAACCCTGCTGCCAACACGCAAGACTCCCAAGAGTAGCCAGAAGCACGACTGAAACAGATCGCGGCCGCGTAGATCAGAAATCTGAGAAGAATAGAGAAGCCGGTGGACTGTAGATTGATCTATTAAAAACAGTCATCTATCCCCAGGGGGATAGGGGCCTATTTATAGGCGACTCGTAATACATGAAAAGACTAATTTACCCCTAGGGTAAATTAACACTGTCTCTAAAATAAATTCCGAAAATTACTAAAATATTCTTAGAAAAATCACCTGACTCAAATAAAAATATTCTAAACTTAAAAACTAAATATTAATATCCTAAAAACAAAATAATCATAGGTTGTCAGTTTTGCGCCGAAACTGACAAAGCGTCCACCATCTTCGCACCGGGTACCCGGATTGGGCCGACCCGACCCCGCAGCTTCCTCGGCCCGGCAATCGCTCGCCGCCCGTGTATCTGAGTAAAACCCAGTCAACAGACTAGTGGATCCTCTGCCGCTCCTAGCCCATGTACTCGGATTGGGCCAGCCCAACTCCGTGGCTCCTCTGCCCGGCTGTCGCTCGCTGCCCGTGTAGCTGAGTCACACGCGCCTCAGACTCGGCAGGTCTTCATCTCTCTTCTTCTTTGACTTCCGTTGATAATCACTCATCACATCTGGAGTATCAAACCCATGTTCTTCAACATGGTTTCTCAATCTCCCCATTGATGAGTGCATTGTCAACACCCTCTTCAGCTCATCTTCAGAACCTACAAAACATGTGGAAACAGGAAAACAAATACAAAAGAAAATCGAAGAAAGAAAATAAAAGTTTAACCCTAATGACCAAAAGCAAAACAGAAGCAAGAAAATGGTCATTATGGTTAACCAAAAATAAATACTCAAAAACAAGTGCAAATCTCAGAATTACCAACAAGGAACTCCCCCTGAAATAAATCCCAGAGAAAACTAAAAAATGTTCCCTAAACTCCAAAAAATCTCCCCCTTATTGACAATTGAACTCATCAAGTGAGACTAAATGCACTCTAAAGAGACATAGACACAAACTCCCCCTTAAATGCAGCTCCCCCTCAAAATATGCCATGAATGCAGATGGGGTGCAGGCGGAGTGTGAAAAGCATGCTTCTTAGATATGATTAACTGCAATTACAACATCTAACAGGTATAACAAAAGATATATTGTCTAAGATACATGACATGATCAGTGCAACAGATGATATCTAAAGAGATTCATTAGCATACATTTTTCAATTTTTGCAAACAAAAACATCACCACATTTTCTAGTTGACAAGCAAAGTAAATCATGAGATGCAAAAGCTAACTGATATCTACCAAGATAAGCATGGTCCAAAACAAAGTGCTTCAGCAAACTTGTCATCTTTTTAAAATTTTCAGACTTTTTCTTTTTCCTTTTTTATTTTTCATTTCTGCCAGGGGTTATTTGCATGTCAAACCTTATGCTAACCGACGAAGTGAAGCCTAGGCCAGAACTGGACCATCAGAAGCTTAAGACATTGGTCTTGGCATACATTACACCATCCTAGTTCATACCAAAGTGCTATGGTAAGCAGTCCAGAACAATGCAATGCGACAAAGCAAACCCACCTGGATCTTTTCTAATAATCATAAAAATGCATAAATAATTTTTTTCATTTTTCTGAATTTTTATCATTTTATAGCACATTTTTCATATTTAAAGCATATGGATGTCCAAGTTGCATATCTGCATCTAAGGATCTAGCTACAAGGAATGTAAAAGATAGCGAAAGCATTCAACCTACACATGCTAGTTACCAGAAGCAATGGTGATCATTTTTCAATTTTAAAACATAAAAGCCATGCATATGACAAATATCAGATATATCATGTGAACTAAAACAGAACATGATCATCGACAAGTAATCAAAAAACATATACTAGCTAGAGAGAGTAAAGCAGATTAATCATATAACAGAAGTGTTGGCGTAAAAGATTACCCTAACAGGTTTCTGTAGAATAGAAACTAACAAACGAAGTGTTTGCGAAGAGAACTGTTCTAAGCCTCCGAAAGGATAACAACTTAGAATAGTTTGAATGTGTGTATTGAATAACTTGTATTCGGTCCCTATTACAGGGTGAAACGGGGGGTATTTATAGGCCCAAATATTAAGGAAAAGACCTATTAACCCCTCTATTACAACCGACATAGTGGAAACTATCCGGCTCCCTTAATAGGGCTAAAATGATAAAAGACTAATCTAATGAGAAAGAAGATAAGTATTCCATCTTAGCTGGCAGAAAAGATCTTGAAAAGCCTTAGTTCGAAGATGTACTCCGAACCAATGCCTATCTTCGTACTTCGAGCTTGACTCCGGGTATCTTCGAAGATGAACGTCAGGGAACCTTCGAATCCGCTATTTGCCTTTATGCTGTTTCGGCAATAACCCCGAAGATGAGATATTTTCCCCCAACAGTAGCCCCTCGAATACGCTTCTCCGTTTAACCTGTAATGTTAGGAGAGCAGTATACAGAAGGAAAAGATAACCAAACATAGGGGTTATTGGATTTTAATTCATCTCCGAAATGCATAAAGATATAAACTCCGAATCATTCTTAGGATAATTGCTTTTCGAACTATCTTAGAACCGAATCAGGAAGTTCGAAAGTCTTTTGACTTAGAGAAAATAGCCGTTAGCTTTCTGTTTCTAACGGAAACTGTAGAATGCGTTAATTTCGGAGAAAAGTAACGGCAGGAATGCGAAACGACATGGACTAACGGTGAAAAAGTAAAATCTAGGCTATAAATAGAAGGCCTAGAACTTACCCGGTTACCTTTTCACCGCTTTCCTCGCAATCAAACACCTTTTGAGCCCTTTGAGTTCTTGAGCCCTAGCCTCCATTTTCCCCAAAGCAACCCAGTGACTGCAATGGTGAAGACCAAAGGTTCGGGGCCTTCAGCTTTGGCTAGGCAGCAGGCCGCAGCTGCAGCAGTGGCGGCGGCAATGGCAACATTAGCTCCGACATCTGCAACAACATCCATGGCGGCCAAAGGGGGAAATCCCCAAAATGTCGATGATCAAGGTCTCTGCCCGCCATCAACAAAATACATGGATCAATCTTTCCAATTGGGGCCTTCTACCTGCAAGAGAGAGTCATTGGCAATCGCAGTGGAAGGGAAAATTAGTACCGGAGTCATGATCCGGAAGCCAGGCAAAGAAATGATTCCGTCGCCAAGACCCGGAGAAGTAGTTGTTTTCGAAGCCTTCTTCGAAGCCGGCTTGGGCCTTCCAGCAGTAGACTTCCTGGCGGAGGTACTTGAGCTATTTCACGTTACCCTTCCTCAGCTCTCTCCGAATGCAGTAGCTCGTTTGGCTATTTTTGAATGGGCGTTGAGAGCCGAAGGTTGTGAGGGGAGGGCAGAGATCTTCGCTGCACTACATAGAGCAACATGCCAACCAAAGACCTTCGTAAGCCCCGGAGGTGAAAAAGTAGTAGTAGCCTTCGGTAGTATCAACTTTAGGCTTCGAGATGAGTATGCCCTTCAGTTTCCTGCTAAGGCCATCAATGCAAGATGGTATACTGATTGGGTTCTGAGATGGTTCTATGCCGAAGTTGGGGCAAGCAGTCCTCTGGCCGGACCCCTTAAAGAAATCCAATTTCGGAAGGAAGCCTTAGTGCAGCCCAACGAAGGTCAACTCGAAGCCCGCCTCAATCTGCTTCAAAAGATTAGCCGAAGGTTAAGCATGCGAGACTTAGCCGAAGAATTCCTCGGTCTGCAAATTTCTCCACTGATGGCCAACTGGCCTATCATCTTCGAAGAGGATTCAGAAGGCGGTCTTCGAAAAATTACTTCAACTTCGAGCCCTGCAGGTAACTTCGAAGACAATATGTATTATGCATATTCATTCGAAGAAAAATTAACCTGATTTATTTTCTTTTTTAGCTTCTTCAGCCCCTGTTACTTCGGAACAAATTATAAGGGCTTCGGAGAAGATTTTGGGCGCTCCAACTCCGACCGAAAAAGAATGGAGAGTCAAGTTAGTCGGGAGTTGGGAGAGATTTAACAGAGTATGGTGAATGTTGGGAATCACTCCGCCCCCTCTGATGGATTGGGTGCCTTCGGAGAAAGGACCCAAGAAAAGGAAAGCTGAAGCTGGGGCTTCGAGCTCCGCAAATACTCCAGTGAAGAAGGTGGCTCGGAAGCCCAGAAAACCTGCATCTCCGAGCCCAACAACCTCAACCTCCGGTTCTAAAGAAGATGAATGTAAACTATTAGTGAGGTTGATTGACGAAGATGCAGCTCAAAAAGATATTCACATTCAAGATACTGCAGGTATGCCAGAGTCTCAGGCTAATATTGAAGAAGTGAGAACTCCGGATGCTCAAGATGAAGAGCAAATCGAAGCCCCTGTGGGTGAAGGTGAAGTTTAAGTTGCTACAACTTCAGTTTTGGATGAAGGGAGGACTGCTCAAGGAGATACTCCGGCAGTTGAAGTTTTAACTTTGGATTTAGACGAAGACCTTACCTTCGATCCTCCGAGCAGTCCGATGCTCGCTCGCCCCCAAAATGTCGAAGGTAAACTTCGCATGATTTTCTTGTTCTTTTCTGCAAAATTATACAATGTATAATACCTTTGCTTTTGCAGAGCCCTCTTCCGTGGAAGAAGTGCGTCGCGAAGATCCAATTCAAGGGCCTTTGACAACTTCGGAGCCTCACCCGGAAGTCGCTCAACAGGGGCCTGGAAGGGGTAAAAGACATATAGAACCTCTCCCTGCTCAAGGATCAACTTCGTCTGAATCAACAGACGAGAGTCAATCTACGGAGGGGGGGCCATCTACAGAAGCTCCAAAGACCTCAGCAGAATGCTCCGGAGCTTCGCCAAGCAGGGATGACTAAGAAGCTTCGGCAATGCTCCCTCTTTTAACTCCTTTTTTGGAGCAAAGAACCGGGCTTCGGACTCTGCTCAAACCTTTAGGTCGAGTCAGTCGCGAAGTCGGGGAGACAAAGCTGGTAGCTATTTAAGCAGGGCGAAGAGTTCGGAGCTAAACGTTGCCATGTGAGGAGCCATGCTGAATAGCGTGGGCCTCATGGCTCTAGAAGTGATGAGTCATTGTCAACGATAGTCAACGAGGACTGAAGAAGAGAAGAGATCTGCTGTTTCATGGGCCGCGTGTGACTCAGGTACACGGGCAGCGAGCGACTGTCGGGCAGAGGAGGCTGCGAAGTCGGGCTGGCCCAATCCGGGTGCATGGGCCAGAAGCAGTAGAAGACCCACTGGGCTGTTGACCAGGACTGACTCAGGTACACGGGCGGTGAGCGATTGCCGGGCTGAGAGAGCTGCGGAGTCGGGCCGGCCCAATCCGGGTACCTGGTGCAAAGCTGGTGGAGGCTTTGTCAGTTTCGGCGTAAAACTGACAACCATTGATTCTGTATCCGACTGTCCAGAAGAGAAGCCGTAGTCGCTACGAAAACTTAGCTTCCGGATAAGTCATCTGTAACTCTAGGCCCACAAGTCAGTCTGTCGTGTCTGTAAAAATACCTAAGGGCAGTAGAGTCTTTTCCTTTATTTTTGAGTCTGTAAAAACCCTAAGGGGCAGGTAGAATATTCCTAGTGTTGGGCTGCCTATAAATAGGACCCCAACCCCTAGGGTTTGGACTACCCTTTTGAGCTGAAATCAAATCCACCTATTGGGTCACTTTGTCTCCCGTTTTCTCTCTCCTGTGTGCGCCGCCAGGGGCTTCCTCTCCCTGTTCTTGCATTATTTTCACTCAAATCTCTTGAATGCTTTAATGCTTTGGTCCCTGGTGAATTTATTGCTTGCATTTTGTTCGGTTTGGGGAGTTATTGCCTTACCTACGGGCTGCTGAATTTATTCTTGAAGAGAAGCTTCTTCGGCTGGGTGTGTTCTTCACGGTGGTAGTACTAGTTCTTGCTGTTGCAAGTAGTACTGCTTTACTGTAGCTACAGTGTTCGGCTGCAGCTTTTCACCTTCTATCGCCCAGCTTTTTGATCGAAGCAGACAATCTCTTTTGCCTTTTCCTGGTGTGTCTGCCGAAGCTCGGTTCTGTGCGAAGCTCCTCAACTCCGTGAGGCAAGCTCCGATCGAACCTTGTCAAAGGCTTCGCTCAGTTTTTCGAACTTCGGTTTCTGTGTCTGAGTTGCTAGCTTCGAAGTTCCCCTGTATCGAAATCATCGCATACTTCGAACTGGCATACTCCGAATCTATCTGTTCGAAGTGCACACTTCGTTAGGCTTCGAAGTGGGGTTCGAAGTTTCTGTCTGTTCTGACAGACTTCGCTTCTTTGTTCGAAGGTTGTCTGTTTGTGTGTTGTGTTCGAAGTTTTTGTGTTCGAAGGTTTAGCTCCGAAAGCTTTCGGTTCTAAGTGTGTTCGAAGTTTTGTCTTCGAAGTGTATACTTCGAAGAAGGCTTCGGCACTGTTTACTTCGCTCCGAAGCTCGTGACTCGAAGTTGTGTTCGAAGTTTTGTCTTCGAAGCCCTCACTTCGAAGCAGGCTCCGACTTTGTCATCTTGCTCCGAAGCTTTTGGTGCGAAGCTGTGTTCAAAGTCCTGTCTTCGAAGTGCATACTTCGAACCAGGCTCCGGCACTTCTTTTGCTTCGCTCCGAAGTACACTTCGCTTCTTACCACTTCGAACTAGGCTAGACAGTGACACCTTCGGCACTTCGGACAGTCTCCGACACCAACCTCCGAAGCATACCTCGACGTGCGAAGGGGGCTTCGCCAACTTCCGAACAGGAGACAACTTTGGACAGTAACTTCTCTTTTCACTTTATACATACTTAGATCTTTTCATTGAGAAGTTTAGGCCTGTTATAATTTGTATATCTGCCTAGACTGCACTTCTTTAGATTTACACTATTTATCATCAGATGCTTCTAGGTTAGAAACCTTTAGACTTAGGCCTTCTTTTTATTTTCTGCTGCGTAGTATTTTTGAGGTGCGTTGGGTATTGGGAACAGGCCATTGATTCGAAAGAATTTTTAAGGCGCCCATTCACCCCCCCCCCTCTGGTCGCTACTTTCGGTCCTACAAGTGGTATCAGAGCGAGGTTAGGGTTTTTCCATACCTTAACCGGTTCTAAACCCCAGTAGTGACTATGACGTCTCCTGGCAAGGTCCCGTCCTTGGAAGCCTATGGCTATAATTATTGGAAGACTCGCATGCGAGCCTATCTCATGAGCCAGGGTTCGGACATATGGGACATTTGCGTTCACAGCACGTTTGTCATTCTGCCAGTCGCTGAGCACGGTACTGCTGGTATCATTGCTCAGCATCTGAGCAACAGTAAGGCTGTGAATATTTTGTTTTCTGGATTAGGTCCCACTGAGTTTGAGCGTGTGAGTCATCTCTCCACTGCGAGAGAGATCTGGGCTACCCTCAAGGCACACCATGAGGGAACAGCCCAGGTCAAGGCTCGGCTCTATCAGACCTACCGGCGTGAATATGAGAACTTCACACAGAAGCCGGGTGAATCTGTTGAAGCCTTGTTTGGTCGCTTTCAGTCGATCATTAACAAGCTTCGGGACAACAAGGCTGAGGGTGCTCAGTTAGTCTCAGATCATGAGCAGGCGCTCAAGGTTCTTCATACCTTGGACCCAAAGATCTGGGAGATCAAGGTATCATCTATCGTTGAGAGCACTTCTTACGATACCTTGACCATTTCTGAGTTATTTAGCAAGCTGAAGGCCACTGAGGTAGATATCCAGTTGAGATCAAATCTCACTGGCTCTGGATCAAAATCCCTGGCCCTTGCTACACCTTCAGTTGATCCCTCTGCTGTGAGCTGTGCTGGGTTCTCCTTGATGTCTATCACTGAGGACCAGCTTGAGTTGTTGGGAGATGATGATTTGTGTCTCTTTAACAACCGGGTGCGTCGTGTCTATGATAAGAGAATGTTCAAAAGACACGGCACAAAATCCGGATGCTTTGAATGTGGTGATCCAGGACACTTCATCGCCGACTGCCCCAAGCGCAGTGGATACAAGAAGGGCGCCGGCAGCAGCTTCCACGACTCAGGCAAGCATGAGAGCCCCTCCTTCATCAAGGGCAAGCCGAAGACCCGGTTCTTCAAGAAGGCCCTGAAGGACTACCGGCGAGAGAACAAGAAGCGCGACAAGGCCTTCTTCGCCGAGATGGAGAAGAGCTACTCCAAGAGATCCACGTCTTCTTCCTCTTCATCGAGCTCAAGCGATGAGGAGATCGCCATCAAGAAGGGGAAGGACAAGGATGATCCGGCGGGCCTCTGCTTCATGGCTTTCGGAGACAAGCCGAAGAGCCGCACACACCAGCGCCGAAGATCCCGCAAGAGCTTCTGCTCCATGGCTCTTGGGGATAGAGAAGAAAAGAGCTCCTCCGACGACTCCGACGACGACGATAGCAAGGTATCATCTTATGAGCGTGAAATTGTTGATTTACTAGAGAGCAATCGTCAGGAGTTAAAGTATCGGGAAAAACTGCTTAGGGGGGCCAAGAAGAGGATAGATGAGCTAGAGAGTGAGCTTGCCGTGGCCAACGGCAGAATTGAGAGTCTATCCTCTTCCCCTTGCTTGGGTGATAGCAGTGAGTGCCCGAAGTGTGAGGTGCTTCTGTGTGACCTGTCGACTTTGAAGTCCAGGTACACAGAAAGGGTTGATGAGAGGGACGCTTTGGCCACTGAGCTTGAAAGCGCTCAGCAGGAGCTGAAAGATGCTCACGCCACTGTCGTCGCACCCTGTGTTGATTGCCCATCTCATCTAGCTGCCTTAGCTGAGCTGAAATCCAAGGGCAATGAGCATTCGGGTGATTTAGAGAAGTTGAGAGCTGAGCTTGCCCAGACTAGGCTAGAGCTTGAGACACTGTCAGTTCCACCCACTGTCTGTGAGAACTGCCTGTCTCTTAGAATGGAGCTAATTAAGCTAAAAGCCGGGAAGTCTGTCCAAGTAGAGAATGAGTGTAAGACCTGCTTGTCTCAGGTGGAGGTTCTAGCTTCCTTGAGAGAGGAGCTAGCAGATTCTCAGAATGAGAACTTTTACCTCCGTTCTATCCTGAGTTGGATCAGTGCCAGAGAGCCACAGCTTGGCATGATGATCCAGCAGTTCAAGAGGAAGGATGGGTTTGGAGTAGGTTACACCTACACCAAGGCTGACTTTGAGAGTGCCCTCAGCCGGGCAGTGGAGTGGAGTAAAATGACTCCAGAGCAGAGGTATCCCAAGACTCACTCCACTGAGACCTCCCAGGCTTGTCAGCCAAAGGATGGAGTGATCCGTGAAACTCCCAAAGCTCCACCCAAGAAGCCTATCTGGGTTCCTAAGCCCAAACACCTCCACTCTTCTTTAGACTCTCTTCCGGGACCCTCTCAGCCCAAGAAGACCACACCAAACGCTACCAAGCCCAAGATCCCCAAGCCTCAACCACATCCCAAGAAGCCTACCTATCATTGTGAGTATTGTCAGAGAGACGGGCATCTTGCGGAGTTTTGCTTTAGGAGGAAGCGGGTTGAGAGAGCAGAGAGGGCTCGTAGTGATCAGGTGCAGTTCTACCAGCAGGGTGGTAGACTGCGTGTTCCTCGGCGCGGGGAGAGGCTGGAGGCCAGGCCGCGTCGTGTAGGTGGTGGTAGAGGAGACGGCTTTCTTGCCCGTGCTCCAGTTGGTGGTGTTCGTTCCGGCAGAGTTCCAGACCGAGTTGGCTACGGTTCTGGACCTCGTGGCCGTAGGGTTAGGAAGAACCGTGGACCGCGCTTTGAGCCGCGTTTTGGTCCAAACTCTTTTGATGGTTTTCGCTTTCCATCTTTTGAGCAGATGGCTCGACACTGGTTTAGCTCTTTTGCTAAACCTGGTGCCGGACCATTTGCTCCCACTTACAGACATTGATTGTGCAGGACCGGGGACTGGAGGATGTTTGGATCATGGACTCAGGATGCTCTCGCCACATGACGGGACATCGCAGATGGTTCTCCAGTCTCACTCCCCCGAGCTCCAAAGAGTACATTACTTTCGGGAACAGCGGTCAAGGGAAAGTAAGTGGCATAGGCTCAATCAGCATCTCAGACCATTTCTCTTTAAAGAATGTTGCTTTGGTTAAAAATCTGAACTTTAATTTAATATCTGTTTCGCAACTTCTTGAGGATGGTTTGGAAGTGCGTTTTAAGAAGGGCAATTCTTCTGTGTTTGATTCTAGAGGGTCTTTGGTTTGTCAGATTTTACCCTTCGGTAAAGTTTTTCGAATTGACTTCTCTAGTTCTTTTGGCCCTTCTCGCTGTTTGATTGCTGGATCTTCTTCTGAGCTCTGGAAGTGGCATAGGAGGTTAGGTCATTTGAGCTTTGATTTGCTAGTCAGGTTAAGCTCTATGGACCTCATCCGAGGATTGCCCAAGCTTAAAATGGAGAAGGATCTAGTTTGTCATCCTTGTCGTCATGGGAAAATGGTTGCCGCTTCTCACTCACCTGTGACTCAGGTGATGACTACGTATCCAGGCGAGCTTTTACATTTGGACACTGTGGGTCCAGCTCGGGTACGCTCAGTCGGTGGGAAGTGGTATGCACTTGTGATTGTTGACGATTTTTCTCGTTTCTCGTGGGTTTTCTTTTTGGAGTCTAAGGATGAAACTTTTCAATTTGTCCATGACCTGGTTTTGAAGCTGAAGAATGAGAACAATGGTCGGATGCGAGCAATTCACTCTGACAACGGCTCTGAGTTCAAGAACTCTCAGTTCGTCAGCTTCTGTGGTGATCAGGGTCTGGACCATCAGTTTTCTTCTCCTTACACTCCCCCACAGAACGGCGTTGTGGAACGAAAGAACCGCACGCTAGTTGAGATGGCCAGGACGATGCTCGATGAGCACAGGACTCCTAGGCGTTTTTGGGCTGAAGCCATGAACACGGCTTGCTATCTGGCCAATCGCATTTTTCTTAGAGCTTACATTGGTAAGACATCATATGAGTTGCGGTTTGGCAGACAGCCCAAGGTGAGCCACTTGCGAGCATTTGGCTGCAAGTGCTTTGTGCTCAAAAAGGGAGGGCATTTGGACAAATTTGAGTCTCGTTGCTGGGATGGTGTTTTTCTTGGTTATGCATTGCATTCTCGAGGCTTCCGTGTTTGGAACCTCGAATCCCAGCTGCTTGTCGAGACGTGTGAAGTTTCATTTGATGAGTCCCTGCCTTCTTTGACTCCTTCTTTTGAGCTTTCTGGTGATGATGAGCTCGGAGAGTCCATCTTCGAGGAAGATGAGGATACTCCAGCTGCTGTTGAGGGTGGGCCTTCTGCATCCCCCGCAGAGCGCACACCTTCTGTGACTTCGACTGATGATGAGGGCGGACCTCTGATCACTTCTTCCACTTCGATCGAGCCCCCTCAGTCGAGTCCAGAGGTGCCAGCTGCTGACTCCGGTGAGGTGACTTCAGATCACCAGGGAACCCGAGCAGTTCAGCGTGACCACCCCTCAGAGCTCATCATTGGTGATTTAACTGAAAGGACTTTGCGTTCTTCTGCCTCTCTCGCTGTGTTTGCTGAATCTGCATTTGTTGCATCTTTTGAGCCCAGAGACATTTCTCATGCTCTCTCTGATTCTAATTGGATTAATGCTATGCAAGAAGAGCTTGAGAATTTTGTCCGCAATCGGGTTTGGACACTAGTTGAGCCGCCACCAGGATGCAACCCCATAGGCACCAAGTGGGTATTCAAGAACAAACAAGGTGAAGATGGGGTTGTGGTGCGCAACAAGGCTCGACTAGTCGCCCAGGGTTATTGCCAGAAGGAAGGTATTGACTTTGAAGAAACCTTCGCTCCTGTGGCCCGTCTTGAGTCCATTCGTATTCTTCTAGCTTTTGTCGTTTCAAAGGGTTTTAAGCTTTTTCAAATGGACGTTAAGAGTGCTTTTCTGAACGGGTTCATAGAGGAGGAGGTATATGTTAGGCAACCCCCCGGTTTTGAGAACCCCAAGTTTCCTCGACATGTTTTTAAGTTGCATAAAGCTTTATACGGGTTGAAGCAAGCCCCCAGGGCTTGGTATGACCGGTTGAAGCAATTTTTGTTGGGGAAGGGCTTTGTGATGGGTTCTGTGGACAAAACTCTTTTCTTGCTCAGAGATGCTTCAGATTTTTTAGTTGCTCAGATTTACGTGGACGATATTATCTTTGGCGGTACTTCTGATTCTCTTGTGTCCAAGTTTTCTGAGCAGATGCACAGTGAGTTTGAGATGAGCCTCATGGGTGAGCTTAAGTACTTTTTAGGGCTCCAGATCAAGCAGACCAAGGACGGCACCTTCATCCACCAAGGTAAGTATACTCGTGACATGCTTAAGAAATTTGACTTTGGTGGTGAATTGAAGCCGCAGATGACCCCGATGGGCACTTCTGGGGGTTTGGACAAGGACGAGAGCGGTGTCAAGGTCAATGAGAGAGAATTTCGAGGGATGATAGGTTCGCTGCTATACTTAACAGCAACAAGACCGGACATACAGTTCGCCGTGGGACTTTGCGCGCGTTTTCAGTCTTCACCACGCGCGTCTCACCGGCAGGCTGTCAAGCGCATTTTCAGGTATCTCACCTATGCGCCTGATCTTGGTCTTTATTATTCAGCATCATCATCTCTTGATTTATCTGGCTTTTCGGACGCTGACTTTGGTGGGTGCCGGTTGGATCGCAAGTCGACTTCCGGTACTTGCCAGTTTCTTGGTTCTTCCCTTGTATCTTGGTCTTCTCGAAAGCAATCTGGAGTTGCTCTTTCGACCACAGAGGCTGAGTATGTAGCTGCTGCTAGCTGCTGCTCACAGATGGTTTGGATGATTTCCACTCTTCGAGACTTTGGGTTGCTCTTTCCTACCAGGGTTCCATTGTTTTGCGACAGCACGAGTGCTATTAGTGTAGGGAAAAACCCATGTCTCCATTCAAAAACCAAACATATTGATGTGCGCTTTCACTTCTTGCGGGATCAATATGAGAAAGGTGTCATTGACCTTATTCATGTTGATACCCATCATCAGTTGGCTGACATTTTTACCAAACCCCTAGATCAGTCTACATTTGAGCGTTTACGAGGGGATTTGGGTGTTGTGTATCCTTTCTAGGATATTTTGCGTCAGTTTTCTTTTTACTCTTTTCTTGAGTCTTTTTATGTGTGTTCATTTCATACATATTCACATATCACACTTTTGAGCCTGCTTCTGTTATATGATTGAACTGCTTTACTTATTCTAGCTGGTACATGCTTTTGATTACTTGTCAATGATCATGCTTTGATTCAGTTCGCTTGACATGTTTGATATCTGTCATATGCATGGCTTTTACGCTTTCAACTTGAAAAATGATCACCATTGCTTCTGGTAACTAGCATGTGTAGGCTGAATGCTTTTGCTACTTGTTACATGCCTTGTAGCTAGTTCATCACATAGATGCAGATATGCAACTTGGACATCTTTATGCTTTAACATGGAAAATGTGCTTTAAAAATGATGAAAATCAAAACTGAATGAAAATTCCATGCCCTTTTTATGCTTGCGTTGAAAAGATCCAAGTGGGTTTGCTTTGTCGCATTATATTGTCCTGGACTGCTTACCATAGCACTTTGGTATGAACTAGGACAATGTAGTGTATGCCAAGACCAATGTCTTAAGCTTCTGATGGCCCAGTCCTGGCCTAGGCTTGACTTGGTCGGTTAGCATAAGGTTTGACATGCAAATAACCCTTGGCAAAAATAACAAAGGAAAATGAAAAAGCCTGAACTTTAAAGGGATAACAAGTTTGCTGAAGCACTTTGTTTTGAACAATGCTTATCTTGGTAGATATCAGTTAGCTTCTGCATCTCATGCTTTACCTTGCTTGTTTACTAGACAATGTGGTGATGCTTTTATTTGCAAAAACTGAAAAATGCGTGCTAAATGACTTTCTTTAGATATCATCTCTTGCACTGATCATGCCATAGACAGTATCTCCTTTGCTATACCTGTTAGATACTGTATTTGCAGTCAATCATATCTGAGAAGCATGCTTTCTACACTCCACCTGCACCCCAGCTGCATTCACTGCATATTTTGAGGGGGAGTTGCATTTCAGGGGGAGTCTGTGTCTCTTTTGAGTGCTTGATGAGTTCACTTGTCAACAAGGGGGAGAAAATTTGGGATCAGAGTTTAAGGGGGAGTTCTTACTCTGTTGATATCCTTGTTATTCTGCAATCGCACTCATTTTGAGATTTTACGTTTTGGTTAACCATAATGACCGTCTCTTGCTTTTGGTTGGCTTTTGGTCATTAGGGTTAAACTTTTACCATTATTTTTCTTCTTCTTTGTTTCCTTGTATCTTGTTTTTCGTGTTTCCACATTGGTTCACAGGTGCTGAAGAGCTGTGAAAAGAGGAATGTTGACAATGCACTCATCAAGGGGGAGATTGAGGAGCCATGCTGAATAGCGTGGGCCTCATGGCTCTAGAAGTGATGAGTCATTGTCAACGATAGTCAACGAGGACTGAAGAAGAGAAGAGATCTGCTGTTTCATGGGCCGCGTGTGACTCAGGTACACGGGCAGCGAGCGACTGTCGGGCAGAGGAGGCTGCGAAGTCGGGCTGGCCCAATCCGGGTGCATGGGCCAGAAGCAGTAGAAGACCCACTGGGCTGTTGACCAGGACTGACTCAGGTACACGGGCGGTGAGCGATTGCCGGGCTGAGAGAGCTGCGGAGTCGGGCCGGCCCAATCCGGGTACCTGGTGCAAAGCTGGTGGAGGCTTTGTCAGTTTCGGCGTAAAACTGACAACCATTGATTCTGTATCCGACTGTCCAGAAGAGAAGCCGTAGTCGCTACGAAAACTTAGCTTCCGGATAAGTCATCTGTAACTCTAGGCCCACAAGTCAGTCTGTCGTGTCTGTAAAAATACCTAAGGGCAGTAGAGTCTTTTCCTTTATTTTTGAGTCTGTAAAAACCCTAAGGGGCAGGTAGAATATTCCTAGTGTTGGGCTGCCTATAAATAGGTCCCCAACCCCTAGGGTTTGGACTACCCTTTTGAGCTGAAATCAAAACAACCTATTGGGTCACTTTGTCTCCCGTTTTCTCTCTCCTGTGTGCGCCGCCAGGGGCTTCCTCTCCCTGTTCTTGCATTATTTTCACTCAAATCTCTTGAATGCTTTAATGCTTTGGTCCCTGGTGAATTTATTGCTTGCATTTTGTTCGGTTTGGGGAGTTATTGCCTTACCTACGGGCTGCTGAATTTATTCTTGAAGAGAAGCTTCTTCGGCTGGGTGTGTTCTTCACGGTGGTAGTACTAGTTCTTGCTGTTGCAAGTAGTACTGCTTTACTGTAGCTACAGTGTTCGGCTGCAGCTTTTCACCTTCTATCGCCCAGCTTTTTGATCGAAGCAGACAATCTCTTTTGCCTTTTCCTGGTGTGTCTGCCGAAGCTCGGTTCTGTGCGAAGCTCCTCAACTCCGTGAGGCAAGCTCCGATCGAACCTTGTCAAAGGCTTCGCTCAGTTTTTCGAACTTCGGTTTCTGTGTCTGAGTTGCTAGCTTCGAAGTTCCCCTGTATCGAAATCATCGCATACTTCGAACTGGCATACTCCGAATCTATCTGTTCGAAGTGCACACTTCGTTAGGCTTCGAAGTGGGGTTCGAAGTTTCTGTCTGTTCTGACAGACTTCGCTTCTTTGTTCGAAGGTTGTCTGTTTGTGTGTTGTGTTCGAAGTTTTTGTGTTCGAAGGTTTAGCTCCGAAAGCTTTCGGTTCTAAGTGTGTTCGAAGTTTTGTCTTCGAAGTGTATACTTCGAAGAAGGCTTCGGCACTGTTTACTTCGCTCCGAAGCTCGTGACTCGAAGTTGTGTTCGAAGTTTTGTCTTCGAAGCCCTCACTTCGAAGCAGGCTCCGACTTTGTCATCTTGCTCCGAAGCTTTTGGTGCGAAGCTGTGTTCAAAGTCCTGTCTTCGAAGTGCATACTTCGAACCAGGCTCCGGTACTTCTTTTGCTTCGCTCCGAAGTACACTTCGCTTCTTACCACTTCGAACTAGGCTAGACAGTGACACCTTCGGCACTTCGGACAGTCTCCGACACCAACCTCCGAAGCAGACCTCGACGTGCGAAGGGGGCTTCGCCAACTTCCGAACAGGAGACAACTTTGGACAGTAACTTCTCTTTTCACTTTATACATACTTAGATCTTTTCATTGAGAAGTTTAGGCCTGTTATAATTTGTATATCTGCCTAGACTGCACTTCTTTAGATTTACACTATTTATCATCAGATGCTTCTAGGTTAGAAACCTTTAGACTTAGGCCTTCTTTTTATTTTCTGCTGCGTAGTATTTTTGAGGTGCGTTGGGTATTGGGAACAGGCCATTGATTCGAAAGAATTTTTAAGGCGCCCATTCACCCCCCCCCCCTCTGGTCGCTACTTTCGGTCCTACACCATGGAACGAGCAGCCTACTAGGTACGGAACACCTTCGAACCAATAACAAATTATACATGAATAATTTCTTACTTCAGTTTTTTCTTTTCTTAGCAAGCGGTCTTGGCCCGCGCTACAACTTTATCAGGCGAACATGAAATTGCTCAGCTTCGGGAAGAAAACGAAGCTCTTCAGCGCAACTTGTCTTTCTCCGAAGCTAGAGTGGTTCAAATGAATAATATGATTTCAACAGAACGCAGGGCCAGACAGGGTTTGGATGCTGCAAATAAGGAGCTCGAGGCAGAAAGGATCGTGCTTCGAGCGGAAATCGAAAGGGTGTAGTTGGAGCATGCTAATGCGGGATCCGAGCTTGTGAGGCTCCAAGAGGAAGCTAGCCAACTCCTAAATCAGAAGAATACTTTAACTACGGAGAATGCCAGGCTTTCCGGAGTTCTAGAAGAAACGACTTCGAGCAAGGATGCATTAATTGAAGAAAAGTTTAAGTCCGAGAAGGTAGCTACGGAGGTCATAAAACAGATACTAGGTGTTCTGGAGTACTTCGGTACTACTGGATCACTTCCTTCAGATGACAACGTCACTCTGCTGCGCCGGTTAAAAAGGATCCAAGGAGCAGCGAAGCAAATGAAGACGGCGGGCATTCGTTACGGAGAACTCTCCGGACAAGTGTCTGCCATCGGACTACTTCGTTACTACGAGGACTTGGGCCGAACAATCACTCCGAGCGCAGAGGGCCCTATTACCTTCGACGACGAGCGGCTTCTGACTCCTTCCGAAGGCGTGACCACTGTCTGGCAGGCCTTCCAAGCTTCATGGAGAGCCGAAGGTCGCACTACGATCAAGGCTTGGATCGACGAAGGTCAACGCCAGAAGCAAGTTCGGAACCAAGCTTCAAGCAGTCAGCCTCCTCCGCACCCGCAGGTTTAGGAATAATTTAGGATTTTTGACTATGTAAAGCTTCATGCTTATGAACATTTATCAATGAAAATTTGTTTATCATATTTTTAGGCTTTGTCTCATACGGAAGATATCGAAGTGTTAGATATTAACGACGAACTTCGCTCATTATGGAACACCTTCGAACTTCTAAAGACTTACAAGCGTCCTCGATTTCTAATTCCTCGAGATGACTCCGGCGTAATTGCGCCCGAAGTAATCAAAGATGTATTGTCTTATATTAAAGAGGAAGAAAAAGAGGTTAACATAAACACTTCGTCTTCTGAAGACACTATTTGGTCTGAAGACGAAGATGAAGTTCAAAATAAAAGATCTGAAGATCTTAGAAGCTGGGAAAGAAGCCCCGAACGGCTTCGAACTTGGGCCGAGCTTCAACAAGAACAGAAGGATTTTAGAGCTTCGAAGGGGAGCAAGAGAGTTAAACGCAAAGTTATTAGAACTCTCGGTGCTGGAACTAGTCGTTCCACCCCTAGCTCTAGGGACCGAAGAGGTCTCCGATTCCTTCTTGGTATAGATACCAATTTTTCATAATATAATCTGTAAACACATTTGTTTGAATAATGAATACCGATTTAAAATTGTCTCCATATTTACTAGCCCCTCTTTGGGCATAAGCAACTTCGAAATGTATTCAAAGATGGTTATGCGCAAAGAAAAACTTCGGAGTACAATTTTTTGGGGGTTCGTAGCCCCTTTGCAATTTAAAGATCTTTTAAAATCTTATAAAATGTCTTCGACTATTTGCAGTCGGAAGAATGGCAACTTAGTACCTTTGTTTTATGAAAGAAATCACTTGAGATAACTTTCAAGATACTTTAGTATCTTAGATAATTTGTCACTTTGGACTGTGTTAACAGACATTCGAAGCTCATGGCTCAAATTCTGTTTTGCTTTAGCCACCTTCGGCTCTTTTTTGCGATCTCTGTCGAACCAATGGTTCGGAGTTTGCAATGGTCTCTTTGGACTCTTTTTACGGATGTCTACCAGCCAATGGCTTGGACTCCGTATATTTTGGCCACCTTCGGCTCTTTTTGCGGAAGTCTACCAGCCAATGGCTTGGACTTCACAGGTTTTGGCCACCTTCGGCTCTTTTTACGGAAGTCTACCAGCCAATGGCTTGGACTCCGTATATTTTGGCCACCTTCGGCTCTTTTTGCGGAAGTCTACCAGCCAATGGCTTGGACTTCGCAGGTTTTGGCCACCTTCGGCTCTTTTTACGGAAGTCTACCAGCCAATGGCTTGGACTCCGCAGGTTTTGGCCACCTTCTGCTCTTTTTACGGAAGTCTACCAGCCAATGGCTTGGACTCCGTATGATGTGGTTTTGGGCTCTTTTACGGATGCCTACAAGCCGGTGGCTTGGACTCCGGATTATGTCAGCCCCCACGTCGGAAGCTTCGAACTTGCAGGTTCGAAGTCCGAAAATACAACCCAGCTTCATGACACTTCCCTCTCGGTCGACCCCGCAGTTCCAGTGCATCCACTCGGAAGCTGGAAGTCTACGAGGGGAAGGCACTATCAGGATCATATGCTTTATTAATTTAGAAGATGATTACAAGCGAATTACAAGGAGCCCTTATGCGAAGTATCGCTTTAGGTGCTCCGCATGCCAAGTATGTGCTAACTCTTCACCTTCTAAATTAGCTAACTTAAAGGAGCCAGGGCGCCCTGAACGGACAATTAGGTATGCACCTTCCCATTTATTCCCTAACTTCCCTGGTGCTATAATGCTTCGTAGAACAAGATGACCCGGTCTTAGTTCATTGAGCTTAACCTTTGGGTCAAACCAAGCCTTCGTCTGCTGATGATACTTTGATAAATTTGCTACAGCTCGAAGTCTTGTTTCTTCTGATAAATCTAGCGAAGCTTGTCGTTCTTCTTCAATGTCCGGTTCGGTGCTGCGAAATGATCTTCCTTTGAGCTCCGTTGGAGTCATAGCTTCATCTCCGAATAGTAGTCTAAACGGAGTAAAACCTGTGGACCTTGTTTGCGTAGTCCGAATGGACCACAAAATCTTCGGAAGCTCTTCGGTCCACAGTCCCTTTGCTAATCGTACTATTCTTCAATTTAGCCCTGACAAAATATTTCCATTGGCTCGCTCTACGGCTCCATTAGACTGAGGATGCCTCACTGCAGCAAAACATAACTGAATGCCTAGATCTTCGCAAAACTTCCTGAAGGGTTCTGCGTCGAACTGTGTTCCATTATCAACTGTGAAGTATCTAGGCACTCCGAACCGGCAAATGATGTTCTTCCAGAAGAATTTATGTACATTGTTCGAAGTGATAGCTGTTAAGGGTTCTGCTTCCACCCACTTAGAAAAATATTCAATAGCTACCACTGCGAACTTCAGATTTCCCTTGGCTACTGGAAAGGGACCAATTAAATCCATACCCCATCTGGCCATAGGCCATACCAGAGCAATGACTTGAAGAGCTGTTGGTGGGCGATGACTCCGTCGACCCATCCACTGGCATCCTTGACAAGTGCGGACTAAGCTCTCTGCATCAGCTGTTATTGTAGGCCAATAAAGCCCATGGCGAAGTGTTTTTCCTACCAAAGCTCTCGGGGCTAGATGGCTACCACAAAGGCCTTCATGAATTTCTCGAAGAATTTCTTGGCCTTCGGCTTGAGATATACATCGGAGTAGAGGGGAACATACTCCGGCCTTGTATAAAATACCGTTGATTATTTGATAATTTCTGGCTCTAAGCTTTAATCTTGACAGTTGTGGCTCTTCGGGCAAATTTGTTCCTCCTTGTAAAAGTTCCATGATTGAATTTTTCCAATCTGCACTAGGAATGCAAAGAATCTCTGCAGAAGGAATTTGTGGCACCGAAGGTACATTGAGTTCCTCATAAAAAGCTTCTTCGGGCACATCCACAGCTCCGGCTGCAGCTTTTGCTAAGATGTCCGCTTGCACATTTTCTGCTCTTGGTATACTCCGAATGGAAATACCCTTGAAGTGTGCTTCGATTTTACGGATTTCTTCTAAGTACTTTGCAAGCTGTGGATGCCGAACTTGGAAACGTTTATCTGTGAGAATCTGTCTTTATAATTATTCTTGTAGCCCCTAGAGCACGTGCTTTTCGGAGTCCCAATAAAATCCCGTCATACTCCGCTATATTATTGGTAGACTTAAAGTTGAGTCTTGCGGAGTACATTGCTCTTTGCCCTGAAGGCGAAATTAACACTGCTCCAATGCCTGCTCCGGATGCTTGGAAAGCCCCATCGGAGTAAACAATCCAAACTCCGTCACTTGACTTCTCCGGAACCAAATTTGCAGGTGGAGTCCATTCTGCTACAAAATCTGCTAGGACTTGCGATGTGATTGCTGTCCTTGCCAAGAAAGATATGCCGAAGGGTGCTAGCTCAACTGCCCACTTCCCAATCCTTCCTGTGGAATCCTTACTTCGAAGCATATCTCCTAAAGGATACGAAGTTGGTACAATTACATTGTGTGCCAAAAAATAATGCCTTAATTTCCTCGAAGCCATTATCAGAGCATAAACGAACTTCTCAAGTTCAGAGTATCTTGTCTTCGCTCCTGATAACGCTTCGGATACAAAATAAACAGGATTTTGGACCAACTTCCCATTGAAATCCACTTCTCTGACAAGGACTGCGCTGACAGCAGAACCTGTAGCTGCAAGATAAAGGAGTAGGGTTTCATCCGCAGTAGGCACCGTGAGTGTAGCAAGATTACTGAGATACTCTTTAATATCTTCGAAGCTTTTCTGACACTCCGGTGTCCATGCAAAATCTTCGGACCCTTTCAATGCTTTAAATATAGGCAAGCTTCTCTCCGCAGACCTTGATAAAAACCTGCTAAGTGCTGCCAGACGCCCAGTCAACTTTTGCACTTGCTTTAAATTTTCCGGAGGAGCCATCTTTTGTAGCGCAGTTATTTGAGTAGGGCTAGCTTCAATTCCTCTGCTTGAAACTAAATACCCCAACAACTTTCCAACCTTAGCTCCGAAGATACATTTTTCAGGGTTAAGACGGATCCCACATGCCCGAAGGCTATTGAATGTTTCTGCTAAGTCTAGGCTATGCTGGTGCTTTAAAGCACTCTTTATTACAATATCATCCATATAGGCCTCCACATTGCGACCTAGTTGATGACCTAGAGCCTTAGCAACTAACCTCGAAAAAGTAGCCCCGACATTTCTTAAGCCGAAGGGCATTCTTACATAACAGAAGACTCCCGAAGGAGTTACGAAGCTTGTCTTGATTTCATCTTCGCGCTTCAACCATATTTGATGATAACCAGAATACGCGTCAAGGAAGCTTAATAACTCCGAACCTGCGGTGGAGTCAACCAATTGAACAATTCGGGGCATGGGGTAGGGGTCACGGGGGCATGCTTTATTGAAGGATGTGAAGTCAATGCACATGCGCCACTTCCCGGAAGACTTCTTTCTGACGAAGACTGGGTGGGCTAACCATTCTGTGTGAGCCACTTCTCTGATAATCCCAACCTTCAATAATTTCTCAACTTCGTCCTTCGCTAGAGGAGCTCTTTCTACATACATTTTTCGGAGTCCTTGCCGAATAGGCCGGGCCTTCGGGTTTACAAGTAAACCATGTTCAATGATATCCCGATCGACTCCGGTGATATCTTCGTCAGACCAAGTGAAGACATCCAAATTTTCTTCTACCACCTTTTCCAAGGAGGTTGCAACTTCTAGGGGTAAATCTTTACCAAATTGAAATGTATACTCTTTACCATCTTTAACAATGACCTTCGTTGCAATCTCTCCTTCGGGACTTGGTCTCGGAAAGGACTTCTTCGAAGCTTCGGAGGAGGCTGAAAAAATTTCTTCATTATCTTGTACATTGTTTACTTGTCTTGGATCAAGAGGGGGACCATGACCATATTCCGCCCTCCGAGCAATGGCTTGATCTCCGAAGACTGTAAGGACTCCTGCTTGTGTGGGCATCTTCATGCACAAATAATTGTGATGCGCCACAGCTCCGAACTGGTTTAGCATGCCTCTTCCGAAGATGACGTTGTAAGCATACGGGGCATCTACAACATCGAAGATTACTTCCTCAGTTCGAGCCAACAAACCTTCTCCGAAGGTAACTTCCAGGCCTATTTGGCCGAGTGCATCAAGCGGAGGTCCTGCAAAGCCTTGCAAAGGACGAGCCGCTGGAAGGAGATGTTTCCTGGAGATGCACAACTGATCGAAGGCTTGAACAAAAATGATATCTACCGAACTACCTCCGTCAATCAACACCCTTCGAACTTCAGTGCACGCAATATCAGCAGTGATAACCAGTGGGTCTGCATGCGGGAACTTAATACCAGCTGCATCCTCCGCAGAAAAAGATATCGGTACGTGAGACCACTCCGGCATTGCAGCTGCAGATGACGAAGTGCCAATATGGCCTACTTCTCTGACGTAGTCCCTTCGCTGTCTCTTGGACATGCTTCCGAGGGTACCTCCTCCGGAGATAGGGAGGACTACTCTTTTCCCTCGGTCTTGGCCTTCCTCTTGCTTCGGAGGTGGCATAACATTGGCCACTGGAGGGTGTCTTGCAGCATCAAAGTTTTCTATCCGCGCCACAGCCTGAACCGGCTCAGGGCGCGTTGCAGCTAGAACTCGGTCGGTAGTACCTCGACCCGAAGTTCTTTCTAGGTACTCTCCCCTTAGGGTAAGTATAGCCTTGCAAGTATCAGTTGCATGGCTTCGATTTTCTCCATGGATGCAGCAGAAAAGGGTCTGGCCCTTGCCAGCCATTTTCCCTGGCGGCCTCCAGCCGCTGGCCTTGTTCCCCGTAGACTGTGGAGCTCTCTGTGTAAACTTCTGTGGGGGTGCAATATTCATGACTTCAGAACGAGGGTGCTTTTGCCCTCTTCTCCGATCATGTTGAACTTCGAAGACTGGTTCTTGCGGCTGTGCCAAAGTTTTCACTTCTACTTTAACTTCTTGCAATATGGACGAAGTAGCAGCAGTCCTTCGAAGCCAACCCTCTTCTGACCTCGCATACTCATCGAAGTATGACATCAACTGAGAGACCGAGGAGATGCTTTTCCGATGAAGCTTATCCAAGAGGCCTTGATGAGTGACGCCTTCTCGAGCTGCATCAACTACCGAAGATGCAGACAACCCCCGGATTTGTGACTTCGTATGAGCGAAGCGCTTAAAATATTGCCTCAATGTTTCTCCGGGGAGCTGTTTCACCTGGAAAAGGCTTCCTGTTGACATGGGAGGCACGAAGGTGCCTTGAAAATTGCTTATAAACTTCTTCTTCAGCTGCGACCATGAATTAATTGATCCTGGCTTCAAGGACCAGAACCACCTTAATGCCACTCCTTGAAGAGCTAAGGGGAAGCACTTCGCCATGGTGTCTCGAACTCCTCCGCTAGCTTCAATTGCTAGGGCATAAGAACGAACGAACTCTCCGGGATCTTCATCTCCGGCATACTTACAGAGCTTCGAAGTTTTGAACTTTGGATCAAAGCGAACTTTCTGCAGCTCAGGATGCAGCGAAGATTCATTATCGAAGGAGGCATTCTCCGGGGCTTCGGGATAATCGAGATCATCGTCTTCGGGAACTTCTGGGATAGTTGGGATGGCTTGAGAGTGAAGCCTGTTCGCAGCTTCCTGTCGCCACCTTGCTACCTCAGCTTGAAGGTTGGCCATTTGAGTGGCCATATCTCCAAGATTGTCTTCATCTCCTCCGGAAGGATCTTCCGGGTCTTGAGAATTAGTAGGATCAGTTTGAATTGGGATGGAAGGTGGAGGAGGGACTCCGGGTGGTCGAAGTATGGAAGGGGTTGGCGGAGAAGCTTCGTATGTTCGAGGGATGGAAGCCCCTTCCGGAGTTTGCGGAGGGAATGTCGAAGGGCCTCCGACTTCAACCGTATCAAATGGTATCTCTCCGGAGATCCGAGAAGATCTCCGAACGGGATTGCGGGGTGCGCTCCGCTTAGGAGGCATGATGTAAGAAGGTAGAGAACGAAGTTTTTCGGACTAGGTTCCCCACGGACGGCGCCAACTGTTGGCGTAAAAGATTACGCTAACAGGTTTCTGTAGAATAGAAACTAACAAACGAAGTGTTTGCGAAGAGAACTGTTCTAAGCCTCCGAAATGATAACAACTTAGAATAGTTTGAATTTGTGTATTGAATAACTTGTATTCGGTCCCTATTACAGGGTGAAACGGGGGGTATTTATAGGCCCAAATATTAAGGAAAAGACCTATTTACCCCTCTATTACAACCGACATAGTGGAAACTATCCGGATCCCTTAATAGGGCTAAAATGATAAAAGACTAATCTAATGAGAAAGAAGATAAGTCTTCCATCTTAGCTGGCAGAAAAGATCTTGAAAAGCCTTAGTTCGAAGATGTACTCCGAACCAATGCCTATCTTCGTACTTCGAGCTTGACTCCGGGTATCTTCGAAGATGAACGTCAGGGAACCTTCGAATCCGCTATCTGCCTTTATGCTGTTTCGGCAATAACCCCGAAGATGAGATATTTTCCCCAACAAGAAGCAAGCTCAAAATGTGATTGATGATTATGCACGATATGAACGCACACAAAAAGACTCAATAAAAAATAAGGAAGAAAAGAAAAAACTGACTCAAAGTATCATAAAAAGGATACACAACTCCCAAATCCCCTCGTAAACGCTCAAAAGTAGACTGATCTAGGGGTTCAATAATAATATCAGCCAACTGCTGATGGGTTTCAACATGAATAAGATCTATGACTCCTTTCTCATATTGATCCCTCAAAAAGTGAAAGCGCACATCAATATGTTTGATTTTTGAATGAAGACATGGGTTTTTCCCTACACTAATTGCACTGGTGCTATCACAAAACAAAGGAACCCGCGAAGGAAAGAACAACCCAAAATCCCGCAAAGTAGAAATCATCCAAACCAACTGAGAACAGCAGCTAGCAGCAACTACATACTCCGCCTCAGTAGTAGAAAGCGCAACTCCAGATTGTTTTTGAGAAGACCATGAAACAAGTGAAGAACCAAGAAGCTGGCAAGTACCGGAAGTCGACATGTGATCCAGCCGGCACCCACCAAAATCAGCATCCAAAAAACCAGCTAGATCAAGAGACGATGATGCAGAATAATAAAGACCTAAATCAGGAGCATAAGTAAGATACCTGAAAATACTCTTCACAGCGTGTCGGTGAGATGCGTGGGGCGAAGACTGAAAACGCACGCACACACCCACGGCAAACTAAATGTCCGGTCTTGTCGCAGTCAAGTATTGTAGCGAACCGATCATCCCTCGATACTCCCTCTCATTTACCTTGACGTCGTTCTCATCCTTGTCTAGACCTCCAGATGCACCCATTGGGGTCATCTGTGGCTTTAGCTCTCCACCAAAGTCAAACTTCTTTAGCATGTCTTGCGTGTACTTACCCTGGTGGATGAAAATGCAATCCTTGGTCTGCTTGATCTAGAGTCCTAAAAAGTAGTTGAGTTCTCCCATGAGACTCATCTCAAGCTTGCTATGCATCTGCTCAGAAAACTTGGATACAAGCTCATTAGTAGAACCACCAAAAATAATATCGTCTACATAAATTTGAGCAACCAATAAGTATGCGCCATCTCTAAGCAAGAAAAGAGTCTTGTCCACAGAACCCATCACAAAACCTTTCTACAATAAGAACTGCTTGAGGCGATCATACCAAGCCATGGGGGCCTGCTTCACACCGTATAAAGCCTTCTGCAACTTGTAAACATGTCGTGGAAATTTAGGGTTCTCAAAACCAGAGGGTTGCTTAACATAGACCTCCTCCTCTATATACCCGTTTAGAAAAGCACTCTTGACATCCATTTGATGAAGCTTAAAACCTTTAGAAGAAGCAAAGGCTAAAAGAATACGAATGGACTCAAGGCAAGCAACAGGGGCGAAGGTCTCTTCAAAATCAATGCCTTCTTTTTGACAAAAACCTTGTGGCACTAATCGAGCTTTGTTGCGCACCACAACACCATCTTCTCATTGTTTGTTTTTAAACACCCACTTGGTGCCTATGGTGTTGCATCCAGGTGGCAGTTCGACTAGTGTCCAAACCCGATTACGAAAAAAATTTTCAAGCTCTTATTGCATGGCGTTTATCCAATTTGAATCAGAAAGAGCATGAGAAACGTCTCTAGGCTCAAAAGTGGCAACAAAAGCAGACTCAGCAAACATAGCAAGAGAACCAACTGAGGAACGTAAGGATCTCTTAGTAAGATCACCGATGATGAGTTGTGAAGGGTGATAACGCTGAACTGCTCGGGATCCTAGGTGATCTGAAGTCACCTCACCAGAGTCAGCAACTGGCTCCTCTAGACTCGGCTGAGAAGTCATCTCACCGGAGTCAACACCTGGCACCTCATCCTCAGTCGAAGTCTCAGAAGGTGTGGGGTCTGCAGGCGGTGCAGAGGGCCCACCCTCATCATCAGCAGGAGGGTCATCATCTTCCTCGAAGATGGACTCTCCAAGCTCATCATCTCCAGAAAGCTCAAAAGAAGGAGTCGGCGAGGGCAAAGACTCATCAAAAGAAACCTCACAAGTCTCGACAAGCATCTGAGAATCTAGGTTCCAAACATGAAAGCCTCGTGAATGCAAAGCATAACCAAGAAAGACTCCATCCTAGCAACGAGACTCAAACTTTTCCAAATGCCCTCCCTTCTTAAGCACAAAGCACTTGCATCCAAAAGCTCGCAAGTGACTCACCTTGGGCTGTCTACCAAAACACAACTCATATGATGTTTTACCTAAGTAAGCTCTAAGGAAAATGCGATTGGCAAGATAGCAAGCTGTGTTCATTGCTTCAGCCCAAAAATGCCTAGGAGTCCTATGCTCATCAAGCATCATCCTGGCCATCTCGACAAGCGTGCGGTTCTTTCATTCCACAACGCCGTTCTGTGGGGGAGTGTAAGGAGCAGAGAACTAATGATCAAGACCCTGATCACTGCAAAAACTGATGAACTAAGAGTTCTTAAACTCAGATCCATTATCCGAACAAATTGCTCGCATCAGACCATTATTCTCGTTCTTCAGCTTAAAAATCAGGTCATGAACATACTAAAAAGTCTCATCCTTAGGCTCTAGAAAGTAAACCCACGAAAATCGAGAAAAATCATCAACTATCACAAGGGCGTACCACTTCCCACCGACTGAGCGTACTCGAGCTGGACCTACTGTGTCCATGTGCAACAACTCTCCCAGGTACGAAGTCATCACCCGAGTCACATGTGCGTGAGAAGCAGCAACCATTTTCCCATGACGACAGGGATGACACACTAGATCCTTCTCCATCTTAAGCTTAGGCAATCCTCGGATAAGATCCATAGAACTCAATCTAACAAGTAGATCGAAGCTCAAATGGCCTAACCTTCTATGCCACTTCCATAGCTCAGAGGAGGATCCGGCCATCAGACAGCGAGAAGGGCCAGAAGAACTAGAGAAATCAATACGAAAAACCTTACCGAAAGGTAAGATCCTGCAAACTAAAGATCCTCTAGAATCGACAACAGAAGACATGCCCTTCTTAAAGCACACTTCTAAACATTCCTCAAGTAGTTGTGAAACAGAAATTAGATTAAAGTTCTGATTTCCAACTAAAGCAACATTCTTCACAGAGAAATAATCAAAAATACGAATCGACCCAATACCTTGTACCTTCCCTTGACCACTGTTCCCGAAAGTGATGTATTCCTTGGACCTCGGGGGAGTGAGGCTGGAGAACCATCTGCGGTGTCCCGTCATATGGCGAGAACATCCTGAATACATGATCCATACGTCCTCCAGTCCTCGATCCTACAAGATCAATGGTCATGAGTGGGAGCAAATGGTCGACCACTAGGTCTAGTAAAACTACTAAACAAGTGTCGATCCATCTGCTCGTAAGTAGGAAAGCAAAAGGAATCATATGAGCCTGGACCAAAACACGGCTCAAAGCGCGGTCCTCTGTTCTGCCTGAAATCATGGTCACGAGGTCCAAAACCGTATTCACAACGATCTGGAACTCTGTCGGAACGGAAACCACCCTCCGGAGCGTGATCATAAAAATCGTCTCCTCTACCACCACCTACACGACGTGGCCTAGCCTCTAGCCTCTCTCTACGTCGAGGAACTCTGTGTCTACCACCTTGCTGGTAGAACTGCTCCTGCTCACCTCGATCTCTCTCCGCTCACTCAACCCGCTTCTTCCTGAAGCAAAACTCCTCAAGATGCATGTCTCTCTGACAAAACTCACAGTGATAGGTAGGCTTCTTGGAATGTGGTTGAGGCTTGGGATTCTCATGCTTGGTGGTGTTGGGTGTAACATCTTTGGTGTGAGAGGGTCCAGGTAATGAATCAAGAGAAGTGTGGAGAGTTTTAGGCTTTGGAACCCAGATCTGCTTCTTAGGTGGAGCTTTAGGTTGTTCTTGGATCACTCCATCCTTGGGCTTACCATCCTTAAAGGACTTAGTGGAGTGAGTCTTGGGGTAACTCTGTTTAGGAGTCATCTTACTCCACTCCACTGCACGACTAATGGCACTCTCAAAATCAGTCTTGTTATAGGTGTAACCTACCCCAAACCCATCCTGTCTCTTGAACTGCTGGATCATCATGTCGAGCTGTGGCTCTCTGGCACTAATCCAACTCAGGATCTGTCGGAGGTAAAAGTTCTCGTTCTGAACATCAGCTAGCTCCTCTCTCAAGGAAGCTAACAACACCTGAGACAAGCAGATCTCACACTCTTTATCAACTTCGATAGACTTCTCAGCTTTTAGCTTGATCAACTCCATTCTAATGGACAGGCAGTTCTCACAAACATTGGGTGGAACTGACAAGGTATCAAGCTCTAGCTTAGTCTGCTCCAACTCAGCTCTCACTCTAGCTAACTCGCTCAACTGCTCATCACTCTTGGCTCTCAGCTCAGCTATACTAGCTAAATGAGATGGGCAGTCTACACAATGTACAACGACAGTAGCATGAGCATTTTTCAGCTCTTGCTGAGCGCTCTCAAGCTTAGTGGCCAATGCATCTCTCTCATCTACTCTCTCTGTGCACCTGGACTTAAGAGTCGTCAGGTCACACAACAACACCTCATAGTTAGCGCACTCACCACTATCACCCAAGCAAGAGGAAGAAGACAAACTGTCAATCTTACCATTCGTCGTGGCAAGCTCACTCTCAAGCTCATCTATCCTCTTCTTAGCCCCTCTAAGCAGTTTCTCCCAATACTTCAACTCCTGAGGGTTCTGTTCTAGTAAATTAACAACTTCTTGTTCATAGGATGATACCTTCTCATCGTCGTCGTCATCGGAGTCGTCGGAGGAGTCCTTTTCTTTCTTCTCCCCAAGAGCCATTGAGCAGAAGCTCTTGTGGGGTCTTCGGCTATCACGTGAGCTTCTCTTCGGCTTGTCCCCAAAGGCCATGAAACAGAGGCATACCGGATCATCCCTGTCCTTCCCCTTCCTGATCATGATCTCTTAATCACTTGAACTTGAAGATGAGGAGGAAGACGAGGATCTCTTGGAGTAGCTTTTCTCCATCTCTGCGAAGAAAGCCTTGTCTCGCTTCTTGTTCTCACACCTGTAGTCCTTCAAAGCCTTTCGAAAGAATCTCGTCTTGGGCTTGCCCTTCGTAAGAGTTGCCGCCGGTTCCCTTCTTGTAATTCTTCTACTTGGTGCAATCGGCAATGAAATGACCTGTATCACCACACTCAAACCATCCGGATTTTGTGTCGTGTCTCTTAAACATTCTGTTCTCATAGACACATCACACCTGGTTGTTAAACAAGCACAGATCATCATCTCCTACAGTATCAAGTTATTCCTCAGAGATAGACATCAAGGAAAAAGCAGTACAACTCATGGCATTAACATCAACAGACGGTGTCGCAAGCGCAAGAGTCTTTGAGCCAGAACCAGTGAGATTTGATCTCAACTGGATATCGACCTCTAAGGCCTTGAGCTTACTAAAAAGCTCTGCAGCGGTCAAGGTATCATAAGACACACTCTCAACAATAGAAGAAACCTTGATCTCCCAGATCTTAGGGTCCAAGGTATGGAGTACCTTAAGCGCCTGTTCATGATCCGAGACCAGCTGATCATGCTCGACCTTGTTAACACGAAGCTTGTTAATCATCGATTGAAAACGACCAAACAAAGCCTCAACCGTGTCACCCGGCTTCTGTGAGAAATTCCCATACTCACGCCAGTAGGTCTGATATAGCCTAGTGTTGACCTGAGCTGTCCCCTCATGGTGTGCCTGGAGGGTAGCCCAGATGTCTCGAGTAGTGGTGAGATGGCTAACACGCTCAAACTCACTAGGACCTAGACTAGAAAATAGAATATTCACCGCTTTACTATTATTTTGATGCTGGGTAACTACATCTGCAGCAGTATCCACAACAATAGTCACTATGGTGAAAGTAGGATGAACACAAATCTCCCAAATGCCTGAGGTCTGGCTCATAATGTATGCTCGCATGTGAGTCTTCCAATAAGTGTAGCCAAAAGCCTCTAGGGATAGGATTTTGCCGGAAGACGTCATGGTCACTACCTAGGTTTAGAATCGGTTAAGATATGAGAAAACCCTAACCTCGCTCTGATACCACTTGTAGGACCGAAAGTAGCGACCAGAGGGGGGGTGAATGGGCGCCTAAAAATTTCTTGCTAAACTATGATCTAATCCCAACACCCAAACAAAACTTAACCAGACCAATAATTTTAGCAAAGCAAATTACTGGAATTAAAGTTATCTAGACTAAAAATGATCGGTATCTTAATTTAAATGATAGTAAAGATAAACTAAATAAAAATACTATAGTAAGTAAAAACACCTAAATAAATCACAAGATATTTATATTTCAGTCTAGAAAGAAAATACTAATCAACAGAATAAAAACATGGATCATGCAGAAATTAATTTAGAAATAAACCTAAAATATTTCATGTAAATCTAGAATGAAAATATTACTGCGACTAATAATAAATTGTTTCTTTTTATACGAGCAGATTAAATAATATTTAAATAAAAAATATGCGAGTACTAAAAGTATTTTAGCCGATTAAATTACCCACGAAATTTCTAAACAGATTTTCAGCTAATTAATTAATAGATGATTATCTCTAAAAATGATATACCAAAAAATAGGAGATTAAAAAACGTCTTACCTGCATGCGGCGCCATGGAGATCTTCGTCGTCGTGGGAATCTGCAACACTGTTGTACTGCACGTCGAACCGCGCCTTGGGAAGAAAACGTCGTGGAAAGCTTTCCGTGGAGCCCACAAATTGATGCAGATGAAATGCTAATTTGCTGTCACCGCACGTAGCTGATCGCAGAAGAAAACATGAGCTTGGGTGGAGAAAACAACTTCCTGTGAGACTGGAGTTTTCCGCCGTGGGGTCCACACGCCAAAAAATTCCCGCCGTGAAGAAGCTTGGCCTTGCGCCTGCCGTGGAAAAAACTTGCGTACACTGCGTGAATTGCCGCAAGCTATATGCTAGCCCCTGCCAAAAAAACCGAACTGAGTGCTGCATAGGGCCTAGGGCCTAGCCACCTGCTCACAGCTATCTCCTGCCGCTAGTGTGCTAGACTGCATGGCGTTGTAGGCTATGGCCTCTGCTGTGGCTGCTCCCGCCCGCATGCAGCTACTGTTGCGCTGCGCATGACTAGATTTAGCATGCCAGAACCCTGCTTCCAACACGCAAGACTCCCAAGAGTATCCAGAAGCACAACGGAAACAGATCACAGCCGCGTAGATCAGAAATCTGAGAAGAATAGAGAAGCTAGTGGATTGTAGATTGATCTATTAAAAACAGTCATATATCCCCAGGGGGATAGGGTCCTATTTATAGGCGACTCCTAATACATGAAAAGACTAATTTACCCCTAGGGTAAATTAACACTGACTCTAAAATAAATTCCGAAAATTACTAAAATATTCTTAGAAAAATCACCTGACTCAAATAAATATATTCTAAACGTAAAAACTAAATATTAATATCCTAAAAACAAAATAATTATAGGTTGTCAATTTTGCACCGAAACTAACAATGCGTCCACGGTCTTCGCACTGGGTACCCAAATTGGGCCGACCCAACCCCACAGCTTCCTTAGCCAAGCAATCCCTCGCCGCCAGTGTACCTGAGTCAAACCTAGTCAACAGACTAGTGGATCATCTGCCGCTCCTAGCCCATGTACACGGATTGGGCCAGCCTGACTCCGCGGCTCCTCTGCCCGGATGTCGCTCGCTGCCCATGTACCTGAGTCACACGCGCCTCAGACTCATCAGTCTTCATTTCTCTTCTTCTTTGACTTCCGTTGACAATCACTCATCATATCTGTAGTATCAAACCCATGTTCTTCAACACGGTTTCTCACCCTGCTACAATTTAAGAATCCATTTTAATAACAACTTTTGTAGCACCAAAAGAATGCGCCTTTCGAAGCCCTAACAAAATTCCTTCATACTCCGCTATATTATTGGTGGACTTAAAGTTGAGCCTTGCGGAGTACATCGCTCTTTGCCCTGAAGGCGAAATTATTACTGCTCTGATTCCTGCTCCAGATGCTTGCAAAGCTCCGTTGGAGTATATAGTCCAAAATCCTTCATTTGATTTCTCCGGAGCCCATACTACAGATGGAGTCCACTCAGCCACAAAATTTGCCACCATTTGTGACTTGATTGCTGTCCTTGCTACGAAGGAGATGCCGAAGGGTGCTAACTCGACAATACATTTTCTAATTCTTCTCGTAGAATCTTTGCTTCAGAGCATATCTCCCAAGGGATACGAAGTTGGTACAACTACATTATGTGCTAGAAAATAACACTACAATTTCCTCGAAGCCATTATCAAAGCATAAGTGAACTTCACAAGCTCGGAATATCTTGTTTTTTTCTCCAGATAAGGCTTCGGATACAAAATAGACTGGATTCTGTACCAACTTCCCATTGAAATCAACTTCTCTAACAGCAGAGCCAGTAGCTGAAAGGTAGAGGAGTAGGGTTTCGTCCGCAACGTGCACAATGAGTGTAGCGAGGTTGCTAAGATAATTTTTAATATCATCAAAACTCTTTTGACACTCTGGTGTCCATGCGAAATCTTCGGACTCTTTCAATGCTTTGAAAATAGGCAAACTTCGCTCCGTAGACCTTGCTAGAAATCTGCTAAGTGCTGCTAGACGTCTAGTTATCTTTTGCACCTATTTTAAATTTTCTAGCGGAGCCATCCTTTGCAATGCAATTATTTGAGTAGGGCTAGCTTCAATCCCTCTAATCGAAACTAGATACCATAAGAACCTTCCAGCCTGAGCCCCGAAGATACATTTTTCGCGGTTGAGACGGACTACACATGCCCGAAGGCTATCAAATGTTTCTGCTAAGTCTAGGCTATGTTGGTGCTTTAAAGCACTATTTATTACAATATCAGCCATATAGACTTCTACATTGCGGCCTATTTGATGACCTAGAGCTTTAGCAATTAACCTGAAAAAGTTGCCCCAACATTTCTTAAGCCGAAAGGCATTCTTACATAGCAGAAGACTCCCGGAGGAGTTACAAAGCTTGTCTTGATTTCATCTTCGCGCTTTAACTAGATTTGATGGTAGCCAGAATACGCGTTGAGGAAGCTTAATAACTCTGAACCAGCAGTGGAGTCAACTAATTGATCAATTCAGGGCATGGGATAGGGGTCACGTGGGCATGCTTTATTCAAGGATGTAAATCAATACATATGTGCCACTTCTCGGAGGATTTCTTTCTGATGAAGACCGGGTTAGCTAACCACTCCGTATGAGCTACTTCTCTGATGATCCTAGCCTTCAGCAATTTTTCCACTTCTGCTTTAGCAAGGATGGCCCTCTCCACGGATAACTTCCGAAGTCCTTGTCGAACAGGTCCACAAGCAAGCTATGCTCAATGATATCTCGACTGACTCCCAGAATGTCTTCATCAGACCAAGCAAAGACATCCATATTTTCTTCAACTACCTTTTCTAATGATGCAGCGATTTCTGGAGGCAAATCTTTGCCGAACTGAAAAGAATAGTCTTTGCCGTCTTTTACAATAACCTTCGTTATAATTTCTCTGTCGGGGCTGGGTCTTGGGAAGGACTTCTTCGAAGGTTCACCTGGAGCAGAGATATCCTCCAGATTGCCTTGAACATTGTTCACCTGTCTCGGGTCGAAAGGGGGCCATGACCATATTCTGCTCTTCGTGCTGTGGCTTAATCTCCGAAGACAGTGAGTACTACCGCTTGCGTGGGCATCTTCATACATAAATAGTTACGATGTGCCACGGCGTCGAACTGATTTAACATGCCCCTTCCGAAGATAACATTATATGCATAACGGGCATCTACTACATCGAAGATTACTTCCTCCGTTCTTGCCAAGATCCCCTCTCCGAAAGCAACCTCCAGACCTATCTGGCCGAGGGCATCAATAGGAGGTCCTGCGAAGCCTTGCAGAGGACGAGCTGCAGGGAGGAGATGTTTCCTGGAGATACAGAGCTGATCGAAGGCTTGAATCAAGATGATGTCCACTGAACTCCCTCCATCAATCAGCACTCTCTGGACTTCAGTCCCCGCTATATCAGCAGTAAAACAAGGGTATATGCATGTGGAAACTTTATGTCAGCTGCATCATCTGCAGATAAAGATATCGGCACATGGGACCACTCGAGCATGGTAGCTGCAGATGAAGAAGTTCCAATATGGCCTACTTCTCGGACATATTCTCTTCGCTACCTCTTTGACATACTGCCGAGGGTCCCTCCTCCGGAAATGGGGAGGACTACTCTTTTTCCCCGATCTTGGCCATCTTCTTGCTTCAGGGGTGGTATAATATTGACCACCGGAGGTTGTCTTGCGTGGTTGAAGTTTTCTACACGTGCCACAGTCTGCATAGGCTCCGAACATGCCTTGGAAGGGACTCGGTCAGTAGTGCCTTGACCAGAGGCCCGTTCAAGGTACTCACCTCTTAAAGCGAGTATAAATTTACATGCATCAATAGCGTGACTCCGATTTTCACCATGAACGCAGTAGAAGAAGGCCTGGGCTTTGCTAGCCAGCTTCCCTGACAGCCTCCAGCCGCTGGTCTTGCTTCCCGAAGCTTGTGGATTTCTAGGGGCAAATTTCTGCGGAGGAGCAATGTTCAGTACTTCAGATCGAGGATGCTTTTGCCCCCGACGCCTGTCATGCTGGACATCGATGCTAGGCCCCTACAAAGGTGTTGAAGTTTTCACTTTGAGCTTGACTTCTTGCAGGATTGACGAGGTTGAAGCTTTTCTTCAAAGCCACCCTTCTTCCGACCTAGCATATTCTTCAAAATAGGCCATCAACTGTGCTATAGAGGATATCTGTTTTCGATGAAGTTTATCAAGGAGGCCCGCATGGGTAACTCCCTCTCGGGCTGCATCAACCATGGACGATGTATACAATCCCTATATTTGCGACTTCATATGAGCGAAGCTCTTGAAAATTGTCTTAAACTTTTTCCAGGTAGTTGCTTCACTTGGAAAAGACTTCCTGTAGACATTGGGGTTACGAAGGTACCCTGAAAGTTACTTATAAACTTCCTCCTTAACTGCTCCCAGGTTCTAATTGATCCCGGCTTCAAGGACCAGAACCAACGCAAAGCCACCCCTTCGAGAGCAAGGGGGAAACACTTGGCCGTGGTGTCTCGAACTCCTCCACTGGCCTCAATTGCCAATTCATACGAATGGGAGAGCTTCGAAGTTTTAAACTTAGGGCCAAAGTGCACTTTCTGTAACTCGGGATGCAGCGAAGACTCACTATCGAAGGAAGCGTTCTCTAGGGCTTCGGGATAAGTAGATCATCATCTTGAGGCACTTCTGGAATGACCGGGTGGCCTGAGAACGAAGCCTATCTATGGCTTCTTGCCTCTACCTCGCCACTTCAGCTTGGAGACTGGCCATCTGTGTCACCATGTCGCCAAGACCATCTTCATTTATTCCGGAAGGATCTTCCGGGTCTTGAGAACTGTACATGTCAGTTCAAAGGACAGTTGGAGCTGAAGGAGGGACTCCATCTGGCCGAAGCATAGATGGAGTTGGAGGAGGAACTCTGTATGCTCGAGGAAGGGAATTCCCTTCGGGGGTCTGAGGTGGAGGAATTACTGAAGGTCCTCTGACCTTGACTGTATTCGAAGATCTTGCTCTGGATGTCTGAGTGGACCTCCGAGTAGGACTACCACCTAAACTCCGCTCAGGAGGCATGGTTTTGAGAACTTGGTAGAGAACGAAGTTTTTTGGACTAGGTTCCCCACGGACGACACCAACTGTTGGCGTAAAAGATTACGCTAACAGGTTTTCGGAGATTAAGAACTAACAAACAAAGTCTTTGTGAAATGAACTATTTCAAGCCTCCAAATTGGATAATAGCTCGAAGAAGTTCGAAGTTGTGTATTGAATAACTGAGTATTCGATCCCCCTTACAGGGTGAGAAGGGGGGTATTTATAGGTAAAAATCTTAAGGAAAAGACATTTTTACCCCTCTATTACAACCTACATAGTGGAAACTATTCGGTACCCCTAATAGGGTTAAAATGGTCAAAGACTAATCTAATCAGAAAGAAGAAAAGTCTTCCATCCTCGCTGGCAGATAAGCTCTCTGAAGATTCAACCTTCGAAGTCATACTCCGAATAGAAATCTGCATGGATTCTTCGAGCTTGATCATGTACTAAACCGGAGTTAATACAGGAACTTCGATTTAGTAGATTGGCTTTGTCTTATTACTGTAGAGACCGTGAGGATGAAGTATTTTCCCCCAACAGCTACATGCTTCAGATCTTGATCTCGGAGTATTAGAGCTTGATGAAGGGCTTTGCCAACAATGGGCTATTCTCGAAAGCTTAAGGCATTATAAGCGCTCACGATTTTCTATTCCTCGAGGGGAGCATGGAGAAATAGCACTTGATGTTTGTAGCGAAGTTCTTTCTTATATTAAAGAAGAAGATAAAGTAGTAACATCTTCTTCTTCATAATATGTAAATTTGTTTGACTCAAAGTATCAAGTTGAATACCCGACGGAGGCTAACTCCGAACGACTTCTAACCTAGGCCGAACTTCAAGAATAACAGAAAAAATTGGGGGCTTCAAAGAAGAAGGGTAATCGAACCAAAAGAAAGGTTTTGAGAACTCTAGGCTCCGAAGACCGAACTTGTCCCGGAGGTAGTTCTAGAGGTCGGAGAGGTCTCTGTTTTTATTTAGGTTTACATAATAATTTTTCCTGATGTAATATAATCTGTTGAGTAATATAAACTAGAATGCTTTGAAATTGTCTCGTTATCTCCCAGCAACTCGTTGGGGATAAGCACCTTCGAATTTCGATCAAAGGTGGTTACGCACAACGATCACGATGTTAGTTAAGAGTACAATTTCACTAATTTTATTTTTTGTGGCTCGGAGCCCCTAATTTCACTAAGGACTCGCAGTCCAAAGTTCGAATAGATGGTCACTAGGGACCTTGAAAATGACTTCGACCTTATTGGTCCGGAGTCCAAAAATGGTACCTTAGTACACTTTTTCAAACGTGGTTGCTTCGGACTCCTTCTTCGGATGTATTAAAATCCAATTATAATGGTCTCTTTGGACTCTTTTCACGGACTCTTTCAAGCTAACTGCTCGAAGTCCGTATCATTTGGTCTCTTTGCACTCTTTTTACGGATGCTATCAAGCCGATGGCTCGGAATCCACTTTTGTGGTCTCCTTCGACTGTTTTTATGGATGCTTTCAAGATAATTGATTGGAATCCATAGCATTTGGTATCTTTGGACTCTTTTTACGGATGCTTTCAAGCCAGTGACTTGGAATCCATTTATATGTAACTTTCCCACCTTGACGGATGCTTCTGGTCGGTGGCTCGAAGCCCGTAGAACTGGTTCGAACGAATAATACTTACCTCCGCAATTAGCTCCATCCTTCTAATGTGTCCACTAGAAGTACGAATCATTTTGAGAAGCACGCATTATTCGAACCATGATTTTTATTCATTTAGAAAGTGTTTACAAATGATTACATGGAGCCCTTATGCAAAGTATTGCTTAAGGTGTGAAGGGATCCTCCCTTAAGCTCCGTCGGTGTCATGGCTTCATCTTCGAATAGTAACCTGAAAGGGGTGAAGCCTGTGGTCCTTGCTTGAGTGGTCCGAATGGACCATAAAATCTTCGGGAGTTCTTCGGTCCATAGCCTTTTTGCCAATCCTACTATCCTTCGATTCAGGCCTGATAAAATATTACCATTAGCTCGCTCGACGGCTCCATTAGATTGAGGATGATGGACAGCTGCAAAACACATTTCAATACCAAGACCTTTGCAAAACACTTTGAAGGGTTTGGCATCAAATTTAGTGCCATTGTCGATTTTCAGCTGTCGAGGTACTCTGAACCTACAGATAATATTCTGCCAGAAAAATGTCTGTACATTCTTTGAAGTGCTAGCTGTGAGGGGTTCTACTTCGACCCACTTAGAAAAATATTCAATTTCTACCACTGTGAATTTTAAACTTCCTTTTGCCATTGGGAAGGGTCCAATGAGATCCATACCCCATCGGGCCATTGGCCACACCGGAGCAATAACTTGAAGAGGTGTTGGTGGACGATGACTCTGTCTTCCCATCCATTGACAACCGTGGCAAGTGCGGACGAATGTCTCCGCATCAGCTACTATTGTAGGCCAATAAAGCCCCTAACGAAGTGTTTTTCCTGCTAAGGCTCAAGGGGCAAGATGGCTACCACAAAGGGCTTCATGAATTTCTCGAAGTATATCTTGGCCTCTAGCTTGGTATAGAATACCGTTGATAATATGATAATTTTGGATTCTTAACTGCAATCTTGATAACTTCAGGCCTTAGGGCAAATTAGCCTCGCCTTGCAACAATTCCATAATTGAACTCCACCAGTCGGTGTTTGGTATGGAAAGGGCTTCTGCAGGAGGGAGTTGGGGCACCGAAGGGGAGGCAAACTCTTCTTAAAAAGCCCCTTCCGGAATATCTATGGCTTCAGCTGCAGATTTTGCCAACATATCAGCTTGTGCATTGTCGGCTCTTGGGATGCTTCGAACAGAAATCCCTTTAAATGCTACTTCAATCTTGCGGATTTCTTCTAGATATTTAGGAAGTTGCGGATGCCGAACTTGGAAACTTTTATCAACGTGCCATGCTACAATTTGGGAATCTGTTTTTATAATAACTCTCGTAGCACCAAGGGCACGTGGCTTTCGAAACCTAGCAAAATTCCTTCATACTCCGCAATATTAGTGGTGGACTTAAAGTTGTGCCTTGTCGAGTACATTGCTTTTTTTCATGAAGGCAAAATTATTACTACTCCAATACCTGCTCCGGATGCTTGAAAAGCTCCATCGGAGTATATGGTCCATATTCCTTCACTTCATTCTTCCAGAGCCCATATTGTTGACGATGTCCATTTTGCTACAAAATTAGCCACTACATGTGACTTGATTGTTGTTCTTGCTACAAAGGAGATGCCGAAGGGAGCTAGCTCAACGTCCCATTTTCCAATTCTCCATGTAGAATCTTTGCTTCGGAGCATATCTCCCAAAGGATAGGAAGTTTGTACAATTACATTATGCACTAGAAAATAATGTCGTAATTTCCTCGAAGCCATTACTATATCATAAGTGAATTTTTCCAACTCGGAGTACCTGGTTTTTGCTCTGGATAAGGCTTCTGATACAAAATATACTGAATTTTGTACTAACTTCCAATTGAAATCAATTTCTCGGACAAGGACCACACTAATAGCGGAGCCTGTAGCTGCAAGATATAGGAGAAGAGTTTCATCTGCAATGGGCACAGTGAGTTTTGTAAGGCTGCTGAGATAATCTTTAATGTCATCAAAACTCTTCTGGCACTCCGGTGTCCATGCAAAATCTTCGGATCCTTTCAAGGTTTTGAATATTGGGAGGCTCCACTCTACGGACCTTGCTATAATCTGCTAAGGGCTGCAAGGCGTCTAGCAAGCTTCTGAACATGCTTCAAATTTTCCGGCGGAGCCATTCTCTGCAGTGCACTTATTTGAGTTGGGCTAGCTTTGATGGCCCTGCTTGAAACTAAATACCCTAACAATTTTCCATCTCGAGCCCTGAAGATACATTTTTTGGGGTTGAGGTGAACTCCACATGCTCGAAGGCTCTCAAAAGTTTCTGCTAAGTCTAGACTATGTTGGTGCTTTAAAGCACTCTTTATTACAATGTCATCCATATAGGCTTCGACATTACGTCTTATTTGGTGACCTAGAGCTTTAGCAATTAATCTTGAAAAAATTGCTCCGGCATTTCTAAAGCCAAAGGGAATTCTTACATAGCAAAAGACTCATGAAGGAGTTACAAAGCTTGTCTTTGCCTCGTCTTCACGTTTTAAACATCTTTGATGATATCTGAAGTACGCGTCAAGGAAGCTCAAAATCTCGGAGCCAGCAGTGGAGTCGACTAATTGATCAATGCAGGGCATGGAGTAGGGGTAACGTGGGCATGCTTTATTCACGGATGTGAAGTCAATACACCTGCTCCACTTCCCGGAGGCCTTTTTCTTGATGAAGATTGGGTTGGCTAACCACTCCCTATGAGTCACTTCTCTAATGATCCTGACCTTCAACAATTTTTCCACTTCTACTTTAGCAAGGCTCGCCCTCTCTATTGATAATTTGTGGAGCCCCTAGCGAATAGGTCAAACCCTCGGGTTGACGAGTAGGCTATGCTCAATGGTACTTCGGTCAACTCCAGGAATGTCTTCATCAGACTAGGCAAATACATCCAAATTTTCTCTAACTACTTATTCTAGTGAAGTAGCAATTTCTGGAGGCAATTCTTTGCCAACTAGAAAGGATCATCTTTGCCATCTTTTACAATGATTTTTGTCACAATTTCTCCTTCAAGGCTTGGCCTAGGATAGGACATCTTCGAGAATTCACTTGACACAGGAATATCCTCTGAATGGTCTTGCACATTATTTATCTATCGAGGGCCAAGAGGTGGACCATGGCCGTACTCTGCCCTTTGTGCTGCAGCTTGGTCATCGAAGACCGTAAGCACTCCTCGTTGTGTGGGCATCTTGAGGCATAGATAATTATGATGTGCCACTACTCCGAATTGATTTAACACGCCCCTTCCAAGATGACATTATAGGCATAGGGGGCATCAACTACGTCGAAAATAACTTCTTCTGTTCTAGCCAAGAGCCCATCTCCGAAGGCAACCTAAAGGTCTATTTGGCCGAGGGCATAGAGAGGTCCTGTGAAGCCTTGAAGCGAACGAGCTGCTGCATGGAGATGCTTCCGTGAGATACATAGCTGGTCAAAAGCCTAAATGAAATGATATCTGCAGAGCTCCCGCCATCAATAAGTGTAGGACCGAAAGTAGCGACCAGAGGGGGGTGAATGGGTGCCTAAAAATTCTTTCGAATCAATGGCTTGCTCCCAACACCCAACGCACCTCAATAGACTAAGCAAAGAAAGGTAAACAGATCAACAGAACCTCAAAGAATCTAGCCTAACAACAACCGGTGTCCTAAACGAAAAGACACCAACACAGTGCTAATAGGCAAATTAATAAAGAATTCAGAACATGGCAGATCAAACTTCACAGAAATAAATCATCACAGCAATTGATCTGAGTGCACGTAAAAAGAGTTGAGAGGTTTACTGTTCAAAGTTGTCTCTTGTTAGGAACTTGACGAAGCCTGCTCCGAAGTATGTGCGAAACCTGAAGTTGTCGAGGGTTGTCGATCGAAGCCTGCAACGTCGAAGCCCGTGGGAGTTGTGCTGAAGTCTGCTTCGAAGTCCTTTGTCGAAGGCTGTAGTGGACGTGCCGAAGGTTGATGGTGTCTAGGCTAGTTCGGTGAAGAGTGTAGTAGAATGCGAAGCATGCTTCGGTGCGAAGTATGAGAGTACCGGAGCCGGAGTAGTAACCTTCGAAACACAAACTAACTTCGAATCGGAGTCCTTTGGTGCCTTCACACAAGAAACCGAAGCCTAGAAACAGACTCCGAAACACAACCTCCGAAAACACAAACTGAGTGGTCCCCACACGAATGAAATGATGACAGGCAAAAATCACTCAGTAGCACACTTCGAGAGAAGCCAATCAGAGAGACAAATATCGAAGCTAACTTCGAGTCCTGCCGAAGTATGCTTCGACAAACATTCGAGATATGTCAGAATAAACACTTCGAAGTATGCACACTTAGAAACTATGCCTAGAACTGCGTGTCACAAAAACACCAACGAAGCCTGCTGAGTAGCGAAGGTCACACAACTACTTTGAAGCAGTAGACTTCGCTCAGCCAGAGAACTCAGATGTATGAAGCTTCACCACACAAACCCTGTGGAGCCAGTACTCCTAACAAAAACTAGCTTGGATCAAAACTGAAGTTCGTACAGGATGCTGACAGATAGGCTACAGACAAGCAAAAGAAACTAAGAGGCAAAATCCAATACTGACACTAGCAGGAGCTAGGAAGGAATGCTATAACCTATATGCCAGACAAGAATCAGCCATAGCGCAAGAACAGTGCCCAGATTAAAATACGCCACTTATCAGCACATAGATCAAGGCAACCAGAAAGAAAATAAATCGCACAGAGAAGAAATTTCAGTGCTCGTAAAACGATGCAACAGATTGAATCGCTGCCTGAACCGATTGCACAGAGAAATAATGATGAATAGCAGCAAAGAACTCAGAACACAGAGAACAAAATGCTGGCGGTGCAAGAAAGGAGACGAGACACAAAAGTGACCCAAACTTTAGTGCTGGATTAAAGTGAATTACAGAATGGGTAACCCTAACCCTAGGGATTGGGGCCCTATTTATAGGCAGCCTAATAGCCTAGGAATATTCCCATAGACCCTTAGGGTTTTTTACAGATGCTGAAATAAAATGAAAAGACCAAACTGCCCTTAGGATATTTTTACAGACTCGACTGACTGACTATGGGCCTAAGGACAAAATAGTAAACTCCTATTTACAGATGACTTATCCGGAAGCGGAGCTTTCGTAGCGACTACGGCTTCACTTCAGGACGGTCTGATCAAGATCAGCGGTCGTCAGTTTTGCGTCGAAACTGATAAAGCATCCACGACATTGCACTAGGTACCCGGATTGGGCCGGCCCGACTCCGCAGCTCTCTCAGCCCGGTAATCGCTCGCCGCCCGTGTACCTGAGTCAATCCTGGTCAACAACCCAGTGGATCCTCTGATGCTCCTAGCCCTTGTACACGGATTGGGCTATCCCGACTTCGCGGCCCCTCTGCCCGACAGTCGCTCGCTGCCCGTGTACCCGAGTCACACGTGACCCAGACACATCAGATCTTCTCTCTCTTTTCAGTCCTCTTTGACTATTGTTGACAACGACTCATCACTTCTGGAGCCATGAGGCCCACGCTCTTTAGCATGGCTCCTCAACCAGCACTCTCTGGACATACGTTCCTGCAATATCAGTGGTGATAACAAGAGGGTTCACATGAGGAAATTTTATATCCGCTACATTGGCTGAGGAGAAATATATAGGCACATGGGACCACTCAGGCATTTTAACAGCCGACGAAGAGGTCCCAATGTACCCTACATCATGAACATACTCCCTCCTTTGCCTCTTTGACATGCTTCCCAGGGTTCCTCCTCCAGAGATGGGAAGAACCACTCTTTTGCTATGGTCTTGTGTATCTTCTTGCTTCGGGGGTGGCATAACACTCACCACCGAAGGCTGTCTTGGGGCTTTGAAGCTGTCTACACATCCGACAGTTTGTACCGGCTCCGAACATGCCTCAGGAGGGTCTCGACTAATAGTGCCTCAACCATAGCTCCTCTCGAGGTACTCGCTCCTCAGAGCTAATATAGACTTACATGCATTGGTAGCATGGCTTCGATTCTCACCGTGAACACAGCAGAAGAAGGCTTGGCCTTTGTCAGCCGGCTTCCCTGGTGGCCTCCAGCCGCTGACCTTGCTTCCCAAAGCTTGTGGATTCTTAGGGGGAAATTTCGACGAAGAGGGAGCAATGTTCAAAACTTCAGAGCGAGGATGCTTTTGTCCACTTTGCCTGTCATGTTGATTGTCGGGTGGTACCCTTGTGAAGGAGTTGAAGTCTTCACTTCAAGTTTAACTTCTTGGATGGTTGGTGGAGACGAAGCCGTCCTTTGGAGCCATCCTTCATCTGACATTGCATACTCCTCAAAGTAGGCCATTAACTGCGCTACGGAGGAAATATGCTTCCGGTGAAGCTTGTCGAGGAGGCCTAGATTTGTGACTCCTTCCCAAGCCGCATCAACCACAGATGATGTGTACAACCCTCTTATTTGTGACTTCGTATGAGCGAAGTGCTTGAAAAAACCGTCGCAAAGTTTCTCCAAAGTGCTGCTTTACTTGAAAAAGACTTTTAGTAGACATAGGGGGCATAGATGTACCTTGGACATTGCTTACGAACTTCTTCCTTAATTGTTCCCAAGACTTAATTGATCATGTTTTCAAAGACCAGAACTAACGCAAATTCACTCCTTTGAGCGCAAGGGGGAAACACATCACCATTGTATCTCGAACCCCTCCGCTGGCCTCGAATACTAAAGCATACGAGTAGGAAAATTCCCCTCGATCTTGTTCTTCGGAATATTTAGAAAGCTTCAAATTTATAAACATAGGTTCGAAGTGCACCTTCTGCAAGTCTGGGTGTAAAGGAGATTCATCATCAAAAGGAGGATTCTCAGTGCTTCTTAGAACCTCAGAAGCTTCGGGATAGAAGGCCAGATCTTCGTCTTGAGGCACCTCTGGAATAGTGGGGCTAGCTTGAGGATGAAGCCTATCCGTAGTTTCCTGTCTCCACCTTGTCACTTCGGCCTGAAGATGGGCCATCTGGGTTGCCACATCGTCAGGACTATCTTCATTTCTTCCGGAGGGGACCACCGGGTCTTGAGAACTGAACAAGTCAGTTCGAAGCACAGTCAGAGCTGCATGAGAGGCTCCATTAGTTCGAAGCATGGACGGAGTCCCGAGAGGGGATTCGTATGTTCGAGGAAGAGTGTTTGTTTTTGGAGTCTGAGGAGGGTGATCACGGAGGGTCCTCCGACCTCGGCAGTGTTCGAAGATTTCAACCCGGAGGTCCGAGAAGACCTCGGGAGGGGACTAGTGCCTAGGCTCCGCTTAGGAGGCCTGGCTCTAGGAATGGATTGGTAGAGAACGAATTTTTTGTACTACGTCCCACGGACGGCGCGAACTGTTGGCGTAAAAGATTACGCTAACAGGTTTAAGAAACTAATTGTTTGACAAATGAAGTGTTTGTTTGAGTAAACTATTCCAAGCCTCTGAGATGGATAATAGCTTGAGATAGTTCAAAGAATGTATTGAATGTTTTTGTATTCAATGCCTATTAGAAGGTGAGAAGGGGGTATTTATAGGTAAAATCTCTATAGAAAGACCTTTTTACCACTTAATTACAACCGATAAAGTAGATACTATTTCGGTATCCCTTATAGGGTTAATACAGGAAAACATACTCGAACGGTGTTGATAAGGTAAATGTCCCATCCTTCTAGTTGTTTTCCTCTTCAGAGGGGAAGCCTTTCGGAGAGTCTCTTTGGACCGGAGCCTAGACGGGCCCTTCGGCTTCAAGCCATTCAATCCAGAGGCAAGTCTTGGGCTCCAAGATTAAGACTTGCATTCATCTTGGAATCTTGGGGAAGTATTTTCCTTCAACAGCTGGCTCGTCAGTGTCATCCATCACGTGCAACGTCGATGCTATGCCATTTGAGATGTCCCCGACTCAGACGTCAAAGATCAGGCTATCCTTTGGACCGTTGATGCAATCCGGCTACGGGCAATCGAGGCCATTCGCCGTGCTCTTTTTTAATTTTTTGTATCGGATCCTTGACTTGTAAACCATAAAACATTATGCTTTTGGAATATATTATCATTGATCCCTATTTGGTCTTGTCTCTTTTGTGTCTAAGGACGATGTTTCACCATCGGCCATATAAAGGTGACACCATCGGTATCAGCTATTTAATGCTTGCGTGTAGATATTTAGATATTTATCCGCATGCTCGGGAAATATTTCGTTAGATACTTTCCATTCAATGCCTTCCTTAACACATATACATCCAATCCTTCGAGTAGATAGGCGTAACCAGGATCCACTCGATATATTCGAAATGGTCCTTCCCAATTAGGTGACAACTTACCGAACTGATTGTCCTAATACCTGATCCGTAGGATAAGTTTCCACATGAGTTCTCCCTGTTCAAATGACTTTGAAACCACTTTCTTGTTGTAAAACCTAGCAACTCTTTCTTTGTTGTCTTCAATCTTTTCAAGGGCTCTTAATCGGACCTGTGCTAGATCGTCTAAGCCATCTGTCATTAAGTTATAATAATCATCGATGGTGAGTTGGTCTTGTAGTGTAATCCTTCTTGAGACAATGTTATTTTCCCACGGTAGTACTTCTTCATGGCCATAGACTAACTGATATGGTGGTACTGAGTAGATCCATGTCATGCCATCTGATAAGCCTAGAGTGCTTCTGACAGAGACTAATGACAACGCTTTGGTTGCTCATTGATCTTATACTTTATTAACTTGATCAAACTCTTGTTATATGCTTCAGCCTGATCATTAGCTTGTGCATAATATGGTGATGAATTTAAGAGCCCAAACTAACTATGAATTACTAGAACTCCTCCGATACGAAAATTTTCCTCTGATCTATGGTGATGGTCTGCGGAATCCGGAATTGATATATTTTGTGTTCCCTGATAAACTTAATGTCATCGACAGAAGTAACCTTTTTGAATGGAACGAGCTCTACCCATTTTGTGAAATAATCAGTAGCCGCCAATATGAATTTATGTCCTTTACTTGATGATTGGTATATTTGGCCGATCATATCGATGCCCCATCCTCGAAACGACCTTGGTTTAATTATGGGTTCATGGCCGATGTAGGTGCCCTTTGAATAGCTCCTAACCTCTAACAGTCATGGCATCTCTTGTAATATTTTATGTAGTCCTCCCCCATAGTCGGCCAAAAGTAAGATGCTCTCCGAATCAACCATTTTATTTTCTAGGATGGCTGGTGTGTTCTGCATATGCCATCATGTACTTCACACATCACCACTTTAGATTCTTCGGTGCTTACGCATTTGAGGAGAACTCCATCGGTCGTCCGATGGTACAATTCTTCGCCGAGCAGCACGCATCTCATTGCTTGATATCTTATTCTTCTTGGTGTCGATGTCGTAGGATTTTTCAAATAATTAATAATATTGTACCTCCAATCATTGGCCTCTATTTCTATGATCTCTACTTTGGTTGACCTGGCCACCAGCTTATATCCTGACGTCGTTTGGGCCAAATCATGTGCTTATGAGTTCTGCTCCCTCACGATATAAGTGTCACATTTCATGAGTTATTGCCTCATATCTATGCTAGACTATGAAATGGGCTATGTCTTGTCCTTTTACTCCCTTATCTGATTCATATCTAAGATCAAATTCGGTGAGAGCGAGGACCAATTTTCCGATACGCCCTTTCAACACTAGGGCCGATAGCATGTACTTAATGACACCGACCTTACATATCACGGTGCACTCCAATGACAACAGGCAATGTCTCAACTTGGTGCATGAGAAGTACAAGCATAGACAGAGATTTTCCACCGTGGGGTCTCAGTGTCTAGTAGTCTTCTACTGAGATAAAAATTACCCTCTTTTTTATCAACCTCTTGTACCAGGACCGACCCGATGGCTTCATCATCGGTTGCAAATATAATCTGAATGGAACCCATTTCTGTGGCGGCATAAACACTGGCGGTGAGGCTAAGTACTCCTTAATCTTGTCAAACACCTTTTGCTGTTTTTCTCCTCATATAAATTCTTGATCAGGCTTCAACTTTAATAGTTGAGTAAACGGCTCTATTCTTCTTGAAAGATCAGCTATGAATCTCTTGAGAAAGTTTATCTTCCCGACGAGCTACTGCAACTTGGTTTTATCGGTGCGGGGTTTACTGTTATTAAATGCTTCAATACTGCGCTGGCTTATCTCAATCCCTCTTTCATGAGTAATAAAGCACAGAAACATTCCCGCTGATACACCAAAAGCACACTTCTCGTGATTCATTTTTAGTTCGTACTTTCTAGCTCTCTCTAGAACTAGACATAGATTGGCCACATGGTCTTGAGTACTGCTTGATTTTACCACGACATCGTTGTTGGGGGAATAATTTTTCCCTTGAACAGGGGCCAAATGACGTCAGCCTCCGTAAGCCTCTGGCTTGGAGCCTAACACTGACGAAGCAGATTCCCGCCTACGAAAGTTATTTCCATGCAGAATTTAGCCCAAGCCTCCGAGATCCTTTCGGAGCCCTCTAGAGCGAGGCCTCTAGGCTCCCTCCGAAGTCTGCCAAGAGCCAAGTCCCCAAGCTCTCTTCAAAGCTCTCTTCGGAGTTAACCTCCGAGTGCTCTTCGGAGTTAACCCCCGGGCTTCTTTTGGAGATCCCCAGAGACAGTCTCTAGACCCTCTCTAGTCAATTCGAAGCTAAGTCACCGAGAGTCCAGTTCAGAGTTCAATTCGGAGCATGCTTCGAAGCCCACTTCAGAGTGTCCTTCGAAGCATTCATCGCAGTCTCCGCCCGAAGAGCTCCGACTGCTACTTCGAACCAGGAAAATATTTGTACTTTGCTTCAGTGTAGAAACCATACCGGGACGCCCTCTACCCCTAGTATGTCATTTAGCTATTCGTAAGTGACATTTATCTAACACGTCTGTAAAGCTGTAAAGCACTTTGTATAGTAGACTAGTATTTTTCCCTTCTTGCCCCTATAAAGCCTATGACTTATAGAGGGTCCTGCGTGCCTATAAAAGCAGGGCCAAGCCCTTGTAATATTTCAGTTCCGTAGGGTCCATGAGATCTTCCAGATCCATTAGATTCAACTGAGGCAAACTATGCCAAATCCACCACAAACTGGATATAGGGTTATTATCCCTTTGGGGAGGTCTGAACCAGTATAAATCTTTTCTCCTTTTGAGAGAACCGTTCGAGGTTCATTTTATACACCGTATACACACAAAACCTGTGATGCAGCTAACACAATTGCTACAATAGTTGGCGCTGTCCGTGGGGAACTTAGTCCTAAAAGCTAAGTTTTCCGCCACTGCCTGCATTTCGAAGTGTGCTTGAGGGGGAGCTTCGAAGTTTTCTTGCTTCGCGCAACCTCCGGCAAGGGGCTTCGGGTGCAGTTCGAAGGCTTTCTTCGCTTTCCACCATCCTTCGCACTTCGGAGTTCACCCTTTGGTAAGGGGCTCCGCTTCGTGTGCCGAAGGTCTTCAAAGCCCCAGAGGCTACGAGGCATGTTTTTCACCCGCTTTACGAGGTATGAACACAGTCTGAAGCACCACTTCGATGTACAAATTTTCAATTACTTTAATAAAAAATAAAAGCCTTGCTTCACCTTAAAATCGAAGCCTCGCTTCACCTTTAAAGCAAAACTTTGCTCCATCTTATTAAAAGTCGAAGCCTTGCTTCGCGTTTTGAAGCCGAAGCCTTGCTTCGCGTTTTAAAATCGAAGCCTCGCTTCCTTTTCATTTAAAACTGAAGCTCTGCTGTGTCCTTATCAAGACCCGAAGCTAACAGCCTCATTCTTTTAAGAACCGAAGTTACTGCTTTGTATTGTTAAGTACCAAGGCACAACTTCAAAGACTATTTGAAACTGGAGCACCCCTCTAAAGGCTACACAGCGCCTCCGGGGCCGTAGCAGTGGGCTTTGAGGCTTCTGAGCGACGGCTCAGCAAGTCTGAGATTCCAGGCTCCGGTCTGATGCATCCTAGGGTCGAAGGTGGCCCAGGGTCGAAGGTGACCCAGAGTCGTAGGTGGATCAACCCATCATAGGTTTGGTGAATCCACACTAAATATCCTTTTCATTCACTACAGGATTAAGCTCAAGAAGCCTTGCTTCACTATCTGAACGCGCACTGAGGCTTCACTTCGTGTGACGTGATCTAATCTAAAAATTAAGAATCTCGAAGTCATGCTTCGCCTAAAATCTAAGTGCGTTTCGGAGGCTTGCTCGTGCACGTTATCCAAATCCAAGCATACCGAAGCATGCTTCGCTTAATTTGGCTATGTTGAAGCCTTGCTTCGCTCCAGATTATTGCATTCGAGGCCCAAAAGAGGCATTCTCTTGATGCGATATAAGCGTCTGAAGTCGCGAAAAGGCGCACCCCTTCACATTTTTAAATTGCCTGCACCAGCAACGACTAAGTCCCTAGCTGCCACATGCAAGGGGGGACCAAAGTATGTATGTGAAGTATGCAAATGTAATGCGCAGTACGAGCGTGACAAGCTAAAACATTCCAAACAATCAAATTATGCGAAGCATGCAGATGAAGTATGCAAATATAGCAAATCTCATTCATTGAATGATAATTGAGAAGTATGTTACAAATACACTTTGAAAAAAAAATTATGAGTAGTATGTATCTAAGCCTAAGAAAAAGCGAGCTCGAGGCCCCGATCCTCGCTTTCTCTTCTTCTGGCCAGGGCCCCCTCGGCTGGACGAAGCCTCGTCGGAGCCTGCTCTCCCACGGCCAGTCCGTCCACGCCCTGAAGCCCACAGACCTCGTCTTTCACCTTGTAGGTTTGTCCATGTCTGGGCTATAGGTGGCGCCGTGTCGAAGGCAGAGAAGTCTAAGGCTTCAACGCCTGTTAAGGCCATACACGAAGGTTGTACCCCCTCACCACTTAAGTCTACTTCGAAACAACTTAAGTCTGGCAAAGAGGAAGAACTCCGAAGAGTCTTTGTCTTCACGGTAGCCAGCAACTCCCAGGCTACTTCGGAAATGGCTTCGCCCTTAGGACCTATCGGAAGCTTGAACTGAGGAGAGCCTTCGGACCTATCTACCTCGAGCACCATCCAAAGCTGGCAAAGCTCTTCAGTGTCCTCAAGTACTTCGAGATCAACATTCGAAGGATGAGCCTGGGAAGGTATAAAGTACCCCCGCTTTTATATTAATAAACTGATGAGTTTTTAGAAAGCCTAAAACTTTGAGTTACAAGGAACCTAAGGAGATCTACACATTCGGAGGCGGAGGCGTCGAGGTCAAAGGCTGAGCTGGCGAGGCTTGTGCCCTGGCTCGGCGACGGCGGAGAGCCTTGGAAGGCCCAAGGCTGCTTATCCTTTTCATTCACTACAGTATCAAGCTCAAGAAGCCTTCCTTCGCTATCTGAACGTGCACCGAGGCCTCGCTTCATGTGACGTGATCTAATCTAAAAATTAAGCATCTCGAAGTCATGCTTCGCCTAAAATCTAAGTGCGTTTCGGAGCCTTGCTCGCGCACGTTATCCAAATCCAAGCATGCCAAAGCATGCTTCGCTTAATTTGGCTATGTTTAAGCCGTGCTTCGCTCAAGATTAATGCGTTTGAAGCCCAAAAGAGGCCTTCGCTTGACACGATATAAGCGTCTTAAGCTGCCAAAAAGGTGCACACCAGCAACGACTAAGTCCCTAGCTGCCACGAGCAAGGGGGGACCGAAGTATGTATGCGAAGTGTGCGAATGTAATGCGCAGTACGAGCGTGACAAGCTAAAACGTTCCAAACAATCAAATTATGCGAAGCATGCAGACGAAGTATGCAAATATAGAAAATCTCATTCATTGAATGATAATTGAGAAGTATGTTACAAATACACTTCAAAGAAAAAAATTATGAGTAGTCTGTATCTAAGACTAAGAAAAAGATAGCTCGAGGCCCTGGCCATTGCTTGCTCTTCTTCCGGCGAGGGCCCCCTCGGCTGGACGAAGCCTCGTCAGAGCCTGCTCTCAAATGGTCGGTCCATCCACGCCCTAAAGCCCACATACCTCATATTTCACCTTGCAGGTTTGTCCAAGTCTGGGCTACAGGCAGCGCCATGTCGAAGGCAAAGAAGTCTAAGGCTTCACCACCTTTTAAGGCCGTACCCGAATGTTGTACCCCCTCGCCACTTAAGTCTACTTCGAAACAGCTTAAGTCTGGCGAAGAGGAAGAACTCTGAAGAGGCTCCATCTTCACGGTAGCCAGCAGCTCCTGGGCTACTTTGGAAATGGCTTCACCCTTAGGACCTCTCGGAAGCTTGAACCAAGGAGGGCCATCGGACCTAGCTACCTCGAGCACCACCCAAAGTTGGCGAAGCTCTTTAGAGTCCTCAAGTACTTAGATATAAACATTCGAAGGCTGAGCTTGGGCAGGTATAAAGTACCCCCACATTTATATTAATAAACTGATGAGTTTTTACAAAGCCTACAGCTAAGAGTTACAAGGAAGCTAAGGAGATCTACACCTTCGGAGGTGGAGGCATCGAGGTCGAAGGTTGAGCTGGCGAGGCTTGTGCCCTGGCTCGGCGAAGGCGGAGAGCCTAGGAAGGCCCAAGTCTACTTATCCTTTTCATTCACTACAGGATCAAGCTCAAGAAGCCTTGCTTCACTATCTGAACGTGAACTGAGGCTTCGCTTCGTGTGATGTGATCTAATCTAAAAATTAAGCATCTCGAAGTCATGCTTCGCCTAAAATCTAAGTGCGTTTCGGAGCCTTGCTCACGCATATTATCCAAATAGAAGCATGCCGAAGCATGCTTCGCTTAATTTGGCTATGCTGAAGCCTTGCTTCGCTCCAGATTAATGCGTTCGAAGCCCAAAAGAGGCCTTCGCTTGACGTGATATAAGCGTCCGAAGCCGCCAAAAAGGCGCACCCCTTCGCATTTTTAAATTGCCCACACCAGCAACGACTAAGTCCCTAGCTGCGAAGTATGTATGCGAAGTGTGCGAATGTAATGCGTAGTACGAGCGTGACAAGCTAAAACGTTCCAAACAATCAAATTATGAAAAGCATGCAAACGAAGTATGCAAATATAGAAAATATCATTCATTGAATGATAATTGAGAAGTATGTTACAAATACATTTCGGAGAACAAAATTATGAGTAGTCTATATCTAAGCCTAAGAAAAAGTGAGCTCGAGGCCCCGACCCTCGCTTGCTCTTGTTCCGGCCAGGGCCCCTCGGCTGGACGAAGCCTCGTCGAAGGCTGCTCTACCACGGCCGGTCCATCCATGCCCTAAAGCCCACAAACCTCGTCTTTCACCTTGTAGGTTTGTCCAAGTCTGGGCTACAAGCGGTGCCGTGTTGAAGGCAGAGAAGTATAAGGCTTCACCGCCTGTTAAGGCCGTACCCGAAGGCTGTACCCCTCACCACATAAGTCTACTTCGAAATAGCTTAAGTCTAGCGAAGAGGAAGAACTCCAAAGAGGCTCCGTCTTCACGGTAGCTAGCAGCTCATGGGCTTCTTTGGAAATGGCTTCGCCCTTTGGACCTCTCGGAAGCTTGAATCGAGGAGGGCCTTCAGACCTAGCTACCTCGAGCACCACACAAAGCTGGCGAAGCTCTTCATAGTCCTCAAGTACTTCGAGATCAACATTCGAAGGCTGAGCCTGGGCAGGTATAAAGTACCCTGCATTTATATTAATAAAACGATGAGTTTTTACAAAGCCTACATCTAAGAGTTACAAGGAACCTAAGGAGATCTACACCTTCGGAGGCGGAGGCATCGAGGTCAAAGGCTGAGCTGGCGAGACTTGTGCCCTGGCTTCGCGAAGGCGGAGGGCCTTTTGCAGGCCGAGGACTGCTTCACAGCCTTGGGCCTTCCAAGGCTCTTTAAGGTGGCGCCACGCTCCGCGGATGCCCGAAGGAGGCGCCACCAAGTGCTGGCCTCCGAAGGCCACCAGAGTCGTCGAGGTCGCTGCGTCAAGGTGGTTGCACCCCGAGTCATGAAGCATCTGCAGCACCCCTTGACACGCCACTCAGCCGGCCATCAGAGCGAAGCCCTTCAGGGACACCTCCGCCATCACAGCCACAGTCTTTAGGAACTCACGATCCCCGATTGGGTCTCGAAGGCTGAAGTACGGAACCTGACACTCAGTCCCTATTTGCTCAAGGATTGAGGTCAAGCTCGAAGTGGCTTCATCGACATTGTGAACAACGAAGTCCTCCAGGCAGTGGCCGGCTTGGCAAAGCTTTGTGTTCTCCGCCGCCAGCTCCGCTCTGGCCTCCTCCGAAGCTCGAAGCTCTGCCCGAAGCTTGTCTGTCTCTGAGACCAAAACCTCCCTCGCCTTTTCAACTTCGGCCCTCGCCGTATCTACTGATGCTTTGGCTCGCCTTCGCTTCTCGGCTTCCACTGAGATCTCGCGTTGAAGGTCATCCCTCTCCTCCGCCATGTGAGCCATCCGTTCGTCCGCAGAGATTGCTGCTGCAGCATTCAGCGTGAAGGCCTGAAAAGCAAGTATGACTCGAAGACCGTTTGGGACTTCGCTCACCTGGATGAGGGCTTCGTTTGTGTTTGCGAAGAGTTCAAAGGGGCTCAAGCGGCTGAGTTGAGCCACCAAGACCCCTGACCCCACAGCAATGCAACCTTCGTGAAAATCATGAATGGCCACCTCCGTCACAGCCCCCCTCGGCTACAGAGGCCGGACTATCTCCGCCACGTCAACCTCTGGTGCAGGCTCCTACAGAGTCGGTCTCCGGTCCAGCACTTCGACGTTGAGAAACCAAGGGTTGGTTTCGGAGTTTGTGATGAGTGATTGATAGATTTTACCCTCTGATTCGAAGGGGTCCCTCCGAAGGGGTTCGGAGGTTTTTTCACCGAAGGGTTTCGTGAGTCTGTTTGCTGCAGCTGTTGCAGCGGAGTGTGCTTGTCGGAGGGGTCCGATAGTACATGATGACTAGGTCGTACCGAAGGTCTCGGTACTTTGGGCGGTACACTAGAGTGTGTACCGAAGGATGTTTACCTGGAGAGGTCTCCGGGGTACTGGAAACACTTGTATGTTTGTCTGTGGTGCGCAGGTGACTTCAGAGGCGACGGACGGTTCATAGCAAGTGAACCTGGGTCAAGCAGGAGGCTTGATGCCAGGGGAGCAGGGGGCTCCGTCACGAAGGCTGCGAAGGGGTCGAGGTCGGACCTCGGGTCGAGGTGCGCCAGGAGAAGGCAGTAAGTGCGGAGCCTGGCTTCGGGTGAAGGTACTCCGAGACGAAGTCATCAGAGGCGAGGAACTTCGAAGTGTACTCCGAATGGAGTGACTTCGGAGTATGGTGGACTAAGTCCTCAGCAATGAGGCAAGGCGTTCGAAGTGTGCTCCGGATGGAGGCACTCGAAGGTATACCCGATGAAGGTCTCAAAAGTCGAGGTGCCTCGAAGGCATGGTCCAGTTGAGGATCGTCGAGGAGTGTGCTCGGGGAGAGACACTGCGACGAAGTGCTCATGGAATGCTTCATGCGGAGGCCTTGGACGAAGGAGGGACTTCGAAGGGTTGTACTCCGAAGGTGGGGCTTCGGAGTAAGGCTGGCTTCAGAGTGAAGCTGACTTCGGAGCAATGCTGACTTCGGAGCGAGGCAGGCTCCGGAGCGAGGCTGGCTCCAGAGTGATACTGACTTGAGGTACTTCGGCCAGGCATGGCTTCGGTACATGGACTGATGGAGTTCGAGCTGGGAGAAGCTGCGAAGCCGTGGTGGTCCACTTCGAAGGTGTTGGTGCGAAGGCCCAAGGGCTTTGACGGCTTGGGCTCAAAACCACCACTGTATCGAAGGCTGACTTCGGTGAAGCGAATGCCGTCAGGCTCAAGGCTTCTCACCAAAGCTACCGCACCACTCGCGTGCGAAGGGCGACTTCAGAAGGGTCCAAAACTGCAAAGGCTGACAGCGTCTGCTCTGCAAAAGCTGGTACTATCCCCACTACGAAGCTAACAAAAGAAGCCTACAAATAAAGTAGACTACCAGTTGTACCCCCCTATTCTGATGAGACAAAACCAGTGTAAACCCTAGGGGTAAAGTAGTCTATTCATAGGGCTGAATAGTGCCTATAAATAGTGGAGGCTGGCTAGGTCACATTAACACTTTGAGCAGTCATTTTTGAGCTCCTGTGCTAGCCGCCACATACCTTGTATTCATCCTGTGAGTTCAATTTTTGTGTTCCCTATTCAAGCATCGAAGCCTTGATTCTGTGTTCATTTACAGCTTGAGCTTGTATGTGTACTTCTCTGCATGCTTCAATCTCTTTTGTCTCACTTCTTTTGAGTTGAGTTTGTGCACTAAATCCTTCCTGGAGAAGTGTGTGAGAAGCATGTTTGAGTGAAGTGTGTGTTTTTCAGTGTCTGTTCGCTCTTTGTAAACTAGAGGCTAGACCTCTCTGATTACTAGCGAAGCACTGGTCTTGGCTTAGATCGAAGCCCGTTTTTCTTCCCTTGTCGAAGTGCTCGGTGAAGTCTGTTTAGTGTGTGTTTATACCTTCGAAGTACAAAGCCCAGCAGTAGTTGTTGTCGCTGAGTATTTGGTCGAAGCCCGCAGAGGGAAGTCTGCACTTTTAAAGTCTATAGTGCGAAGCCTACTCGAAGGCACCCTGTGTGCGGAGCCTGCACTGACTGAGCAAAGCTGATCGAAGTCCGCAGAGGGAAGTCCGCTCTTGCGAAGGGTGAAGTGCGAAGCCTGCTCGAAGGCACCCTGTGTGTGGAGCCTGCACTGACTTAGCGAAGTCTTCTTGGCTTCGAACTTTTGCTCCTTGCGAAGCCTGTTTTCGGAGCTATAAAATACCTCCGAACCAGAACTTCCAAGGCTGTGTTCGAAGCCTGTTCGACAGAAAACAGAAGTAAAACAGAAGGCTATTTTTAGTCTGAAATTTTAAAAGCTCCCATTAACCCCCCCTCTGGTCGCCGTTTCCGGTCCAACAATTGCTATCAGAGCAGGTTAAGATCACCAGTTGACCTTAACCGGTTTTGTGATATGTTGGTGACATGGACAGAGTTAGTAAAATACCTCTGTTCGATGGGACGGACTTTGCATACTGGAAGATGCGAATGGAGGCTTACTTGCTAAGCCAAGGAAATGCAATTTGGGAGATTGTGGACTCACAATACTCCATCCCTTAAACTCGCACCTCTCAAACAGAGAAGGATCAGTATAATGCCAACTCCAAGGCAAGAAATATATTGTTCATTGGTTTGAGCCGGAGTGAGTTTGATTGGCTGTAGCACCTTAGGACAGCTAGGGAAATTTCGACTACACTCACTCTTTTTCATGAGGGCTCTACACAGATTAAGGCCAGGTGCCAAAGCACATACAATCAACAGTATCAGCTGTGCTACACCCTATCAAACTCAGTCCGGCTCAAACCAATGAACAATATATTTCGACTACACTCACTCTTTTTCATGAGGGCTCTACATAGATTAAGGCCAGGCGCCAAAGCACATACAATCAACAGTATCAACTGTTTGTGCAGGCACCTGGTGAATCTATAGATGTCATGTTTTCTCGCTTAGATGCGATAGTGATTAACTTGCGGTCCAACGGGACGCTTGCTTACAATGACCATGATAGGGCTATCAAGCTTCTCTATGCTCTTGACCGTAGCATATGGGAAGTGAAGATATCCAGCATTGAGGAGTCCGTAGGTTATGACACATTGACCTGTGATGAGCTCTTCAGCGAGCTGAAGTCCACAGAGATTGCCAAGGCATCTCTTGCAGTGCATAGGAACTCTTTGCCACAGCCATTGGCATTGGTTTCTAGCAGTAGCCGTGGCACCACTGCAGAACCAAGCACATCAGGCACTTGTGTTCTTGCAGATGGTTTTGCTTTGTCCTCCCTGGTCTCCATCACTAAGGAGCAGGTGGATACTCTGGATGATGATGAGCTTGCTCTCATTGCCAGAAGGTTCACCCGTTTTCACCATGAGAGATGGGATCAGAGGAGAAGTGGTTTCAGTGGTTGTTTTGAGTGTGGCAACACTTCTCACATCAAGGCCAACTGTCCTAAACTCAAGAAGAGAGATGAGAGTGAGCGCCCCAAATACCACAAGAAGGAGAGGAAACCCTTTGTGAAGGGCAAGCGTGGCAAGGTGGCTAAGAGGGTAGCCAAAGCCACTTCCAGAGCATTTGTTGCTGGTCTCAGCTACATCGACACTTCCTCAACTAAGGAGTCGAGCTCTGAGGAAGAGGAGTCTCCAAGGAAGGAGGAGAAGAAGGACAAGAAGGGACGAGATTTCACCGGCCTTTGCTTCATGGCCGACAGCGATCACAACGGCGATGATCTTGACTCATCTGACGTACCATTATCCTATGACCAGCTTTCAATTAAACTAGATGAACTGAATGAAGTAGTTCTTGGTCAGGATAGGTTACTTGTGCAAGCCGCTAGAGATAGAAAAGACCTTAGACTTAGGCTAGAATCTGTGTCTACCGATTATGCCATGCTTAAGTCTAGGGTTAATGATGCTGAATGTGAATCTTGTACTGTTGTCATGGGTGAGCTTGCTCAGTTGCGTTCTGTACATGCTCAAACTCTATCTGAGCTTGAGACTGCACAGAAGCAGCTTTTGATGGTTTATTCTAGCCCTCATGATATAATTGAATGCACGAACTGTTCTTTATTATGTGAGAGCATTGATTTACGTGATAAACATGTTCATGACTTAGAGGCTAGATTGGAGAGGGCCGGTAGTTCTAAGGATGTGCAACCTGTGTGTGACACTCGCATAACCCTTAAGGACCAGCTAGGCACTGTTAGAGAGCGAGCTAAGAACCTCATGACTGAAAATGAATACCTTTCTTTCTGTGGTTAACAAATGCACTGAGTGAAAGGGTAGGATGGATTTGCTCTTGGCCAAGACCAAGATGTGTGCTGATAGGACAGGGTTAGCTCTAGGATTGGGTTTTGAGAGCACTCCCTCAGACAGTGAGAACAAAACTATTTTACCTCACCCACTACCTTAGAGAAAGAAAGAGCCCTGTTAGACACTCCATCAACCAAAAAGCCTACCCGAACCCCAAAGAAAACAACTCCTCCTGCCAAGAAAATCCTTCCCAAGAAAACCACTCAGCAGAATCCCAAGGAGCCTGTGAGAGTTGCTCCTATGACCCATGAGAGTGCCCCTATGAGAGTTTTTCATTGTTCCTACTGTCAACGGGTTGGTCATTTGGTTGGTTTCTATTTTCGTCGCATCAAGGATGAGTGACGCTCTCAGACGATGAGTTTCCAGTCCATGCATTACCCATCTCGAGGTATGCATGAGTCTGAGTTTTACTCTCATCCTGTTTTCGAGGCTCCTCATGCTTCTTGGAGAGGTTTTTCTCCTCGAGGTGTTCACCATGTTCCATATGGTGGTAGACCCCGGGCGAGTAGCTTTGTACCCCGTCTGAGTAGGAGACCTCGTCATGCTTTTAGATCTCAGCATGTAGGTAGACCTCCTACTTTGCATCACTCTGATTATCCTGTGCGTAGGCAGTCTACTTTTACTGTGCCTACTACTCGTATCACTCAGTGCTGGATGCCTCATCATATATTCACTCACCCCAGCACTGAGGGATCGAGATTTTCTTATCATGTGTAGGCGCCGGACCGAGGCTTGGAGGGCACGTGGATCATGGACTCCGGTTGTTCGCGCCACATGACCGGAGATGCAGCATGGTTCTCCAGCCTCACCACAACCAAGCAAAGGGAACATATCACCTTCGGCAACAATCGAAGGAGTAGAGTGAAAGGTAAAGGTGTGGTAAGAATTAACTCGAATTTCACTCTCAAAGATGTTGCTTTGGTTGAAAACCTGGGATACAATTTGCTTTCTCTATCTCAGTTGCTTGATGAGGGCTTCGAAGTACGATTCCATCGTGATACTTCGCAAGTACTCAATTCTGATGGCGTTGTTGTCTGCAAGATCTTTAGAGTTGGGAGAGTTTTTGGAGCTGATTTTTCTGAGCTTTGGAAGTGGCATAGGAGACTAGGGCATATGAGATTTGAGTTGCTCGCTCGTCTGAGTGCCCTATGTTTGAGCCGAGGATTGCCCAAGCTCAAGTTTGAGAAGAATTTAGTTTGCGCTCCTTGTCGACATGGAAAAATGATTGCTGCTTCGCATTCGCCAGTCACCACAGTGATGACTGAACAACCTGGAGAACTTCTCCACATGGATACTATAGGTCGTTCTCGGGTTAGTTCTTTAGGCGGCAAGTGGTATGTGTTAGTCATTGTCGACGATTTCTCTCGCTACTCTTGGGTCTTCTTTCTTGCCAGCAAGGATGAAGTGTTTTCACACTTTCGGAGCTTGGATTTGAGACTTTTCACTGAACTCCCTGGTGCATTGAAATTCATTCGAAGTGATAATGGCACTGAGTTCAAGAACAGTCTCTTTGTTGACTTTTGCATGGAGCATGGCATAGAACACCAATTCTCTGCTCCGCGGGTTCATCAACAGAATGGTGTTGTTGAGAGAAAGAACCACACTTTGGTTGAGATGGCTAGGACGATGCTCGATGAGCACATGACTCCTAGAAAATTTTGGGCTGAGGCCATGAACACTGCTTGTTACATCTCAAACCGAATCTTCTAGCGCTCAATTTTGAACTTGACATCTTATGAGCTACGTTTTGGGAGACAGCCCAAGGTTACTCATCTTCGAGTTTTGGCTGTCATTGCTTTATCCTAAAACATGGTAATTTGGACAAATTTGAGTCGCGTTCTTCTGACGGGATCTTTTTGGGTTACACCACACATGGTCATTCTTATTGTGTTTATAATTTGGAGACTAACACTGTCATCGAGTCATGTGATGTGACTTTTGATGAATCAACCCCCTCTGTTAGTTCTACTCTTGAACATGCAAATGAATACGACATGGAATAGACCATCTTCGAAGAAGAAGATCCCAGAGATTTCAAGGATGAACCCCTACTTCCCTCGACATCAACCCCCGATGCTGACCCCGCTTCAACCACTTCGGCACAAGGTCCCGAAGAAACTACCTCAACATCGGTCATCTTGGACCACTCGAACGCACAAGTTGAGGGGGAGACTGCATCCCGCCGCGAGGCTCCACATTATGTTCAAAGGATGCACCCTCCCGAGCAGATCATTGGTGAGCTTGATCAAAGGGTAACACGTTCTCATGCTCATTTCATTGATTCCGCTTTTGTTTCTTCTTTTGAGCCCTTAGATGTTAGTCATGCACTTTCTGATTCTAGTTGGATCAATGCCATGCATGAAGAACTTGAAAATTTTGAGAGGAAACCAAGTCTGGACTTTAGTTGATCCTCACCAAATGTTCATTTCATTGGAACAAAATGGATTTTCAAAAACAAACAAGGGGAGGATGGGACTGTAGTTAGAAACAAGGCTAGACTTGTAGCTCAGGGTTATTCTCAATTAGAAGGGATTGATTTTACTGAAACTTTTGCACCTGTTGCTCGTCTTGAGGCCATTAGGATTTTACTTGCATTTGCGGCATCCCGTGGTTTCAAACTCTATCAAATGGATGTCAAAAGTGCTTTTCTTAATGGCTTCATAGGCGAAGATGTTTATGTAAAACAACCCCCTGGTTTTGAAAACCCCAAATACCCACATAAAGTCCTTAAACTTCATAAGGCTCTTTATGGACTCAAGCAGGCCCCTTGGGCTTGGTATGATAGACTTAAGTCTTTTCTGCTTGAGCGGTGATATTTAATGGGATCTGTTGATAAAACCCTGTTCACTCTTAAGCATGGCAGAGATTTCCTCCTAGTTCAGATTTATGTGCATGATATCATCTTTGGTGGCTCTTCTCATGCTTTGGTTGCCGAGTTTGCAAATGCCATGAGCAGGGAGTTCGAGATGTCCATGATGGGTGAACTCACATTTTTCCTTGGTTTGCAAATCAAGCAAAGCAAAAAAGGTACCTTCGTCCACCAGACGAAGTACACCAAGGACCTGCTCAAGAAGTTCGACATGGCTGATGCGAAGCCCCTTGCCACTCCAATGGCTACATCTGTAGCATTGGATACTGACGAGGATGGAGAAGCTGTAGACCAGAAGGAGTTCCAAAGCATGATCGGCTCGCTCCTCTACTGTATTGCTGCGAGACCAGACATACACTTCGCAGTATGTCTGTGCGCTCGTTTTCAGGCTTCACCACGAGCTTCGCACCATCAAGCGGTAAAGCGCATTCTCAGGTATCTCAAACATACCTTATAATTCGGCATTTGGTATTCTGCATCTTCCTCTTTGTGTTTCAAGGTTACTCCGATGCAGACATTGCTGGGTGTAGTGTTGATAGGAAAAGTACCTCTGGTACTTGTCATTTTCTGGGTACTTCTCTGGTTTGCTGGTCTTCCCGCAAAAAGTCTAGTGTTGCACAATCGATGACTGAGGCCGAATATGTTGCTGCAGCTAGCTGTTGCTCTCAGATTTTGTGGATGGTTTCCACTTTGCGGGATATTTTCACAAAACCCCTCGATGCTTCTCGTTTTGCCTACTTACGTGGGGAACTTGGTGTTTTTCACCCTTACGGCATTTTGGGAGGGGGAGCAGATTTTAATTGTCTTGCATATGCTCATCATGTGTGAAATTGCATTTACATTTTTTTGCACTTATATGCCTGATTTTAATTCATGAAATCATGTCAGCTCAGCTCTATTAATATGTCTGAAACATTATGTGCATGATTATTCTTTCCTAAATCAAATCATGCTCACTGCTTAGTCTTGAATCTAGCATGTTTAGGCGGGACTGCTTTAGCTATCTTTTATCTTCTTGATAGCAAGACTCCTTTTCTCTGGATGCTAAACATTGCAACATGAAAAATTGTGTTACTTACTCATGGATATTCATAAAGTGCTAAACAATTTGTTCACTTAATTCAAATTCCAAAAATCCATGATTTGCATGCTTCAAAGCAAAAAGATCCAGGTGGGTTTTTTTGTCGCACTACCCTATTCTAGACTGCTTACCATTGCACATTGGTTTAAACTGGGATAGTGTAGTGTATGCCAAAATCACCGCCTTAAGCTTCTGATGGCTTTCATGCCTAGGCTTGGCTTGATTGGAAAGTATAAGGTAGACAAACAAATAACCCCTAGCATTATGAAACAAAAAAATCATTGATCATCAAGTTTGCTTTTAATGTTCCACTTGAACTAGTCATGTCTGTCTAGAGTAGAAATTGACTAGCTTTGCGCAGTCCCTGCTTTTATTTGTCTAGATACCTTGATTGAGTGGTGATGCTTTTATTTCAAATTGATAAAATCACATGTTGTCATCATGTTTTTAGAGAATGTTAAATTGAGCTGAGCACATGATAGTTGGTATTAAATGTTGGCATATTTGTTGCTTTATGTGTCTTTGCAACTCTGCCCATTTCGAAGCTATGCATCTTTTACATGCTCCTTGATGCTTGCATTGCCAAAGGGGGAGAAATTTTTGAGTTCTATGCAGCAAGAGGGTAAAATAACTCAGGGGGAGTTTTTATCTTGCAAAGGGGAGATTTGCCGAAGGGGCTTTTACTCTTTTTGAAAAGGGGGAGGAAAATTATTTTGTCAAGTGACATGATTTGGCTCATTTCTGAGTTTTTATGGTCACTTGTGTGCTGAAATTTTTCAAATTTCTTAAACTTGAATTTGGTTGTCAATGCACTCATCAAGGGGGAGATTGAGAAACCAAGGGTTGGTTTCAGAGTCTGTGATGAGTGATTGACATATTTTACCCTCTGATTCGAAGGGGTCCCTCCGGATGGGTTCAGAGGTTGTTTCACCGAAGGGTTCGGTGAGTCTGTTACCTGCAGCTGTTGCAGCGAAGTGTGCTTGTGAGAAGGGTCCGACAGTACATGATGATTGGGTCGTACCGAAGGTCTCGGTACTTTGGGCGGTACACTGGAGTGTGTATCGAAGGATGTTTACCCGGAGAGGTCTCCGGGGTACTGGGAACAATTGTCTGTTTGTCTGTGGTGCGCAAGTGACTTCAGAGGCGACGGACGGTTCGTAGCAAGTGAACCTGGGTCAAGCAGGAGGCTTGATGCCAGGGGAGTAGGGGGCTCCGTCACGAAGGCTGCGAAAGGGTCGAGGTCAGACCTCGGGTCGAGGTGCGCTAAGAGAAGGTAGTAAGTGCGGAGCCTAGCTCCGGGTGAAGGTACTCCGAGACAAAGTCCTCAGAGGCGAGGCACTTCGAAGGGTACTCCAAATTGAGTGACTTCGGAGTATGGTGGACTAAGTCCTCAGCAATGAGGCAAGGCGTTCGAAGTGTGCTCCGGAGGGAGGCACTCGAAGGTTTACCCGACAAAGGTCTCAGAAGTCAAGGTGCATCGAAGGCATGGTCCAGGTGAGGATCATCGAGGAGTGTGCTCGGGGAGAGACACTGCGACGAAGTGCTCATGGAATGCTTCATGCAGAGGCCTTGGACGAAGGAGGGACGTCAAAGGGTGGTACTCCGAAGGTGGGGCTTCGGAGTAAGGCTGGCTTCGGAGTGAAGCTGACTTCGGAGCAAGGCTGACTTCAGAGTGAGGTAGGCTCCAAAGCGAGGCAGGCTCTGCAGCGAGGCTGGCTCCGGAGTGAGACTGACTTGAGGTACTTCGGCCAGGCATGTCTTCGGTACACGGACTGATGGAGTTCGAGCTAGGAGAAGCTGTGAAGCCGTGGTGGTCCACTCCGAAGGTGTTGGTGCGAAGGCCCAAGGGCTTTGACGGTTCGGCTCAAAACCGTCACTGTATCGAACGCTGACTTCGGTGAAGCAAAGGCCGTCAGGCTCAAGGCTTCTCACCGAAGCTACCGCACCCCTCGCATGCGAAGGGGGGCTTCAGAAGGGTCCAAACTTCAAAGGCTGACAGCGTCTGCTCTGCAAAAGCTGGTATTGTCCCCTCTGCGAAGCTGACAAAAGAAGCCTCCAAATAAAGTAGACTACCAGTTGTACCCCCCTGTTCTGATGAGACAAAACCAGTGTAAACCCTAGGGATAAAGTAGTCTATTCACAGGGCTGAATAGTGCCTATAAATATTGGAGGCTGGCTAGGTCACATTAACACTTGGAGCAGTCATTTTTGAGCTCCTGTGCTAGCCACCACATACCTTGTATTCATCCTGTGAGTTCAATTTTTGTGTTCCCTATTCAAGCATCGAAGCCTTGATTCTGTGTTCATTTACTACTTGAGCTTGTATGTGTACTTCTCTGCATGCTTCGATCTCTTTTGTCTCACTTCTTTTGAGTTCAGTTTGTGCACTGAATCCTTCCTAGAGAAGTGTGTGAGAAGCCTGTTTGAGCGAAGTGTGTGTTTTTCAGTGTCTGTTCGCTCTGTGTAAACTGGAGTCTAGACCTCTCTGATTACTTGCGAAGCACTGGTCTTGGCTTAGATCGAAGCCCATTTTTCTTCCCTTGTCGAAGTGCTCGGTGAAGTCTATTTAGTGTGCGTTTAGACCTTCGAAGTATGAAGCCCAGCACTAGTTGCTGTCGCTGAGTATTTGGTCGAAGCCCGAAGAGGGAAGTCTGCACTTGTGAAGTCTATAGTGCGAAGCCTGCTCGAAGGCACCCTGTGTGCGGAGCCTGCACTGACTGAGCAAAGTTGATCGAAGTCCACAGAGGGAAGTCCGCTCTTGTGATGGGTGAAGTGCAAAGCCTGCTCGAAGGCACCCTGTGTGCGGAGCCTGCACTGACTTAGCAGAGCTGAGTTTTCGGGGTTGTGTGTGGAGCGAAGTCTTCTTGGCTTCGAACTTTTGCTCCTTGCGAAGCCTGTTTTGGAGCTGTAAAATACCTCCGAACCAGAACTTCGAAGGCTGTGTTCGCAGCCTGTTCCGCAGAAGACAGAAGTAAAACAGAAGGCTATTTTTAGTCAGAAATTTTAAAAGCTCCCATTCACCCCCCCTCTGGTCACCGTTTCTGGTCCAACAGACGTGCTCATCGGCCCCATCCCGAAGGTTCCCTTTGTCGCGGCTGTCACCACTGTCTTCTTCAGATGAAGTGCTATCAGACTCTGAGCTGCTGCTGTCGTTGTTGCTGCTGCTACCGGAGGCCTCCGTCGGCTTCGGTGCGACGGACCTCACGCCGGCATTGGCATCTACAAAAAGTTCATGTTAATATCCATGTGGGAAAATAGAAGTATGTTCAAGTGTTTACCTTCGTCGGAGATCTCTTCGAAGGCAGAGAGCGATGTGTGCTCCCCAGTCCCTTCACTGCGAGGACGCAGCCTCAGCCCCTGCACCCGAAGGTGTCACCATCGCGGCCCTCGCCACTACTTCGGTAGCTGCCACTGGAGCCCTGCTGGCTCCGCTCCGGTTCCAGGGCTCACGGCCGTTGCCTCCTCCGCGGTAGGGGCTTCGGTTGTTGGGAGCTCCGAGCGAGACCTCGAGGCTTCGGGTTCATCGTCGTCCACCCTCTTCCTCTTGGAGCCGCTCACTGAGGGTGTAGGGCTGGAGAAGTCTGGCAGATCTTGGACCCCCTCGACACCGAGCCAGGTCCACACTCTGGACAATGTCGGTCGCCGTTGTACTCAATTTACAATCCAATAATACTATCGGGCGAACGTTCCAGCCACAATGGACACCCTTCGGTATCTAAGCATCGTTTTTTCCGCTAGATAATCGGGTTTTGAGCTTCGGCTCGATGCACCCTACAATCGGGTTCCAATCTCCGGCTCGATGCACCCTACAATCGAGTTCCGAGCTCCGGCTCGATGCACCATACAATCGGGTTCCGAGCTCTAGCTCGACGCACCCTGCAATCGGGTTCCGAGCTCCGGCTCGACGCAGCCTCGATTCGGGTTCCGAGCTCTGGCTCGACGCACCCTCGATTCGGGTTCCAAGCTCCGGCTCGATGCACCCTACAATCGGGTTCCAAGCTCCAGCTCGACGCACCCTACTATCGGGTTCCGAGCTCGGGTTCGACACACCCTCGATTCGGGTTCCGAGCTCCGGCTCGACACGCCCTCGATTCGGGCTCCGAGCTCCCGTTCGATACAACCTAGTTCTTCCACCTTCCTCATTGTTGTTCGTGCCCAGTCGACAAGCCGTCTGCCCATGAAGGAGGGTGGAGGAGCGAAAAAGAATGGAGCAAAGAAGGAAGGCTTTGATTATTTGCATCGTCAATACAACATACAATATAAAATGTTCATTATGAATTAAAAGCAAGAGGGGTTAAGTGAAGTCTTCATCTAAGCCAAGCAGTAACCGGAAGCCTCTTCGGTCCGGATAGTCAAACCGGGCCGGAGCCTGCCCTCGTCTGAGACTCCGGCGCTGCGTGTTTAGACTTCTCTTTCCTCTTCTGCCTTTTCTCTTCTTTCCTTTGGGCGCGAAAGGTCCTCTGATCTTCTTGCAATTGAGCCCAGGTACGCAAACCTTCGCCCCCAGCTGGTGCTTCGTTCGGACCAGCTTCCGCGTCGGACCAATCCACCGGTTCAGGCGACGAAGACAGAGCTCGGGGCTCTTTCTCTTCTTCCTTAATTAGGCTCAGAACCTCTTGGAGAACCTCTGGGTCTGCATACCCGTCGCTACCTCAGGGAAGGACGAAGCGCGCGAGCCGATTAGCTCTAAGGGCTTCGAGAATAGCCCATTGGTGCCGAAGGGATCTGTTAGGCTCAAGCACCTCAACGTCGTAATCGCGAGCGGAGCAAGCACCCTGAATAGTCCCCAAAAGACAAATTACCCTTTATTAATGCATTGATAAGTTTCTAAACTATTACAAGATTTGCAGCACGAATACCCTAAGGAGACTACACCTTCGGGTCTGGTTGGCGCGCCCTGGCTGAAGGCTTCGGAGGGGCCAGAGTTCGCTCGAACGAAGGGCCTCGTCCAGCCAGGCCTTAACCACATCGGGGCCCCTCAGCTTGCCAGGTTGCCTGGAGGACTCTCCAGGACTGAGAAACCGCTGGGCTCGGCGATAGGAGGTGTCTCCCCCCGAAGGCGACAGGGGTGAGAGCTCGAAGCCGAAGGAAGGGGGCCGTCGGATGACTCGAGGTGTCGAAGGATCCCGAGCGCAGCTACCAGGGCTGATACCTCACCGTATTTTGACACGGTGAGGCCTATCTGCCGGACGGCAGCCTGGATGAACTTTAGCCGGTGGCTAAGGGGCTCCTGGGCGATGTCGAAGGCCGTGCACCCGGTGCCATAGCGCGCCAGTGCCCTCCGAAGAGACACCACGGTGTCGGCCACCGTCTTTTCTCCCTAGGCAAGCGCTTCGGTCACCTCTTCATTCCGAGCCAGGAGGTCCACCGCGGCCCGCTCTAGCTGGAGCACTCGAGCTTCGAGAGCCTCAGCGTTGGCTGCTGCCTCCCGGAGTTCGTCCATGTCAGAGACCTGAGCCTGAAGAACGAAGACTTCTCCTTCGAGTCGCTCCGCATCTTCGGCTCGGGACCGGAGCCTCTCCACCTCGGCAGCCTGGACCTGAAGGGCGTTGACCTCCGCCTCGAGCTCGTCCGCTCGAGCAGGCCGTGCTCGGAGTCCCTCCAGTTCAGCGACTCGGGCCCTAAGGGAGTCGACCTCCGCCACTTGGGCCTCAAACTCCTCGGCTCCAGCGGCCCAGGAGCGAAGGCCTTCGATCTCGGCCACCTGCTCGCGGACCAACCTCTTGTCAGCATCCGCTCGGCCGGAGAGCTCCAAAGTACTGCTCTCCTAGCAGTGGCATTTGGAGAGCAGGGAGAGCAGTGAGCCCTGTGCCAGCGCGATTACCTGCACACGAAACGGCGATGTCAGAAAAGGGGGGTTAGGGGCTCGCTAAGGGGTGCTCCGAGAAAATACCTGGCCCGCGGCGTTCTCGATGGCCCAGTTGAGATCGAGGCTGTCCGACAGACTGAGCTCGTCTATCACCCGGGCATCCCGAAAGCGCAAGTAGGAGTCATGGCTCGGGGCCACCCTGATGCGAAGTCCTCACCCTCCACCAGGAAGGGGCATAGGAGGGGCACGCTAGAACGTGCACTCCTCGAGCTGGAGGGCGGCCGAGGCCGGATCCGACCCCTTGGTCGGCCCCCTTGGAGGCTTCTTCGGGGGCCACTTCTGACTCCGACTCCACCCAATCACCTGGTTCCGAAGCCCCCACCGCATCGACAGGGACTTCGGACCCTGCGTTGGCTCCATCCTCAAAGGAATCGGGGCAGATCTAAGGGCCGGACGGACATACCTGCTTAGAAGAAATAAGAAGTTAGGGTTGAAGGGGCTCGATGCTTTGGGTAAAAGATGAACAGGTTTTCGTACCTTCGTCCGTGGCCTCGACGGAGGCCTCCGAAGGTTGGACGCGCCTCGGAGTGCCCGACCGATAGAACAGATTGTCTATCGAGTTTACCGGGGAGCCCGCTGCCGCCGCAGCGAGTTCAGCCTCGACGTCGGCACTTCCCTCGACAGCGCCAAGGGGGTCAGCCAATCCCCCCCGGTCTAGGCTGTCTGTCTCCCTACTCCCCCGAGAGCTGGCGGAGATCCCCTCTGAGGCTGGAATGCGCGGGGGCGTAGACTTGGGGGACGGCGCCACTTCGATAATCGGCGCCTCCTACCCGTTCCCCGGAGTAGGCGGCGAAGGTTTCGGAGGAGTAGGAGCGACTCCGGCTCCTTCGGTAGCCGGCCGCTACGGCCGGATCGGATTCGGGACCACTGGGGGATCCTCTGGCTCTATCCTGGCTCCCTCGCTAGAGTACCCACATTCGGAGTGGGAGGCGGAGGAGTGAGCCAGAGAGAGCCTCCTCGGGCCCTTCACCATCTTCTTCTTCTTCGAGGGGCGCCTGGGGGAAAGGCTGGTATCGAGATCAGCCACCCTCCTCTTCGAAGTGGCACGAAGGACCTCCCCCTCCGGGAGAGGCAGGGGAGAGCTCGAGCGCGTCCCACACACGGTTATGTCGCCCCCAAGACCCCACGAGCTCCACCCATCGTTTGTACTTAGCTGGGGTAGGAGCTCCGAGGATCTTCTCCGCCATCCGAGCCACTTCCTTGGGCGTCTTGGCGACGAGCGACCCTGTACCCGAAGGTTAGGTCCGAAAACCTCCCGAATGCAGTAAAGGACAAGTGGGGCCATGGAGAAAGCAGACGCTTACAGAGCCGACGGGAGAGCTCCGTCGATGTTGATTCATCCTGGCTGCTCCGAAGTGACGCCAGCCACTCCTCCTTCAACGGCGGAATCTCGAGGGCCATGAATTCCTCCGTCAGGTCCCGCATGCTCATCCGGCGGGCAACAATTTGGAGAAGCTGGATCCGGGCGGAGACCGAGCCGGCGCTGGCCTCGATGAGCGCCTCCCTCCGGAACCAGATGTGGCGCGGAGGCCCGGCGAGCCCGGAGCTGAGCCCCACCCGGACATAGAACCAACGGTGCACCCACTTGGAGTACCACCGCTCGTTAATGGTCTTCGCCGGGAAGGAGTCCGCGTACCTCCTTCGGAGCTGGAAATTGATGCTCCCGAAGGCCAGCACCCGGCCGTCCTTCTTCTTCGGCTAGCAAAGGGCTTCATGCATCTGCGCAAAGACCTCTGCCCTGCCTTCGCAGCCCTCGGTGCGCATGGCCCACTCGAAGACAGCGAGGCGGGCCACGGCGTTCGGGGACAGCTGCGGGAGCTCTAGGTGGAAGGCGTCCAAGACTCTGGCAAGGAGCTCCGAGGCAGGGAACTGCAGTCCCACGTCGAAGAAGGCCTCGAAGATGACGACCTCTCCTTCTCGCAGCGCTAGGACGGACTCTGGGCCCTGCTTCCTGGCCCTCGATTCGGGGCCAAGGCGGCCCCTAGTCACTTGCTCGATGGATGCATCAGTGCTCGCCGATGGCCCCTAGTCACTTGCTTTGAAGCGGGACGGAGCTCCCGTGAGTCGCGTGTCTCTGCCGGGCCTGAAGTAGTCACTGCCGCCAACGCCGCCGCTACCACTTGACGCTGCAAAAAGCGGGGGTCTACCGCCTCGGCAGGAGCTCTCTTCTCCGCCATAGCAAGAGGAAGCAAGAAGAAAGTACGAGCTCAAGAGCAAGCGCTTGCCGTTAGGGATGAAGCTAGAGGACTAAACGAGTGGGCAGGAGAGGGCTGGGCCGGCGTAGCAGGGGCTATTTAAGCATGGAGGCCGCCGCCGGTCCACCTTCCGCCCGTTCGGTGCACGCGCGCGCCGGTCGCACGGCGCCCGCATTTAAGACTATGCTGGCGCCTCGGGCATGCCCGTCTCCGACGGTCCACCTCCCGCGCGTCGCCTGCATGCGTGTCATATTAACTGCGCCAAGTAACGCGCTAGCTCGACTCCTCCGGCACTGGAACCTGGCAGTAAAAGCCGCGTGGCCATCAAAGCGATCGGTCAAAGCTTTTTCCTTCGAAGGGGCTAGAAGCGACTAGCTCGTCGAAGGTGCTCCGGAACCAGCTCTCAGCCTCTGGATCCTGGGACGCTTCAAGGCTCCGAAACATCTTTGGAACGATCGAACAGGGCCACCCCACAGTGGGATTCAGTATCTATACACAAGTCGATTTCTTATAAAGATTATCGGAATTATCATGTGCGCTTCCGCCCTCTCTTGTGCAGGACCCTCGAGAGGAAAGAAGCGAGGGGCTACTGTTGGGGGAGATAATCCCGATGACAGTGGGGGACGTGAAGGCCCATACGGCTCTAAAGGAATGCTACGGGCGGAAGACCCGACGACCTACACCGGAGGTGCCTGAGCCTCCGAATGAGGAGACCGAAGGCCTCCAGGGGCTCCGAGACGTGCCGGAGGGGTCCTCAGGGGGGAGCGACCGGCCAGATGCCAGAGGCCAACCCTCGGACGGACCAGAGGCTCCGAAGGGAAGTCGTGCGTAGAGAAGACCCAGTCAAGACCGTACGGGGACAAGATCGTGATCGCCTGCGCTGTGTTGGGCGGCCTTTGCTGCGCCCGACACGGCCGATACACTGCCAGAATCGCACCTTCTTATCTGTACTATGTAACACCTACCTTGTCTGTACTGCTGACCTATGTCAGACCGAGTAGCAGTTGGGATTTGGAGGTACCCGGCCTTTAGAGCGGGTCACCCTATAAATACCCCCCAACTACAATTGTAATAAACGCACTATCCAAGAATACAGTTTGTGCACAACATTCCATTACTCCCATCTACTGAGAAAACCTGCTGGTTCGATCCGTCGTCCCAACAGATTGGGTCACGGTTGTTCATCTACTAGCGTTTTTGTCCCTCTCCGCCGTCATTAGTTTCTGCGCGCGTTGCTACTGTTCATCGCAAGCTTGTCAAACTTGTAGATCATTTCTCAGATTTTTTAATCGCCTCAATGTTTGTGCTTTGGCTGTCTCTTCTGATCTGAGTTTGTAGCAGAAATTTTATTCGCCTGAAGTTTCTGAAACCTTCGTGCTTCTAGTGGTTCATTTCTGTTCATCGGGATTATTTTATCTAGTCAGAAGGAAGGGAGCATAATCATACACTGTTTATTCTCTTCACAATCGATCGGTGCACAACGAAGTTATTTTTATATTTCGCTTTGAGTTGCGTGTTTTTACCGCATCATTGAGTTCTTCGCCTGATGTTGTTCAGCCCATTTTATTTGGATTGCTATCTCTGGTTGGCAGCAGGCTAGCTAGAGTTCTAGCTCCTAGTCTACATCTCTTTCATTATGGCAGCACCTAGTTTCTTAGCCATGATTAAGTCTGCTTCCTTCTAGACTTGTTGCGTGCAGGAGCCAAGTTTTGTTAATGTTTTATTTCTTGTTGCCTGTTGTACGATTTCAGCATGTGCTGTCCTATTCTCTATTTGTTAAAGCATAGCTGTAGGGTCTAGGTTCTCTAGGTGCAGGCAGTTGTCAGCAGAAACTTTAATTTGGTATCCGAAGTATGTATGCTGATAGCTCACTCTTTGGAGTTCGCTAGACAGTTAGGAGCTTCGCTGGTGTTCGGCTTTGCCTAAGCTACATGTGCTGCGAAGGTCTTGCGAAGCTGCTGGTTTTTGGCGACTCCAGGATTGACAGGCTTCGAAGCCCCCTCGCTCCGCAAGCGAAGCCTGTCCATGTCGAAGTCCTCTGTTCGCACTAAGTTTGTCACAGCACTTCGAAAGTTTTTCTTCTTGAACTGTGGGTGTACAATTCGAAGTATTTATTTTTGCATAGCATGCTTCGTAGGCTTCAGTGAGACTTCGAGCAACAACTTCGTATCAAACTCTAGCAGACTTCGAACAGGCTTTCGGCAAGGACACCACAGGCTTCGGCAGCTACTACTTCAGACTTCGCACAGCACACGCTTCGTCAAGTTTCGAACAGGAGACAAATTTTGAACAGTAACCTTTCATCTCTTTTTATGTGCATTCATGTTAAATACCTGTGATGATTTACCTTCATGAAGCTTGAGATGACCATGTTTTAAATTCTCTATTAATCTGCCTTTATGCACTGTATTGGTGTCTTTTCATTTAGGACACGATCGTTTTTAGGCTAGATCTTTTTAAGCTCTGTTGATTTGTTTACCTTTCTTAGCTAAGTCTGTTGAGGTGCGTTGGGTGTTGGGAGCAGGACCATTGATTCGAAAGAATTTTTTAGGTGCCCCTTCACCCCCCTCTGGTCGCTACTTTCGGTCCTACATCGATGTCGCTAAGAGTAGCCACGAACGCTCTAGCTACTCTTTTTGCCACTTTTCCTCTCTTGCCTTTGAAGAAAGTTTTTTGTCTATTTTTATGGTGTTTTGTGTTCATGTTCATTCTTTGCTTTCAGTTTTGGGCAATTAGGTTTATATGGTTAAGATCACCGTACTCAAAACATCCTCGAGAGCCTCCTCTTCTTTGATCTCTTCTATAATTGTAGAATCTAGTGAACTTTTTAACTATGAGAGCAAGCTCCTCATCGTCCAATGTGTACACTTGTTCTTTAGTGATAGAGACCAAAGAAGACAATGCAAAACCTCCAGAAAAAAACACAAACTCCAGAAAGATTACCTCCAGAATAGGTACCACTACTAGAACTGGAAACTAGTGCCATGGATTGTGGTAAAGAATTCCCAATTCCAAAACGAGATGCCTTGGCGATCTCGGTGGATTTAAGCTTACTAAAAGTTCATCGTAAGTCAAAGTGTCAAAGCTCGTGGACTCTTCAATACTAGAGATCTTTACTTCCAATATGATACGATCAAGACCATAGAGAAGTTTGATCGCCCTATCATCATCTGAATAAGCTAACATCCTGGTGGAGCGCAAGTTGATCATAATTCCATCAAATCGAGCAAACATGGCATCAACAGATTTGTCGGGGCCTTGCACAAACATTTGGTATTCTTGATCATATGTGATTTGCCTCCTAGCCTTAATCTAAGAAGTTCCCTCATGAAAGGTTTTCAAAGTAGTCCAAACTTCTCGTGCAATTCGTAGGTGCTAGACCCTATCAAACTCATTGCAACTCAGACTGATGAACAATATGTTTCTTGCTTTGCTATTATAGTCGTACTGTATCTTCTCAGTCTCTGAAGTGCGAGTTTCAGGAATCACATATTGGGAATCAACAATGTCCCAAATAACACTTCCTTGGCTTAGTAGATAAGCCTCCATGTGCACCTTCCAATAAGCGTAATCTCGACCATCAAACATCGGAATCTTAGAGTTCTTATCCATGTCGCCACACGGATCACAAACCGGTTAAGGTCAACTTGTGATCTAACTGGCTCTGATACCAATTGTGGGATCAGATTAGCGACTAGAGGGGAGGTGAATAGGCGCCTCAACAATTTTTTGTGAATTCGATGGCCAGTCCAATACACCCAACACACTTCTAAAAACTTCAGAATTACAATTAACATTAACGGAACATGTTCATAACAAAAATTAACTTCATATGCAATTATTTTTCTAAATCGGAGTTTGATTGGTTGACTTAATCTGTCGACAACTGAATCTCCAAAAAACCATAGATATTTCAGCAACTGATCAGTCGACAGAGATACATCGACTATTGAAATTCCGACAAAGATCAGAGAATCGGAAAACCTCTTTAACAAATGAACTTGTCACTTTGAATCAATACTTGTCAAGAATAATTGATCAAATCAACTTTAACAGTACCGGATCATGTACTGTTTGTGCCAATTGCTATTGAAATGGGATTCAAAGTGAGAATTCAGAACTGAGCACAGACATCCAAAAACCAAGATTGTTTTAAAATAATTTGTGGGAATCTTGTTCACTTTGCAAAAACAGATTTTCACTTATCAGCATATATTTTCTGTTCTTCTCAAGAACAGAATACGTCAAGAACAAAAATTCAGTTCAACTGTCTTTTAGCAACTCTTAAGTATTCTGTATTGACTGAACTAGAAGAGTACCACAAAGTGAGAGATTTCAGTGTAATCAGAGAAATCAAGCTAAAACAGATCCAGTTACACCTTCAGGAGATAAATTCAGAAAACAGATCAAGTCACACTAACACAGATAATATTTCTGATCCCTTTTTCCACAGAAAACAAAGATTTCAGATAGAAATTTATAACTCAAATGTTTTTAGCAATTCTGAATTATAATAACACATCTATTATGATTCAGGTTATAGTTTCAATACAAATCAGTCACAACATTCAGCAAAATTAGTACCAAGCTTTTTAGTGAAACAAACTGAATATAACTCAATAGACAGAACAAAAAGCAATTAAACCAGAACTGATCAAAAGCTGTGTGAGTTCAGAAAAGTTTCTGCCATTAGATAACCTCTCTGTTGCTTTTCAGAAAAGTGGCTTCTCGAAGTATAGACAAGGTAGGTGAACACGAGTACAACCTTTCCATGTCATAGACAAAACATGTGTTCACTAGTACCTCCTCCCACTTTACAGCAACAACCCTGATTCTAACTAACCACAAAAAGTATTTGGATCATCACAAAAAGTATGACTATTCAAGATTGAAACTGATGTTCTTGGCAGAATAGAAGCAATCAAACTAAGAATCAACCAAGAATCAGACTCCTGATATTATATTCATATCAGAATCAAATGTTGTATAGTATAAATAGGAGATTCAACATTTTGGCAAGATTCACCACATAACCAATCATGTAATAATGTTCCAGATAGATGTTGCATCTTACAAGATAAAAACTGAAAAGAAAAGATGAAGCAGAACCACTTTATCAGAAATGATTGGAACTAGCAGATAAGAAACATCAGGAATGAAACTAAACAGAAATACACTAGGCATGTTCTTTGCACAATGTAGTTCATCTGGCACAAGATTTCAGCAGTGAAAACCATACTCAAAGAGAAGAATGGAGCGAAACAAAAGTATCCACAACAGTAATTAAAGACACTAGAGAAAGAGACATCACATAGGAATAAGAACAGAGAACACACTAGAATCATTCATCGCGTACTGTAGATGATCCGGCACAAGGATGCAACACACATGATGTTTCGAAACAGGAGGAAGAAAGCTAAGGAGAAACAGAACTGAAGCATTGTATTTAATAGAAAAAGTTTAGGCTAGTGTTTGTCTCTAAAAGTGTAACCCTCACCCTTAGGCTAGGACCCCCTTTAATAGGCAAACCTAGAAGAGAAATTACAAAAGTGTCATTATTGTAAGAGTTCTAAGAAATTACCTAAATACCATTATGTATTTTTAAGAATTACCAATTCTGAAAATACAATAATGTTTACCTCTAAAAATTACAAGATAAACCCTATACTTTTAATATATTTTCTGAATTTGGAAATTCCGAAAAATACTAAAAGTTTACGCATAATTCTAAACTAATAAATGAAAATAAACTTCTATTTATTAGAATTTAAAAACATTTAGAGATTAGACGGTTTTCAGGAAAAACCGGCAAAGCCTTCTAGATCATCGATGTATGTTGTCAGTCCGTGAACTCGACTGCCAGCAAGTCTCTCCTTCTCTCGATCCCTCGAACCGTCTTGTTACTTGTACTGGCTTCCCTTTTGCTGACTTGATCAACATCTTATCTCGATCAACCATTATCCCATGTCTTACTTCATCTCCATACATACATCTGAGGTCACTTTCAACTCCGACTGGCATCCTCGACCATCTGCCATTAGACTCCATGTATAACCCTGATCACTTGCCATCGATAGTTGACAAGTATCTCAACCGTGCACACACGAGACAAGCACAAACTCACACACACCTCCATGCAACACATACATAAGCACCCAACAAGCACCATAGCCAACTTCGTCAATCACTCATCATAAAACTAGAACCATAGTGAAAACCTAACTTGGTTTTTCAAGTCTCCTTACTATTCTTTGTTCTGTGAATTTCTGCTAGTCTATGTTGTTCTTAATCTACTTCATAACACTAGTTGCTATATCATCTCTATTACTTCTTCAGAAAGTTTTCAGCATCTACAGCCTGACAATTGTATCAGAAATTTTCATTCATTTTTCCCTGTGTTCTGTTGAGCAGAAACTAAAGTTTGTCACTGCTGATCACATTCAGAAACACCACTCAAAGTCTTAATAGATTTTCAGAGTAAACATTTTGGAGATGACTGTTTCTGTGTCTATTGTGATTTAGTTTGCTAGTCCATCTGAAACTATTCTTGTGACATTGCTATTGCAAGTTAAAAGCACCACTAATGATTGTAGCATGTCATCTTGCTGAAAGAACATTCTAAGTGTATGTCTTCTGATTTTCTGAGTACTTACTGTACCAGAGCATTCTGAAATAAAACAGAGAGTTATTGTGGTTTGATTGCTTCTAAATATTAATCTGTCTCACTGTGTTGCTGTGGCAAAGACTAATTCGGACTTCTTGCTATCCAAGATTATTTTGATGAATGTGTACTGCTCCTGTTTGCTGATAGTTCTAAAATTGCAAGAATTCCTTTCTGTTTCTCTGAATTAGTCATATCTCTCAGATGTTTAGTGAAGTTCTGAAATCTTGTGAAGAGTGCTTGTAATTGTTTTGTTATTAATGTTCCACACTCTATTTTGATTAAAGTGAGTGTACACTTAGTAAAAGTGTCTTTGCTTAACATTCAGTTCTGATTTCTGTTATTCTGAACCCTGTCGGCGTTTCAATCACCTATTGCCTCCTGTCAGCATTTCAATTGCCGATCTAGAGTCTGTAGATTGGCAAACCATTTATCGACAACCATTTTGGAGTTTCAAACTCTCATCTACAGTAAGAATTCAATTTGGATTGTTTTGGTCTGAATTCTTAACAAGTAATCATGAATTTTGCTTCTGCAATATTTTAGTGATGTGTTGGTTGTGTTGAAAAGGCCATCATATTCACTACAATTTGTCGAGGTGCATATTCACCCCATCTAGTCGACATTCCGATCCCACAAACATGATATGAATGACCATGAAGAGAATAACCTTGGAAGATAGCATCAGAAGAACGCGACTCAAATTTGTCAAGATTACAATGTTATACAATGAAGCACTGATATCCAAACACTCTCAAATAAGTAACTTTGGGCTTCCATCCAAAACGCAGCTCAAAAGAAGTCAAATTCAACAATGAGCGCAAGAAAATCTGGTTGGAGATGTAACAAGCAGTGCTCATGGCCTCAGCCAAAAATCTTGTAGGAGTCATATGCTCATCGAGCATCATCTTAGCCATCTCCACCAAAGTACGGTTCATTCTCTCAATAAATCTATGTTGTTGCGGAACCCGCGGAAAATTGATGTTCAATACCGTGCTCAAGGGAAAAGTCAACAAAGAAACTATTCTTGAACTTGGTGCCATTATCAGTTCTAATTGCTTTAAATGAACCAGGGATTTTAGTGAATAGTCTCAAAGCTAAGCTTCAAAAGTGTGAAAACACTTCATCTTTGCTTAAAAGAAAGAAGACCAAGAATAACGTGAGTAATCATCCACCACGACAAGAACATACCATTTGCAATCTAAAGAACTAACCCGAGATGGACCTACAATGTCTATGTGGAGAAGTTCTCCGAGTTGTTCTGCATCACCACATTGATTGGTGAGTGAGAGGTGGCCACCATCTTTCCATGTTGACAAGGAGCACAAACAATATTTTTCTCAAACTTGAGCTTGGGCAATCCTCAGATCAGACATAAGGCACTCAATCGTGTGAACAAGTCAAAGCTCATATGCCCTAGTCTCCTATGCCACATCCAGAGATCAGAAGAAGGTTTAGCAATTAGGCAATTAGAAGAATACAAAGACTTAGAAAAATCAGCTCTTAAGACCCTCCCAATTCTTGAAATCTTACAAACCAAAGCGCCAGAAGAATCGAGAACTTATGAAGTATCGCGTCTGAAACTCACTTCCAACCCTCATCAAGTAACTGAGATACAGATAGCAAATTTTATCCTAAATGCTCAACCAATGCGACATCTTTGAGAATGAAGTTTTCATTGATTCTTACCAAATCTTTACCTTTCACTCTACTTCTTTGATTGTTGTCGAAGGTGATATATCATCGTCACTGGGTCGAGGTGGGGCTGGAGAACCATGATGAGTTCCCAGTCATGTGGCGCGAACAACCGAAATCTACACATGAGGAAAACGTCTCGAGTGCTCAGTGCTAGGGTAAGTGAAAACTTTCTAGGAATCTATCACTAAGAAAATCTAGGTGCAAAAGTAAAAGAAGTAGACTGCGCATCAGTGGAATGCAAATCATGATAAAAAGCACGAGGTCTACTGCCATGTCGAAACCAGAACCAACATGATGTCTCCCAAAAAATTGAGGATCAAATCCTCTTACACATGGTCTAGCAACATATTAACCATGGAGAAAACCATGTTGGGCATATCCTGTAGAGTAAAGATGTGGAGACAAGCTCATGTATACCAATAGGTGGATGATACATGTCCCGTGAACTCAACTCCCAAGAGCGTCACTTATCCTTCTTGCGACAAAAGCAAAAACCAATCAAATGGCCCACCTATGATAATAAGAACAATGAAAAATCCTCTTGGGGGTTGGGGCATTGAAAACTTGGTCTTTCCTCATGGACTCTCTTGGTTTTAGCATACAAACAATCTTGGATGGAAGTGGTACTTTCTTCTTGGGAGGCTCGATGGGTCTCTTGGCTTTTTGTGGAGTGTCTAACTTGGCTCTTTCTTCCTCAAGGGTAGTAGGTGGAGTGAACACAGGTTTTCCTTTACTGTCTGGTGTGGTCTCGAGGAGCCATGCTGAATAGCGTGGGCCTAATGGCTCCAGAAGTGATGAGTCATTGTCAACGATAGTCAAAGAGGACAGAAGAAGAAAGGAGATCTGCTTTTTCATGGGCCACGTGTGACTCAGGTACACGGGCAGCGAGCGACTGTCGGGCTGAGAGAGCTGCGAAGTCGGGCTGGCCCAATCCGGGTACATGGGCCAGAAGCAGTAGAAGACCCAATGGGTTGTTGACCAGGATTGACTCAGGTACACGGGCGGTGAGTGATTGCCGGGCTGAGAGAGCTGCGGAATCGGGCCGGCCGAATCCGGGTACCTGGTGCAAAGTCGGTGGAGGCTTTGTCAGTTTCGGCGCAAAACTAACAACCGTTGATTCTGTATCGGACTGTCTAGAAGAGAAGTCGTAGTCGCTACGAAAGCTTAGCTTCCGGATAAGTCATCTGTATCTCTAGGCCCACAGTCAGTTAGTCGTGTCTGTAAAAATTTCTAAGGGTAGTTGAGTCATTTCCTTTATTTTAGCGTCTGTAAAAACCCTAAGGTGCTGGTGGAATATTCCCAAGTGTTGGGCAGCCTATAAATAGGGCCCCAATCCCTAGGGTTGTGCTACCCTTCCAGAATTCACTTTTCAATCTATTGGGTCATTTTGCTCCCTGCTGTTTCTCTCTCCTGTCCTTGAATGCGCCGCCAGGAAGCTTCCTGTGAGTTCATCTCAGATTTGGTTTTCTTCTTGTCTAGATGCTTTTATTCCTTTTGCATGTGGATTGTATCAAATTAATGGGTCTGTAGTATTCGGTTTTCTCACAGTGATTTTATTCCTGAGTTTGTGTGCTTCGATTGCTTCTGTTCTTCACGTAAAGAGTACTAGTTCTTGCTGGTTGCAAGTAGTACTACTTCACTGTAGCAACAGTACACTAGTACTCTAGCCTGCTTTTTTCTGTACAACTTTTTGATCGAGTTGACAGGGCTAAAGTCTCTTTTTTGGCTGTTTCTGGCGAAGCCCCTTCTCTCTATTCAAAGTCCCTCAGCTTCGTGAGGCAGGCTTCGATCTGACATCCTCGAGGGCTCCGCTTGAACTTCGAACTTCACTTTGTGTACTGTGTTGCTAGCTTCGAAGTACGTTTTTGTGCTGTCAGCATTACATACTTCGACCGTCTGTGCGAAGGTATACTCCGACAGGCTTTGAAGTTGACTTCGAAGCTAGTCTCTCTGATATACTTCGCTCGACGTGTAGTCTCTGAGATCTTTCTGCTGCCGTCATTTTCGAGGGTCACAGCTTGTGAGTTCGAAGCTTGTCATTCGAAGTGTGTTTGTGATCTTCGAATTCTTGTGTGTCAACACCTGCAGACTTCGTTTCGAAGCTGGCCTGTGGTTCGAAGGTCATACCTCGATATTGCTAGCATCGAAGGTAGTCGTGTAGGCTTCGAGTTGATCTTGCTGCTGTGTGTCTGGCTTCGCTTGTCTTTCGGAGGTTGATTTTCTGTGAGCTTGTTCGAACCTTTCTGTTCGAAGTCTAGGCTACGAAGTACACTGTTTGAAGCAAGCTTCGATACTCTCATACTTCGTTTCGAAGCATACTTCGCTCTCTGCCACACTCGAACTAGGCTAGACCAAACAAACCTTCAGCACGTCAACGATAACCTTCGCTCGATTTCGACAAGCAACTCCAAAGCAGGCTTCGACCAGTGAAGCAGGCTTCGACCAGCAAAGCAGGCTTCGCAAAGTTCCGAACAGGAGACAAATTTGAATAGTAACTTCTCATCTCACTTTATATACACTTAGATCATTCATTGAGAAGTTTGACCTACCATGCATTGGATATTTTGTTTATCTGCCTTTTAGCACTGCTTTAGTGTTTCTCTGATTTTAACATCAGTTGCTTCTAGGCTAGATACCTTTAGACTTAGGCAATCTGTTCATACTTTTCTTCTTAGTCTTTTGAGGCGCGTTGGGTGTTGGGAGCGGGCCATTAATTCGATAGAATTTTTTAGGCGCCCATTCCCCCCCCTCTGGTCACTACTTTCGGTCCTACAAGTGGTATCAGAGCCTGGTTAGGGTTTTTCTATACCTTAACCGGTTCTAAACCACAGTAGTGATCATGACTTCTCCTGGCAAGGTCCCGTCCTTGGAAGCCTATGGCTATAACTATTGGAAGACTCGCATGCGAGCCTATCTCATGAGCCAGGGCTCGGACATCTGGGACATTTGTGTTCACGATACGTTTGTTATTGTGCCGGTTGCTGAGCATGGTACTCCTGGTATTATTGCCCACCATCTGAGCAATAGTAAAGCCGTGAACATTCTCTTTTCTGGTTTAGGTCCCACTGAGTTTGAGCGTGTGAGCCATCTCTCCACTGCTAGAGAGATCTGGGCTACCCTCAAGGCACACCATGAGGGAACAGCCCAGGTCAAGGTTCGGCTCTATCAGACCTACCGGCGTGAATATGAAAACTTCACACAGAAGCCGGGTGAATCTGTTGAAGCTTTGTTTGGTCGTTTTCAATCGATCATAAACAAGCTTCGGGACAACAAGGCTGAGGGTGCTCAGTTAGTCTCAGATCACGAGAAGGCGCTCAAGGTTCTCCATACCTTGGACCCAAAGATCTGGGAGATCAAGGTATCCTCTATCGTTGAAAGCACTTCTTATGATACCTTGATCATTTCTGATTTGTTTAGCAAGCTAAAAGCCACTGAGGTTGATATCCAGCTGAGATCAAATCTCACTGGTTCTGGATCGAAGTCCTTGGCCCTTGCTACACCTTCTGTTGATCACACTTCAGTGAGCTGTGCCGGTTTCTCTTTGATGTCTATCACTGAGGACCAGCTTGAGTCTTTGGGAGATGATGATTTGTGTCTGTTTAACAACCGGGTGCGTCGTGTCTATGACAAAAGGATGTTCAAAAGACACGGCACAAAATCCGGGTGCTTTGAGTGTGGTGATCCAGGACACTTCATCGCTGACTGCCCCCATGCACAATGGACACAAGAAGGGCACTAGTGGTGGCTTCCACGACTCCGTCAAGCACGATAGCTCTTCCTTCAACAAGGGCAAGCCAAATACCAGATTCTTCAAGAAGGCCCTGAAGGACTATCGGCGAGAGAACAAGAAGCGCGACAAGGCCTTCTTCGTCGAGATGGAGAAGAGCTACTCCAAGCAGTCCACGTCTTCTTCCTCTTCATCGAGCTCAAGCGATGAGGAGATCGTCATCAGGAAGGGGAAGGACAAGGACGATCCAGCAGGCCTCTGCTTCATGGCTTTCGGGGATAGACCGAAGAGCCACTCACACCAGCGCCGAAGATCCCGCTAGAGCTTCTGCTCAATGGCTCTTGGGGATAAGGGAGAGAAGAGCTCCTCCGATGACTCCGACGACGACAATGAAAAGGTATCATCTTATGAGCGTGAAATTGTTGATTTACTTGAGAGCAATCGTCGGGAGTTAAAATTTCGGGAAAAACTGCTTAGGGGGGCCAAGAGGAGGATAGATTAGTTAGAGAGTGAGCTTGCCGTAGCCAATGGCAGAATTGAGAGTCTATCATCTTCCCCTTGCTTGGGTGATAGCAGTGAGTGCCCGAAGTGTGAGGTGCTTCTGTGTGACCTGTTGACTCTGAAGTCCAGGTACACAAAAAGGGTTGATGAAAGGGACGCTTTGGCCACTGAGCTTGAAAGCGCTAAGCTGGAGCTGAAAGTTGCTCAAGCCACTGTCGTCGCACCCTGTGTTGATTGCCCATCTCATCTAGCTGCCTTAGCTGAGCTGAAATCCAAGGGCGATGAGCATTTGGGTGATTTGGAGAGGTTGAGAGCTGAGCTTGCGCAGACTAGGCTAGAGCTTGAGACACTATCAGTTCCACCCACTGTTTGTGAGAACTGCCTGTCTCTTAGACTTGAGTTGATCAAGCTAAAAGCCGAGAAGTCTGTCCAGGTTGATAGCGAGTGTGGGACCTGCTTGTCTCAGGTGGAGGTTCTAGCTTCTTTGAGAGAGGAGCTAGCTGATTCTCAGAATGAGAACTTTTACCTCCGTTCTATCCTGAGTTGGATCAGTGCTAGAGAGCCACAGCTCGGCATGATGATCCAGCAGTTCAAGAGGCAGGATGGGTTTGGGATAGGTTACACCTACACCAAGGCTGACTTTGAGAGTGCTATTAGCCGGGCAGTGGAGTGGAGTAAAATGACTCCTGAGCAGAGATATCCTAAGACTCACTCCACTGAGTCTTCCCAGGCTTGTCAGCCCAAGGATGGAGTGATCCATGAACCACCCAAAGCTCCACCCAAGAAACCTATCTGGGTTCCAAAGCCCAAACACCTCCACACTCCTCTAGACTCTCTTCTTGGACCCTCTCAGCGCAAGAAGACAACACCTATCACCACTAAGCCCATGAACCCTAAGCCTCAACCACATACCAAGAAGCCCACTTATCATTGTGAGTACTGTCAAAGAGACGGGCATCTTGCGGGGTTTTGCTTCAGGAGGAAGCGAGTTGACAGAGTAGAAAGAGCTCGTGGTGGTCAGGAGCAGTTCTACCAGCAGGGTGGTAGACTGCGTGTTCCTCGACGCGAGGAGAGGGTGGAGGCCAGGACGCGTCGTGTAGGTGGTGGTAGAGGAGACGGCTTTCTTGCCCGTGCTCCAGTTGGTGGTGTTCGTTCCGGTAGAGCTCTAGGCCGTTTTGGCTACGGTCCTGGACCTCGTGGCCGAGGCTTTAGGCAGAACCGAGGAATGCGCTTTGAGCCGCGTTTTGGTCCGATCTCTCAAAATGATTTCTGCTTTCCGTCTTTTGAGCAGATGGCTCGACACTGGTTGAGCTCTTTTGCTAAACCTGGTGCCGGACCATTTGCTCCCACTTACAGCCACTGATTATGCAGGATCGGGGACTGGAGGACGTTTGGATCATGGACTCAGGATGCTCTCATCACATGATGGGGCATCGCAGATGGTTCTCCAGTCTCACTCCCCGAGCTCCAAAGAGTACATCACCTTCGGGAATAGTGGTCAAGGGAATGTAAGTGGCATTGGCTCAATTCGCATTTCAGACCATTTTTCCTTGAAGAATGTTGCTTTAGTTAAAAATTCCGAACTTTAACTTGATTTCGGTTTCACAACTTCTTGAGGATGGTTTGGAAGTGCGTTTTAAGAAGGGAAATTCTTCTGTGATTGATTCTAGAGGGTCTTTGGTTTGCCAGATTTTACCTTTCGGTAAAGTTTTTCGAATTGACTTCTCTAGTTCTTTTGTCCCTTCTCGGTGTTTGATTGCTGGATCTTCTTCTGAGATCTGGAAGTGGCATAGGAGGTTAGGTCATTTGAGTTTTGATCTGCTAGTCAGGTTAAGCTCTATGGACCTCATCCGAGGATTGCCCAAGCTTAAAATGGAGAAAGATCTAGTGTGTCATCCCTGTCGTCATGGGAAAATGGTTGCCACCTCTCACTCACCTGTGACTCAGGTGATGACTTCGTATCTGGGCGAGCTATTACACTTGGACACTGTAGGTCCAGCTCGGGTACGCTTAGTCGGTGGGAAGTGGTATGCACTTGTCATTGTTGACAACTTTTCTCGATTCTCATGGGTTTTCTTTTTGGAGTCTAAGGATGAAACGTGTCAGTTCGTTCATGACCTGATTTTAAAGCTGAAGAATGAGAACAATGGTCGAATGAGAGCAATTCGCTCCAACAATGGCTCTGAGTTCAAGAACTCTCAGTTCGTCAGCTTCTGTAGTGATCAGGGTCTGGACCATCAGTTTTCTTCTCCTTACTCTCCCCCACAGAACGGCGTTGTGGAACGAAAGAACCGCACGCTAGTCGAGATGGCCAGGATGATGCTCAATGAGCACATGACTCCTAGGCGTTTTTGGGTTGAAGCCATGAACACGGCTTGCTATCGGGCCAACCGCATTTTTCTTCGAGCTTACTTAGGTAAGACTTCATATGATTTGCGGTTTGGCAAACAACCCAAGGTGAGCCACTTGCGAGCGTTTGGCTGCGAGTGCTTTGTGCTCAAGAAGGGTGGGCATTTGGACAAATTTGAGTCTCATTGCTGGGATGGAGTTTTTCTTGGCTATGCATTGCATTCTAGAGGCTTCCGTGTTTGGAACCTCGACTCCCAGCAGCTTGTCGAGACTTGCGAAGTTTCATTTGATGAGTCCTTGCCTTCTTTGACTCCTTCTTTTGAGCCTTCTGATGGTGAGCTTGGAGAGTCCATCTTCGAGGAAGATGAGGATACTCCAGCCGCTAATGAGGGTGGGCCTTCTGCACCCCCTGCAGAGCCCACACCTTCTAAGACTTCGACTGAGAGCGGACCTCTGATCACTTCTTCCACTTCGATTGAGCCCCCTCAGTCGAGTCCAGAGGTGCCAGCTGCTGACTCCGGTGAGGTGACTTCAGATCACCAGGGAACCCGAGCAGTTCAGCGTGATCACCCCTCAGAGCTCATCATCGGTGATTTGACTGAGAGAACTTTGCGTTCATCTTGTAACTCTCTTGCCGTGTTTTCCGAATCTGCTTTTGTTGCATCTTTTGAGCCAAGAGATGTTTCTCATGCTCTTTCTGATTCAAATTGGATTAATGCTATGCAAGAAGAGCTTGAGAACTTTGTCCGTAATCGGGTTGGGACACTAGTTGAGCCGCCACCAGGATGCAACCCCATAGGCACCAAGTGGGTGTTCAAGAACAAACAAGGTGAAGATGGGGTTGTGGTGCGCAACAAAGCTCGATTAGTTGCCCAGGGTTTTTGCCAGAAGGAGGGTATTGATTTTGAAGAAACTTTCGCCCCTGTTGCCCGTCTTAAGTCCATTCACATTCTCTTAGCTTTTGCCGCTTCGAAGGGTTTTAAGCTTTTTCAAATGGACATTAAGAGTGCTTTTCTGAATGGGTTCATAGAGGAGGAAGTTTATGTTAGGCAGCCCCCCGGTTTTGAGAACCCTAAGTTTCCTCGACATGTTTTTAAGCTTCAAAAGGCTTTATACGGGTTGAAGCAAGCCCCCAGGGCTTGGTATGACCGGTTGAAGCAATTTTTGTTGGGGAAGGGCTTTGTGATGGGTTCGGTGGATAAGACTCTCTTTTTTCTCAGAGTTGCTTCTGATTTCTTAGTTGCTCAGATTTACGTGGATGATATTATCTTTGGCGGTACTACTGATTCTCTTGTGTCCAAGTTTTCTGAGCAGATGCACAGCGAGTTTGAGATGAGCCTCATGGGTGAGCTCAAGTATTTCTTAGGGCTCCAGATCAAGCAGACCAAGGATGGCACTTTCATCCACCAAGGTAAGTACACTCGTGATATGCTTAAGAAATTTGACTTTGGTGGAGAATTGAAGCCGCAGATGACCCCGATGGGCACATATGGGAGCCTGGACAAGGACGAGAGCGGCGTCAAGGTCAATGAGAAAGAGTTTTGAGGGATGATTGGTTCGCTGTTGTACTTAACGGCAACAAGACCAGACATACAGTTCGTCGTGGGACTTTGCGCACGTTTCTCTCTCCTGAGCATATTCAGGTATCTCACTTATGCGCCCGACCTTGGTCTTTTCTATTCAGCTTCATCATCTCTCGATTTATCTGGCTTTTCGGATGCCGACTTTGGTGGGTGCCGGTTGGATCGCAAGTCGACTTCTGGTACTTGTCAGTTTCTTGGTTCTTCCCTTGTTTCTTGGTCTTCTCGAAAGCAATCTGGAGTTGCTCTTTCGACCACTGAGGCTGAGTATGTAGCTGCTACTAGCTGCTGCTCACAGTTAGTTTGGATGATTTCCACTCTGCGAGATTTTGGGTTATTCTTTCATACCAGGGTTCCACTGTTTTGCGACAGCACCAGTGCTATTAGTGTAGGGAAAAACCCTTGTCTCCATTCAAAAACCAAACACATTGATGTGCGCTTTCACTTTCTGAGGGATCAATATGAGAAAGGTGTCATTGACCTTGTTCATGTTGATATCCATCATCAGTTGGCTGACATTTTCACCAAACCCCTAGATCAGTCTACCTTTGAGCATTTACGAGGGGATTTGGGTGTTGTGTATCCTTTCTAGGATATTTTGCGTTAGTTTTCTTTCTCTTTGCTCTTTTCTTGAGTCTTTTTGTGTGTGTTCATATCTTGCATATTCACATATCACACTTTAGAGCTGCTTCTGTTATATGATTGAACTGCTTTACTTATTCTAGCTGGTACATGCTTTTGAATACTTGTCAATGATCATGCGTTAGTTCAGTTCACTTTATATGTCTGATATCTGTCATATGCATGGCTTTTATGTTTTAAAACTTGAAAAATGATCACCATTGCTTCTGGTAACTAGCATGTGTAGGCTGAATGTTTTTGCTATCTGATACATGCCTTGTAGCTAGTTCCTGACTTAGGTGCAAACATGCAGCTTGGACATCTTTCTGCTTTACAACATGGAAATGTGCTATAAAAATGATGAAATGTCAAGAAAAATGAAAATTCCATGCCTTTTTATGCATAACTTGAAAAGATCCAGGTGGGTTTGTCTTGTCGCATTGCATTGTTCTGGACAGCGTACCATAGCACTTTGGTATGAACTAGGACACTGTAGTGTATGCCAAGACCAATGTCTTAAGCTTCTGATGATCCAGTTCTGGCCTAGGCTTGACTTGGTCGGTCAGCATAAGGTTTGACATGCAAATAACCCCTGGCAAAAATGAAAAAGGAAAAAGAACAAGCCTGAAAATTGAAATGATAACAAGTTTATTGAAGCATTTTGTTTTGGACAATGCTTATCTTGATAGATATCAGTTAGCTTCTACATCTCATGTTTTACCTTGCTTGTCAACCGGAAAATGTGGTGATGTTTTTGTTTGCAAAAATTGAAAATGCGTGCTAATGACTTTCTTTAGATATAATCTGTTGCACTGATCATGTCATGTATCTTAGACAGTATGTCTTTTGCTGTATCTGTTCGATGTTGTAATTGCAGTCAATTATACCTGAGAAGCATGCTTTCTACACTCCACATGCACCCCAGTTGCATTCATTGCATATTTTGAGGGGGAGTCTGTGTCGCTTTTGAGTGCTTGATGAGTTCACTTGTCAACAAGGGGGAGAAATCTTGGAATGTGAGTTTAAGGGGGAGTCTTTGTCCCGTTTGTCCTTACTCTTTTGATATCCTTGTTGATGTTTCTGAGATCGCACTCATGTTGAGCTTTTACTTTTGGTTAACCATAATGACCACTTCTTGCTTTTGTTCGGCTTTTGGTCATTAGGGTTAAACTTTTACTTTATTTTCTTCTTCCTTGTTTTCTTGTGCTTTGTTTTCGTGTTTCCACAGTTGTTCGCAGGTTCTGAAGAGCTAGAAGTGAAGTGTTGACAATGCACTCATCGAGGGGGAGATTGAGGAGCCATGCTGAATAGCGTGGGCCTCATGGCTCCAGAAGTGATGAGTCATTGTCAACGATAGTCAAAGAGAACAGAAGAAGAAAGGAGATCTGCTGTTTCATGGGCCACGTGTGACTCAGGTACATGGGCAGCAAGCGACTGTCGGGCTCAGAGAGCTGCGAAGTCGGGCTGGCCCAATCCGGGTCCATGGGCCAGAAGCAGCAGAAGACCCACTGGGTTGTTGACCAGGATTGACTTAGGTACATGGGCGGTGAGTGATTGCCAGGCTGAGAGAGCTGCGGAATCGGGCCGGCCCAATCCGGGTACCTGGTGCAAAGTCGGTGTAGGCTTTGTCAGTTTCGGCGCAAAACTGACAACCGTTGATTCTATATCGGACTGTCTAGAAGAGAAGCCATAGTCACTACGAAAGCTTAGCTGCCGGATAAGTCATCTGTATCTCTAGGCCCACAGTCAGTCAGTCGTGTCTGTAAAAATTCCTAAGGGCAGTTGAGTCATTTCCTTTATTTTAGCGTCTGTAAAAACCCTAAGGTTCTGGTGGAATATTCCTAAGTGTTGGGCAGCCTATAAATAGGGCCCCAATCCCTAGGGTTGTGCTACCCTTCCAGAATTCACTTTTCAACCTATTGGGTCATTCTGCTCCCTGCTATTTCTCTCTCCTGTCCTTGAATGCGCTGCCAGGAAGCTTCCTGTGAGTTCATCTTAGATTTGTTTTTCTTCTTGTCTGGATGCTTTTATTCCTTCTGCATGTGGATTGCATCTAATTAATGGGTCTGCAGTATTCAGTTTGCTCACAGCGATTTTATTCCTGAGTTTGTGTGCTTCGATTGCTTCTGTTCTTCACGTAAAGAGTACTAGTTCTTGCTGGTTGCAAGTAGTACTACTTCACTGTAGCAACAGTACACTAGTAATCTAGCCTTGCTTTTTCCTGCATAGCTTTTTGATCGAGTTGACAGGGCTAAAGTCTCTTTTCTGGCTGTTTCTAGCGAAGCCCCTTCTCTCTGTTCGAAGTCCCTCAGCTTCGTGAGGCAGGCTTCGATCTGACATCCTCGAGGGCTCCGCTTGAACTTCGAACTTCACTTTGTGTACTGTGTTGCTAGCTTCGAAGTACGTTTTTGTGCGGTCAGCTTTACATACTTCGACCGTCTGTGCGAAGGTATACTCCGACGGGCTTCGAAGTTGACTTCGAAGCTAGTCTCTCTGATATACTTCGCTCGACGTGTAGTCTCTGAGATCTTTCTGCTGCCGTCATTTTCGAGGGTCACAGCTTGTGAGTTCGAAGCTTGTCATTCGAAGTGTGTTTGTGATCTTCGAATTCTTGTGTGTCAACACCTGCAGACTTCGTTTCGAAGCTGGCCTGTGGTTCGAAGGTCATACCTCGATATTGCTAGCTTCGAAGGTAGTCGTGTAGGCTTCGAGTTGATCTTGCTGCTGTGTATCTGGCTTTGCTTGTCTTTCGGAGGTTGATTTTCTGTGAGCTTGTTCGAACCTTTCTGTTCGAAGTCTAGGCTTCGAAGTACACTGTTTGAAGCAAGCTTCGATACTCTAATACTTCGCTTCGAAGCATACTTCGCTCTCTGCCACACTCGAACTAGGCTAGACCAAACAAACCTTCGGCACGTCAACGATAACCTTCGCTCGATTTCGACAAGCAACTCCAAAGCAGGCTTCGACCAGCGAAGCAGGCTTCGACAAGTTCCGAACAGGAGACAAATTTGAACAGTAACTTCTCATCTCACTTTATATACACTTAGATCATTCATTGAGAAGTTTGACCTGCCATGCATTGTATATTTTGTTTATATGCCTGTTAGCACTGCTTTAGTGTTTCTCTTATTTTAACATCATTTGCTTCTAGGCTAGATACCTTTAGACTTAGGCAATCTGTTCATACTTTGCTTCTTATTCTTTTTAGGCGCATTGGGTGTTGGGAGCAGGCCATTAATTCAAAAGAATTTTTTAGGCGCCCATTCACCCCCCCTCTGGTCACTACTTTCGGTCCTACAGGTCTCTCAAAACCCAACCCTAGAGCTAACCTAGCCTTGTCAGCACACATATTAGTCTTGGCCAAGAGCAAATCCATCCTACCTTTTCCCTCAGTACACTTGTTAACCATAAAAAGAAGGTATTCATTCTTGGTCATGAGTTTCTCGACTTGCCCTATAGCAAAGCTGAGTTTGTCCTTGAGGATAGTGCAGGTGGGACATTCGTGCTGCACATCCTTAGAACTCTTAGCACTCTCCAATGTAGACTCCAATGCCTTAACAAGCTCGTCCCTTAACTCAATAATGACAATAAGCAAAGGACAATTTGAACAAGGATGTAAAGACAGGGGTCTAGACTCCACCACAGTGAGCTCTTTCTATGCAATATCAAGATTATCGATAGTTTGAGCATGCACAGAACGTAGCTTGGCAAGATCACTCATGACAACTAAACAAGACTCACATTCAGTATCATTTAATTTAGACTTAAGAATGGCATATTCAGTTGAGACAAGTTCATTCCTATGTCTAAGTTATTTAAAATCACGAGCAGCCTTCACAAGCAATTGATCCTGACTAATTAATGCATCACTAAGTTCATCAACTTTAACTAAAAACTAGTCATAGGATAGTGTTACCCCTATTATGTCTGGATCATTATCGCTGTCATTGATGCTATCAGACATGAAGAAAAGGCCAGTGAATTCATTCGCCTTCTACTCCTTCTTCTGCGGTTCATCCTCGTCAGAGTTTGGCTCTTCGCTTGAAGAAGTGTCAATATCGCTCAAAGAAGCCATGAATGCTCTGGATGCTGCCTTGGCTGCTCTCTTAGCCAACTTGTCAATGTTCTTCTTGAAGAATTGCTTCTTGTCCCTCTTCTAGTGTTTGTGGTCATTCTCATCTTTCATTTTGATTTTAGGGAAGTTAGCTTCAATGTGCGAAGTATCACCACACTCAAAACACCTACGAGAGCCTCCACTCCTCTGATCCCATCTATCATTATAGAATTGGGTGAACTTCTTAACAATGAGAGCATGCTCCTCATAGTCCAAGGTGTCCACCTGCTCTTTTGTGACATAGACCAGAGAGGACAAGGCAAAACTACTACCAAACACACAAGTGCTAGAAGAACCAAACGCAATACCACCAGATGAGGTGCCACTGCCAAAACCGGAAACTAGTGCCATGGATGGTGGAAAAGAGTTTCCATGTCCATTATGAGATGCCTTAGCAATCTCAGTTGACTTCAGCTTGCTAAAGAGTAATAAAAAGTTAACGTTTAGTATTTGTGGATTCCTCAATGCTAGATATCTTAACCTCCCATATGCCATAGTCAAGGGCATAGAGAAGTTTGATAGCACGATTATGATCAGAATTAGACAAAGTTCCAGTGGAACGCAAGTTGCTCACAATGCTATAAAATCTAGCAAACATGTCATCAATAGATTTGTCGGGCCCTTGCACAAACAATTGATATTCCTGATTATATGTGCTTCGGCACAAAGCCTTAATCTGAGTTGAGCACTCATGAAACACCGCAAGAGTTGTCCAAATCTCCCTAACAGTAAGAAGGTGCTTGACCATATCAAACTTATTCCGACTTAGATCTGTGAACAGAATATTCCTAGGTTTATAGTTAGAATAAAACTGTTGTTTCTCAGCCTAAGTGGTACGAGTATTAGGAATCATATATTGGGACTCAACAATTTCCCAGATTGCACTTCCTTGGTTATGAAGAAAAGCCTCCATACACACCTTCCAGTATGCAAAATATTTTCCATCAAATAGAGGAATCTTGCTATGTATGTGTTGGCGTAAAAGATTGCGCTAACAGGTTTCAAGAGATTAGAAACTATCAAATGAAGTGTTTGTGAGTAAACTGTTTCAAGCCTCCGAATTGGATAATAGCTCAGAACAGTTTGAAGATGGGTATTGAATAACTCAGTCTTCGGTCCCCATTATAGGGTAAAATGGGGGGTATTTATAGGCCCAAACATTAAGGAAAAAACCCTTTTACCCCTCTATTACAACCAACATAGTGGAAACTATTCGGTACCCTTAATAGGGCTAAAACGGTAAAAGACTAATCTAATGAGAAAGAAGATAAGTCTTCCATCCTAGCTGGCAAAAAAGCTCTCTGAAGAGTCCATGATCGAAGATATACTCCGAACTAGAATTCGCCTTCATCCTTCGAACTTGATCCCATGTATTCCCAGAGTTAGACACTGGAAACCTTTGACTAAATCATCTGCCTTTGTCTTATTGCAGCAATGAATCTCAGGATGAATTATTTTCACTACAAGAAAACCAGAAGTTTTCGTCGGCCTTTTTAACTTCCGTCGGCTTTTGGGCAAGCCGACAGAAGTTAAATAACTTCCGTCGGCCCCTGGGGGCCGACGGAAGTTAGCGGGGGGTTTTCCGCGGCCGCTCGGATCCCCCTAACTTCCGTCGGCCAGCATTGAAGCCGACGGAAGTTAGGGAATTTATCCCCAACCCCGCGCGCGTACAGGGAGCCCTAACTCCCTGTACGCGCGCACAGTAGCCCCGCCGCCGCTCCTCCCGCGCCCAGCTGCGCCGCCGCCGCCCGCCCGCCGCCGCCGGCCGCCGCCGCCGCCGCCCGCCCGCCGCCCGCCGCCTCCTCCCGAGGGCGCCGCCTCCTCCCGCACCCGCCCGCCGCCGCCCGCCCGCCCGCACGCCGCCCGCCGCACGCCGCAAGCCGCCCGCCGCCGCACGCCGCCACCGCCCGCCCCCGCCGCCGTCGACCCCTGCCCACCGCAGCAGGCCGCCCTCGCCGGTCCGCCGCCGTGCTCCCGGCCGCCGGCAAACGCCCGCCTCCGACCGTCGACGTCGCGTGCATCCTGCCGCCGCCACCCGCCGCCGCCCACGCCGTCCTCCGCCACCGGCCGACAGCCGCAACTGCACCCCCTCCGGCCGGCCCGTCGTCGTCGCCGCTGCCCGTCCATCATCGCCCGCCGATCGTCGCCGTCCGCCAAGTACTTTTCTATTCTGTCCATTCAACTGTTATGAATTCAGTACTTGGCTTCTGAATATATTATGTGTTGAATTGAGGCTGAATCACAGTATATTGTACACCGTCTTAAAAATACTATATTATGAATTTATTTAAGTATAGTTGTGATTTCTCTGAATCCACATTGATAATCATGTTCTGATTGAGTATTTGCTTACCTAAAGTGAAACTGAAGTCAAGTCTTGCATTATGAAATTAGAAGTGTCATTGAAACATTGCTGAAATCTGAAATTAGTTTACTATTCATGGTACGAAAAGCTGAAATCTGATTTTGATTGATTAAAATTGTGAAATCTCAGGATCTGAAATGTTTGACATATTCTGAATTGATTTCTGTTGTTCTGAAAATACATTGAAGTTGAACTTGCAATCTAAATCAGTTTTAATCAAGTGCATGTTAGTGAAGTTACATTCACTATTCATTGTTTGCGATGTTCTATTATATACGCTATTAATTATATTCGTATGCAATTTTTTATTTGACAACAACGTAGATAGTGTAACGAAACCTATGCGTCACCCGTTTCGGACCAACATGTCTCACACGTGTCATGCGTGTGAGATGTGTACGTCCGGAATTGTCCCTTTTTGGACAGCCTCGGAGTGGGCGACAGAGCGTGGTTTTATGATGAGTCATGAGTCCGAATGGGATTTCAGTAACATAACCTTGTTGTTCTCCATTGCACCACTATCAGGCGTGCAATTGGAGAACAGCGGGGTTATGCTGCTGAAATTTCGTTCGGACTCATGGCTCGTGTACTCCAGCGGAGGTGGCAAAAGCCATGGACGGTGAGACAGTGTTTTTATTAATGTTTTGTGTATGGTTTTGTGATGGTAACTAACCCCTATTAATGTTGCAGGTACTCCATGTTCAATGGAGTTATTGACTCGAGAGCGGTGAGAGCTCAGAAGTCAGCTCAGTCGTCGCAGAGCTCCGTCGGAGTTGGCTCCAGCCGTCGTCGCTCAGAAGAAACCCCGGAGATGGTTCGGATGAGGGAGGAAATGAGGCGGCGCGACGAGCACTACAGCAAACAACAAGAGTACTATACCGCCTGCTTAGCACAACAGCAGGCGATGATCCAAGTAAGCTTACTTTAGAGTGTTGCAGTTCAAAAGTATTCAGAAATAGGTTTAGAACTAACTGATTACATTACAACATGTGTAGCTACTAGCCCAGCAAAACAGTGGATTTGACATGTCTATGTTCCAACCACTACCTCCCCCGCCACCACCACTATCTCCTACATCACTTGAGGTACCTCCTAAATACCTAAGTTAGCGTTTAGAAGGGTAGTTGAGTTCGTTTCTAATTTTGTCTATTTCTTCAGTGTTTCCGTACACCTGGCCAGGATGGAGCCTCCGGGGCAAATGTGAACGAAGCAGGAGGCAGCGGCGGCGCCCACGACCCAAATGTGGGCGATCAGTGAGTATATAGACAAATATGACTTTGTATGTGGCTCTCGCTGTGTTTTGTGAATTTGTATGTGAGTTTAGATGTTATATGTGAATTCAGATGTGTACTGTGACTTTGGATGTGAATTCAGTTATATTATGTGATTTTGGATGTGATGTGTGAAGTGTGGATGTGAATTTGGATGTGAGATGCGATTTTGGATGTGAGATGTGATTTTGGACCTTATATGTGAAGTTTGAATGTGATTTTGGATATGAAATGTGATTTTGGATGTGTATTGTGAATGTATGTGAAATTGTGGTTGGTTGTTAGTGTGAGTAGGGGAACCAGGAAAAAATAAAAAAAAAATACCAGGTAACTTCCGTCGGCTTTGACCATAGCCGACGGAAGTTAGCTGGTTTCGGCCACGTGGGCTGAAAGGCTAACTTCCGTCGGCTTCGGCCCTAGCCGACGGAAGTTAGGGGAGGCTAACTTCCGTCGGCCAGGCTGGCCGACGGAAGTTAGAGCCCCCCTGGTGACGTGGCAGTGTTCGGTGCTAACTTCCGTCGGCCACGTCAAGCCGACGGAAGTTAGCTAACTTCCGTCGCCGCGCTTCCGTCGGCTAAAGGCCGACGGAAGATAGCGTTTTGCCGACGGAAGTTGGCTTCTTCCGTCGGGAAAGGGCTAACTTCCGTCGGCTTTGGCCGACGGAAGTTGCCTGTTTTGTTGTAGTGTTTCCCCCAACAGTATGTCCATGTCACCTACAAATCACAAACCGGTTAAGGTTAATTGGTTATGTAACATGCTCTCATAACAATTGTAGGACCAAAACAGGCGACTTGAGTTGGGTTAATAGGCACCTCAACAAATTATTTTGAATTGATGGCCTTTTCTAAACACCCAACACACCTCAAAAGGAACAAGTGAAAGCAAATATATTTACACAGTAAATCCAGACAAAGTTAGTGTTATCTCTCTTTGTCAAATATGATATGATGTGATAGCCTAAGATCACAAGCAGTGAAAATAATATAGACTTCAAAAACTAACCGATATTTTGATTGAAATGACACCAATACAAAGCACACAAGGTAGATTAAAAACAATTCACAGACAAGACAAGCAAATCATCAAGTGCTAGGAACAACATCGATCGATCACAGGCATTTCATTAGGCACAAGATAAACATCGATAGTACATAGGAATTTAATCATATACTAGTCATACACACAGGTCTCACAAGCATATCATCAAACACACCGTCCTCACAGATATATCTCAAAATAATAAAAGCATTAAAGAATAAACACAATAGGTGCACAAGGATCGAGTTAAGAAAATTATTGTGTACTTTAGAACTAAAACTCATCACTACAGTTCTAGCTCAAGCAGAAGCTTATGTGTGCACCTAGTGCCCATGCTCTATGTGGCCTAGAGTTAAGCACCATGTGGCAACCCAAGCAGCACAGTGGCCTTACCCCCGCACAAGCCCTGCACCATGCGCACTACACCTCCATGCAGTCCTGTGCACGCGTCCACGCGTCTCCCACGCCGAACAACACTGGCGCCTCATGGCCCTCCCCGTGGCTCATGCACCAGCGCACCTTGAAGCTGCGCCATCTAAACTGCGATGACTGCCTCCAAGCGCCAACTGCAATCCATGGGGCGCTAGTAACAAATCCATTTTTTCAGATAAGCAAAAAACTAGAGGAACCAGGTTCCATAATGCATGATGATGGCTTCATCAGAGAAAAAAATTCTTCTTGGTGGCAGAGAGAAACCATGGGAAGAGCAGGGAATCAACAGAAGAAAATTTCTGGAGATAAAGAAAAAGTGAAATTAGGATTTTTCATTAGATGAGTTGGTGAAACCCTAGGGTCCAGGTGGCCTTTTATAGGCAATTCAAAAAACAGAAAATTACTTAAATACCCTTAGAGTTTTTTTATAGATTCAAAGGCCCACAGGGCTAAAATGTATAATCCTATGTAAAGTTAGTTTTTCCCAATTCGAAGCTTTCATAGCATTTGCGGCTTTGCTTCAGGATCCTTTGATCTTGATCTGACGGTTTCAAGCCGAAACCGACAAAGCCTCTCTGGATCTCGACACGTGTCACCAATCCATGAACTCGACCACCAGCAAGTCTCTCCCGCTCATCTGGCATGTATGTTTGAGATCTTCCTCAACTTCACCCGACCTCCTTGATCATCTAGCACCAAGCTCCCCGCCTTACCCTGGTCACCTGCCACTGATAGTTGACTCGCATCTCAAAACTGCACAACAAGAGACAAGAAAAATATGAATCTCCATGCAAACACATATCTCCACACACACCGATCCCTTTGGTGAACACAATAGGTAATCACAAGTCCAAACCCTTAAACCAGGAAAACATGTCAACCACTCATCACATAGATAAACCAAAGTGCAACTCCACTTAGTTTCTCAATATGATATATGAAACATGATCATCAATCAGTTAGATGTGCTAATCTATGTATCATCATTGTCCCACATGATTACAATATCAGGGATCCTTTTTGAACAATATCGTTACAAAACAAATAGTCTCACATAACAAGTCATCAACTCATTAATTAAATGTAAATGACATTTATTCAAGGAACACGATAACAATTATCCTTTTACATTAGCATAGACACCGTTGTCACAATAGAGGTCCACTAGACTGGATGCACTAGGGATAACACCTAGCTCAGAAGCAAACTTTCTGATCCAAATGACATCCTTCACAGCCTCTAAAGCTGCGATATACTGAGCTTCTGTTGTAGAATCGATCTCTTTATCTTGCTTGGAACTCTTCAGAGTCACTGCGCCTCTATTGAGGTATAACACAAAACTAGATTGTGATCGAGAATCATCTTTATTGGTTTGAAAGTTAGCAACGATTTAACCACTTACAACGAGCTCCTCATCACTACCATAAACTATGAACATTTTCCTAGTCCTTCTTAAGTACTTGAGGATAAGTTTTACTACACCCCAGTGACTTTCAATCGGGTTTGATTGGTACCTGCTCGTAACACTTAGAGCATATGAAACATCTGGGCGTGTACCTAACATGGAATACATGATGTACCCGATTGCGGAGGCATATGGGATCACACTCATTTTCTCTAGTTCATCAGGTGTCTTGGCACACTGAGTCTTACTAAGAGAAATACCATGTGACATTGGTAGAAATCCCTTCTTTGAATTCTTCATTATGAAGCATTTCAAAACCTTGTAAATTTACATACACTGGCTTAATCCAAATAGCCACTTTGATCTATCTCTATAGAGCTTTATACCCAAAATGTATGGTGCCTCTCCAACAACATTAATCGAAAAACTAATTTTCAATGAAGCCTTGACAACATTCAATAAAGGAATGTCATTTCTGATCAATAATATATCATCCACATATAAGACCAGAAATACAAGTGAGCTCCCACTAGCCTTCTTCTAAACATAAGGCTCTACTTCATTCTTGATGAAGCCAAACCCTTTGACTACCTCATCAAAATGAAGATTCCAACTCCGAGAAGCTTACTTCAGCCCATAAATGGACTTCTACCACTTACAATCTTTCCTAGCATTTTTAGGATCATCAGAACCTTTAGGCTGTGTCATGTACACATCCTCACTTAGCTTTCCATTCAGGAATGTCGTTTTGACATCCATTTTCCATATCTCATAATCATATCTAGTAAGTGGTGCCATGATCTACAAAAAGATTAAATGCAAGGTTCAACACTATACAATGTTTAACTTCTATCCAATAAAAGATGTTCCACTATTTAAAATAGTCACTTTCCCTCTAATGACAAATAGTGAAGCACGATCCATATTCATTCTAACTCCTAGTTAGCTTTGGCATCACTACTAGAAACTAGTTGACATAGGTAAGCAACATATTGCTAATCACATTGTATGTGAATTTTGTCATTGGAGAAGCATCCAATGCTCAATGTCCAACTCTATGCCCCAAGGCCCAAAACCGTTTTGATAGCCCCATTAAGCAAACCAATACTATGTGTGCGGAAGTCCGAATTCCCCTCCAATGGGTCAAGATAAAAGATAGCACCCTGCTTTTGTAGACCCACTATCGATGATCGAGATCCTTGGTGGGTGCAGCTATTGTAAAGATCATCAATACTTAATTTTATGAGGGAAAATTATTCTAGCAAGGTGACGTCCCTAGCACGCACGAAACACGCAAGAACAGTATGATAGGAACATAAGGAAGCACCATTCAGAACACATTGACTATGACATATGTGACATAGCATGGTCCCTTCACATGGCGATCTCCATCTCCATGACTCCTGTCAGTGAGTGTGTGCTTTCGGCCTCCATGAACTGTACTAGTCTATCAATATAGCACCTATACTAGTTACATGATTTGAAGCATCAATAATCGACACGCAAGTCATATGAATATACATCAGCCTTTACTGTAAATAATCATGACACGCAAGCCATATTTAATTTACATACATTGCATGCATCTCATACATAACATTCATCAAGGCCATACTAGTCACAACTGAAGGATATGCCCAAGAAAATTCTGTGTATCAAAAGTTCCGATAGGGAGTATCGGAAGTTCTGGTTATTTTCTGGTCTCGATACACATAGCAAATGTTGCTTTGGAAGTTCTGATATGGTATCGGAAGATCTGATGGACCAAAAGTTTCGATTTGGAATCGGGGAATTTTTGTACTAATTGGAAGTTTTAAGGTGGGCGATAACAGATTGGATCTATTGCGTGTCATACTGTATCGGGAGACCTAAAATACCTTGTCGGAAGTTCTGATCCAGGATCGGAAGTTTTGATGTGGGCAAACAGATTGGATCTGTTACAATTTTGAGGATTCTGAGATGAGCATGACCAGGGGCAATCATCCCTATAAAAGGAGAGGAAGAGGACATCTTGGAACAGAGCAATAAGCCTAGACTAGACCTATACCTAGCCACGTTGAGATCAAGGACTCCCCGTCTCTCACGTGCAGTGCTAGCACGCTGCCATGGGAGGAACTCCATCCCTATATGTGGACTCCATGGAGGCGTTCTCCATAAGCGACGCTCGTGGTCGTCACCACGAGGAAAGTGACTTCTTCATCGATTGGATCTGCGAGGAATGGTCGGGACAAAGTGAGGACAAGCTTGACGTGCTTCACCAACCTCTTTTTCCACTTCATCTAGTGTGTCAAGTGCTAGAAGGTACTGATCTATAATCTCACACGTGCATGGGTCTTTGGTTTTAGGGCGGAAATTTTGAATTTGTCGCCTAGCGTAGCTCCCGTATTCTCCAATAGTGGTATCAGAGCCTACATGCGTAGTGTTCGATCAAGATCCCTCATGTACGGAGATACATGGTGGAAAAATTGACTAGAACTGTTTCTGTCCACGGCAGATCAGAAGTTCCGATGGTGGATCAGAAGTTTCGATGGCGCATCGGAAGTTCCGATAGTAATCAGATGTTTCGATATCGAATAATTATTCGATACAGAAGTAAATTATTGCGATGCAGGATTCCGATATTGATCGGAAGTTCCAAGGGATCAGAGGTTCCTATGCCAGATCGGATGTTCCGACCCACGTGATTTTAAAAAACCGAGCCTGTTGACCCGGGTTTTTCAGATCTAGAATCCAGTCACTTGTAGATTGCTCGCCTAAATTTTTTTTTCAAGGAATGTCGTGACTGGCATGGCCTTGGATAAATGTGATTTATGAGATGCATGCAATGAATGTAAATTAAATATGGCATGTGTGTCATGCTTATTTACAGCCCAAGGAAGATGTAAAATTTATTATGGCTTGCATGTCGTTTCCACGGTGCTACGGACCATGTAATTAGTATAGACTATGCGAGATGGACTAGTACCCTTCATGGAGGCCGGGAGCATGCACTCAATGACAGGAGCAATGGAAATGGAGATCGCCATGTGAACAAGGCCATACTATGTCACAAGATAATATGATTTCCTGTGATGCTTTCTTATGTTCCTGTTATCTATTCTTGGATGTTTTCATGTGGGCTAGGGACATTACGATGCTACAATATTTTTCCCTCAGAAAATCAAGTGTTGATAATCTTCCCATTAGCTGCACCCACCAAGGTTCGTGCTCATCGATAGTGGGTCTGCCAAAGTAGGGTGCTATCTTTTATCTCGACTAGTTGGGGTGGAAGTAGGACTTCTGCACGCATAGTGTTGGTTCACTTGACAAGGCTATAAAAATGGTTTTGGGCCTAGGAGCATAGGAGTTGGGGTCGAGCATTAGATGCTTCTCCAACGACAAGAGTCACATACGATGTGATTAGCAAGGAGTTGCTTACCTATGTCAACTAGCTTATAGCAATGATGCCAAAGTTCACTAGGAGATGGCATGACTATGGATCTTGTGCCACTATTAGTCATGAGAGGGAAAGTGACTGATTTAGATAGTGGAATATCATTTATTAGGTAGAAGATAAACATTGCATAGTGCTAAACCTCACATTTAATCTTTTGTAGATCATGACACCTACTTAGTCTACTGTTAAGAGCACTCTAGTTTTTAATTTGCGATCTATTCTTCAATGATATAAATTGTATGGAACAAACTTTATGGATTGGTATAAAAATTTGAGAATTGTTCTCATACAAGAGAAAAAGGATTATGTTCTGGAGGAACCTCACCCTGATGAATTAGGAGAGGATGCTTTTGTAGCAGATAAGCGTGCTTATGAGAAGCATGCTAGTGATTCCGTGGATGTCAGCTACCTGATGCTTGTCTGTATGTCCTCTCAGTTTCAGAAACAATATGAGGAACATGATGCTTACGATATGATTGTAGGTCTTAAGGGCATGTTTCAGGACCAATCAAGGGAAGAAAGATACAATATGTCTAAATTATTGTTTGGTAGTAGGCTGGCTGAAGGGAGCCCAGTGAGTCATCACGTGATCAAGATGATTGGTTGCGTAGAGACTCTAGAGAGACTGGGCACTCCACTGGATCCATACCTAGCTATCGATGTCATTCTTCAGTCGCTCCTACTAAGGTTTGAGTCGTTCATCATGAATTATAACATGGTTGGACTAGAGAAGTGTCGCGCCCCGATTTAATAAATCAGGACTTTTATTGAAATTCCATAGAAAATCAATAAACCAAGACGTTCATCAAGCGACCACGTGCAATACGGGCAATCATTCACGGTTCGTAGACCGCATTAATACAAAAGTGAATGAAAGTGAAGAGAAACTAATAAAATCAAGGGTCCTAGATGAACGCCTCCTTCCAGTCTCGCCTTGACTGGGTCGCTACTCCAGACCTTCATCCTCCTCGTAGTAGACGGGCTCTGATGGTGTAAGTCAATGGGGTGAGTACAGATGTACTCAGCAAACCACCGAATGCAAATATAATGCACGGTAAAAACAAGGGAGATAGTGGCTAGTTTTGCGGAAGAAGCGTAATTGTAAAGCATTAAATGTGATCAATTTATTAGTACTAAAAAGTAAACATGTGTATGCATCATCATCTTCTAACTCGAGGAGTACGTTTTACCTCCCCGCACAACAGTCCTTACATGCCATGAATAACTCATCCATTTAAACAATTGTAAACTAACTGCGAGTAGTCACACAACCCGCCCTTGACCGTGGGCTCTGCGAGTAGTCACACAACCTATAAGATGGAACCCTCTTATAGGTTTCATATGGTGCCCCGACGTGTCGGTGCCTCACCATACCCCCCCTTGAGCCTTCTTTGGTACAAGGCGCCCTGAGGGCTAGCCCCTTGCCCCCTCCACTATGGTGCAGAGAGTTGGGGTGTTCCATACTTCCGGTTAGGACTTACCCATTAGACTTGTGGTTGGTACGGAAGTGCTTTGCAACAGTTCCTGCAGACCGGTCCTTATAGTGCCCCGGGTGCGACCAACCAGTTTCCGAGCTTGCACCCGGAACCCACCATACTTATAACTTAGCCAACTCCAACAGAGTCTAGAGACGAGAATAACGGGGATTTTCATACATCAGAATCCAGCTATCTATGACTCATTCTTTATATCCTATAGCGGTTGTGCCGGTACATTGGGCACTAGCTAATATAATATTTATAGAGTGACAAGGAGTTAAGGCTCAATAAGCATGGCTTGGGTTTGCACACAAGGACGGGGATCTAATAAATATAAGTGTAGGGCTTGATCTTTGACTAATGCAATATTAACCTATGAGTTATAGCGATAATTTATTAAAACATGGGCTCAATATGATCAACTGTTTCCACAGATGTGGTCGATGACTTGCCTTGATCCGTGAATGGTGAAGGTGGAACCTCGGGGTAAGACTCGGGATCTTCGATGACGTCGTAGTCTTCTCGATACGGAAAAGTAAATAAAACATTCAATAAACAATCCAAAACAATTCAATCATACTAACATACATGTTTTTGTTGGATTAAGTAAGGGAGATAGAGTCTTAACTTTTAGGGATTCGTTACTTAAATATTTTAGATTAACTTTTAATGAGATTCCTAAGTTTTATAGCTTGATATAATTATTTTTCCTAAGGGGTTTTTATTTTCCCTTTTTAGTGATGAACTAAAAAGATATATAATAACATTATTACTGTATTAAAAATAGTGAACTCAAGTTGTTAGGTTTTCTGAAGTTATTATATAAGTTGTTATGATATTATAAAGTGTTTAACTTCTATTATATGAATTACTTAATTATCCTACAAGGGCTTTTGCAATATTAATTTCTAGATTAAAGTGGGCAAAGTGAACATGTTATTCTTGTTGCATTAAAATAGTGGAATAAATTCATTAAGTCCTCTGGATTTATTGTATAAGTATTCATGATATTTTTGTAAAGGGTTGCATTTTTATTATATGAGTTCATCATTCATTTTAAAGGACCTTGGGAATGTTGTTTAATGTGCAAAATGAATTATTATATCTTTATTGTCTTATAAACAGTGTACAAGAGTCAATATATCATCTAAAATTAATATATAAATTTTTAAGAGTTTTTCTGTATTATTTAAATGGAATATTAATTAAATCCTAAAAGGGGTCTTGGGAATGTTATTTTAATAAAATGTCTTGGACAAAATGGTCATTCCATTTTTATTGTAGTGATAACAGTGAAATGGAGCCAGTATATCTTCTGGGATTAATTATAATTTTTTAAGAGTTCTTCTGAATTATTTAATTGGAACATTAATTAAATCCAAAAGGGGACTTTTCTTTATTATTTTATAAGATTATTATGTGCCAAATAAACATATTGTTTCTATTGCATGAAAGTGTAGAGAATAAAAAGACAATTTTTCCATAATTGAAATGGTGAAATTTGGAGTTAATTTGAGCAAGATATGAATTTTTAAAGTTTAAAGCTATTTTCTGAATTTTATTTAAACAGAAATCAGTCTCTGGTCCACGGTGAGCCAGGCCCACGGTGGACCAGCGACTGCGCGCGTGAGCCGGGCCACTCAGGACCGTTGGATCCAGATCCAACGGGCGGTCGCGGATCGGGGCGCTTAAGTGGCGATCGATGGCTCAGGGAGCCCGATACCCCTTTGACTGAGTGGACGGCCCAGATTGAACCCGAGCGGGTTCTAATCTTAGTCGTTCATCTCCGATCGCACGGCACCGAGCCCGTCCGGCACGCGCACGGCATGGGGGAAGGCTAAGGCCTTCGTCCCCAGCTCCGGCCATGCGGCGGCGAGCTCCGGCGATGGCGTGCGGCTGCCCAATGCCCTCGGTGTTGGCGAAAATGGAAATAGGAGGGGAAGGGGGTCACAGCCTTACCGGAGTTGGCAGGAAAAGGTGACCGGCGGCGACCCGGCGACGAGAGGAGGCGGCGGAGCTCCTCGGGTTCGACGGCGGCGGCGAGATCCGGCGGTTATCCGGCCTAACGGAGGTGGGGCTGAGGGAGGGCAAGTGACGTCGATCCTGGCGGAGGTGACGGCGAGGGCGGCGGTGGACCGAGGTGTCGGTGGGGAGCTGCCGGAGGGCAAACAGAGGCGAAGCATGAAAAAGGGCCGGCGGTGGCTTGGGTTGGCAATGACTCGGGTTCTGGTGGCGTGGCTAAGTGCGGCGACGTTGGGGTGCTCTTATAGGGGTCGCCGGCGAGGTTATGGTAACAAAACCGAAGGAAATCGAGGAGAATTCCTTAATTACTCCGGCGAGGTTCCATTGCTTCTCGGATGGACTTCCAAAAGGACGAAACCACGTGGCGAAGGGGGGAAACGGATCACCGGTGAACGGGGAAGGAGATCCGAGGCTCAATCAGCGGATCCGGGCGGTCGACGATGAAAATGGAAGGGAGGGGGCGCCGGCATGGAAGGGGAGAGATCCCCTTCCAAGGAAGAAGAAGGGCCTGACAGGTGGCCCCCACCTGTCAGTGGCTGCGAGAGAAGGAGAAGGGGCTGATGAGCGGGACCGGCATGGCAGTGAGCGGGCGGGGGTTGACGGGTGGACCCAGTGGAGCGCACGGGAGAGGAGAGAGGGGGGGTCGGCGCCGACAGGCGGGTCCCGCCTGTCGGTGGGCGCGGCCGGAATGGGCTGGGCCGAAAGGCCTTCGGAGGGGAAAACGGGGTTGCGGCCCATTAAGCTTTAAAATGTATTTTCCAATTAAAATAATTCCAGGATATCAATTATTTGATTAAGGCTTGAAGCACTGTTGCTAAAATTTTGTAAAAATTCTCAAAAATATTTCTTGGCCTCTAGTTTATCCCATAAAATTTTCAGGTCCAAATTTTGAATATCTATCTCTGTTTGGTTTTAATAGGGCTCTTTTAGAATTTTCATAAATAACAAAATTCAGAAATTCATTAAATATTTTATTTCCTTTATTTTATTTCCTTTTAATTTTGGGGTTGTTACAATCCTATCCCCCTTACAGAGAATCTCGTCCTCGAGATTCGAAGCGAACCTCGGGAAAACTAAGGGACTGAATTCTACTGGTGCTCCGGATGAGGAGGAGTTACATCAGAAGTAGGCAAAGCGATCTCCGGAACTGGGTTGGTTGAGACCAAATTGGGAGTGTCTTCGGTTGTATCTGGTTTTTCTTTGTGGTGATCTAGGGTATGTTCCTCTGGATTTGGAATGGAGGATGGCGCCCGCTTGGGGTAGGGGCACTTGTTGGCGTAGTGGCCTCTTTGGCGACAGTTGAAGCACACAATCGGCTTGCCGTTCCTGTCCCTCTTGTATCCGGTAGATTGCGCTGGAGTTCTTTCGGCTGGTGGTGCTTGGGGTGGGATGTCTGTGCTTGGCCCTCCGAGGGTGGTTCGTGGTTTGGCAGGGGTTGGGGCTTGAGGTGGAATCACTCTGGTTTCTAGTATAGTTGCTTCGTTCACCAATCTTTGAAAGTTGGCGAAGTCCCCATAGATTAGTTGAAGGGAGAGCTCGTGTTGGTGTTGCTGGAGACGGAACAAATGTGCCTGCTGCTCTTGCATCTACTTTTGTAGTTGTTGCATCTGGGTAAGCAGCGTGGCGATCAGTTGATTTTGTTTTGTCATCATCCCCGCAAGTGTGGGATGATAGACAACAGGGGTCTGCTGGTGTCCAGGTGCACCCCACTGAGGCAGATTGCCTGAGGTGTTTCCATTGTGTGGGGCATCTGATCCTTGGTTATTGGTCATCCTGAAGTTAAAGGGTTCAAAAAGAAGGTGCCCACATTAAGGGAATTTGTTACTGATTTTATTGCCTAAGATAAATAAATTGACCTAGATGCTTACATATTTTATTTTAGTTCCTTATCATTTTTCACACTCATGCCTTATATTATTTTTAATATAAATTATTTATCATGTATTTTATTCACTCAACATTCATGTTGTAATATATTTTATTAATTTGTGTTAGAGGTTTAAGATGAAGTGATGTTGATTATGTCCCATTGAATTCCTTGGTACCAAAATTCCAGAAAAAATTTTGGAACACAATTTGATGCTTAGGAGAATTTTTAGGAAAATACCCTAGCTCATTGTTATTTAAATGAAATTTTAAGGCCCATATTTTAGCTTTCCTCTTTCTTGATTTATCCTTTTCTTGGAATTTATTTATTAATTACTTTATTTTATTTTTAATGCCTGGCGAAAATCAAGGTGTTACAATCCTAACCTCCTTAACAAGAATCTCGTCTCGAGATTCAGAAAGGCTAGAAGTAGAAAGCCATGGTTATGCTTCAGCCATGGATCCCTTCTTTATGAGAGAGGCTTTAAATCAACATCTCCATAGATTGGGTTTGGCCAAGTTAGGGCTTTCCTGATAACGTGTCTTGACTTCACGATTGGAGTTGACCTTGCAGAACGGTGACGAACAAATTTTGTTGAGTTGAAACTTAGAGGTAGATTCTCTCCTTTAGGTTGGGATTATGACCTAATAGGTATATGAGGAAAAGGGAAATGGGATTAAGCTTTTATTTCAAAATGTATCGTTCTTGCGATTACATTTATGTTTATTTTATTTAATCTTCACTCATGTCTTATATTCGACATGGGTGGCAATACAAGCAAGTAAAAGAAAACAATCAGTCGTAAAACTATGTCTACGGTAGCTCAGGGGACGGCTCGATCACAGGCTCGTGGGAGACGGTTGGGGTCGAGGAGCTGGATGGTCCGGTGGCTAGGGTGCTGCGGGAGATCCTCTTGGGCCTCACGGTGGGGATCTGAAGGGGTTTCTTCTTGCGAGGCGGAAGAGGTGCGATCTCTTCGATGTCCTTCTTTAATCCCTTGAGCTGGTGGCGGAGCTGGGTGTTGACCATGGCGCCCTGACGTAGAAGCTTGTTCTGGCGCCTCAATTCCTCCACCTCGAGGGTCAGCTGGGGGTTCTGCTCAAGCTGTCGATGGAGTTCGGCATTCTCACGGGTCAGGTTCTCCGAAGTGTGGCGGTAGAAGTCGATGGTGTCGTGCTGGCTGTCTGCGTCGAGGACGGCCTCTGTGTGGAGGTTGTCCATGGCCTCCAAGAGTCTCATCGTGCGGGTGATGGCGGAGTTGTTCTAGGGAGGGAGCTGATGTAGATGCTGCGGTGACTCCCGGGTGTACGCATGGGCATGAAGCGGTAGATGGTGTCGCGGAGGTGGCAGTCGTAGACCAGTCGAAGCTCGGCGAGGGACTGAAGAGCGGCTCGCTGGCTGGCCACCATGAAGGAAGGTCCTCCGACTCCATGGGTGTAGAAGGGTGGCTGCGTGGAGGAGGGGCGGATAACAACCGTGACCTCGCAGTAGCTCTCGTTCGCATCGGGAAAGATCCCGTGGAACGCGGGCTCATGGGGAAACCCCAAGAAGTCAACGAGCACGCGAAGCTCGCGGATGAATCCGGCCTCGTCACGAAGAGTCCCGCTCATGGTATGGATCGGCATCTACAAAAGAGAGAAAGTTTTTGTGAAAATCCCGGAAGATGAGAGGATAAGTGTCGCGCCCCGATTTAATAAATCAGGACTTTATTGAAATTCCATAGAAAATCAATAAAACAAGATGTTCATCATGCGACCACGTACAATACGGGCAATCATTCACGGTTCGTAGACCGCATTAATACAAAAGTGAATAAAGGTGAAGAGAAACTAATAAAATAAGGGTCCTAGATGAACGCCTCCTTCCAGTCTCGCCTTGACTGGGTCGCTACTCCAGACCTGCGTCCTCCTCGTAATAGACGGGCTCTGATGGTGTAAGTCAACGGGGTGAGTACAGATGTACTCAGCAAGCCACCGAATGCAATTATAATGCAAGGTAAATAACAAGGGAGAAAGTGGCTAGTTTTGCGGAAGCAGCATTTTTGTAAAGCATTAAGTGTGATCAATTTATTAGTACTGAAAAGTAAACATGTGTATGCATCATCATCTTCTAACTCGAGGAGTACGTTTCACCTCCTCGCACAACAGTCCTTACATGCCATGAATAACTCAAATAGTCAACCAATTGTAAACTAACTGCGAGTAGTCACACAACCCGCCCTTGACCGTGGGCTCGGCTTTTCGAAAAGATTGATTTTACTCTGATCAGAGATGTACCACTGTACCCACAAGGCACGCACTCATCACCTACACTAAAGTGTAACGAGATGACCCATTTCACGGGAAGTCGTGCCAAAACCTTCCATATGGTCCTCCCCGACTCAACAGCATCCTCTTATAGGATTCATATGGTGTCCCGACGCGTCGGTGCCCCACCATGCCCCCCTTGAGCCTCCTTTGGTACAAGTGGCCCGTAGGCTAGCCCCTTGCCCCCTCCACTATGGTGCCGAGAGACGGAGTGTTCCACACTTCCAGTTAGGACTTACCCATTAGACTCGTGGTTGGTACGGAAGTGCTTTGCAACAGATCCCGCAGACCGGTCCTTATAGTGCCCCGGGTGCGACCAACCAGTTTCCGAGCTTGCACCCGGAACCCACCATACTTATAACATACCGAACTCCAACAGAGTCCAGAGACAAGAATAACGGGGTATTTCATATACCAGAATCCATCTAACTACGACTCATTATTTATATCCTATAGCAGTTGTGCCGGTACATTGGGCACTAGCTAATATTTTAATAGTAGAGTGACAAGGAGTTAAGGCTAAATAAGCATGGCTTGGGTTTGCACACAAGGACGGGGATCTAATAAATATAAGTGTAAGGCTTGAATATTGGACTAATGCAATATTAACCTATGAGTTATAGCGATAATTTATTAAAACATGGGCTCAATTATGATCAACTGTTTCCACAGAGGTGGTCGATGACTTGCCTTGATCAGCAAAGGGTGAAGGTGGAACCTCGGGATAGAACTCCGGATCTTTGACGACGTCGTAGTCTTCTCGATACGGAAAAGTAAATAAAACATTCAATAAACAATCCGAAACAAACAACCATACTAACATACATGTTTATGTTGGATTAAGTAAAGGAGATAGAGTCCTAACTTTTAGGGATTTGTTACTTAAACATTTAAGATTAATTTTTAATGAGATTCCTTAATTTTATAACTTGATATAATTATTTTTCCTAAGGGGGTTTTATTTTTCCCTTTTTAAAGTTGAAGTAAAAAGTTATAAAATGACCTTAATGTTTTTATGGCATTAATATAGTGACATTAGGTTATTTAGATCTTCTGAAGTTTGTTATATAAGTTTTAGGATAGTTTCATAAAGGGTTGACTTTTTTCTTAAATGCATTAATTAAATGTCCTAAAAGGGCCTTTGCAATATCATTTAATGGAATAAAGTGGACAAGATGAATATTCTATTTTTATTAAAAATAGTGAACTCAAGTTGTTAGGTTTTCTGAAGTTATTATATAAGTTGTCATGACATTTTTATAAAGTGTTTAACTTCTATTATATAAATTACTTAATTATCATATAAGGGCTTTTGCAATATTAATTTCTAGATTAAAGTGGGCAAAGTGAACATGTTATTTTTGTTGCATTAAAATAGTGGGACAACCTCATTAAGTCTTCTGAATTTATTGTATAAGTATTCATGATATTTTGTAAAGGGTTGCATTTTTATTTAATCATTTATTTTAAAGGGCCTTGGAAATGTTTATTTAAAATGAAAGGGCAAAATGAATCATTGTATTTTTATTAGCTTATAAACAGTGTATTGGAGTCAATATATCATCTAAAATTAATATATAGATTTTTGGGAGTTTTTCTCAATGAGATAATAATTAAATCCTAAAGGGGTCTTAGAAATGTTATTTAACAAAATGTCATGGACAACATGATCATCCTATTTTTATGGTATTAACAATAGTGAAACGGAGCCATTATATCTTCTGAAATTAATTTATAAATTTTTAAGGGTTTATCTGAATTATTTAATTAAAGTATTAATTAAACCCTAAAGGGGAATTCTCTTCTTTATTTAATAAGATTATTATGTGCCAAATAAACATATTGTTTTTATTGCATAAAAGTGTAGAGGATGAAAAGACAAATTTTCCAAAATCAAAATGGTGAATTTTGGAGTTAAATTGAGCAAGATATGAATTTTTAAAGTTTAAAGTATTTTTCTGAATTTATTTAAACCAGAAATCAGCTGTGGGTCCACGGTGAGCCAGGTCCACCATGGACCCGCGCACTGTACGCTGTACCGGCCAGATCTGGACCGTCCGATCCAGATCTAACGGTTGGATGCGATGCAGGGCGGTTAAGTGAGATTGGAGGGCTCGGATTGACCGATACCGGTCAACCCAGGTCAAAGCCATCTGGGCCCTCGATCTCAGGTCTTAATCGCAGCCATCCGAGTTGCATCCGACGGCCACAAATTGATCCGGCACGGCGGCGGCACGGGGGAGCCAGGAGGCTTCGTCCCCAACTCCGGCCGAGCGACGGCGAGCCGCGCAAGGTGGCTATGATGGCCCATGGCCCCGGGCGACTGCAAAAATGGATAGAGGGGAGTGAGGGGAGTGCATCCGTACCGGAGGTGGGGACGGACGGGGACCAGCGGTGGCCGGTGGCGAGGAGAGGCGATGAAGACCTTCGGGTCGACGGTGGTGACGGCGATCCGGCGGTGATCCGGCCCAGCGGATGTGGGGCCGAGGTAGAGGGGGCGGTTGCGGTCTCGGTGATGGAGACGGAGAGGGCGACGGTGGCCCAGAGCGCCGGGGAGGTGCCGCCGGAGCCGAAGCAGGGGTGGCGGCGAAAAGAAGAGCTGCGGGCATCTCGGTTTGTAGGGACTTGGCCTTTTTCGGGTGTCTAGGAGGCGGCAGCGTTGGGGTGCTTTTATAGTGGTCGCCGGCGAGGTTATGGCGACAAAACCGAAGGAAACCGAGGGGAATTCCTCAATTTCCCGGCGAGGTTCCATAGCTTCACTGATAAACTTCCAAAAGGTTGAAACCGCGTGGCTAAGGGGGGAAACAGATCACCGGTGTTCGGGGAAGGAGATCCGAGGCGCAATCATGCGGATCCGAGCGGTCGACGGCGAAAATGGAAGGGAGGGGGCGCCGGCATGGAAGGGGAGAGATCCCCTTCCAAGGAAGAAGAATGGCCTGACAGGTGGCCCCCACCTGTCAGTGGTTGCGAGAGAAGGAGAAGGGGCTGATGAGCGGGACCGGCATGGCAGTGAGCGGGCGGAGGCTGACGGGTGGACCCAGCGGAGCGTGCGGGAGAGGAGGGAGATGGGGTCGGCGCCGACAGGCTGGCCCCGCCTGTCAGTGAGAGAGGATGCGTTGGGCTGGGCCGAAAGGCTGATGGAGAGAGTTATGGGGTTGCGGCCCATTACTCTTTAAAATTGTTTTTCTAATTAAAATAATTCCAGAAAATTAATTATTTGATTAAGGCTTGAAGCACTATTGCTAAAATTTTGTAAAAATTCTCAAAAATATTTCTTGGCTTCTAGTTTATCCCATAAAATTTTCAAGTCCAAATTTTGAATATTTGTCTCTGTTTGGCTTCAATAGGGTTCTTTTAGAATTTTCATTAATAACAATATTCAGAAATTTATTTAATATTATTTTTCCTTCATTTTATTCCTTTTTAATTTTGGGGTTGTTACAATACTATCCCCCTTACAGAGAATCTCGTCCTCGAGATTCGAAGCAAACCTCGGGAAAACTAAGGGACGGAGTTCTACGGGTGCTCCGGATTAGGGAAAGGTGTTACATCAGAAGTAGGCAAGGCGATCTCCGGATCTGGGTTGGTTGAGACCAAATTGGGAGTGTCCTCGGTTGTATCTGGTTTTTCTTTGTGGTGATCTGGGGTATGTCCCTCTGGGTTTGGATTGGAGGATGGCGCCCGCTTGGGGTAGGGGCACTTGTTGGCGTAGTGGCCTCCTTGGCGGCAGTTGTAGCACACAATCGGTTTGCCGTTCCTGTCCCTCTTGTATCCGGTAGCTTGCGCTGGTGTCTTTCTGGCTGGCGGTGCTTGGGGTGGGATGTCTGTGCTTCGCCCTCCTAGGGTGGTTCGTGGCTTGGCAGGGGTTGGGGCTTGAGGTGGAATCACTCTGGTTTCTGGTATAGTTGCTTCGTTCACCAATCTTTGAAAGTTGGCGAAGTCCCCGTAGATCAGCTGAAGGGAGAGCTCGTGTTGGTGTTGTTGGAGATGGAACAACTGTGCCTGCTGCTCTTGCATCTGCTTCTGTTGTTGTTGCATTTGGGTAAGCAGTGTGGCGATCAGTTGGTTCTGTTTTGCCATCATCTCCGAAAGTGTGGGATGATAGACAACAGGAGTCTGCTGAGGTCCAACTGCACCCCACTAAGGCAGATTGCCTGAGGTGTTTTCATCGTGTGGAGCTTCTGGTCCTTGGTTATTGGCCATCCTGAAGTTGAAGGGTTCAAAAAGAAGGTGCCAACAGTTAAGGGGAAATTGTTGCTGATTTTATTGCCTAAGATGAATAATTTGATCTAGATGCTTACACATTTTATTGTAGTTCCTTATCATTTTTCACACTCATGCCTTATATTATTTTTAATATAAATGATTTATCATGTATTTTATTCACTCCACATTCGTGTTGTAATATATTCTATTAATTTGTGTTAGAGGTTTAAGATGAAGTGATGTTGATTATATCCTATTGAATTCCTTGGTTCCAAAATTTCCAGAAAAAAAAATTTTGGAATACAATTTGATGCTTAGGAGAATTTTTAGGAAAAATACTCTAGCTAATTTTAAATGAAATTTTTAGGCCCATATTTTAGCTTTCCTCTTTCTTGATGTATAGGGAATCCTTTCCATGAAATTTATTTATTAATTTATTTTAATTTTAATGCCTGCCGAAAATCAAGGTGTTACAATCCTAACTTCCTTAACAAAAATCTCGTCCCGAGATTCGGAAAGGCTAGAAGTAGAAGGTTAAAGATAGGCTTCAAGTCTGCATATGCATAGATTGGGCTTGGCTAAATTAGGGCTTTCTTGACAACTTTTCTTGGCTTTATGAATGGAGTTGTTCTTGCAGAATGGCGACGACCGAATCATATAGAGTTAAAACTTAGAGATAGATTCTCTTCTTTAGATTGGGATTATGATTCAATAGGTCTAGGAAGAAGAGGGAAATGATTTTAAGATTTATTTCAAAGTGTATCATTCTTGCGATTACATTTATTTTCTTTTATTTAATTTCTTCACTCATGTCTTATATCTGACATGAGTGGCCATACAAACAAGTAAAAGAAAACAATCACACGTAAAACTACGTCTACGGTAGCTCAGGGGACGACTCGATCACGGGCTCGCGGGAGACGGTCGGGGTCGAGGAACTTGACGGTCCGGCGGGTGGAGCACTGTGGGAGATCCTCTTGGGCCTCACGGTGGGGATCTGAAGGGGTTTCTTCTTGCGAGGCGGAAGAGGTGCGATCTCCTCAAGATTCTTCTTCAAGTCTTTGAGCTGCTGACGGAGCTGGGTATTGACCATGGCGCCATGGCGTAGGAGCTCGTTCTGGCGCTTCAATTCCTCCACCTCGAGGGTCAACCGGGGGTTCTGCTGAAGCTGTCGACGGAGCTCTGCATTCTCACGGGTCAGGTTCTCTGAAGTGTGGCGGTAGAAGTTGATGGTGTCGTGCTGGCTGTCTGCGTCGAGGATGGCCTCTGTGTGGAGGTTGTCCATGGCCTCCAAGAGTCTCATGGTGCGGGCGATGGCGGAGTTGTCCTGAGGGAGGGAGTTGATGTAGATGCTGCGGTGACTCCGGGAGTGCGCATGGGCATGAAGCGGTAGATGGTGTCGCAAAGGTGGCAGTCGTAGACCAGTCAAAGCTCGGCGAGGGACTGAAGAGCGGCTCACTGGCTGGCCACCACGAATGAAGGTCCTCCAACTCCATGGGTGTAGAAGGGTGGCTGCGTGGAGGAGGGGCGGATAACAACCGTGACCTCACAGTAGCTCTCATTCGCATCGGGGAAGATCCCGTGGAACGCAGGCTCATGGGGAAACCCCAAGAAGTCGACGAGCACGCGAAGCTCGCGGATGAATCCGGCCCCATCATGAAGAGTCCCGCTCATGGTATGGACCGGCATCTACAAAAGAGAGAATTTTTTGTGAAAACTTCAGAAGATGAGAAGGTAAGCAGTTTGTAAGAAAATATGGTTAATATAAGTCTTAGGGTCAGGTCTGTTTGGCTTCCTACAGTCAAGTCGGCTCTGATACCATCTTGTCGCGCCCCGATTTAATAAATCAGGACTTTATTGAAATTCCATAGAAAATCAATAAAACAAGACGTTCATCATGCGACCACGTACAATACGGGCAATCATTCACGGTTCGTAGACCGCATTAATACAAAAGTGAATAAAGGTGAAGAGAAACTAATAAAATAAGAGTCCTAGATGAACGCCTCCTTCCAGTCTCGCCTTGACTGGGTCGCTACTCCAGACCTGCGTCCTCCTCGTAGTAGACGGGCTCTGATGGTGTAAGCCAACGGGGTGAGTACAGATGTACTCAGCAAGTCACCGAATGCAATTATAATGCAAGGTAAATAACAAGGGAGAAAGTGGCTAGTTTTGCGGAAGCAGCATAATTGTAAAGCATTAAGTGTGATCATTTATTAGTACTGAAAAGTAACATGTGTATGCATCATCATCTTCTAACTCGAGGAGTACGTTTCACCTCCTCGCACAACAGTCCATACATGCCATGAATAACTCAAACAGTCAACCAATTGTAAACTAACTGCGAGTAGTCACACAACCCGCCCTTGACCATGGGCTTGGCTTTTCGAAAAGATTGATTTTACTCTGATCAGAGATGTACCACTGTACCCACAAGGCACGCACTCATCACCTACACCGAAGTGTAACGAGATGACCCATTTCATGGGAACTCGTGCCAAAACCTTCCATATGGTCCTCCTTGACTCAACAGCACCCTCTTATAGGTTTCATATGGTGTCCCGACGCGTCGGTGCCCCACCATACCCCCCCTTGAGCCTCCTTTGGTACAAGTCGCCCGCAGGCTAGCCCCTTGCCCCCTCCACTATGGTGCCGAGAGACGGAGTGTTCCACACTTCCAGTTAGGACTTACCCATTAGACTCATGGTTGGTACGGAAGTGCTTTGCAACAGATCCCGCAGACCGGTCCTTATAGTGCCCCGGGTGCGACCAACCAGTTTCCGAGCTTGCACCCGGAACCCACCATACTTATAACATACCCAACTCCAACAGAGTCCAGAGACAAGAATAACGGGGTATTTCATATACCAGAATCCATCTAACTATGACTCATTATTTATATCCTATAGCAGTTGTGCCGGTACATTGGGCACTAGCTAATATTTTAATAGTAGAGTGACAAGGAGTTAAGGCTCAATAAGCATGGCTTGGGTTTGCACACAAGGACGGGGATCTAATAAATATAAGTGTAAGGCTTGAATATTGGACTAATGCAATATTAACCTATGAGTTATAGCGATAATTTATTAAAACATGGGCTCAATTATGATCAACTGTTTCCACAGAGGTGGTCGATGACTTGCCTTGATCAGCAAAGGGTGAAGGTGGAACCTCGGGATAGAACTCCGGATCTTTGACGACGTCGTAGTCTTCTCGATACGGAAAAGTAAATAAAACATTCAATAAACAATCCGAAACAAACAACCATACTAACATACATGTTTATGTTGGATTAAGTAAAGGAGATAGAGTCCTAACTTTTAGGGATTTGTTACTTAAACATTTAAGATTAATTTTTAATGAGATTCCTTAATTTTATAACTTGATATAATTATTTTTCCTAAGGGGGTTTTATTTTTCCCTTTTTAAAGTTGAAGTAAAAAGTTATATAATAACATTATTACTGTATTAAAAATAGTGAACTCAAGTTGTTAGGTTTTCTGAAGTTATTATATAAGTTGTTATGATATTTATAAAGTGTTTAACTTCTATTATATGAATTAATTAATTATCCTACAAGGGCTTTTGCAATATTAATTTCTAGATTAAAGTGGGCAAAGTGAACATGTTATTCTTGTTGCATTAAAATAGTGGAATAAATTCATTAAGTCCTCTAGATTTATTGTATAAGTATTCATGATATTTTTGTAAAGGGTTGCATTTTTATTATATGAGTTCATCATTCATTTTAAAGGACCTTGGGAATGTTGTTTAATGTGCAAAATGAATTATTATATCTTTATTGTCTTATAAACAGTGTACTGGAGTCAATATATCATCTAAAATTAATATATAAATTTTTAAGAGTTTTTCTATATTATTTAAATGGAATATTAATTAAATCCTAAAAGGGGTCTTGGGAATGTTATTTTAATAAAATGTCTTGGACAAAATGGTCATTCCATTTTTATTGTAGTGATAACAGTGAAATGGAGCCAGTATATCTTCTGGGATTAAATTATAAATTTTTAAGAGTTCTTCTGAATTATTTAATTGGAACATTAATTAAATCCAAAAGGGGACTTTTCTTTATTATTTTATAAGATTATTATGTGCCAAATAAACATATTGTTTTTATTGCATGAAAGTGTAGAGAATAAAAAGACAATTTTTCCAGAATTGAAATGGTGAAATTTGGAGTTAATTTGAGCAAGATATAAATTTTTAAAGTTTAAAGCTATTTTCTGAATTTATTTAAACAAAAATCAGTCTCTGGTCCACGGTGAGCCAGGCCCACGATGGACCAGCGACTGCGCGCGTGAGCCGGGCCACTCAGGACCATTGGATCCAGATCCAACGGGCGGTCGCGGATTGGGGCGCTTAAGTGGCGATCGACGGCTCAGGAAGCCCGATACCCCTTTGACTGAGTGGACGGCCCAGATTGAACCCGAGCGGGTTCTAATCTTAGCCGTTCATCTCCGATCGCACGGCACCGAGCCCGTCCGGCACGCGCACGGCACAGGGGAAGGATAAGGCCTTCGTCCCCGGCTCCGGCCGAGCGGCGGCGAGCTCCGACGATGGCGTGCGGCGGCCCAATGCCCTCGGTGTTGGCGAAATGGAAAGAGGAGGGGAAGGGGGTCACAGCCGTACCGGAGTTGGCAGGAAAAGGTGACCGGCGGTGACCCGGCGACGAGAGGAGGCGGCGGAGCTCCTCGGGTTCGACGGCGGCGGCGAGATCTGGCGGTTATCCGGCCCAACGGAGGTGGGGCCGAGGGAGGGCAAGTGATGTCGATCCTGGCGGAGGCGACGGCGAGGGCGGCGGTGGGGAGCTGCCGGAGGGCAAACAGAGGCGAAGCACGAAAAAGGGCCGGCGGTGGCTTGGGTTGGCAATGACTCGGGTTCTGGTGGCGTGGCTAAGTGCGGCGACGTTGGTGTGCTCTTATAGGGGTCGCCGGCGAGGTTATGGTAACAAAACCGAAGGAAACCGAGGAGAATTCCTTAATTACTCCGGCGAGGTTCCATTGCTTCTCGGATGGACTTCCAAAAGGACGAAACCGCGTGGCGAAGGGGGGAAATGGATCACCGGTGAACGGGGAAGGAGATCCGAGGCTCAATCAGCGGATCCGGGCGGTCAACGATGAAAATGGAAGGGAGGGGGCGCCGGCATGGAAGGGGAGAGATCCCCTTCCAAGGAAGAAGAAGGGCCTGACAGGTGGCCCCCACCTGTCAGTGGCTGCGAGAGAAGGAGAAGGGGCTGATGAGCGGGACCGGCATGGCAGTGAGCGGGCGGGGGCTGACGGGTGGACCCAGCGGAGCGCACGGGAGAGGAGAGAGGGGGGGGTCGGCGCCGACAGGCGGGTCCCGCCTGTCGGTGGGCGCGGCCGGAATGGGCTGGGCCGAAAGGCCTTCGGAGGGGAAAACGGGGTTGCGGCCCATTAAGCTTTAAAATGTATTTTCCAATTAAATAATTCCAGGATATCAATTATTTGATTAAGGCTTGAAGCACTGTTGCTAAAATTTTGTAAAAATTCTCAAAAATATTTCTGGGCCTCTAGTTTATCCCATAAAATTTTCAGGTCCAAATTTTGAATATCTATCTCTGTTTGGTTTTAATAGGGCTCTTTTAGAATTTTCATAAATAACAAATTCAGAAAATCATTAAATATTTTATTTCCTTTATTTTATTTCCTTTTAATTTGGGGCTGTTACAAGAAGACACTAGATGAGTTGCATGGGATGCTGAAATCTGTTGAGGAGAGTATCAGGAAGACTCTGAACCATTTGATGGTTGTTCATAATGAGGGCAATAGAAGAGGAAAAAGTCTAATACTACAGATGCAATCTCTAGTGCAAATGCCAAACCGACTAGAAAGTTCAGCTCTGGTCCTGCTAACTGAGATGGTTGCCACCATTGCCACAAGCCTGGGCATTGGAAGCACAATTGCAAGGTGTACCTGGAAGAGCAGAAGAATAAGAAAGGAAGTGGGATGTCAACTTCAGGTATTAATGTTATTGAAATTAATCTTGTTACTTGTCCAAATGTTTCATGGGTACTTGATACCAAATCGATGATTCATACTTGCAAATCGTTGCAGGGCCTGAGTAGAGTAAGAAAGTGTGCAAGTGGTGAGCTGGATATCCGCATCGGGAATGGTGCAAAGCTTGCAGCGTTGCCCGTCATCATTATTCACCGTCACTACCGTCATGATTAATTTTGAAGTTAAATAATTGTTATTTCATTCCCTCCTTAGGCAGAAACATTATCTCTTCTTCATGTTTAGAGGAAGATGGTTTTGAATTCATAATAAAGAACAAGAGTTGTTCAATATTTTTGAATAGCATGCTCTATTGTGTTTGTCCATTAGAGAATGGACTTTATATTCTGAGTCTTGACAACGACTCAATGATTTGAATCCCACCTACGTCTGTCATTGTCGTTTGGGTCATATAAATGTGAAGCATGTACAGAAGCTCCATAGTGATGACACATTTGATTCTTGCTTACTTGGCAAAATGACAAAGACGTCTTTCACTGGACAGAGTAAGAGGGCGAGTGAGCTATTGGCCATAGTACATACTGATGTGTGTGGTCCAATGAGTCACACGGCTAGGAAAGGATTTCAATACTTTATCACTTTTACTGACGACTTTAGTACATATGGCTATGTCCACTTGATGAGGCATAAGTGGGAATCCTTCAAAAAGTTCAAGGAGTTCAAAACGAGGTACAAAATCATACGGACAAGAAAATTAAATTTCTACGATCGGATTGTAGGGGTTAATATTTGATCCACGAGTTTAGTGATCATTTGAAAAATTGTGGAATTGATCGACAACTGACTCCACTGGCACCCCTCAATGGAATGGGTTGTCCGAGTGGAGAAACCACACTTTGTTGGACATGGTGCGGTCCATGATGAGTCACACAACAGCTTTCACGATTGATAGAGTTCCATCTAAGTCAGTAGAGAAGACGCTATATGAGATGTGGTGTAGGATGCGTCCTAGTTTTTCTATTCTAAATATTTGGGGATGTGAGGCGTATGTCAAACGTATGACGTCTGACAAGGTTAGTCCTAAGTCTGACAAGTGCTTCTTTATGGGGTATCCTAGGGAAACCAAAGAATACAATTTCTATAATAAAGAACATGGCAAAGTGTTTGTCGCTCGGAATGCCATATTTCTTGAGAAAGAGTTTCTCTCAAAAGGAGTTAGTGGGAGGACTGTGCATCTCGAATAGGTTCGAGAGCCACTTGAAAGTGTTCCAGATCACACTGAACCAGAACAGGAGGCACAAGCTACTGTAGATCTTGTTTTAGATGCGCTAGCCCCACGGAGGTCTAGGAGAGTAGTCCATGCGCTAGAGAGGTACATGTTCTTGCCCCCTGGTCATCGCGACGTGTTGTTGTTGGACAATGATGAGCTCAAGACCTTTGCGGAAGTAGTGATGGGACTAGACTTTGAGAAGTGTCTTGGAGCCATTGGATCCGAGTTGGAGTCTATTGGGGGGAAATACTTCATCCCCAGGATCTTCAAGATTATGAGACAAAGACAACTCATAAGCTCTGAATCCATGATTTGTCTCCGAACTGATGAAGGGTTAAAACCGAAGGGTCCGTCTAGACTCCAATCCGAAGATACCCTCCGAAGGCTTCACCACCGTAGTGGAAAACAGCCAGAAGTATGGGACGTCTACCTTTTCTACCTCCTTAGAACATACTTTACTATTTTAGCCCTATTCGGTGTACCTAAATAGTTTCCACTATGTCGGTTGTAATTGAGCGGTAAAAGGCCTTTTCCTTAGGGATTTTACCTATAAATACCCCCCTTCCCATCCTGTAATAGGGATCGAATATTCAGCTATTCAATACACATCTATGAACTACTTCGAGCTATTATCCAATACTGAGGCTTGAGATAGTCCGCTTCCACAAACACTCCGTTTCTCAGTTCTTAATCTTAGAGAACCTGTTAGCATAATCCGTTGCGCCAATAGTTGGCGCCGTCCGTGGGGAACCTAGTTCTAAAAGCTAGTTCTCTGCCACTGCCTGCATTTCAAAGAGCGCTTGCGGAGGGAGTTTCAGAGTCTCAAGATTTTGCGCACCCTTCGGTAAGGGGCTTCAAAGTGCAGTTTGAAGGCCTTTCCTCGCCTTCCTCAATCATTCGGAGCCTTTAGTCTTCGGACCTTAGCTTCATCAGTCATTCCTCCCAAGTGGAGCTTAGCCACTGATCCTCCCTGAAGGTCCCCTCGGACCCACGGTGTAGGACCCTCAGTCATTCAACAAACTCCCGAAGTGGTCGTTAGACCTCGAGCAGCCAGAGTCCCTTGGGCAACTCCTTCGGTGCTTTGAACTGATTATGCCAGTTCCCAAGACCCGGAGCACCCCTCTAGAGGAAACGAAGACCTTCCTGAGGATGTGGCTGCCTAGGTAGCACAACTTTAGGAGGATGTAGCAATATGGAGGTAGGAGGCTAAGGACATGCATCGTCCTCAAGCCATTCCTCCTGCTTCGGAAGTGCATCAAGATGGCGACCCTGATGATTATACTGAAGCTCCTCAAGTCTGAGAGGATGACGAGAATGCATCCTTCGACAATGAATCTCTGCTGCATCCGAACTTGCAGAAGGTGCCCTTCGATCCCACGTTTAAAGCCTCGAAGTTGCACACGTACTCCGGAGGGTCTGACCCTGGAGAATTCTCTCGTTCTTATGCCCTTACAATAGAAGCCAGCAGAGGGGTGCGGAATACATTGGCAAAATGTTTCCTCCTCGCGTTGGAAGGTGTAGCCCTCCGTTGGTTCTGGTCTCTAAAACTAGGATCAACCAGGTCATGGGAGCAGCTGAAAAGGAAGTTCATGAGTAATTTCCAAGGGACGTTCATAGCCCCGATGTCTACTAGAAGCCTTTTCCAGGTGAAGCAGCAAGCAGGAGAGACCCTTTGGGAATACTTCACATGCTTCGCCCACACCAAGTCCCAGATAAAAGGCTTGTCTACCTCTTAGGTAGTGGACGTGGTGCGCTAAGGGGTGTTGAACCCAGACCTCCTCAGCAAACTTCACTGGAAGCCGGTGTCGTCCGTAGTACAGCTAATGGCATACTTCGAACAGTATGCCAAGGCTAGGCCAATTCGCCAGGGACTCCGTAAATTGTCAACTGAAAGAGCAGACCTCGCCAAAGTAGAAGTAGAAAAATTGCTGAGAGCTGGAATCATCAGAGAAGTAGCCCACGCGGAGTGGTTGGCTAACCCCATCTTCGTCAAGAAAAAGGGTGCTGTCAAGTGGCGCATGTTCATCAATTTTACTTCTCTCAATAAAGAATGCCCCCGAGACCCCTACCCTATGCCCCGTATCGATCAACTTGTGGATTCTACGGCTGGCTCCGAACTTCTAAGCTTCCTGGACGCATATTCTAGTTATCATCAAGTTTGGCTAAAGCGCGAAGACGAAGCCAAGATGAGTTTCATAACTCCTTCTGGAGTATTTTGTTATGTCCGGAATGCCTTTTGCCTTGTGGAATGCCGGGGCTACTTTTTCGCATCTTATTGTTAAGGCTCTAGGTCACCAGATAGGCCGAAATGTCGAAGCCTATATGGATGACATTGTAATAAAGAGTGCTGTAAAGCACCATCGTAGTCTAGACCTAGCAGAAACTTTGAGTGCCTCCGAGCATGTTGAGTTCACCTCAACTCTGAAAAATGTATATTCAGGGTGCAAGCAGGAAAATTGCCAGGGTACTTAGTTTTGAGCAGAGGAATCGAAGCTAGCCCGATGCAGATAAGTGCACTACAAAGAGTGGCTCCACCAGAAAATTTGAAGCAAGTCTAGAAGCTGACAGGACGGCTCACAACCCCTGTTTATAGCAAAAAATGGCATTAATGGCTAGATTATCAAAATATCAATTTTTGATGATTTGGGCCAAAAATACACATGTCCAGGGTCCGTCCAAAGCCCTACAGGCCGTCAAGCTATGGGCTACGAAAGCCTCTAGACAGGCCATGGGCTTTGGCTAGGAAACCTTCGGAGGCCCACGCTGCCGAAGCTTCGTAAGCCTGGCCGAAGCCCACGTTGTCGAAGCTTCGGCCCAAGGAGCAAGCCTCGACGGGCCTGGCCGAAGCCCACGCTGTCGAAGCTTTGGCCCAAGGAGCAAGCCTCGATGGGCCTGGCCAAAGCCCACGCAGTCGAAGATTCGGCCCGAGGAGCAAGCCTCAACGGGCTTGGCCGAAGCCCACGCTACCGAAGCTTCGGCCCGAGGAGCAGGCCTCGACGGTCCTGGCCAATGCCCACCTCGGTAAAGATAGAGTTTTTTGCATCGCCAGCTCAATCTCTATCTCTATTCGGCCGAATTAATAGCAGATTACATTGGGAGTTAACCCCCTATAAATAGAGAGGCATGGCCGGCGTGGAGAAGCCCCCCAACTCAAACCAAACCAAAGCCATGCTTTGATCGTACCTTTACTTTTACCTTTACTTTTCTGTACCTCTTCGTGGGTTTGCCTGGAAGCCCTCCGTCCACTGCTACGGAACAGTGGTAAGCCTTGGTACTTCGCTAGTGAAATCCCTGTTAATCTACGTAACAGATTGCTATCGCCTTGCTACTTCGCCTGTGAAGTATCCACTAATCTGCGTAATAGATTGTTACCTTCGCCACCCGTGCAACACCTCGCAAAATTCGGTCCTAAGGCCGAATTGGTACTCCGCATCGTCTCTGTTGCAGGTTCGCACATTAGGAGCCCCTTCGCCGGAGGTGTCCGGAGCCGAGATATCAGTTCCGGAGGTCCCCAGGACACCCTTCGACAGGACTATAGGCTTCGACAACAGGCTCCGCTCGCACACTTCATCGTGACAAACGTCGCCACGAACATACTCCGCACTAGACGAAGTTGCACCCACGTGTGGCCTTCGCGTCACTACTCTGTAATTCACTGCATCGGAGATCGCACGCCAAACCCCGCTGTTCGGAGGTGATCACCGTCTTCAGATCCATTCGAAGTCTACCTTCGGTCGGATCAGTCCCGAACGCCGAAGCACCCTTCGGTGGAGTACTTCGCACCAGACGCCGAAGGTACCCTTCGGCGCACCGTTCGCATCATACTTCGAACCAGGAGGGCTCTGAGTAGTTTGCTGATTTCATTCTGTTTAATCTAGTTCTTTCGGCTAATTCGATTATTTTGTGTAATCTGGTTGCCTAGCGACTCCACCCCCCTTATCACTATCAAGGGTAGTCGGAACGCAGCGTCAGTGCTACGTCACTCTTAGGCCTGTCCCTAAGTATCCGTGCACTTTTGGATCGCCGGACTGACCCAACTGCGGGGGCACGTTCTCGTGTCAACACACTTTTTGGCGACTCCGCTGGGGAAGAGCTACGCCAACATGATGAGTACATCTACATCGGCCACCGGTACATCTACTTCGACTACTATGTCTACATCGCTGATGGACGCAATAGGAGGCGCGGATATCGACAACCGCAACATATTATCACCTACACTTGAAGATATCCTCGCAGTAGACCGAGTAGAGATCGAGGCAATGCTGAAGGCGCTCCAAGACATGATGCTTGGGGGCTACATCAAGACGCGCGCAGGCTTCATCAAGCGCGACATCGTAACCCCCGACCTCGCTCAGGTCCAGGTAACACCGGTATCGCCTCATTTATCTTATTTAGAAATTGAGCAAAAAATAGCCGCATCAGTAGATCAGGTCGTTAGCGCTTCGGTAGCCAACCGTTTAGATTCGGCAGTCAGCTCCCAAGTAGAGGCAACTCTCAGAAGGTTCGGCGTCACTGAGGCCGTACCCCCGGTTCTAATAGCTAGTGCACCTTCGACAAACATGTCTCCGCCTCATCACTTATGGCCGAGACCAATCATTATACCTATGGTGAAACTAATTCTGCATACCACACAAAACCCGCGCTACCCGCACCACACGCGCAGATGCCCGAACACGAGCATGTTGTACAAATAGCGCGTAGGGAAGAAGCACATGGCTGACACGCTGATATCCCACCGCGTGTCGCGCCCCCACATGAGAAGAGCATGCAACCAAACTACCAAGATGATACAGATGAGCGGGTCTGCGCACTGTTTAGGGAGTGTGCCAGCTTCGTGCCCATGGGATGGGTTAGGGTTATCGCAAACCATACCTCGATCATCTTGAAACAGTACCCTACCCCCACGGCTATATGATCCCTGAGTTCACTAACTTCGATGGCGAGGGTAGCAGGACCACACTACAACATGTTAGTCAATTTTTGGCACAGTGTGGATAGGTTAGCGGGATAGATGCCCTAAAGGTTAGACTATTTTCTCTCTCGCTATCCGGCAGAGCTTTCACTTGGTTTTCGACGCTCCCTCCGAACTCCATCCACACATGGGATGATTTAGAGCGGAAATTCCATGATTTTTTCTACACGGGTGAAACGGAACTTAGGCTTTCGCATTTGACATCGGTTAAGCAAAAATCTAGTGAGAGCGCCTCTGAGTATATCAAGCGTTTCAGGGATACTAGAAACCGGTGTTTTAGTCTTAATATTTCAGAAAGGGACTTGGCAGAATTAGCTTTTAACGGGGTGCGTTCCGAACTTAAAGAGAGCTTAGATAACCAAAACTTTTTTGAAGTTAGCCAAGTTCTATAGCAGGCTCTGGTCCAAGAAGGCCGAGCCAAGGATAAGAAATTTATTAAGATGTTTAGCAAGCCTAGGGCTGAAATCCACATCACGGAATGCTCTGATGAGGAAGAGTCAGAGGAGGATTCGGCCGACATGTACATGGCCGAATGGGTTACAAACACTGCAAACAAACCCGTCACTTGCTCCGAACTACGACCATCCCCCACAAAGAATAGACTTAATGAGGTCAAGTACTCATTCGATGTGACTAAATGTGATAAATATTTGATTTCCTCTTAAAGAGTCAGCCTCTCAGGTTACCTAAGGGTCAAGTTATCCCACATGCCGACGAGTTAACGAAGCATCCATACTGTAAGTGGCATGATTCACATTCTCATAATACTAATGATTGCAATGTTTTTCGACGGCAGATACAATCGGCCACAGAAGAAGGACGATTGAAGATAGACCATGATCCAAAAATGAAGCTGGATAAAGATCCTTTTCCAGTCAACGTCGTCAACCTCGGCGAGAAGAAGGTGTTGATTCGGCCAGAGCAGGCCAAGTCTGCTAAAGGAAAAGATGTGATTGTTGGAGAACCGCGCACTCGCACACTTGTGCCAAATAACCCCGAGGTATGAGTGTGAAACCAGAACATCAATACCCCTTCAGCTAAGGCTCGCAAGAGGCCGAATGTAACATATAACATGTTGTTGAACAAGCATCAGAAGAGGCCCAAAGAAGCAGGCCCGTGCGCTCAGCTAAAACAGCCGAGGGGGCCAAGACCTTCGAAGGGTGGCTTCGGAATGAAGGTTGCGAACCCTCCGCATGAAGGCTTCGGGCCATAATGGCCTGATGTTCCGCACGGTGGTTCCGAGCCACAATGGCCGATCCCCCCGTGTGACAACTTCGAACCCCAGTGGTCGGGTCCCCCATGCGACAGCTTCGGCCCCTAATGGCCGAACCCCGCACCATGGTGGATGTCTCCGATGGGAGGCTTCGGCCCGCACTGACTGAATGTACCTCCGGCCTGGCAGGACCATTCACTGGTGTGGTCCGAGATGCCTTCGACTTGGCCGAACCCCCCTCCAGATAATGGGTTCGGCTCACAGTGGGCGAGGCCTCTAGAGTCTCTGATGCCTCTGCCGTATGACTAGGCGGGGACCCCATGGGCCCCGTACGTATCCGGTTCAGGGTACCCTCCGCAGACTAACCCTATGCCTTGTTTTCCTTAGTAGTATTATGGATGGCAGGGGCAAACAGACGCAGCGGAGGGGGCACCATCCACAGACTGTCTGTGGTACCTCCGAATTGGACCCTTGAGAGCGAAGCAGAAGGGTGCGAGCATGCGGAGGCCAAAGTCAGGGAGTCTGAAGCCATAACTATCAGAGTTGGGTCTCCGGAAGTCCCAATCATGAAGACTTTGTCGCCGAAGGCTGACGGAGGTAAGCCGCATGCTTCGGCCAGGCTCCATGCCGAAGCTTGGTTCGATCGGTCGAATGAGGTCGATCCGTTCGACGGGGTTCGCAGTGAAGTCCCCTTCGAACACATGGTGCCTGAGGCCAAAGGGCACACTTCGGCCAGAATTAACAGGAGTCGAACAATAGCTCCAGGCACCAAGCCGCAGCCATCTTGGGCTCCTCCGGGCATGTCAAAATCACAGAAGAGACGCCTACAAAGGCTGCGGGCATAGGAGATAGGCGAGAAGGTAGCTGAGGCCGAGCGCGACGCTATCTACGAAGAGATCCACCCTCGGCCAGCTACCAAAAAGGTATGGAGGGAGAAGCTGGTCGAAATAACCAACCTGGCTCCTAGTCCAAGCGACGACGAGGATGACTTGCTTCACGAAGATTACTCACCCGTCTTTGAGGGGCCCGCACCTCAGACGATGGACATCAACATCGTCACATTGCCCGCCGAGTTTGCCCTGCCACGGGATGAGGCCGAGGTCGCCCAATTAAACCTCGGTCCACGCAACACCATCTTCGAGAAGCTGATTTCCTGGATGCTCGTCAATGGTGGCGCCACTATTAACCTAATGCCTTATTCTTTGTTGAAGAAACCTGGCAGGGATGAAGATGACCTGAAGAAGACTAACTTGATGCTCAACGACTTCAACGGCGAGAGCTCTGAGGCCAAGGGAGTACTCTCTATGGAGTTGATGGTGGGCAACAAGACATTGCCGACAGCATTCTTCGTCGTCGACGTACAAGGTAACTATACCGTGTTACTCGGGCACGACTGGATTCACGCAAACTGTTGCATCCCTTGGCCGATGTATCAGTCGACGCCATCCATAACAAAGTAGAGTGTCTATTATGGAGAGATCTTTCGGATTATTACTTTGTTAGTGTATCGGGAGGACGGTTTGTACCAGTGTCTATAAAGCCAGCTGGAGTAGCACGACTATTTTTGTATTAGTAGTCATGTCTAGCAAGAATAATCTAGATTGGCTAAAGTCTCGCGTGGAGCAATATCGGTCTAATAATACGGAATTGCCAAAGCCATCGAGGTCTTTAGCGAAGTAGAAAAATTAGGGCAAGGTTTTGCGTCGGCTGATCCCTTGGAGGAAGTTGATATAGGTAATGGTAGTGTTGGGAGAAATTGCTTCACTTTCAAGACTTAGAGATTAATAAATCGAAGGTTCCCTAAGCTTCGGAGCTGGTAGGCTCTTGTTCGAAGGTGGAGGCATCGAGCCAAAAGATGCCTCGATATGAAGTCCTGAGAAGCCCTCCGCAAGACTTGAAGGCTCCGAAGCAGAGCGACAAGATTGATAAGATGTTTGGCTTATCCATTCGCCTTGGGGAGTTTTACCCTCTTTAACCTTGCTTCGGGTACCGAATAGTTTCCACTATGTCGGTTGTAATCTAGGGGTAGTTAGGTCTTTTCCTTAGACATTTTTTGCCTATAAATACCACCATCTCTACCCTGTAACGGGGACCAAAGGCCCGACCATTTAATACTCATATTCGAACTACTTGAGTTATTATCCAATGCGGAGGCTCGAGTAAGTTCTTAAGCACGAGCTCACTGTTTGTCTGTTCTTGATCAAGAGAACCTGTTGGCGTAATCTTTTACGACAACAGGTAGCGTCCCAAGGCCGACTTTTGTAAACCAACATTTACAGCCCGATGAAAAGGCTGAAGTAATAAAGTTACTTCGGTCGTATGTCGATTGTTTCGCATGGGAGTATAGCGAAATGCCAAGGCTAAGCCGCGAGCTCGTGGAGCATTGGCTGTCCATCAAGCCCGTGTTTAGGCCTTACAAATAGACTCCCCGCCGCTTTAATTCGTCCGTCTATGACCAAGTTAAGTAGGAAGTGGAACGACTACTTAAGGCTGAATTTATTAGGCCATGCAGGTACGCGGAATGGGTTGCTAACATTGTGCCAGCAGAGAAGAAAGGGAGCGGCAAAATACGAGTATGCATTGATTTCGGGGATCTCAACAGAGCCACTCCAAAAGACGAGTATCCGATGCCAATAGCCGACATGCTGATCAACGACCCCTCGGGACATAAGGTACTAAGTTTTCTTGATGGCAATGCTGGTTATAATCAAATCTTTATGGCTGAAGAGGACGTCTATAATACTGCCTTTCGATGCCCTAGTTTGGTCGGTTTATTCGAGTGGGTCGTCACGACTTTTGGTTTGAAAAATGTCGGCACCACGTATCAGCGCGCTATGAACTTGATCTTTCATGACTTGTTAGGAGTCATGTTAGAAGTTTACATTGATGATGTCATGGTCAAATCAGACGCTATGGGAAACCATTTAGCCGATTTGAAAGTTGCTTTCGATAGGATGCGGCAGTACGGGTTGAAGATGAACCCACTCAAGTGTGCTTTTGGTGTGTCAGTGGGTAAGTTCTTTGGTTTCATGATTCAAGAGAGAGGTATAGAAATTGATCCTAAGAGACTTGAGAAGATTAGAAATGTTGCAGCGCCAGCATGCAAGAAGGATGTGCAAAAGTTGCTAGGCAAGATGAACTATTTGCGTCGCTTTATATCCAACTTGTCCGACAAGATTGATGCATTTTTCCCCATACTCCGGCTAAAAAATGAAGCCGAGTTCGCTTGGGGGCAAGCCAGCAAAGTGCTTTTGAAATGATCAAGGAGTGCATGTCATCACCACCCGTGGTGAGAGCACCCAAGGCGGGATTCCGTTTCGGCTATACATCGCCGCTGAAGATGGCATAATTTGGACCGTGGGCATTTTGATCTCTGTTCGCTGCTCGGTTGCTTCTGTTCTTCATGTGAAGAGTACTAGTTCATAACTGGTTGCAGGTAGTACTATTACACTGTAGCAACAGTACACTAGTACTCCAGCCTTGCTTTTTCCTGTATTGCTTTTTGATCGAGTTAACAGGGTCAAGTCCCTTTTCTGGTTGTTTCTAGTGAAGCCTCCTATTTTTGTTCGAAGCCCCTCAGCTCCGTGAGGCAGGCTTCGATCTGACCTTTAGCTTCGCTCTGGTCCAGTGAATCTAGCTTCGAAGTATATCTTGTACTTAGTGTCTGACAGCGTGACATACTTCAAACGACTGTGCGAAGGTACTCCAACTTAAGCTCTTCGAAGTCCATACCTCGACAGGTTTCGAAGTTGGCTCCGAAGCTTGTTTTTTTGTAGACTTCATTCGGAGTGTGTTGTTGTCTTTTCGAGGGTTCCAGTTCGAAGGTTTGGAGCTTGTTGTTCGAAGTGTGTTTGTGGCCTTCGACCCTTTGTGTGGCAACACTTGCAGACTTCGTTCGAAGCTGGCTTGTGGTTCGAAGGTCATACCTCGGTATTGCTAGCTTCGAGGGTAGCCGTGTAGGCTTCGAGTTGGTTTTGCTGCAGCGTGTCTGGCTTCGTTTCTTTTCGGAGTTCGATTTACTGTGAGCTTGTTCGAAGCTTTCTGTTCGGAGTCTAGCCTTCGAAGTACACTGTTCGAAGCAACCTTCGACTTTGTCATACTTCGCTTCGAAGCATACTTCACTCTTTGCACACACGATCTAGGCTAGACCAAACCAACCTTCGGCACTTTCACAATAGCCTTCGCAAGCTTCGACACTGACCTCCAAAGTAGGCTTCGTCACTGACCTCCGAAGCAAGCTTCGACACAGTAGAGCAGGCTTCACCAAGTTCTGAACAGGAGACAAATCTGAACAGTAACTTCTCATCTCACTTTATATATACTTAGATCATTCATTGAGAAGTTTGACCTGACATATCTAGTATACTTTGTTTATCTGCCTAGTTGCACTGCTTTGGTAGTTCTGTGCTTGACATCAGTTGCTTCTAGGCTAGATACTTTTAGACTTAGGCTATCTGTTCATATTCTGCTGCATAGTCTTTTGAGGTGGGTTGGGTGTTGGGAACAGGCCATATATTGGAAAGAATTTTTAAGGCGCCCATTCACCCCCCTCTGGTCACTATTTCGGTCCTACAAGTGGTATCAGAGCCTGGTTAGGGTTTTTTTCCATACCTTAACCGGTTCTAAACTCAGTAGTGATCATGACTTCTCCTGTCAAGGTCCCGTCCTTGGAAGCCTATGGCTATAACTATTGGAAGACTCGCATGCGAGCCTATCTTATGAGCCAGGGCTCGGACATCTAGGACATTTGCGTTCACGACACGTTTGTCATTTTGCCAGTTGTTGAGAATGGTGCTCCTGGTATCATTGCCCAACATCTGAGCAATAGTAAAGCCATGAACATTCTTTTTTCTGGATTAGGTCCCACTGAGTTTGAACGTGTGAGCCATCTCTCCACTACGAGAGAGATCTGGGCTACCCTTAAGGCACACCATGAGAGAACAACCCAGGTCAACGCTCGGCTCTATCAGACCTACCGGCGTGAGTACGAGAACTTCACACAAAAGCCGGGCGAATCGGTTGAAGCTTTGTTTGGTCGCTTTCAATCGATCATTAACAAGCTTTGGGACAATAAGGCTGAGGGTGCTCAGTTAGTCTCAGATCACGAGCAGGCGCTCAAGATTCTCCATACCTTGGACCCAAAGATCTGGGAGATCAAGGTATCCTCTATCGTTGAGAGCACTTCTTACGATACCTTGACCATTTCTGAGTTGTTTAGCAAGCTGAAGGCCACTGAGGTAGATATCCAGCTGAGATCAAATCTCACTGGTTCTGGATCAAAGTCCCTGGCCCTTGCTACACCTTCTGTTTATCCCTCTCCTGTGAGCTGTGCTGGGTTCTCCTTGATGTCTATCACTGAGGACCAGCTTGAGTCTTTGGGAGATGTTGATTTGTGTCTCTTTAACAACCGGGTGCGTCGTGTCTATGACAAGAGATTGTTCAAAAGACACGACACAAAATCCGGGTGCTTTGAGTGTGGTGATCGAGGACACTTCATCGTCGACTGCCCCAAGCGTAATGGTCACAAGAAGGGCAACGGTGGTGGCTTCCACGACTCCGGCAAGCACGAGACCTCATCCTTCAACAAGGGCAAGCCGAAGACCAGATTCTTCAAGAAGGCCCTGAAGGACTACCGGCGAGAGAACAAGAAGCGCGACAAGGCCTTCTTCGCCGAGATGGAGAAGAGCTACTCCAAGCAGGCCACGTCTTCTTCCTCTTCATCAAGCTCAAGCGATGAGGAGATCATCATCAAGAAGGGGAAGGACAAGGATGATCCAGTGGGCCTCTGCTTCATGGCTTTCGGGGACAGACCGAAGAGCCACTCACACCAGCGCCGAAGATCTCGCAAGAGCTTCTGTTCAATGGCTCTTGGGGATAAGGAAGAAAAGAGCTCCTACGACGACTCCGACGATGACAACGAAAAGGTATCATCCTATGAACGCGAAATCGTTGATTTACTTGAAAGCAATCGTCAGGAGTTGAAATATCGGGAAAAACTGCTTAGGGGGGCCAAGAAGAGGATAGATGGGTTAGAGAGTGAGCTTGCCGTAGCCAACGGCAGAATTGAGAGTCTATCTTCTTCCCCTTTCTTGGGTGATAGCAGTGAGTGCTCGAAGTGTGAAGTGCTTTTGTGTGACTTGTCGACTTTGAAGTCCAAGTACACAGAAAGGGTTGATGAGAGGGACACTTTGGCCACTGAGCTTGAAAGAGCTCAGCTGGAGCTGAAAGATGCTCAAGCCACTGTCATCGCACCCTGTGTTTATTGCCCATCTCATCTAGCTGCCTTAGCTGAGCTAAAATCCAAGGGCGATGAACATTTGGGTGATTTGGAGAGGTTGAGAGCTGTGCTTGCGCAGACTAGGCTAGAGCTTGAGACATTGTGAGTTCCACCCACTGTCTGTGAGAACTGCCTATCTCTTAGACTTGAGTTGATCAAGCTAAAAGACGAGAAGTCTGTCCAGGTTGATAGCGAATGTGACACCTGCTTATCTCAGGTGGAGGTTCTAGCTTCCTTGAGAGAGGAGCTAGCTGATTCTCAGAATGAGAACTTTACCTCCGTTCTATCCTGAGTTGGATCAGTGCCAGAGAGCCACAGCTCGGCATGATGATCCAACAGTTTAAGAGGCAGGATGGGTTTGGGGTAGGTTACACCTACACCAAGGCTGACTTTGAGAGTGCTATTAGTCGAGCAGTGGAGTGGAGTAAAATGACTCCTGAGCAGAGATATCCTAAGACTTACTCCACTAAATCCTCCCAGGCTTGTCAGCCCAAGGATGGAGTGATCAATGAAGCACCAAAAGCTCCACCCAAGAAACCTATCTGGGTTCCAAAGCACAAACACCTCCACACTCCTCTAGACTCTCTTCCTGGACCCTCTCAGCCCAAGAAGACAACACCTAACATCACTAAGCCCAAGAACCCCAAGCCTCAACCACATCCAAGAAGCCCACCTACCATTGTGAGTATTATCAGAAAGACAGGCATCTTGCGGAGTTTTGCTTCCGGAGGAAGCGGGTTGAGAGAGCAGAGAGAGCTCGTGGTGGTCAGGGGCAGTTCTACTAGCAGGGTGGTAGACTGTGTGTTCCTCGACGCGGGGAGAGGCTTGAGGCCAGGCCACGTCGTGTAGGTGGTGGTAGAGGAGATGGCTTTCTTGCCCGTGCTCTAGTTGGTGGTGTCTGTTCCGGCAGAGCTCCAGGCCATTTTGGCTACGGTCCTGGCCCTTGTGGCCGAGGTTCTAGGGAGAACCGTGGACCGCACTTTGAGCCGCGTTTTGGTCCAAATTCTTTCGATGGTTTTTGCTTTCCGTCCTTTGAGCAGATGGCTCGACATTGGTTTAGCTCTTTTGCTAAACCTGGTGCCGGACCATTTTCTCTCCCTTATGACCACTGATTGTGCAGGATCGGGGACTGGAGGATGTTTGGATCATGGACTCAGGATGCTCTCGCCACATGACGGGTCATCGCAGATGGTTCTCCAGTCTCACTCCCCCGAGCTCCAAAGAGTACATCACATTTGGGAACAGTGGTCAAGGGAAGGTAAGTGGCATAGGCTCTATTCGCATTTCAGATCATTTCTCTTTGAAGAATGTTGCTTTGGTTAGAAACTTGAACTTCAATTTGATTTCTATTTCGCAACTTCTTGAGGATGGTTTGGAGGTGTGTTTTAAGAAGGGCAACTCTTCTGTGGTTGATTCTAGAGGGTCTTCGGTTTGTCAGATTTTACCTTTCGGTAAAGTTTTTCGAATTGACTTCTCTAGTTCTTTTGGCCCATCTCGCTGTTTGATTGCTGGATCCTCCTTTGAGCTCTGGAAGTGGCATAGGAGGTTAGGTCATTTGAGTTTTGATCTGCTAGTCAGGTTGAGCTCTATGGACCTCATCCGAGGATTGCCCAAGCTTAAGATGGAGAAGGATCTAGTTTGTCATCCATGTCGTCATGGGAAAATGGTTGCCGCTTCTCACTCACCTGTGACTCAGATGATGACTTCATATCCGGGCGAGCTTTTACACTTGGACACTGTTGGTCCAGCTCGGGTACGTTCAGTCGGTGGGAAGTGGTACGCACTTGTTATTGTTGATGACTTTTCTCGATTCTCATGGGTTTTCTTCTTGGAATCTAAGGATGAAACTTTTAAGTTTGTTCATGACCTGATTTTGAAGCTGAAGAATGAGAACAATGGTCGGATGCGAGCAATTTGCTCCGACAACGGCTCTGAGTTCAAAAACTCTCAGTTCGTCAGCTTCTGTAGTGATCAAGGTCTTGATCATCAGTTTTCTTCTCCTTACACTCCCCCACAGAATGGCGTTGTGGAACGAAAGAACTGCACGATAGTCGAGATGGCCAGGACGATGCTCGATGAGCACAGGACTCCTAGGCGGTTTTGGGCTGAAGCCATGAACACGGCTTGCTATCTGGCCAACCGCATTTTTCTTAGAGCTTACATGGGTAAGACCTCGTACGAGTTGCGGTTTGGCAGACAGCCCAAGGTGAGCCACTTGCGAGCGTTTGGCTGCAAGTGCTTTGTGCTCAAGAAGGGATGGCATTTGGACAAGTTTGAGTCTCGTTGCTGGGACGATGTTTTTCTTGGCTACGCTTTGCATTCTCGAGGCTTCCGTGTTTGGAACCTCGAATCCCAGCTGCTTGTCGAGACTTGTGAGGTTTCATTTGATGAGTCCTTGCCTTCTTTGACTCCCTCTTTTGAGCCTTCCGATGGTGAGCTCAGAGAGTCTATCTTCGAGGAAGATGAGGATACTCCAACCACTAATGAGGGTGGGCCTCCTGCACCCCTGCAGAGCCCACACCCTCTGCGACTTCGACTGAGGACGAGGACGGACCTCTGATCACTTCTTCTACTTCGATCGAGCCCCCTCAATCGAGTCCAGAGGTGCCAGCTGCTGACTCCGGTGAGGTGACTTCAGATCACCAGGGAACCCGAGCAGTTCAGCGTGATCACCCCTCAGAGCTCATCATCGGTGATTTGACTGAAAGGACTCTGCGTTCATCTACCTCTCTTGCTGTGTTTGCTGAATCTGCTTTTGTTGCATCTTTTGAGCCCAAAGATGTTTCTCATGCTCTTTCTGACTCTAATTGGATTAATGCTATGCAAGAAGAGCTTGAGAACTTTGTCCGAAATTGGGTTTGGACACTAGTTGAGCCGCCACCAGGATGCAACCCCATAGGCACCAAGTGGGTGTTCAAAAGCAAACAAGGTGAAGATGGGGTTGTGGTGCGCAACAAAGCTCGACTAGTTGCCCAGGGTTATTGCCAGAAGGAAGGTATTGACTTTGAAGAAACCTTCGCTCCTGTTGCCCGTCTTGAGTCCATTCGTATTCTTCTAGCTTTTGCCGTTTCGAAGGGTTTTAAGCTTTTTCAAATGGACTTCAAGAGTGCTTTTCTGAACGGGTACATAGAAGAGGAGGTTTATGATAGGCAACCCCCCGGTTTTGAGAACTCCAAGTTTCCTCGACATGTTTTTAAATTACAAAAAGCTTTATACGGGTTGAAGCAAGCCCCCAGGGCTTGGTATGACCGGTTGAAGCAATTTTTGTTGGGGAAGGGCTTTGTGATGGGTTCTGTGGATAAAACTCTTTTCTTGCTCAGAGTTGCTTCAGATTTCTTAGTCGCTCAGATTTACGTGGACGATATTATCTTTGGCGGTACTACTAATGATCTTGTGTCCAAGTTTTCTGAGCAGATGCACAGTGAGTTTGAGATGAGCCTCATGGGTGAGCTCAAGTACTTCTTAGGGCTCTAGATCAAGCAGACCAAGGACAACGCCTTCATCCACCAGGGTAAGTACACTCGCGATATGCTTAAGAAATTTGACTTTGGTGGTGAATTGAAGCCGTAGATGACCCCGATGAGCACTTCTAGGGGTCTGGACAAGGATGAGAGCGGTGTCAAGGTAAATGAAAGGGAGTTTCGAGGAATGATCGGTTCGCTGCTATACTTGACGGCGACAAGACCGGACATTCAGTTCACCGTGGGTCTTTGCGCGCATTTTCAGTCTTCGCCACGCGCGTCTCACCGGCAGGCTGTCAAGCGGATCTTCAGGTATCTCACTTATGCGTCTGATCTTGGTCTTTATTATTCAGCATCATCATCTCTCGATTTATCTGGCTTTTCAGATGCCGATTTTGGTGGATGCCGGTTGGATCGCAAGTCGACTTCCGGTACTTGCCAGTTTCTCGGTTCTTCCTTGTTTCTTGGTCTTCTCGAAAGCAATCTGGAGTTGCTCTTTCGACCACTGAGGCTGAGTATGTAGCTGCTGCTAGCTGCTGCTCACAGTTGGTTTGGATGATTTCCACTCTGCGAGATTTTGGGTTGTTCTTTCCTACCAGGGTTCCATTGTTTTGCGACAACACCAGTGCTATTAGTGTAGGGAAAAACCCTTGTCTCCATTCAAAAACCAAACACATCGATGTGCGCTTTCACTTTCTGAGGGATCAATATGAGAAAGGTGTCATTGACCTTGTTCATGATGATACCCATCATCAGTTGGCTGACATTTTCACCAAACCCTAGATCAGTTTACCTTTGAGCGTTTACGAGGGGATTTGGGTGTTGTGTACCCTTTCTAGGATATTTTGCGTCAGTTTTCTTTCTTCTTTACTCTTTTCTTGAGTCTTTTTGTGTGTGTTCATATCTTGCATATTCACATATCACACCTTAGAGCTGCTTCTGTTATATGATTGAACTGCTTTACTTATTCTAGCTGGTACATGCTTTTGATTACTCGTCAATGATCATGCTTTTCTTCAGTTCACTTGATAAGTCTGATATCTGTCATATGCATGGCTTTTATGCTTTAAACTTGAAAAATGATCACCATTGCTTCTCGTAACTAGCATGCATAGGCTGAATGTTCTTGCTATCTATTATATGCCTTGTAGCTAGTTCCTGACTTAGATGCAAACAAGCATCTTGGACATCTTTCTGCTTTAAAACATGGAAATGTGCCGTAAAAATGAGGAAAAATTAAAAAAAATGAAAATTCCATGCCTTTTACGCATAACTTGAAAAGATCCAAGTGGGTTTGTTTTGTCGCATTACAATGTTCTAGACTGTGTACCATAGCACTTTGGTATGAACTAGGACAGTATAATGTATGCCAAGACCAATGTCTTAAGCTTCTGATGGTCCAGTTCTGGCCTAGGCTTGACTTGGTCGGTTAGCATAAGGTTTGACATGCAAATAACACCTGGCATAAATGAAAAAGAGAAAAGAAAAGCATGAAAATTGAAATGATAACAAGTTTGCTGAAGCACTTTGTTTTGGACAATGCTTATCTTGGTAGATATCAGTTAGTTTTGCATCTCATGCTTTACCTTGCCTGTTTACTGAAAATGTGGTGATGCTTTTGTTTGCAAAAACTAAAAAATGCGTGCTAATGACTTTCCTTAGATATCATCTGTTGCACTGATCATGCCATGTGTCTTAGACAGTATGTCTCTTGCTCTACTTGTTAGATGTTGTAATCGCAGTCAATCATATCTGAGAAGCATGCTTTATTCCCTCCACCTGCACTCCAGTACCATTCATTGCATATTTTGAGGGGGAGTTGAAGTTCAGGGGGAGTCTGTGTCTCTTTTGAGTGCTTGATGAGTTCACTTGTCAACAAGGGGGAGAAAATTTGGGATCAGAGTTTAAGGGGGAGTTTTTATCTCGCTTGTTCTTACTCTGTTGATATCCTTGTTGTTCTGAAATAGCACTCATTTTGAGCTTTTATGTTTTGGTTAACCATAATGACCACTTCTTGCTTTTGTTCGGCTTTTGGTCATTAAGGTTAAACTTTTACTTTATTTTCTTCTTCTTTGTTTTCTTGTGCTCTGTTTTCGTGTTTCCACATTTGTTTGCAGGAACTGAAGAGTTGAAGTGTTGACAATGCACTCATCAAGGGGGAGATTGAGGAGCCATGCTGAATTGCGTGGGCCTCATGGCTCCAGATGTGATGAGTCATTGTCAACGATAGTCAAAGAGGACAGATGAAGAGTGAATATCTGCTGTTTCATGGGCCGCGTGTGACTCAGGTACACGGGCAGCGAGTGACTGTCGGGCTGAGAGAGCCGCGAAGTCGGGCTGGCCCAATCCGGGTACATGGGCCGGAAGTAGTAGAAGACCCACTGGGCTGTTGACTAAGATTGACTCAGGTACACGGGCGGTGAGTGATTGCCGGGCTGAGAGAGCCGCGGAATTGGGCCGGCCCAATCCGGGTACCTGATGCAAAGTCGGTGGAGGCTTTGTCAGTTTCGGCGCAAAACTAACAACCGTTGATTTTGTATCAGACTGTCCAGAAGAGAAGCCGTAGTCGCTACGAAAGCTTAGCTTCCGGATAAGTCATTTGTATCTCTAGGCCCACAGTCAGTCAGTCGTGTCTGTAAAAATTCCTAAGGGCAGTAGAGTCATTTCCTTTATTTTAGTGTTTGTAAAAACCCTAAGGGGCTGGTGGAATATTCTAGGCCATTGGGTAGCCTATAAATAGGGCCCCAATCCCTAGGGTTGGACTACCCTTTTGCTGAAATCATTTCTTACTCGATTGGGTCATTTTTGTCTCCTGCGCCTTCTCTCTCTTGTTCCTGTTCATGTGCGCCACCAGAAGCTTCTTCCTGAAATCTCTCCGTTCTTCTTTAATGTTGTGAGATTTTATACTCTGCTTATGTGTGTGGCGTGCATTGATTTTTGTGGATCTGAAATTTCGTGTACCGTGGGCATTTTGATCTCTGTTCGCTGCTCGGTTGCTTCTATTCTTCATGTGAAGAGTACTAGTTCATAACTGGTTGCAAGTAGTACTATTACACTGTAGCAACAATACACTAGTACTGCAGCCTTGCTTTTTCCTGTGTTGCTTTTTGATCGAGTTAACAGGGTCATGTCCCTTTTCTGGTTGTTTCTAGCGAAGCCTCCTCTTTTTGTTCGAAGCCCCTCAACTCCATGAGGCAGACTTCGATCTGACCTTTAGCTTCGCTCCGGTCTAGTGAATCTAGCTTCGAAGTATGTCTTGTACTTAGTGTCTGACAATGTGACATACTTCAAACGACTGTGCGAAGGTACTCCGACTTAAGCTCTTCGAAGTCCATACCTCGACAGGTTTCGAAGTTGGCTCCGAAACTTGTTTTCTGTAGACTTCATTCGGAGTGTGTTGTTGTCTTTTCGAGGGTTCCAGCTCGAAGGTTTGGAGCTTGTTGTTCGAAGTGTGTTTGTGGCCTTCGACCCTTTGTGTGGCAACACTTGCAGACTTTGTTCGAAGCTGGCCTGTGGTTCGAAGGTCATACCTCGGTATTGCTAGCTTCGAGGGTCGCCGTGTAGGCTTCGAGTTGGTTTTGCTGCAGCGTGTCTGCCTTCGTTTCTTTCGGAGTGTGATTTACTGTGAGCTTGTTCGAAGCTTTCTGTTCAGAGTCTATCCTTCGAAGTACACTGTTCGAAGCAACCTTCGAGTCCATCATACTTCGCTTCGAAGCATACTTCGCTCTTTGCCACACACGATTTAGGCTAGACCAAACCAACCTTTGGCACTTTCACAATAGCCTTCGCCAGGCTTCAACACTGACCTCTGAAGTAGGCTTCGTCACTGACCTCCGAACAGGCTTTGACATAGTAGAGCAGGCTTCGCCAAGTTCCGAACAGGAGACAAATCTGAACAGTAACTTCTCATCTCACTTTATATATACTTAGATCATTCATTGAGAAGTTTGACCTGACATATCTAGTATACTTTGTTTATCTGCCTAGTTGCACTGCTTTGGTAGTTCTGTGCTTGACATCTGTTGCTTCTAGGCTAGATACCTTTAGACTTAGGCTATCTGTTCATATTCTGCTGCATAGTCTTTTGAGGTGCATTGGGTGTTGGGAACAGGCCATATATTCGAAAGAATTTTTAAGGCGCCCATTCACCCCCCCTCTGGTCGCTGCTTTCGGTCCTACATCTTTTAAATTAGCTAATTTAGAAGGGGAAGAGTTAAAGAATACATGGCATGTGGAGCAACTTAAGCGTTATTACGCTTAGGGCTCCTTCTAATCAATTGTAAAGTACCTTTCTAAAGTAAATAAAGATGGAGGTTCGAATCATGCTTACTCTTCAAATATTTCTTACCCTTGGTGGATGCATCAGTGGAATGGAGATGCTTGCGGAGGTAAGCGTCTTTCATCAGAACCCAGTAAACAGCCTTTGAACCATCGGTTCAAGGATTCTATAAAAGAGCCGCAGGTGGCCAAATCCTACGGATTCCAGGCTTCGGCTTGTTAGGATCTGTAGAAGAGTCTGAGGACTTTAAAAGAACAGATTTCCGACCCTATGGGTTCGAAGCATCTGTAAAAGAGCAGTAGGTGGCCAAAGCCTACGAATTCTAGGCTTCGGCTTGTTACGATCCGTAGAAGGGTCTAAGGACTTTAAAAGAACAAATTTGCGGCCCTACGAGTTCGAAGCATCTGTAAAAGAGCCATAGGTGGCCAAAGCCTATGGATTCGAGGCTTTGGCTTGTTATGATCAGTAGAAGAGTCTAAGAACTTTAAAAGAATAGATTTCCAGCCCTACTGGTTCGAAGTATCTGTAAAAGAGTCACAGGAGACCAAGCAATAAGGTTTCAAGGCTCCGGCCAAATGAAACACTTCATAAGTCCTAAAGTGACTATTATGAGAGCTTACAAGTGTAAACTTAGTTCCCAAATTTATAAACATCACAATACGAATGTATAGTTCGAAGAACTCTCCGAAAGAGTTAAAGTCATCATTACCAAGTATTATTGCGAAGCATCGGGTTGTTATACAAATCATTGTGTCCGACGGACCCTATCGCATTGTGTATGGTCCCCCACCCACACGGAGGGGCAGGGGCGTAAGGCACAGTCAAGTGATGCTTCTCAAACAAATTATATTAATTGGGTAATCATATTACAAATACCATGATTAAGAAAAATTCTAGTCTAAGCCTAAATAAAAATGGAGACCCCTCCGACCTCTAGAGCTACTTCTAGGACCACTTCGGTCTTCAGAGCCTGGGGTTCTCAAAACATTCCTCTTAGTTTGAGTGCCTTTCTTCTTCGAAGCTTGCAGCTTTTTCTGATCTTCTTGAAATTCAACCCATGATAGAAGTTTTTTCAGAGCTAGCCTTTGTTGGGTCTTCAACTTGGTATTCCGAGTTAGACCAATCTACATACTCTGAGGACGAAGATGCTACTTCCTTATCCTCTTCTTTAATATAAGATAGGACTTCGCTACGAACATTGGGTGTTATTTCCCCTTGCTCTCCTCGAGGAACAGAAAATCACGAACGCCGGGAAGGCCTTAAGCTTTTGAGTATAGCCCACTATTGGTGAAGCCCTTCACTAAGCTCCAATACTTCGAGTTTAGGCTCCGAAGTATATAACAAAACCTAAAAACAAACATTCAAGCAAAGACTTTTCATTCATAAACCTTTCATTCATTAAATTAAAAGGGCATAAAAAGATTTCTTGTACATGTTTAAAGTGCCCTATGAGCTAGACCTGTAGGTCGGTTGGCGGAGCTGGTGGAGTTGGAGACGGAGGCTTCGTCTGAGCTATCATCTTCCAATGGGCTTCGTTGATCCAAGCCTTGGTCGTAGCTTCGTGATTTGTTTTCTAGGTCGCCCGAAAGGCTTCCTAGGCTGAAGCCACGTCTAAAGAAGGTCGCAATAAGTCCTCATCGGTGAAGCCTGCTGGCGTGAAACCCCTCACTTGAGCAACAAAGACCCTCACTGCTTCGAGATGTCGAAGGACTCCGATCCTGGCTACTTGCCTAGAGATCTCTCCGTAGCAAGTCTCAGAGGCCGTCATCATCTTTGTCGCTGCTTGGATCGTCTTCAGCTTTCGGTCAAGAGGCTCGCTTGCCATAGATGAAGATGAGGGGCACATCGTGCCAAATATTCTAGGACACCCCAGAGGGTATCCATAGTTTGATCAGCAACTACGATGTGCTACTCCTCGGCCTTCGCCAGCTTAGAAGTAGTAGCGGAGATGTCAGCTATCCTTGATAACAAGTAGTTCTTCTGAGACAACGCTTGTTTGACAGAATTTTGAAGCTCTACAAGTTGAGTGCCAGAGTCCAACTCTGCTTTCCGAAGCCTTTCAATCTTGGCCGTTAGCACCATACGCTTAGCTTGGATTTCTTCTATCGAAGATGTGAGTGTAGCGCAGGTCTGCTGTTTGGCCAGGAGTGTTTCCTCCGCAATTGCTTTAGCCCTCCGCTCTTCAAGGAGCTCTTCCTCCAGTTGGAAAGTTTTGTCTTCGGAGCCCTTGAGGACTTTCTGGAGGGTTGTAACCTTCCTCTTGAGCTAGTTGGTTTCGAGCTCATTGGAACTCGCTGCTGCTCTAGCAAGGACGAATTGCTGCAAAGAAGCAAAGTGAGTACAATACAATTTTTATTAACTAAGTATATTTGTTGTATGTTGCATACCTAGAGGGTAGCCCTCTCGGGGGCTAAGTCAAGCTCTGATCTGCTGGCTTCGCTCAAGATGGAGACCATCTCAGAGCTCCCGACCTCTCGGCACTTATCTGCCAATGGTTCCAAAAGGGTTCAGAGCCCTATCTGATGCTCCGAGAATGGAGTCAATAGCAGGAGCCAAGACATGGGCCTGTTGATTGTCTTCAGCGGGAACTTCTTCCGAAGCGCCCACCGAAAGATCATTGAATGAAGTCATCATCGTCAAAGAGGGGAGAGGGCTAAGACCTATATTGCCCTTACCTCTCCCTAGTACAAAAACCACAGTTGCTACCTCGGCCGATGTAGGTCATCCTTCGAGCGTTGCTCCTTCAGACAGAGTCGCTTCACCCGAAACAACCCCGGTCGTCGGAGCCACCACCTCAACCGGAGCCTCATCTCCAAGTGGAGCCCAAGCTACATTAGTGGTTGGAGCCACGCTGCTCCTCGATGGGTCTGCAAAATTCAAGGTATTTGTTAAATATTTGTTGATGCAGTGAAGTCATTTCAGGAATTCCAAAGGAAGAGTTTGGAGGTATACCTCTGTCCAGACTTTGAGGAAGAATTTCGGGGTCCCCAAGAAACTCATACATCTGGAGGTATTCGTCGAGGTCATCCCCCAAAGTTTGTGCCAGAGTAGCCGGCGTTGAAGACTTGACTTCCGTCGCCACTACTTCGATCACGGGCGAACTAGGATTTCCTAACTCCGGCTCTAGTTCATCTTTGGCAGGTTCAGACGGAGCTACCACTATAGCTTCCACAATCTCCCGAGGGGGTCTTCGGCTGTGGCTTGAGACTCACCCTCGTCGCCATGCAGCATGTACTCTTCCAGCTCCCTTCCCATCTACACATTTGACTCTCTCTCTCTATTCTGATGGGAGTCCTAGCGGCCTACTTGGAGGTCTCGGCGGTGGCTTTTCTCTTCCGGGAGACCGCTCCCGTCGAGTCGAAGTCCGACAGGGGAGGAGGCTCCATTACAAGAGCACTCCACACTAGGTTAGAGCGTTCCTAGCTCCCAACCAGCTCCACCCTCCGCTGCATCTCTACTACAGTAGGGGATCTGAGCACCCGTTCTGTAGCCCTGGCTATTTGCTCCGGAGCTAATGCAAGCAGAGCCGCTGAAAAAGGTAGCATTCTTTTAAGCATGTTGTTTGTTCTATAATCAGTGTTAATGCAGAAGGTGCGAAGAGTTACCCAGGCTTTGAAGCTCTTCCTCTGAAGCATTCTAAAACGCAATTGGCCACTCAGCTCCGAGAGGAGGGATCCGGAGGGTGATGAATTCCTCAGCCATGTATCGCATACTCATGCGCCTAGACACCGAAGAAATTAACCCAAGTTGTGTTGAAAGCAAGCTTGGGTCCGAAGTAACTTTGGCTTCCTTCCGATACCATATCTCTTGCAGAGGCCCGCAAGGCTGGAATCTTCCCCAACTTCGGCGTAGAACCACCGGAGTATCCAATTGGTGTAGCACCGGTCATTGATTGCCTTTGCCAGAAAGCTCTTCAAGTGCTCCTTCCGGAGCTAGAAGTTGACGCTTCCGAAGGACACCAGCACCTTGTAGTCCCCTTGCCCATCTTGCAGCTTCGGCTGGTAGGAGGCTTCGTGGGTAGCAGCAAAGATCACTGACCTCCCTTCGCGCCCTTCAGCCCGAAGGGCCCATTCGAAGACAACCAATATGGCGATGGCATTTGGAGATAGTTGCGGCCAGGTGATGTGGAACATATCCAGTACCTCGGATAGGAAGTTGATGGCAGGAAGACCCAACCCTGCTTCGAAGAAGGCCTCAAAGGCCACCACCTCTCCGCTCCGTGGCACCGAGGTCGCTTCTATTCCAGGGATCCGAGTCCTCATCCCTGGGCCCAGCTTCCCGTTCACTGCTTCCTCGATGGACTCCATAGAGCTCGTCGTTTGCCCCATGAGGAAGCTTTGCTTCAGTGGCTTCTTGGACGGCGGGCGGAGCTCTCGCAGATTTTTAGGCCAAGAACCTCCCGGGGCTCTTGCCATTGCCGCCGCTGTTGACGTAGCCCAGGCCTGCATCTGCGCTATGGTTCCTGCCGCTGCCTGCACCATCGCACTGGTCCACACCATTGGATTGGTTGCTCAAGAGAGTTGGAGAAAGTTTGAACGTTGAAGAAAGAAGGCTTAGAACCAAGGCTCTGTACAAGTTTTCGCTGCGGTTCGAGTCCCCTTTTTATAACCCCTTCACCTTCGTTGTTATGGTTTGCATGTGCATTCACATTGCAGTTTCAACTTACGGTACTAACGAGTGGGCCCAGAAGGTAAAAGGGTGTGAACCCGCAGTTAAACTTGTGCCCGTTACATTCTAGAAAGAGCCTAACGGCTATCTGAAGGGTAACAGCTCAAATTTAATGGATCTTTCTAATGCTTCAACTTCGCAACGATCCATTTCCCTGCGAAGCTTTCACACGAGAATTCAAGTTCGAAGCTTCCGTTAGAAATACCTTCAATGTTGAAGACACTTCAAATGTTTATAATACCTTGACTTTTTTAAGTCCCCGAGCATGAAAATATTTCTTGCGTATACTGCTCTCCTACCATACAAGTTATTCGGAGAAGCGTATTTGAGGGGCTACTGTTGGGGGGAAATACTTCATCCATAGGATCTTCAAGATTACGAGACAAAGACAACACATAACCTCTAAATCCATGATTTGTCTCTGAATTGATGAAGGGTTAAAGTCGAAGGGTCCGTCTAGACTTCGGTCCAAAGATACCATCCGAAGGCTTCACTACCGAAGTGGAAAACAGCCAGAAGGATGGGACGTCTACCTTTTCTACCTCCTTCGAACATACTTTACTATTTTAGCCCTATTCACGGTACCGAAATAGTTTCCACTATGTCGGTTGTAATTGAGGGGTAAAAAGGTCTTTTCCTTAGAGATTTTACCTATAAATACCCCACTTCCCATCCTGTAATAGGGATCGAATATTCAAATATTCAATACAAAGCATCGAACTACTTTGAGCTATTATCCAATACGGAGGCTTGAGATAGTCCGCTTCCACAAACACTTTGTTTGTCAGTTCTTAATCTTAGAGAACCTGTTAGCGTAATCTGTTGGACCAATAGAGTCCATGGAAGTTAACTAAGTTCGGAACTTGGTTGATCCACCTGATGGTTTAAAAACCTTTGAGTGTAAATGTATATTCAAGAAAAAGATAGACGTTGATGGAAATGTTCACATCTATAAGGAACGATTGGCGGCGAAAGGTTTTAGACAAATTCAAGGTGTTGATTATTATTGGCGTAAAAGATTATGCTAACAGGTTTAAGAAATTGTATGTGTGACAAATGAAGTGTTTGTGAAAGCGGACTATCTCAAGCCTCCGAATAGGATAATAGCTCGAAGTAGTTCGAAATTATGTATTGAATATCTGAGTATTCGATACCCTTTACATAGTGAAGAAGGGTATTTATAGACCAAATAATACAGGAAAAGACTCCTATACCCTCTAATTACAACCGACTAAGAAGATACTGTTGAATACTCTTCACAGGGGTAAAAATGTAAAAGACTAATTTAATCAGAAAGAAGATAAATCTTCTATTCTTGCTGGCAACACTCCTTTGGGTGTAAGGTCTTCGGGATACTTCGTTACGCCGAAGCCTTAACGGAGGTCTTCGCTGTATAATACTCCGAATACAGCACAACTCCGATACTTTCAAGACCTTCGAAGATCAAAGCTTCTGACTTCACCTCTTCTGCTGGTATCTATAGGGGAACGTTCTTGACCTCTAGAGGATGAAATATTTTCCCCCAACAGTAGACCATCTAATACTTCTCTCCAAATTGCCTATACAATAATAGGGTAGTATACACAAGAAACAATTGCATACTTAGGATCAAGAACTTAGAGAATTTACCACTCTTTGAATCATTCGGAGGTGTGGAATCTTAAGACCAACTTCTATGCGAAGGTGCGTGTCAAAGCGGTTTCAGAGATAGATCCTTGCGAAGCTAAAATAACCATTAGGCTTACAGAAATAGCCGTTACCTTTTTAAAGGCTACAATGTCGCTTCATTTCCGGAGGCGTGATTTCTCACGAAGAACCATTGTGAATCGTAACGGTAAAGAAGATGGAACGAAACATATGAACGATACACTACAACTACAAGTTCACACTATAAGAGAGCAGGGCGAGTTTTGGATAGTTTACCAACTGCTTCTGCATTTCCCCTTTTTGCTTCCTGAGCCCAAACTCCAACTTCATCTTCTCCAATGGCGAAAACTAGCCACAAAGTTCCCGCTCCCGCTTCATCCTTGGCCAGGCAACAGACAATGGCAGCAGCAGCGGGCAGCGGCGTCTTCGGCTGATCCTCGCCCAGGCAGTCCTCACGATCTTCTCCCAGCATCAACCAAATATACGGATCAATCGTATAGTTTAGGGCCCTCGACTAGCTTGAAGAAGTCCATCGTGGTAGCTACTGCTGGGATGACGGGATTTGCAATCAAGATTCGTCAGGACGGATCAGAAGTGATTCCTGCACCTCGATACGGAGAGGTAGTGGTGTTCGAAGCATTCTTCGAAGCGGGATTGGGGCTTCCAACGTTAGATTTCCTCTCCGAGGTATTAAGGTTGTTCCATGTCACCTTGCCCCAACTTTCCCCCAATTCTATCACTTGCCTAGCCATCTTCGAATTGGCGATGCGAGCCGAAGGGTGTGCTGGGAGAGCAGAGATCTTCGCAATGCTTCACAAAGCTTACTACCAGCCAAAAACTTATACCGGATCTGGAGGAGAAAAGATGGTGATCGCCTTCGGGAGCATCAATTTCCGGCTGCACGAAGAATATCAAGACCGGTTCCCGGCGAGGGCCATCAACACCAGATGGTATATGGACTGGATTCTTCGCTGGTTCTATTTCGAGGTAGGGGTGGATAGCGCCTTGGCTGGACTTCTGCAGGACATCTTCTATCGGAGGGAAGCGGAGGTCCATCTAGACCCAAGCCAACTCAAAGCTTGCCTCAGACTGCTGCAATCCATAAGTCGCCGCATGAGCATGCGTGACTTAGCGGAGGAGTTCAACGGACTCCGGATCCAGCCCTTGATGGCTAGCTGGCTAATCAACTTCAAAGAGAAATCGGAGGGTGGACTCTGAGAGATCCCTTCAAGTTTTGCAGGTAAACTTGTATATCCTGCAAAATGTTTTTACACGTAGTATTGATTCTATAAAAATGATTTAACCGAAAAGAAATCTTATCTTTCAGCTCCACGTGCCACCGTTACTCCAGAACAAATTGTCCGAACTTCGGAGAAGATCCTCAGGGCTCCTACACCCATTGAAAAGGAGTGGAGGGTGAAATTGGTTGGCAGCTGGGAGCGATTCAACCGAGTATGGAGTGTACTCGGAGTTGAATCTCCCATTCTTCCGGACTAGATCAGCTCGGAGCAAGCCCCGAAGAAAAGGAAAGCCGAAGTGGGGACTTCAGCGCAAGCCAAGACACCTGTTAAAAAGGTGGCTAGGAAGCCGAAGGCCCTAGCCTCTTCCAAATCTTTAACTTCGCCTTCGGAGTCATATGAAGATGAAGTAGACAGAGTAATGGGGGAGGAATTCGAAGCTCTCTTAGTAAGGAATGAATGGTCTTGAATGGGAACTGAAATCTCCATTCAAGACAACATGGTGGTGGCTCTTGCTATGGGAGAAGGTGGAGTCAAGACTGTGGATGCCCAAGTCTTGCTTCCGGACGAAGTGATAACTGCAGTGGTTGAGGATATCTATGCAGCTATTCCTTCGGTTTAAAGTCCGGAGTCCAAAGAGGACTTTGGCCAGATGTTCGAGCCCCCGAGCAATCTAGTGCTCGTTCGACAACAAAATGCTAGAGGTAAGCTTCAACATAATACCTTTCTTTTTCCCTCTTTTCTTTGTGTATATCATATACCTTTGGTTTTTCCAGGATTAGCTCCGATGGAAGAGACTCCTACTACGGAGGTTGTGCCGAAGGGCGTTGTATCTCTTAAGGTAGCTCCTGTATAAGCTCAAAAGACTCTGGTCAAGGAAATATCTCCAAGGAAGATGGGCCCTAGAAAAGGTAAAGGTAAAGGTGTACCTTTGCCTACTCTGGTTCCATGGTGGACTCCATCAGGATCTACGGACGGAGGACAATCCATAGAGGCCTGCGAAGATGCTTCGTTGCGTTCTGGCCCATCTCCAACCAAAGATGATCAAAGCACCTTGTCAAGGCTCCCCCTCTTAGCTCCTTTTCTCGAGCGGAGAACATGACTTCGGACTTTGCTAGAGCCTTTGGCTCGGGCAAGTCGTGAAGTTGGGGAGACTGACTTGGTTTCCATTCTTGGTGAAGCGGAGGGGTCGGAGCTAGATGCAGCTTTGGAACGGGCAACCTACCAGGTACAAAGTACCTGCAAAAATAGAATTATTTCAAACATATGTACATAATTTACTTGCATTGCCATTTTCTTCCTTTGCAGCAAGTAGTTCTAGCTCGAGCTGTGGCTATATCACATGAGCGAGAATGCAAACGACTCAAGGAGAAAGTAACAGTTCTTCAAGGGAGTCTTGTTAGATCTAAGACTCGGACATCGAGCTTGGAAGAAATGGTAGCCGTAGAAAGAAATGCTAGGACCAGCTTGGAGGCTGCCAAAAATGAACTCGAGGTAGAGCGGGTAGTTCTTCAAGCCGAGGTGGAAAGGCTGCGGGGAGAGCAAGCAACCGTAGGAGCTGAAATGGTCAAGCTTCGAGAGGAGCAACTAACTTTGATGGAGGAGGCCAAAAAACTACTCGGACAAAAGAATTCGTTGATGACAGAGGCAACTAGACTTTCATCTCTGATGGACGAGCTGACTTCATCAAACAAGACTTTGTCTAAGAGAAGATAAAGTGCGAGAAGGTGGTTTCGGAAACCATGGATGCCCTTCAAGGTGTCCTGGAGTATTTTGGCACTTCTTGAGCTTCTTCTTCAACTGGCAACGACTCCCTGCCACGGATGTTGAAGATGATCCAAGCAGTAGTGAAGACTATGAAGGCAGGGGGTACTCGGTATGGAGAGATCTCCGGCCAAGTAGCTGCTCTTAGAGTACTTCGTTACTACGAAGATCTTGGATTATCTGTTTCACTGGAGCCCAGAGCAGCCCCATCAATTTTGGTGATGACCGACTCCTGAATCCCTTTTGCGGATGTAGCTACGGCTTGGGAGCCCTTTCAACCCTCTCGGAGAGCTGAAGGCCGATCAACTATAAAGACATGGATTGACGAAGGTATCCGTCAAAAGCAAGCATGGTTGTAGCCTTCGAGCAGCAAACCTCCTTCAGACTCGAAGGTTTAGTTCTCCTTAGGGCCCCGCTTATGCAAAAACTTATGCTTTATTCTCTTTTGAATGAGAAGACTCATTTGGAAATATTTTTATGCTTCCAGTCTTATTTGGATGAGCTCGAAGTGTTAGAGATTAATGAAGAACTCCACCTACAATGGGCCACCTTCAAAGCTTTAAGACCTCATAGGTGTCCTCGATTTTCAATTCCTCGGGGAAGTTATGGGGAGGTTATACCCGATATATATAAAGAAGTATTAGCTTATATTAAAAAGGAGGAAAAGAAAGTTAGTATAGAAAATTCATATTCAGAGAACGTTAAATGGTCCGAAGAAGAGAATGCTGATGAAGAGAAAGTAGAAAAGAGTCCCGAACGACTTCAAAGCTGGGAGAGGAGCCCTGACGACTTCGGACCTGGGCTGAAATTCAGCAAGAATAGAAAGACTTCCAAGCTTCGAAAGAAGGGAAGAGAGTTAAACATAATGTTTAAAGACTCCAGGCTCCGGGACAAATCGCCTCGAAGTCGAGCTAATTTTGAAAGCAGCTCCGGGGATCGAAGAGGTCTCATTTCCTTCTTGGCATAGACACAAATTTTTCATGATGTAATGCAATCTATTTAAATAATATAAGCTAGAAAGTTTCAAAATTGTCTCACTACGTCCCATCCCCTCTTTGGGGTAAGCACCTCCAAAATTTTATCGAAGGTGGTTACGCACAACGAAGATAACGCTAGTTATGAGTACAATTTTGGAGGCTCGGAGCCCCTTATTATATTAAATGGGATTGATGACTGAGTCCAAAAATGGTCCCTAAAGACCTCGAAAATATCTTCGACTCTACTAATTTGGAGTCTGAAAACTGGTAACTTAGTACTCTTTTTCGAATGTGGTCACTTCGGACTCCTTTTCGGACACATTAGAATCCGATTATAATGGTCACTTTGGACTCTTTTACAGACATTTTCAAGCTATTAGCTCGGAGTCTATTTTGTTTGGTCTCCTTCGACTCTTTTTACGAATGCTATCAAACCGGTGGTTTGGAATCCTCTTTTGTGGTCTCCTTGGACTCTTTTTACGGATGCTTTCAAGCCAAAGCTTGGAATTCATATCATTTGGTCTCTTTGGACTCTTTTTACAGATGCTTTCAAGCTGGTGGCTTGGAATCCGTTATTTGTGACTTTCCCGCCTCGTCATAAGCTTTGAACCAATGGTTCGAAGTCCGTAAAATTGGTTCAAATGAATGACACTTTCCTTCGCAATCAACTTTATTCTTTTAGTGTGTCCACTAGAAGTAGGGAATGTTTGAGAAGTAGGCATTATCCGAACCATGAGCTTTATTTATTCAGAAATTGTTTACAGATGATTACAAGGAGCCCCTATGCAAAATATCGCTTAAGGTGCTCCGCATGCCAGGCATGCTTTAATTCTTCACCTTCTAAATTAGCTAGCTTAAAAGAACCAGGGCATCCTGAACGAAGGATGATATATGGACCTTCCCAATTATTTCCTAATTTCCCTGCTGCTATAATGCTTCGCAAAACTAAATGACCTGGTTTAAGTTCATTAAGTTTAATCTTCGGGTCATACCAAGTCTTCGTCTGATGTTGATACTTCGTCAGATTTGCAACCGCTCGAAGCCTTGTTTCTTCCGTTAAATCTAGCGAAGCTTGTCTTTCATCTTCTTTTTCAGGTTCGATGGTGCGAAGAGATCCTCCTTTAAGCTTCATCAGCGTCATGGCTTCATCTCCGAATAGTAATCTGAAAGGAGTAAAACTTGTGTACCTTGCTTGAGTGGTCCGAATGGACCATAAAATCTTCGAGAGCTCTTCGGTACTTAGTCCCTTTGCCAATCCAACTATCCTTCGATTCAGGCCTGATAAAATGTTACCTCTAGCTTGCTCGACGGCTCCATTAGATTGAGGATGACGAAGAGCTGCAAACACATTTCTATGCCAAGACTTTTATAGAACTCTCTAAAGTGTTCATCATCAAATTGGGTGCCATTGTCGATTGTTAGCTGTCGAGGCACTCCGAACCTGCATATAATATTCTGCCAGAAGAATTTTTGTACATTTTTTGATGTGATAGCTGTGAGGGGTTCTACTTCGACCCACTTGGGAAAATATTCAATAGCTACCACCGCAAATTTAAACTTCCTTTTCCATTGGAAAGGGGCCAATGAGATCCATGCTGCATCTGGCCATGGGCCAAACTGGAGCAATAACTTGAAGAGGTGTTGGCGGACGATGACATCGTCTTCCCATTCATTGACAACCTTGGCAAGTACGGACCAAGGCCTCCGCATTAGCTACTATTGTAGGCCAATAAAGCTCCTGGCGAAGTGTTTTTCCTGCCAAAGCTCAAGGTGCAAGATGGCTACCACAAAGGCCTTCATGAATTTCTTGGAGTATATGTTCGCCTTCAGCTTGAGAAATACATCAGACTAGGGGGGAACATACTTTGGCCTTGTAAAGAATACCATTGATAATGCGATAATTCTAGACTCTCAATTGCAATCTTGAAAGCTTCGGGCCTTCGGGTAAGTTGGCTTCGCCTTGCAGTAATTCCATAATTGAACTCCGCCAGTCTATGTTCAGAATGCAAAGGACCTATGCAGGAGGGAGTTTGGGGACCGAAGGGGAAGTAAGCTCTCATAAAAAGCCCCTTCCAGAATATCTATGGCTCTGGCTGCAGCTTTTGCCAGGATATCAGCTTGTGCATTGTCAGCTCTTGGTATACTTCAGACAGAAATCCCTTTGAATGCCTCTTCGATCTTACGGATCTCTTCGAGATATTTAGCAAGTTGCGGATGCCTGGCTTGAAAACTTTTATCAATGTGCCCTGCTACAATTTGAGAATCTGTTTTTATAACAACTCTTGTAGCACCAGAGCACGCGCCTAGCGATGACCTAGCAAAATTCCTTCGTACTCCACAATATTATTGGTGGACTTAAAATTGAGTCTTGCAGAGTACATTGCTCTTTGTCCAGAAGGTGAAATTATCACTGCTCCAACGCCTGCTCTGGACGCTTGAAAAGCTCCATCAGAGTATATGGTCCATATTCCTTCGCTTGTTTTTTTCGGAGCCCAAACTACAGACGGAGTCCATTCTGCTACAAAATCTACCACCACTTGTGACTTGATTGTTGTCCTTGCTACAAAGGAGATGCCGAAGGGTGCTAGCTCGATGGCCAATTTTCCAATCCTCCCTGTAGAATCTTTGCTTCGAAGCATATCTCCCAAAGGATAAGAAGTTGGTACAATTACATTATGCGTTAAGAAATATGTCATAGTTTCCTTGAAGCCATCACCAGAGCATAAGTGATTTTTTCTAGTTGGAGTATCTTGTTTTTGCTCCGAATAAAGCTTCAGATACAAATTATACTGGATTTTGTACCAACTTCCCATTGAAATCCACTTCTCGAACAAGGACCACACTGACAGCGGATCCCGTAGCTGCAAGATAAAGAGAAGGGTTTCATCTGTCGTGGGCATAGTGAGTGTTGCGAGGTTACTGAGATATCTTTAATATCGTCAAAACTATTTTGGCACTCCAGTGTCCATGCAAAATCTTCGTCCCTTTCAAGGCTTTGAATATGGGGAGGCTTCGCTCTACAGACGTTGCTAGAAATCTTCTAAGTGTTGCAAGGCATCTAGTAAGCTTCTGAACCCATTTTAAATTTTCTGGTGGAGCCATTCTTTGCAGTGCAGTTATTTGAGTTGGGCTAGCTTCGATTCTCCTGCTCAAAACTAGATATCCTAATAGTTTCCCAGCTTGAGACCCGAAGATACATTTTTTGGGGTTGAGGCGAACTCCACATGCTCGGAGGTTCTCAAATGTTTTTGCTATGTCTAGACTACGTTGGTGCTTTAAAGCACTCTTTATTACAATGTCATCCATATAAGCTTCGACATTACGACCGATTTGGTGACCTAGAGCCTTAGCAATTAATCTTGAAAAAGTTACCCTAGCATTTATTAAACCAAAGGGCATTCTTACATAGCAAAAGACTCCCGAAGGAGTTACAAAGCTTATTTTGATTTCATCTTCGCGTTTTAACCATATTTTATGATACCCGGAATACGCATCGAGGAAACTCAAGAGCTCCGAACCAGTCGTGGAGTCAACTAACTGATCAATGCGGGGCTTGGGGTCGGGGTCACGTGGGCATGCTTTATTCAAGGATGTAAAATCAATGCACATGCGCCATTTCCTAGAAGCCTTCTTCTTGATGAAGACTGGGTTCGCTAACCACTCTGTGGCGTAAAAGATTACGCTAACAGGTTTCGAGAGATTAGAAACTAACAAACGAAGTGTTGTGAGTAAACTGTTTCAAGCCTCCGAATTGGATAATAGCTCAGAACAGTTCGAAGATGTGTATTGAATAACTCAATATTCGGTCCCCATTACAGGGTAAAACACGGGGTATTTATAGGCCCAAGCATTAAGGAAAAGACCCTTTTACCCTCTAGTACAACCGACATAGTGGAACTATCGGTACCCTTAATAGGGCTAAAATTGTAAAAGACTAATCTAATGAGAAAGAAGATAAGTCTTCCATCCTAGCTGGCAAAGAAACTCTCTGAAGAGTCCATGTTCGAAGATATACTTCGAATTGGAGTTCGCCCTCATCCTTCGAACTGGATCCCATGTATTCCCGAAGTTAGACACTGAAACCTTGATTAAATCACCTGCCTTGTGTCTTGTTGCAACAACAGCTCTGAGGATGAAATATTTTTCCCCAACAGTAGCCCCTCGAATACGCTTCTCTGCTAGATCTGTAATGTTACGAGAGCATATACACAAGAAAAATAATCATGCGCAGAGGTTAACAGATTTAATCAACCTCCAAAATATGCGGGGATTCAAAACTTCGAATCAACTTCTAAGAAAACTATACTCGATGTATTTTAGAATTAATTAAGAAGTCTGAATGCCTTTTTTTTTTACTCAGAAGAAATAGCCGTTGGCATTTTCTTCCGGCGGAAGTTACGTGAGGCGTTAACTTCGCAAAGGTAACGGTCAGGAAGCCAAACGGCAAACACAAATGGTAAAAATCGTGGCCTGGGCTATAAATAAAGGGTCGAGCCCTTCTCGAGTACTCTTCTCACCGCTTTAGTGCAAACAACCCTAACTTTCATCTTTCTTCTTGAGCAACCAAGCGATTCCATGGCAGCACCAATGGCGGCGCCAAGAAGAAATCCCCAAAATGTTGTTGTGCTCACGATCTCCTTCCAGCGTCATTGAAGTATGCGGGCCAATATTACCAACTGGGACCGTCAACCTACAAGAGGGAGTCGCTCGCAGCGCAATAGAAGGAAAGAGGCAATTCCTTCGCCAAGGCCCAGAGAAGTGGTAGTCTTCGAAGCCTTCTTCGAAGCAGGATTAGGGCTTCCGGTAGTCGACTTCCTATCGGATGTACTAGACTTATTCCATGTCACTCTCCCCCTACTTTCTCCGAACGCGATAGCACACCTTTGCCATCTTCGAATGGGCATTGCGAGCCGAAGGTTGCGAAGGAAGAGCAGAGATCTTCGCAGCACTGCACAGAGCTTTTTGCCAACCAAGACCTTTGTAGGCTCCGGAGGTGAGAAGATCGTGATAGCCTTCGGGAGCATTAACTTCTGACTTCGAGATGAATATGCTCTTTGATTCCAGCTAAGGCTATCAATGCCAGATGGTATACAGATTTGATCCTCCGGTGGTTTTTATGCGAAGTTGGGGCAGGGAGCCGCCTAGCCGACCTCTACAAGACATATAACTTCCGGAGGGAAGCCCTTGTCACTCAGATCTAGGCCAGCTCGAAGCTCGCCTCAGCCTACTTCAACGAATTAGCCACCGCCTGAGCAAGCGGGACCTGGCGGAGGAGTTCATCGGGACTTCAAACTCCTCCTCTGATGGCCAACTAGCCTATCACCTTTGAAGAAGATCCGGAGGGCGGCCTCTGAAAGATCTCTTCGACATCCGAGCCCTGCAGGTAACTTTGAAAATAACACGTTTCATATATATTTGTTCGATGAAATGACTAATACAACTTATCTTTTAGCTTCCCTAACTCCCATGACTTCGGAGAAAATTGTGCGAGCTTCGGAGAAGATTCTGGGAATTCCACCTCTGGCCGAGAAGGAATGGAGAAAGAATCTAGTGGGTACTTGGGAATGGTTCAAACCGAGTATGGGGGCTACTCGGAGTTGTTCCCCCTCCTCTTCTGGAATGGGTGCCTTCAGAACAAGGCCCAAAGAAAAGGAAGGCGGAAGTTGGTACCTTAGCCCCTTCCAAGACTTCGTCAAAGAAGGTAGCCCGAAAACCAAGAACTAGAGCGCCTTCAAGTCCGATGGCTTCGGTCTCCGAATCCTCAGAGGATGAAGGAAGAATCCTCATCGACCTGATTGACAAGGATGAAACCCATGCAGATGTAAGCACTACGATGCTGCAAACGTGTCGGATGTTCCAAACAGCCCCGGCAGGCTGGGACTTCTGCAATCCAGCCAGACTTGCCACGTGAAGCCCCTGTGACTGAAACAAAGTCGAGGCTGCTGCTGATCCAGCTTCAAATCCGAACGATGTGGTGACTGTAACTCAAGAGAGGCTTCTACAGTCAACCCTTCGGCTTTACGCTTTGACTCGGACGAAGACTTCAGGGTGGCCTTCGATCCTCCGAATAACCCGTACTCACTCGCCGACAGGACTTCGGAGGTAGACTTCGCATGAACCCTTTTGTTCTTTTTCCTGTAAAATTATGCAATACAATACCTTGGTCTTGGCAGGGTCTGCTCCTATGGAAGTGACTCCTCCCAAAGATACCACTCCTGAAGCCTCAACCTCTCCAACGTCGATTCCAGAAGTCGCACATATGGGACCTGGAAAAGGTAAAGGCAAAATGGACCCCTTCCCTGCTCCGAATTCAGGATTAACTCCGTCTGAATCAACAGACGAGGTCAATCTACGGAGGGGGGCCAATCTACCGAAGTCTCTGAAGATGTGGCACAGCGCTCCGACCCCTCGCCGAACGAAGACGATCAGAGGGACTTGTCCATGCTCCCCTCCTAGCTCCTTTCTTGGAGCGAAGGACCGGATTTCGGGCCCTGCTCGAGCCTTTGGATCGAGCCAACCGCGAAGTTGGGGGAACAGACTTGGTGGCCATCCTTAGTGAAGCTAAGGGTTCGGAGCTCAATGCCACCTTGGAACGGGCAGCATACCAGGTACGAAGTATCTGCAAAACAAAATTAATCTCCCTACAAATAATTTCTCACCTTGCTTTTCCTCTTCGCAGCAAATAGTTTTGGCCCGAGCTGCGGCTGTCTCAAACAAGCGCGGAAGCCTTCGCCTTCAGGAGGAAATTACTGCTCTCTAGAGGAATCTTAACATCTCTGAAGGTAGAGTTTCCCACTTGGATGAAATGGTTTCAGCGGAGCGAAGGGCTAGGCAAAACTTGGAGGCTGCCAATAAAAAGCTCGAAGCAGAACAAATCGTGCTTGGCAGAGAGAAAGATGCGGGCAGAACACGCTACGGTGGGGCTGAGCTTGTCAAGCTCCAGGAAAAAAGGTTAAAGCTATGGAGGAGTCTAGCAACTTGCTTAGCCAGAAGAGCTCCGTGGCTACGGAGGCAGCTAGGATCTCCGCTGTGGTAGATGAGTTGACTTCGTAAAAAAATTCTTTAATTGAAGATAAGGTGAAATCGGAGAAGGTGGCTGCGGAAGTCATGACACATCTCCTAAGTGTTTTAGAGTACTTCGGTACTACTGGGACACTTCCTTCAAATGACAACATCCCCCTGCTGCGATGGCTAAAAATAATCCAAGGAGCTGCGAAGACGATGAAGACAAAACCATTCGGTATGGAGAAATCTCCAGACAAGTGGCTACTCTCGGAGTACTTCGCTACTACGAAGATCTGGGATTATCGATAACACCGGACTCGGGGCAGCTCCCATTACCTTCGATGAGAACCATCTTCTAAATCCTTCTGAGGATGTGGCCGCAGCCTGCCAGGTCTTCCAAGCTTCGTGGAGAGCCGAAGGTCACACTGCGATAAAGGCTTGGATCGATGAAGGGCAACGTCAGAAGCAAGCTCGGTCGCAAGCCTCGAGCGCCAGCCTCCCGCCAACCCGCAGGTCTAGCTTTGTTCTAGGATCCAACTATGTAAAAAATCATGCTTTCATACATTATGAATGAAAATTTACTTATCATGTTTTTAGGCTTCTCAACCTCATATAGATGATGTCGAAGTGTTAAACATTACTGAAACTCCGCCTGCTATGGGCTACCTTCGATCTTTTAAAACTTCATAAACGACCTCGATTTTTAATTCCTCGAGATAGCTCGGTGCAATTGCGCCCGAAATGTGTAAAGATATACTATCTTATATTAAAGAGGAAGAAAAAGAGGTTAACTTTAAAACGTCATCTTCTGAAGACTTGCATGGTCTGAGGATGAAGGTATTGCTGAAGATCAAGGAAAAAACTTGAAGAACTCGAAGCTAGGAAAGAAGCTCCGAATGGGACGTCGAACTTGGGCTGGACTTCACAGAACAGAAAGATTTTAGAGATTGAAAGGAGGTAGAAGAGTTAAACGCAAGTTATTAGAACTCCCGGCTCTGGAACTAGTCTTTCCAACCTTAGCAGTAGCTCTAGAGATCGAAGGGGTCTTCGATTCCTTATCGGCATATACACCGATTTTTCGTGATGTAATTGCAATTTGTCTCGGACTGATAAATATCGATTTTGTAAAATTGTCTCCCTACTTCCCAGCCCCTCTTTGGGCGTAAGAAACTTCGACGTTATCCTCGAAGATGGTAGAGCGCAAGAAAACTTAGGAGTACAATTTTGGGGGCTCGGAGCACTCAACAACTTAAAGATTAATTAAAATTTTACACAACATTTTTGACTACTTGGAGTCTGAAAACTGGTAATTTGTACCTTTTGTTTTGAAAGAAGTCTCCTCGGACAACTTTTTGGACACTTTAGTGGCCCAAACGATTGGTCACTTTGGACTCTTTTTACAGATATTCGAAGCTTATCAGCTCAAACTCTGTTTTGTTTTGGCCTCCTTCGGCTCTTTTTGCGAATGCTATCAAACCGGTGGTTTGGAATTCGCAGTGGTCTCCTTCTATGCTTTTACGGAGCTTTCAGCCGGAGCTTGGAATACGCATTATTTGGTCTCCTTCGACTCTTTTACGGATGCTTTCAAGCCGGTGGCTCGGAACCCGTTTTTCAGTGACTTTCCACCTCGTCGGAAGCTTCGAACCAGTGGTTAGAAGTCCGAAAATTGGTTCAAATTAATGACACTTCATCCCAGCCACTTTCGTCCTTCCAGTGCGTCCACTAGAAAGTAAGAAATTGTTTGAGAGGTAGGCATTATCTGAACCCTGAACTTTATTAATTCAGAAGGTGTTTACAAATGATTACAAGGAGCCCCTATGCGAAATATCGCTTTAAGTGCTCCGCATGCCATGTATGTGTTAACTCTTCACCTTCTAAAGCAGCTAACTTAAAGAACTAGGGCGCCCTGAGCGGACAATTATGTATGGACCTTCCCACTTATTTCCTAATTTTCCTAGCGCTATAATACTTCGCAAAACAAGCTGACTTGGCTTAATGTCGTTAATCTTGATTTTCGGGTCGAACCAAGTCTTCGTCTGCTGCTGATACTTTGAAAAATTGGTGACAGCTCGAAGTCTTCTCTCTTCTGTTAAATCCAGCGAAGTTTGTCTTTCTGCTTCTGTTTCCGGTTCGGTGCTGTGCAGAGGATCCTCCTTTGAGCTCCTTTGGCGTCATAGCTTCATCTCCGAATAATAGTCTGAAGGGAGTGAAAGCTGTGGACCTCGTTTGAGTGGTCCGAATGGACCATAGAATCTTCGGGAGCTCTTCGGTCACAATACTTTTGCCAATCCCACTATTCTTCGATTCAGCCCTGACAAAATATACCATTGGCTCTTTCCAAGCTCTGTTAGACTGAGGATGTCGCACTGCAGCAAAGGCATAATTGGATGCCTAAATCTTCACAAAATTTCCTGAAGGGTTCTGCATCGAATTGTGTTCCATTGTCAACTGTCAGCTGCGAGGCACTCCAAACCGGCATATGATATTTTTCCAGAAGAATTTTTGTACATTATTCGAAGTGATAGCTGTTAGGGGCTCTTCTTCTACCCACTTGGAAAAATACTCAATTTCTACCACTGCGAATTTCAAATTCCTTTTGCTATCGGGAAGGGACCAATAAGATCCATGCCCCATCTGGCCATGGGCCATACTGGAGCAATGACTTTGAAGAGTTGTTTGGTGGCGATGACATCTTCGTCCCATCCACTAACATCCTTGGCAGGTGCGGACTAAGTTCTCTGCATCGGCTACTATTGTAGGCCAATAAAGCCCCTGGCGAAGTGTCTTTCCTGCCAGGCTCGAGGGCCAGATGGCTACCGCAGAGTCCTATCATGATTTCTTGACGAATTTCTTGACCTTCGGCTTGAGATATATATCGGAGCAGAGGGGAACATACTCCGGTCTTGTACAAAATACCGTTGATTATATCATAATTCCCGAATTCTGAGTTTTAACCTCGAAAGTTGTGGCCCTTCAAATAAACTTGCTTCTCCTTGCAACAATTCCATAATTGAATTTCGCAATCTGTACTTGGAATGCAAAGGATTTCCGCATAAGGAATTTGTGGCACCGAAGGTGTACTGAGTTCTTCGTAAAAGCCTCTTCTGGAATGTCCATAGCTCCGGCTGCAGCTTTTGCCAAAATACCAGCTTGCGCATTTTCTGCTCTGGGTATACTCCTGAATGGAAATCCCTTTAAATGCTGCTTCAATCTTACGATTCTTCCAAATATTTTGCAAGCTGTGGATGCTGAACTTGAAAACTCTTGTCTACGTGCCCTGCTACAATTTGAGAATCTAGTCTTATAACAACTCTTGTAGACCCTAGAGCACGTGCCTTTCGAAGTCCTAGTAAATTCCTTCATACTCCACTGTATTATTGGTGGATTTAAAGTTGAGTCTTGTGGAGTACATTGCCTTTGTCCATGAAGGCGAAATTATCACGGCTTCGACACCTGCTCCAGATGCTTGGAAAGCTCCATCAGAGTAAATGGTCCAAATTCCTTCACTTGGTTTCTCTGGAGCCCATGCTGCAGGGGGAGTCCACTCTACCACAAAGTCCGCCAACACTTGTGACTTATTGTTGTCCTTCCCCGAGGATATGCCGAAGGGTGCTAATTCAACGGCCCACTTCCCAATTCTTCCTGGTGGAATCCTTACTTCGGAGCATATCTCCCAAGGGATATGAAGTTGGTACAAATTACATTATGCACCAAGAATAATGCCTTAACTTCCTCGAGCCATTATCAGAGAATAAGTGGAACTTCTCAAGCTCGGAATATCTTGTTTTTGACTCCGGACAATGCTTCGGATACAAAATAGACTTGATCTGTACCAACTTCCCGTTGAAATCAACCTCTCTACAAGGACTGCACTTACAGCTAGAGCCAATGTAGCTGCAAGGTAGAGGAGTAGGGTTTTCATCTGCAATAGTGCACCACAATGAGTGGTGCCATCCTTTGCAACGCAGTTAGTTTGAGTGGGGCTAGCTTTGATCCCTCTTCTTGAAACTAGAGACCCTAACAATTTCCAACCTGCGCCCCGAAGATACATTTTTCGGGGTTAAGACGGATCCCACATGCCCGAAGGCTATTAATGTTTCTGCTAAGTCTAGGCTATGTTGGTGCTTAAAGCACCTCTTTATTACAATATCATCCATATAAGCCTACATTGCGGCCTAGTTGATGACCTAGAGCCTTAGCAATTACCTTGAAAAAAGTAGCCCCAGCATTTCTTAGGCCAAAGGCATTCTTACATAACAGAAGACTCCCGAGGAGTTACAAAGCTTGTCTTGATTTCATCTTCGCGCTTTAGACAATTGATGATAGCGGAATACGCATCGAGGAAGCTTAATAACTCCGAACCAGCAGTAGAGTCAACCAATTGATCAATTCGGGGCATGGGGGAGGGGTCACGGGGGCATGCTTTTTTCAAAGATGTAAGTCAATACACATGCGCCACGTCCCGGAAGATTTCTTCCTAACGAAGACTGGGTTGGCTAGCCACTCCGTATGAGCTACCATCTCTGATAATCCCAGCCTTCAGCAGCTTTTCAACTTCATCTTAGCGAGAATAACCCTCTCCGTAGACAGCATCCGGAGTCCTTGCCGAACAGGCCGAGCCTTCGGGTTCACAAGTAAACTGTGCTCAATAATATCCCAACTGACTCCGGTGATGTCTTCATCAGACCAAGCAAAGACATCTAAATTCTCCTCAACTACTTTCTCTAATGAAGTAGCGACTTCTGGAGGCAAGTCCTTGCCAAACTGATCTCCGAAAATAGTGAGCACTCCCGCCTGTGTGGGCATCTTCATACATAGTAATTATGATGCGCCACAACTCCAAATTGATTCAACATGCCCCTTCCGAAGATAACATTATATGCATAGGGGCATCCACAACATCAAAAATCACTTCCTCCATCCTGGCCAGTAGCCCCTCTCCGAAAGTAACATCCAGGCCAATTGGCCGAGGGCATCGAGAGGGGGGCCTGCGAAAGCCTTGCAAAGGACGAGCTGCTGGAAGAAGATGCTTCTTGGAGATGCAGAGTTGATCAAAAGCTTGGACAAAGATATTATCTATCGAACTCCCTCTGTCGATTAGCACTTCTCCGGACTTCGGTCCCTACTATGTCGGCAGTGATGACAAGTGGGGTCTGCAGGTGGAAACTTTATGTCAGCTGCATCATCTACAGAAAAAGATATCGGCCCATGGGACCATTCAGGCATAGCAACTGCGGACGATGAAAGTTCCAATATGGCCCACTTCTCTGACATATTCTCTTCTCTGCCTCTATCGACATACTTCCGACGGTCCCCTCCTCCAGAGATGGGGAGGACTACTCTTTTCCCTCGATCTTGACCATCTTCCTGTTTCGGAGGTGGCATAACATTGACCACAGAAGGCTGTCTTGTAGGATCGAAGTCCTCTCTATCCGCGCCACAGCCTGGACAGGCTCTGGATGCACCTCGTTCGGAACTCGGTCAGTAGTGCCTCGACCCGAAGTTTTTTCCAGGTACTCGCCTATTAAAGCGAGTATAGATTTACACGCATTAGTCCGCGTGACTTCGATTCTCACCATGGACATAGCAGAAAAAGGCCTGGGCTTTTGCCAACGGTTTCCCTAGCGGCCTCCAGCCACTGGTCTTGCTTCCTGAAGGCCCGCGAAATCCTTGGGGCAAATTTCTGTGGGGTGCAATGTTTAAGACTTCTGAACGAGGATGCTTTTGCCCCCGATGCCTGTCGTGCTGAGCTTCGAAACTAGGCCCCTGTGGCTGTGTTGAAGTCTTCACTTCCAACTTAACTTCTTGCAGGATTGTCGGAGTTGCGGCAGTTCTCCGAAGCCATCCCTCTTCTGACCTTGCATACTCTTTGAAGTAAGACATCAACTGGGCAACAGAAGATATCTGCTTCCGGTGAAGTTATCAAGGAGGCCTACGGTGGGTAACTCCCTCTTGAGCTGCGTCAACTACAGAAGATGTAGTTAACCCTCGAATTTGCGACATCGTATGGGCGAAGCGCTTGAAATATTGCCTTAAAGTCTCTCCAGGGAGCTGCTTCACCTGGAAAAGACTTCCGGTTGACATTGGGGGTACGAAGGTACCCTGAAAATTTATTATGAGCTTCTTCCTTAATTGCTCCCAGGTGCTGATTGACCCTGGCTTCAAAGACGAAAACCACCGCAGTGCCACTCCTTCAAGAGCTAGAGGGAAACATTTGGCCATGGTGTCTCGCACTCCTCCACTGGCCTCAATTGCTAGTGCATAAGAACGGGAGAACTCCCCAGGGTCTTCGTCTCCGGCATACTTACAAAGCTTCGATGTTTAAACTTAGGATCGAAGCGCACTTTCTGTAGCTCTAGAAGCAGCAGAGATTCAGTGTCGAAGGAAGCGTTCTCCGGGGCTTCGGGATAATGAACTTCATCGTCTTCGGGCACATCGGGAATGACTGGGGTGGCTTGAGGATGAAGCCTATCTACGGGTTCTTGTCGCCACATCGCTAACCTTCAGCTTGGAAGACTGGCCATTTGAGCGGCCTATCACCAAGACCGTCTTCATCTCCTCGGAAGGACCTTCCGAGTCTTGAGACCTGTATGCATTGGTTCGAAGCAGAACTTGAGGTGGAAGAGGAACTCCGGTTGGCCGAAGTATGGATGGAGTTGGGGGAGGAACTCCGTATGCTCGGGGAAGGGGAGTTCCTTCCAGAGTATGAGGTGGAGGAAATGTCGAAGGTCCTCCGGCCTTCAAATGTGTTTGAAGATCTTGCTTGGAAGTCCGAGGGGACCTCCGGATAGGGCTACCACCTGACTCCGCTTGGGAGGCATGGTTTAAAACTTGGTAGAGAATGAAGTTTCTTGGACTAAGTTCCCCACGGACGGCACCAACTGTGGCGTAAAGATTACGGCTAACAGGTTTCGAGAGATTAGAAACTAACAAATGAAGTGTTTGTGAGTAAACTGTTTCAAGCCTCCGAATTGGATAATAGCTCAGAACAGTTTGAAGATATGTATTGAATAACTCAATATTCGGTCCCCATTACAGGGTAAAACAGGGGGTATTTATAGGCCCAAACATTAAGGAAAAGACCCTTTTACCCCTCTATTACAACCGACATAGTGGCAAACTATTCGGTACCCTTAATAGGGCTAAAATGATAAAGACTAATCTAAGGAGAAAGAAGTTAAGTCTTCCATCCTAGCTGGCAAAGAAACTCTCTGAAGAGTCCATGTTCGAAGATATACTTCGAACTAGAGTTCGCCCTCATCCTTCGAACTGGATCCCATGTATTCCCGAAGTTAGACGCTGAAAACCTTTGATTAAATTACCTGCCTTTGTCTTGTTGCAACAACGGCTCTGAGGATGAATTATTTTTCCCCACACACACTCCGTATGAGCCACATTTCTGATAATCCGAGCCTTCAGCATTTTGCAACTTCTGCCATAGCAAGGTTTGCCCTCTCTGCTTATAATTTACGGAGCCCCTTCTGAATACGTAGAACCCTTGGGTTTACAAGCAAACTATGCTCAATAATATTTTGGTTAACTACTTCTTCGAGTGAAGTAGTGATTTCCGAAGGCAATTCTTTGCCAACCAGGAAGGGATAGTCTTTACAGTCCTTTACAATAATATTGGTTATAATTTCTCCTACGGGGCTTGGCCTTGGAAAGGATATCTTTGAAGATTCACTTGATGCAGGGATATCCTCTGAATGGTCTTGCACATTATACACTTGTCTTGGATCAAGAGGTGGGCCATGACCATACTCTGCCCTTCGTGCATCGACATTGATTTGACATGCCCCTTCCGAAGATGACATTATAAGCGTAAGGGGCATCGACAACATCAAAAAATCACTTTCCTCCATTCTTGCCAACAGCCCCTCTCCGAAGGCAACCTCAAGACCTATTTGGCAGAGGGCATCAAGAGAAGGTCCTGCGATGCCTTGAAAGGGACGAGCTGCTGGGAGGAGATGCTTCCGGGAGATACAAAGCCTGGTCGAAGGCCTGAACAAAGATAATATCTACAGAACTTCCACCATCGACCAATACTATCCGAACTTCTGTCCCTACAATATCAGCAGTGATGACAAGGGATCCACATGGGGGAATTTTATACCTGTAGCATCACCTATAGAAAAAGATATTGGTACGTGGGACCACTCAAGCATTTCATCTGCTGACGAAGAGGTCCCGATATGGCCTACTTCATGAACATACTCCCTCTATTGTCTTTTTGACATGCTGCTCAAGGTTCCTCCTCTGGAGATGGGAAGAACCACTATTTGCCCTAGTCTTGATTATCTTCTTGCTTCGGAGGTGGCATAACACTGGCCACCAGAGGTTGTCTTGGCGATCGAAGTTTTCTACATGTACGACAGCCTGTACTGGCTCCGGACGTCCCTCGGGAGGGGCTCAGTCAGTAATGCCTTCGACCAGAGCTCCTTTCAAGGTACTCGCTTCTTAAGCTAGTATAGACTTCCATGCATCGTTAGCATGGCTTCGGTTTTCATCATGAACACAGCAAAAGAAGTTCTGGCCTTGCCAACCGGCTTCCCTGGCAGCCTCCAACCACTGACCTTGTTTCCTGAAGCTTGTGGATTCTTGGGGGAAAATTTTTGCGGAGAAGGAGCAATGTTCAGGACTTCAGAGCGAGGATGCTTCTACCCTCGGTGCCTTTCATGCTGGTTGTCGAAGGTTGGGCCCTTGCGAAGGTGTTGAAGTTTTCACTTCTAGCTTAACTTCTTGGATAATTGGTGAATACGAGGTTGTTCTTCGGAGCCATCCTTGCTCCGACCTAGCATACTCCTGAAAATAAACAATTAATTGCGCTACGGAGGATATATGCTTTCGGTGAAGCTTGTCAAGGAGGCCTGCATTAGTGACTCCTTCTCGGGTTGCATCGACCATGTATGATGCAGACAGTCCTCTTATCTGTGACTTCGTATGAGCGAAGCACATAAAGAACTGCCTCAAAGTTTCTCTAGGTTGTTGCTTCACCTGAAAGAGACTTCTAGTAGACATAGGGGGCATAAAAGTACCGTGGAAGTTGCTTATGATTTTTTTCTTAGCTATTCCCAAGATTTAATTCATCCTGGCTTCAAAGACCAGAACCAACGCAAAGCAACTCCTTCAAGTGCAAGGGGAAAGCATTTTCCTTTGTATCTCGAACCCCTCCGCTGGTTAAATGCTAAGGCATATGAACGAGAGAACTCTCCTAGATCTTCTTCCCAGAGTACTACAGAGCTTCGAAGATTTGAACTTGGGGTCGAAGCGCACTTTTTGCAAGTGAGGGTGCAGCGGAGATTCGCTATCAAAAGAAGAATTCTTAGGGGCTTCGGGATAAAAAGCGAGGTCATCGTCTTGAGGCACCTCCGGAATGACAGGGGTAGCTTGGGACGTAGCCTATCTGTAGCTTCCTGCCTCCACCTTGTCACTTCGGCTTGAAGATTGGCCATCTGGGTTGCCACATCATCAAGGCGGTCTTCATTTCTTCCGGAAGGAGCTTCCGAGTCTTGAGAATTGAATAAGTCAGTTTGGAGTACAGTCGAAGCTACAAGAGAGGCTCCATCGGTTTGAAGCATAGACGGAGTCCATGAAGGGGCTTCGTATGTTCGAGGAAGAGTATTCATTTTAGGGGTCTGAGGTGGGGGAACTACAGAAGGTCCTCCGACCTCAACAGTATTCAAATATCTCACTCTAGAGGTCCGAGGGGACCTTCAAAGTGGACTGCCACCTATGCTCAGTTTAGGAGGCATGGCTCTAGAAAGAAATTGGTAGAGAACAAAGTTTTCATACAAGGTTTCCCACGGACGGCGCTAACTGTTGGTGTAAAATATTACGCTAATAGTTTAAGAAACTGTATGTGTGAAAAACGAAGTGTTTGTGAAAGCGGACTATCTCAAGCATCCGAATAGGATAATAGCTCGAAGTAGTTCGAAGTTATGTATTGAATATCTGAGTATTCGATACCCTTTACATAGTGAGAAGGGTATTTATAGACCAAATAATAAAGGAAAAGACTCCTTTACCCTCTAATTACAACCGACTAAGAGATACCATTGAATACTCTTCATAGGGGTAAAAAGGTAAAAGACTAATTTAATCAGAAAGAAGATAAATCATTTATCCTTGTTGCCAACACTCCTTCGGGTGTAAGGACTTCAGGAGACTTCGTTATGCCGAAGCCTTAACGGAGGTCTTCGCTGTATAATACTTCGAATATAGCACAACTCCAATACTTTTAAGATCTTCGAAGACAAAGCTTCTAACTTCACCTCTTCTGCTGGTATCTACTAGGGAACGTTCTTGACCTCTAGAGGATGAAATATTTCCCCCCAACAATTATGATGAAACATTTTCGTTCGTCGCTATGTGAGAAACCAAGGGTTGGTTTCGGAGTCTGTGATGAGTGATTGACAGATTTTACCGTCGGTTTCGATGGGGTCCCTCCGAAGGGGTTCGGAGGTTGGTTCTCCGAAGGTGTTCGAAGGCTGTTTCGCCAAAGGGTTCGGTGGTTTTGGTTGCTGCAGCTGTTGTAGTGGAGTGTGCTTGTCAGAGGGGTCCGACGGTACACGATGACTGGGCTGTACCGAAGGTCTCGGTATTTGGGCGGTACACTGGAGTGTGTACCGAAGGTTGCTTACCCGGAGAGGTCTCCGGGGTACTGGAAACACTTGTCTGCTTGTCTGTGGTTCGCAAGGGACTTCGGAGGCGACGGACGGTTCGTAGCAAGTGAACCTGGGTCAAGCGGGAGGCTTGATGCAGGGGAGCAGGGAGCTCTGTAACGAAGGTTGCGAAGGGGTCAAGGTCGGACCTCGGGTCGAGGTGCGCCAGGAGAAGGCAGTAAGTGCGGAGCGTGGCTCCGGGTGAAGGTACTCCGAGACAAAGTCCTCGGAGGTGAGGCACTTCGAAGGGTACTCCGGAAGGAGTGACTTCGGAGTATGGTGGATCAAGTCCTCAGCAGAGGCAAGGTGTTCAAAGTGTGCTCCAGAGGGAGACACTCGAAGGTTAACCCGACGAAGGGTCTTATAAGTCGAGGTGCATCAAGGCATGGTCCGGGTGAGGCTCGTCGAGGAGTGTGCTCGGGAGAGACACTGCAACGAAGTGCTCATGGAATGCTTCATGCGGAGGCCTTGGACGAATGAGGGACTTCGAAGGTGGTACTCCGAAGGTGGGGCTTCGAGTGAAGCAGGTTTCGGAGCAAGGCAGGCAACCGGAGCGAGGTTGACTTGAGGTACTTCGCCATGCATGGTTTCGGTACAACGGACTGACGGAGTTCGAGCTGGGAGAAGCTGCGAAGCCGTGGTGATCCACTCCGAAGGTGTTGGTGCGAAGGCCCAAGGGCTTTGACGGCTTCGGCTCAAAACCGTCACTGTATCAAGGCAGACTTCGGTGAAGCGAAGGCCATCAGGCTCAAGGCTTCTCACCGAAGCTACCGCACCCCTCACGTGCGAAGGGGGGCTTCAGAAGGGTCCAAGACTGTAAAGGTTGACAGTGTCTGCTCTGCGAAAAGCTGACGCTGTCCCTCTGCAAAGCTGACAAGAGAAGCCTCCAAATAAAGTAGACTACCTTTTGTACCCCTCTGTTCTGATGAGACAAACCAATGTAAACCCTAGGGGCAAAGTAGTCAATTCACATGGGTGAATAGTGGCTATAAATAGTGGAGGCTGGGTAGGTCACATTTAACACTTTGAGCATTCATTGTAGAACTCCTGTGCTAGCCACCATACTCTGTATTCATCCTGTGAGTTCAATTTTTGTGTTCCCTGTTCAAGCATCGAAGTCTTGATTGTGTGTTCATTTTCTGCTGAGCTTGTTTGAATACCTCGCTGCATGCTTCGATCTCTTGTGTGTCACTTCGCTTGACTTGAGGTTGTGCACCAAAGCCTGTTGGGCGAAGTGTGTTTTGAGCTAAGTGTTTTTTTCAGTGTGTGTTCGCTCTGTGTAACTGGAGGCTAGACCTCTCTAATTACTAGCAAAGCCCTGATCGAAGCCCTTCTTTCTTCCTATGTCGAAGTCCTCGGCGAAGTCTGTTTAGTGTGCGTTTAGACCTTCGAAGTACGAAGCCCAGCACCAGTTGTTGTCGCTAAGTATTTGGTCAATGTCCTCAGAGGGTAGTCCGCTTCTTGCGAAGGGTGAAGTGCGAAGTCTGCTCGAAGCACCCTCTGTGCGGAGCCTGCACAGACTTAGCAGAGCTGATTTTTCGGGGTTGTGGGTGGAGCGAAGTCTTCTTGGCTTCGAACTTTTGCACCTTGCGAAGCCTGTATTCGGAGCTGTAAAATACCTCCAAACTAGAACTTCGAAGAGTGTGTTCGAAGCCTGTTCCGCAGAAGATAGTTTTAAAACAGAAGGCTATTTTAGTCTGAATTTTAAAAGCTCCCATTCACCCCCCCCCCCCTCTGGTCGCCGTTTCCGGTCCAACAATTGGTATCAGAGCAGGTTAAGATCACCAGTTGACCTTAACCAGTTTTGTGATCTGTTGGCGACATGGACAGAGTTAGTAAAATTCCTCTGTTCGATGGGACTGATTTGTATACTGGAAGGTGCGCATGGAGGCTTACCTGCTAAGCCAAGGAAATGCAATTTGGGAGATTGTGGACTCACAATACTCCATCCCTGAGACTCGCACCTCTCAAACAGAGAAAGATTAGTATAATGCCAACTCCAAGGCTAGAAACAAAACTGTTCATTGGTTTGAGCCGGAGTGAGTTTGATAGGGTGCAGCACCTTAGGACAGCTAGGGAAATTTGGACCACTCTCACTATTTTTCATGAGGGCTCTACTCAGATTAAGGCCAGGCGCCAAGCACATACAATCAACAGTATCAGTTGTTTGTGCAGGCACCTAGTGAATCTATAGATACCATGTTTTCTCGCTTCGATGCAATAGTGAGTAACTTGCGGTCCAACGGGACGCTTGCTTACAATGATCATGATAGGGCTATCAAGCTTCTCTATGCTCTTAATTGTAGCATATGGGAAGTGAAGATATCCAGCATTGAGGAGTCCGCAGGTTATGACACACTGACCTGTGATGAGCTCTTCAGCAAGCTGAAGTTCATAGAGATTGCCAAGGCATCTCTTGCAGTGCACATAAACTCTTTGCCACAGCCATTGGCATTGGTTTCTAGCACTAGCCGTGGCACCACTACAGACCCAAGCACATATGGTACTTGTGCTCCTGCAGATGGTTTGCTTTGTCCTCCCTGGTCTCCGTCACTAAGGAGCAGGTGGACACTCTGGATGATGATGAGCTTGCTCTCATTGCCAGAAGGTTCACCCGTTTCATCATGAGAGACAGGATCAGAGGAGAAGTGGTTTTAGTGGTTGTTTTAAGTGTGGCGACACTTCTCACATCAAGGCCAATTGCCCTAAACTCAAGAAGAGAGATGAGAGTGAGCGCCCTAAATACCACAAAAAGGAGAGGAAGCCTTTTGTGAGGGGAAAGCGTAGCAAGGTTGCTAAGAGAGTAGCCAAAGCCGCTTCCAGAGAATTTGTTGCTGCTCTTAGCGACATCGACACTTCCTCAACTAAGGAGTCGAGCTCTGAGGAGGAGGAGTCCCCAAGGAAGGAGGAGAAGAAGCACAAGAAGGGACGAGATTTCACCGGCCTTTGCTTCATGGCCGACAGCGATCACAGCGGCGATGAGCTTGACTCGTCTGAGGTACCACTATCCTATGACCAGCTTTCAATTAAACTAGATGAATTGAATGAAGTAGTTCTTGGTCAGGATAGATTACTTGTGCAAGCCGCTAGAGAAAGAAAAGACCTTAGACTTAGGATAGAATCTGTCTCTACTAATTATGCCACGCTTAAGTCTAGAGTTAATGATGCTGAATGTGAATCTTGTACTGTTGTCATGGGTGAGCTTGCTCAGTTGCGTTTGGTACATGCTCAAACTCTATCTGAGCTTGAGACTGCACAGAAGCAGCTTTTCATGGTGGATTCTAGTCATGATATAACTGAATGTATGAACTGCACTTTATTACGTGAGAGCATTGATTTGCGTTATAAGCATGTTCATGATTTAGAGGCTAGATTGGAGAGGGCCGGTAGTTCTAAGGATGTGCAGCCTATGTGTGACACTTGCATGACCCTTAAGGACCAGCTAGGCACTGTTAGAGAGCGAGTTGAAACCTCATGACTGAAAATGAATACCTTCTTTCTGTGGTTAACAAATGCACTGAGGGAAAGGGTAGGATGGACTTGCTCTTGGCCAAAACTAAGATGTGTGCTGACAGAGCAGGGTTAGCTCTATGTTTGGGTTTTGAGAGAATTCTTTCAGATAGTGAGAACAAAACTGTTTTTACCTCACCCACTACCCTAGAGAAAGAGAGAGCTCTGTTAGACACTCCATCAGCCAAAAGGCCTACCCGAACTCCAAAGAAAACCACTCCTCCCACAAAAAGAATTCCTCCCAAGAAAACCACTCAGTAGAAGCCCAAGGAGCCTATGAGAGTTGCTCCTATGACCCATGAGATTGGCCCTAGGAGAGTTTTTCATTGTTCCTACTGTCAGCGGGCGGGTCATTTGGTTGGGTTCTATTTTCGTCGCATCAAGGATGAGCGAGGCTCTCAGGCGATGAGTTATCAGGACATGCATTCCCCATCTTTAGGTATGCATGAGTCTGAGTTTTACTGTCGTCCTGTTTTCGAGGCTCCTCGTGCTTCTCGGAGAGGTTTTGCTCCTCGAGGTGTTCACCATGTTCCATATGGTGGTAGTCCCCGGGAGAGTAGCTTTGTACCTCGTCAGAGTAGGAGACCTCGTCATGTTGTTAGATCATAGCATGTAGGTAGACCTCGCACTTTGCATCATTCTGATTATCCTGTGCGTAGACAGTCTACTTTTACTGTGCCTACTACTCGTATCACCCAGTGCTGGATGCCTCGTCATATTTTCACTCACCCCAGCACTGAGCGATCGAGATTTTCTTATCATGTGTAGGCGACAGACCGAGGCTTGGAGGGCACGTGGATCATGGACTCCGGTTGTTCGCGCCATATGACCGGAGATGCAGCATGGTTCTCCAGCCTCACCACAACCAAGCAAAGGGAACATATCACCTTCGGGAACAATCGAAGGAGTAGAGTGAAAGGTAAAGGTGTGGTAAGAATTACCTCGAATTTCACTCTGAAAGATGTTGCTTTGGTTGAGAATTTGGGATACAATTTGCTTTCTGTATCTCAATTGCTTGATGAGGGCTTCAAAGTGCGATTCCATCGTTATACTTCGCAAGTACTCAATTCTGATGGCGTTGTGGTTTGTAAGATCTTTAGAGTTGGGAGAGTTTTTGGAGCTGATTTTCTGAGTCATTTGGTTCTTCTCATTGTCTTGTTGCACATTCTACTTCTGAGCTTTGGAAGTGGCATAAGAGACTAGGGCATATGAGCTTTGAGGTGCTCACTCGTCTGAGTGCCCTAGGTCTAATCCGAGGATTGCCCAAGCTCAAGTTCGAGAAGAATTTAGTTTGCACGCCTTGTCGACATGGAAAAATGATTGCTGCTTCGCATTCGCCAGTCACCACTATGATGACTGAACAACCCGGAGAACTTCTCCACATGGACACTGTAGGTCCTTCTCGGGTTAGTTTTTTAGGATGCAAGTGGTATGTCCTAGTTATTGTCGACGATTTCTCTCGCTACTCTTGGTCTTCTTTCTTGCCAGCAAGGATGAAGTGTTCTCACACTTTCGGAGCTTGGCTTTGAGACTTTTCACTAAACTCCCTGATGCATTGAAATTCATTCGAAGTGATAATGGCACTGAGTTCAAGAACAGTCTCTTTGTTGACTTTTGCATGGAGCATGGCATAGAACATCAATTCTCTGCTCCGCGGGTTCCTCAACAGAACGGTGTCGTTGAGAGAAAGAACCACACTTTGGTTGAGATGGCTAGGACGATGCTCGATGAGCACAGGACTCCTAGAAAATTCTGGGCTGAGGCCATGAACACTGCATGTTACATCTCAAACCGAATCTTCTTGCGCTCAATTTTGAATTTGACATCTTATGAGCTATGTTTTGGGAGACAGCCCAAGGTTACTCATCTTCGAGTATTTTGCTGTCGCTGCTTTATCCTAAAACGTGGAAATTTGGACAAATTTGAGTCGCGTTCTTCTGACGGGATCTTTTTGGGTTACACTACACATAGTCATTCTTATCGTGTTTATAATTTAAAGACTAACACTGTCATCGAGTCATGTGATGTGACTTTTGATGAATCAACCCCCTCTATTAGTTCTGCATTTGAACAGGCAAATGAACACGACATGGAACAGACCATCTTCGAAGAAAAACATCCCGGAGATTTCGAGGATGAACCCCTAATACCCTCGACATCAACACCCAAAGCCGACCCCGCTTCGACCACTTCGGCACAAGGTCCCGAAGCAACTACCTCGACATAGGTCATCTTGAACCACTCCAACGCACAAGTTGAGGGGGAGACTGCATCCCGCCGCGAGGCTCCACACCATGTTCAAAGGATGCATCCTCCCGAGCAGATCATTGGTGAGCTTGATCAAAGGGTAACATGTTCTCATGCTCATTTCATTGATTCCGCTTTTGTTGCTTCTTTCGAGCCTTTAGATGTAGTCATGCACTTTCTGATTCTAGTTGGATCAATGCCATGCATGAAGAACTTTAAAATTTTGAGAGAAACCAAGTCTGGACTTTAGTTGATCCTCCACCAAATGTTCATTTCATTGGAACAAAATGGATTTTCAAAAACAAACAAGGGGAGGATGGGACTATAGTTAGAAACAAGGCTAGACTTGTAGCTCAGGGTTATTCTCAATTAGAAGGGATTGATTTTACTGAAACTTTTGCACCTGTTGCACGTCTTGAGGCCATTAGGATTTTGCTTGCCTTTGTAATGGGGGATTGGTCCTGATCTTCCGCTAGGTAAAGGATAACTTGGATTGGTGGAGAATCTCGACGTTGACGATCCCAGGCTCCGGTTCGGCGGATCAAAACCTTGCAATCGCTACACCACCGTCTCCGTTGGTTATCAACCACGCAGGACGCGATTGACCTCGCCACGAAGGCTAATTCCTGCAAGCGAACCCAAGAACACAAGCAAGAACAGGAAGAACACAAGTCGATAGCCAAATCACAGATAAACTATGAAAAGGAGAGGTTTCACAAACGCTGATGCAGCAGCCAATCGGTCCGGTGCAGGAGCGGGATCTAAACACACAAGTGTAGATGCAAACAAAGCAAAACCTAACCCTAGAGGCGGCTGGCGTGAGAATATATAGGGCGGCAGCCTGTGGAAGGCGAACAGACACGGGCTGTGGGCTAGAAGACGTACAGACTCCGACTATGGGCCAACATGGCCCAGTTCTGTAATGCAGGACTTTTTAAATCACACAGAACGACTCGAGACTCCAAATGAGGTGAAACCAACGGCAAACGATCCGTCTTCTCCTCAGCTTTCCAAAAAGTCAAAGAACGCGCCAATCGGACTTCGTATGAGGAAGTTATGCCCATGAGTATATAAGGCGTGGGCAGCCTGTAGAAGACGTACAGACTCGGACTATGGGCTAGAAGACGTACAGACTCGGACTATGGGCCAACACGGCCCAATTCTGTCACGCAGGACTGTTTCAAACACACAGGACGACTCGAGACTCCAAATGAGACGAAACCAACAGCAAAAGATCCGTCTTCTCTTTAGCTTTCCAAAAAGTCCAAGAACGCGTTAATCGGACTTCTTATGAGGAAAATACGCCCATTTTAGTGCATGGTGGTTGATGTAGTCCGAACCAGCGAATTCTTGACTTCAAATCATCCGTGCGACTCCATCTTCAACTCCAACTCTCCTATTCCATGTCCCATGTTCCTAAGCAACAAAATATCACTAGTATTCAGTAGCATCCCATCCAAACAAATATTAACATAGTTGCTAAGGAAAGAATTAACCTCATTGTTCAAGCGACGGGCACGGGCGCGTGTGATTGGTCCTTGTAATTGAATTGTAGGTGGAGGCTCCATGTGTGTATCATGTGAAGTGATGCCCTCATCACTTTGTGACATCCAGGGGATTCAAACTCAATCAAATGGATGTCAAAAGTGCTTTTCTTAATGGTTTCATAGGCAAAGATGTTTATGTAAAAAACCCCCTGGTTTTGAAAACCCCAAATACCCACATAAAGTCCTTAAACTTCATAAGGCTCTTTATGGACTCAAGCAGGCCCCTCGGGCTTGGTATGATAGACTTAAGTCTTTTCTGCTTGAGCGGGGGTATTTGATGGGCTCTGTTGATAAAACCCTGTTCACTCTCAAGCATGGCAAAGATTTCCTCCTAGTTCAGATTTATGTGGATGATATCATCTTTGGTGGCTCTTCTCATGCTTTGGTTGCCGAGTTTGTAGATGCCATGAGTAGGGAGTTCGAGATGTCCATGATGGGCGAACTCACATTTTTCCTTGGTTTGCAAATCAAGCAAAACAAACAAGGTACTTTCGTCCACCAGATGAAGTACACCAAGGACCTGCTCAAGAAGTTCGACATGGTTGTTGCGAAGCCACTTGCCACTCCAATGGCTACATCTGTAGCATTGGATCCCGACGAAGATGGAGAAGCCGTATATCAGAAGGAGTTCCGAAGCATGATCGGCTCCCTCCTCTACTTGACTGCTACGAGGCCGGACATACACTTCGCAGTGTGTCTGTGCGCTCGTTTTTAGGCTTCACCACGAGCTTCGCACCGCCAAGCGGTAAAGCGCATTCACAGGTATCTCAAACATACCCTCGAGTTCGGCATTTGGTATTCAGCGTCTTCCTCTATGTGTCTTCGAGGTTATTCCGATGCAGATTTTGCTGGGTGTAGGATTGATAGGAAAAGTACCTCTGGTACTTGTCCTTTTCTGGGTACATCTCTGGTTTGCTGGTCTTCCCGCAAACAGTCTAGTGTTGCACAATCGACGGTTGAGGCCGAATATGTTGCTGCAGCTAGCTGTTGCTCTCAGATTTTGTGGATGGTTTCCAATTTGCGGGATTTCGGGTTAGATTATAAGAGTGTTCCACTTTTCTGTGATAACACTAGTGCTATTTGTATTGCAAACAACCCGGTTCAGCACTCCAGAAGCAAACACATTGATGTGCGATATCATTTTCTCAGAGATCATAATGAGAAGGGTGATATTGAACTTCAATATGTTGATACCCAACACCAGCTAGCCGATATTTTCACAAAACCCCTCGATGCTTCTCGATTTGCCTACTTGCGTGGGGAACTTGGTATTTGTCACCCTTACGTCATTTTGTGAGGGGGAGCAGATTTAGATTGTTGTGCATATGCTAATCATGTGTGAAATTGTATTTACATCTTTTGCACTTATATGCCTGATTATAATTCATGAATCATGTCAGCTCAGTTTTATTTAATATATCTAAAACATTATGTGCATGATTTTTCTTTCCAAAATCAAATCATGCTCACTGCTTAGTCTCTAAATCTAGCATGTTTAGGCAGGACTGTTTTAGCTATCTTTTATCTGCTTGATAGCAAGACACCTTTTCTTTGGATGCGAAACAATGCAACTTGAAAAAGTGTATTCATGGATATTCATCAAGTGTTACACAAATTGATTCACTTAATCAAAATTCCAAAAAAAATCCATGATTTGCATGCTTCAAAGCAAAAAGATCCAAGTGTTGCACTACCCTATTCTAGACTGCTTACCATTGCACAGTGGTCTGAACTGGGATAAGTGTAGTGTATGCCAAAATCACCGCCTTAAGCTTCTAATGGCTTTCATGCCTAGGCTTGGCTTGATTGGAAAGTATAAGGTAGACAAACAAATAACCCCTGGCATTATGAAAAGAACAACAAAATTCATTGATCATCAAGTTTGCTTTTAATGCTTCACTTGAACTGGATTTGTTTGTCTAGAGTAGAAATTGACTAGCTTTGCGCAGTCCCTGTTTTTACCTGACTAGTTTTCTTGATTGAGTGGTGATGCTTTTATTTCAAAATGATAAAATCACATGCTGTCATCATCTTTTTAGAGAATGTTAAATTGAGCTGAGCACATGATCATTGATATTAATATTGGCATATTTTTGCTTTATATGTCTTTGCAAATCTGACCATTTCGAAGGTATGCATCTTTAAATGCTCCTTGATGCTTGCATTGCCAAAGGGGGAGAAATTGTTGAGTTCTCTGCAGCAAGGGGGAAAATTAACTCAGGGGGAGTTTTTATCTTGCAAAGGGGAAGCTTTGCCGAAGGGGCTTTTTACTCTTTTGGAAAGGGGGGGGGAAATTCTTTTGTCAAGTGACATGATTTGGCTCGTTTCTGAGTTTTTATGGTCACTTGTATGCTGAAATTCTTCAAATTTTCTTGAACTTGAATTTGGTTGTCAATGCACTCATCAAGGGGGAGATTGAGAAACCACGGGTTGGTTTCAGAGTCTGTGATGAGTGATTGACAGATTTTACCCTCTGTTTTGAAGGGGTCCCTCCGAAGGGGTTCGGAGGTTGGTTCTCTGAAGGTGTTTGGAGGCTGTTTCGCCGAAGGGTTCGGTGGTTTTGGTTGCTGCAGTTGTTGCAGTGGAGTGTGCTTGTCGAAGGGGTCCGACAGTACACGATGACTGGGCTGTACCGAAGGTCTCGGTATTTTGGGTGGTACAGCGGAGTGTGTACCGAAGGTTTCTTACCCGGAGAGGTCTCCGGGGTAGTGGAAACACTTGTCTGCTTGTCTGTGGTGCGCAGGGGACTTCAGAGGCGATGGACGGTTCGTAGCAAGTGAACCTGGGTCAAGCGGGAGGCTTGATGCCAGGGGAGTAGGGAGCTCTGTCACGAAGGTTGCGAAGGGGTCGAGGTGCGCCAGGAGAAGGCAGTAAGTGCGGAGCGTGGCTCCGGGTGAAGGTACTCCAAGACGAAGTCCTCGGAGGCGAGGCACTTCGAAGGGTACTCCGGAAGGAGTGACTTCGGAGTATGGTGGATCAAGTCCTCAGCAGAGGCAAGGTGTTCGAAGTGTGCTCTGGAGGGAGACACTCGAAGGTTAACCCGACGAAGGTCTCAAAAGTCGAGGTGCATCGAAGGCATGGTCCGGGTGAGGCTCGTCGAGGAGTGTGCTCGGGGAGAGATACTGCAACGAAGTGCTCATGGAATGCTTCATGCGGAGGCCTTGGACGAAGTAGGGACTTCTAAGGGTGGTACTCTCAAGGTGGGGCTTTGGAGTGAAGAAGTCTTCGGAGCAAGGGAGGCTCCGGAGCGAGGTTGACTTGAGGTACTTCGGCCATGCATGGTTTCGGTACACGGACTGACGGAGTTCGAGCTGGGAGAAGCTGCGAAGCCGTGGTGATCCACTCCGAAGGTGTTGGTGCGAAGGCCCAACGGCTTTGACGGCTTCGGCTCAAAATCGTCAATGTATCGAAGGCAGACTTCGGTGAAGCGAAAGACATCAGGCTGAAGGCTTCTCACCGAAGCTACCGCACCCCTCGCGTGCGAAGGGGGGCTTCAAAAGGGTCCAAGACTGTAAAGGATGACAGTGTCTGCTATGCGAAAAGCTGACGCTGTCCCCTCTGCAAAGCTGACAAGAGAAGCCTCCAAATAAAGTAGACTACCTTTTGTACCCCTCTGTTCTGATGAGACAAAACCAATGTAAACCCTAGGGGCAAAGTTGTCAATTCACATGGGTGAATAGTGGCTATAAATAGTGGAGGATGGGTAGGTCACATTTAACACTTTGAGCATTCATTATAGAACTCCTGTGCTAGCCACCATACTCTGTATTCATCCTGTGAGTTTAATTTTTGTGTTCCCTGTTCAAGCATCGAAGTCTTGATTGTGTGTTCATTTTCTGCTTGAGGTTGTTTGCATACCTCGCTGCATGCTTCGATCTCTTGTGTGTCACTTCGCTTGACTTGAGGTTGTGCACCGAAGCCTGTTTGGGCGAAGTGTGTTTTTCAGTGTGTGTTCGCTCTGTGTAAACTGGAGGCTAGACCTCTCTGATTACTAGCGAAGCCCTGATCGAAGCTCATCTTTCTTCCCGTGTCGAAGTCCTCGGCGAAGTCTGTTTAGTGTGCGTTTAGACCTTCGAAGTACGAAGCCCGGCACCAGTTGCTGTCGCTAACTATTTGGTCAATGTCCTCAGAGGGTAGTCCGCTCTTGCGAAGGGTGAAGTGCGAAGTCTGCTCGAAGCACCCTGTGTGCGGAGCCTGCACAGACTTAGCCGAGCTGATTTTTCGGGGTTGTGGGTGGAGCGAAGTCTTCTTGGCTTCGAACTTTTGCACCTTGCGAAGCCTGTATTCGGAGCTGTAAAATACCTCCGAACTAGAACTTCGAAGGGTGTGTTCGAAGCCTGTTCGGCAGAAGACAGTTTTAAAACATAAGGCTATTTTAGTCTAAAATTTTAAAAGCTCCCATTCACCCCCCCCTCTGGTCGCCGTTTCCGGTCCAACACTATGCTTAAGTCTATTCGGATCATCCTTGTTATTGCCGCATTTTATGATTATGAGATATGGAAAATGGATGTCAAGACGACTTTCCTGAATGGAAACCTAAGTGAGGATGTGTATATGACATAGCCTGAAGGTCTTGACGATCCGGGGAATGATAGGAATGTTTGCAAGTTGCTAAAGTCCATTTACAGATTGAAGCAAGCTTATCGGAGTTGGAATTTTCATTTTGATGAGGTAGTGAAAGGGTTTGGCTTCATCAAGAATGAAGAAGAACCTTGTGTTTACAAGAAGGCTAGTGGGAGCACACTTGTGTTTCTGATCCTATATGTGCATGACATATTGTTGATTGGAAACGACATTCCTTTGTTGAATGTTGTCTAGACTTCACTGAAAAATAGTTTTTCAATGAAAGATCTTAGAGAGGCAGCATACATTCTAGGCATAAAGATCTATAGAGATAGATCAAAACGGTTAATTGGATTAAGCCAAAGTATGCACATTGACAAGGTTTTGAAATGGTTCAAAATGCAGAATTCTAAGAAGGGTTTTCTGCCAATGTCACATGGTATTTCTCTTAGTAAGACTCAGTGTGGTGTAACACCTTATGATCTTGTGAAGATGAGTGTGATCCCGTATGCCTCCATAATTCGATCCAACATGTATGCCATATTGTGTACATGCCAAGATGTGTAATATGCTCTAAGTGTTACGAGCAGGTACCAATCGAATCCTGGTGAAAGTTACTGGGCTGTACTAAAGAGTATCCTCAAGTACTTGAGAAGGACTGAGGAAATGTTTCTGGTATAGAGTGATGAAGAGGAGCTCATTGTAAGTGGTTACCCGAATGCTAGCTTTCAGACCAATAAAGATGATTCTCGATTGCAATCTGGTTTTGTGTTCTTCCTCAATTGAGACGCAGTGAGTTGGAAGAGTTCAAAGCAAGAGACGATGGCCGATTCTACAACAAAAGCTGAGTATATCGCCGCTTCAGAAACAGTGAAGGAGGTTGTTTTGATCAGAAAGTTTGTTTCTGAGCTAGGGGTTGTTCCTAGTGCATCTAGTCTAGTGGACCTCTATGGTGATAATAGTGGTCCCATTATGCAAGCCAAGGAGCCTAGATCGCACCAAAAATCGAAACATATACTTAGGCAATATCACCTGATCCGTGAGATCATTGAGAGAGGTGATGTGATGATTTGCAAGGTTCACACGGATTTGAACATGGCGGATCCGTTGACAAATCCTCTTCCACAACCCAAGCAAGAGGCACATACGAGCTACATGGGTATTAGATACTTGCGTGAGTGAGTCATGTGTTTGTGGAAGATGCTAGTAGAGTATATACTAATGTATGAGGATAATTGTTATCTTGTTCCTTGGTAAAATATCATTTGCATTTAATTAATGAGTATGACTTGTTATGTGAAACTATTTGCTTTATGACGATGTTATTCAAAAGGGTCCCTAATCTTGTCATCATGTGGGACAATGATGATACATGGATTAGCACATTGGACTGATTGATGATTGTGTTTCACAGATCATAGACATAGAAATGTCAAATCAGTGATGTTGACACTTGTTGTGAACATGGTGTTGGACAAACCCACTTGAGATACTGCTGGGATTGTTATTGTAATGTGCCAACGGTTGTAATCTCAAATGGTGTACATGCAGAGTCCTTGGACCTAATATCGTCATTTGATTCCAGAATGCGTAGTGACACACTTAGGTGCTTCCTAACGCTATTCCGTAATAGGGTAGAAATAAGGGTTGCTTTCAAGTGTGTTGTGAAATATGTCTTAGGATGTGAGCGGTCAAGATGGAATTTACCACTCCTAATAACGGGAGAATCTTATCTAGGCCTCTCGAGGTATTGGATTGGAAAAGTGCATGGTCATGCCACTATAACTAAGGAGTTAGTCATGATTTGAATCTGATACTTATCGAGTGAAATGTCAAGTTAACCAATAAGGGTGGCACGTATCTCGCCTTGAGCTTGACTGACTGCGCGTGGTAAAGGGACTAGTGCTTGAGTATATAAAGGTTCATGGAATTTTGATTTTGTATGCTTTTGGGGGTCAATATGTGCTGCTAGGTACCGCTATTAATCAGTGAGTCAAAAAAGGTTTCCAGTAAACAACCGTTAGTGTATGAACCAATCGGGTCACATAGTTAAGGGGATGGATTAAAAACATGCAAAGAATTGGTTCTTGTCCAAGTGGGAGATTGAAGTATATGCCCATGAAAATTTAGTGTATCAGAAGTTCCGATAGGGAGTATTGGAAGTTCTAGTTATTTTATGGTCTCGATACATAGAGGAAATGTTTATTCAGAAGTTCCGATATGGTATTGGAAGTTTCAATGAACCAGAAGTTCCAATTCAGAATCGGGAAATTTTTGTACTGATTGGGAGTTCAGATATGGTATCAGAAGTTCCGAGGTGGGTGATAATAGATTGGATCTGTTGCGTGTCGTACTATATCGGGAGACCTAAAATACCCCATTGGAAATTCCGATCCAGAATCGGAAGTTCCGACGTGGGAAAACATATTGGATTTATTACGGTTTTGAGGATTCCAAGATGAGCACGACCAGGGGCCTATCAGCCCTATAAAAGGAAAGGAGGAGGACGTCATGGAACAGAGCAATAAGCCTAGACTAGACCTAGCCACTAGAGAGTCCTCTCCTCCATTCTTGATCACAAATGTTGAGATCAGGGACTCCTTGTCTCTCACGTGTAGTGCTAGCACGCTGCTGTGGGAGGAACTCCATTCCTGTATGTGTGGACTCCTTGGAGATGTTGCTCCATAAGCGACGCTCGTGGCTGTCACCACGAGGAAGGCGACTTCTTCATCGATTGGATCAGTGAGTAATGGCCATGACAAAGCGAGGATAGTCTTGACATGCTTTACCAACCTCTTTGCCCGCTGCACCTAGCGCGTCAAGTGCTAGAAGGTACCGATCTATGATCTCACATGCTCATGGGTCTTGGGTTTTAGGGCAGAAATTTTGAATTTGCCAGCTAGTGTAGCTCCCGTATTCCCCAACAACAACATTCTTTGAAAAACAATGTTAGGCAAAGTATCTACAAGTGACTGAATTGGATTAGAACTTCCAATTCCAAATAAGAAATTCTGACTGCAATATTGCTCTCTATATCGATTAAAAACCATCATCGGAACTTCCGATCTAATATCGGAATTACCAATAGCAAAATTGCTCTCTATATTGAATCTTATTCAATATCGGATCTTCTAATCAAGTATTGGAACTTCCGATTCGATATGCATCGGAACTTCCGATCTTCCGCGAACAAAAAACATATCTAATCTATTTTTCCACTATGTATCTCCATACATGAGGGATCTAGACTGAACAATATGCACGTAGGCTCTGATACCACTATTGGAGAATGGTGAAGTTACGCTAGTCGGCAATTTCAAAAATTTTACCCCAAAGCCCAAGAACCATGCACATGAGAGATTATGAATCGTTACCTTCTAACGCGAGACACGGTAGGTGCAACGGAATAAGATGTTGGGAAAGCATGTACTCTCTTATCCTCGGCTTGCTCCATCCGTTCCCTAGCAATCCAATCGACAAAGACTATAGTGTTCACTTGAAGAAGCCCATGAGTGCAACTATTGGAGCAACGCCTCCACGGTATCCACACGTACAATGATGAGATTGATCTCACACTAGCGTGCTAGTACTGCTCGTGAGAACCGATAGAGATATCAATCTCAACTCTTGATATCAAGAAAAGGAGAGGAGTTCTTGGTGGTTAGGGTTTAGATCTCATCTAAACTATGAATAACATGATTGCCAAGACCTCCTCCTCATCTCTTTATATAGAGGTGAGAGTCCTGTCCCCAATCCACACTGGGGCCCAACAGATCCAATCTAATTAGCCCACCTCGGAACTTCCAATTCATAGATTAGAACTTTCGATCAGGACTCTCAGTTTTGTAATTTGAAGAATCATCAAAACTTCTTGTACTCTTATCGGAACTTTCGATCATTGTAATTTTTCACGATATGCATCAGAACTTCTAGTTTCAACTCTATGTCTCTAAACTAGAAATTATTAGAACTTCCAATACCATATCAGAACTTTCAATTTGAGCTCTGTGTTTTGTAAACAATAAATTATTGGAACTTCCGATTTGAGCTCTCTATTTCCAATTCAGAAAATAATCCTAACTTCTGATTCCAAATCGGAACTTCCAATCCAACCGGAATTTTCTTGGTCACTATTCCTTCTGTATGTATAGAGGGATATGACAGATTGGGTAGGTGGTGGATGAGCGCAGCAACCAGGCCACAAGATGTGCCCATGTGGTGGTGCATCATGCTCTTGGTCGCTGCCGTCGAGTGGAGCCGTTGACAAGGAAGGGGTGTGGGAAAGGCGGCATAAGTGGCAGAGGTAGATGGCCAGATGGGGCAGACGGTGGATGGGTGGAGCGGTCGGGCCACGGGATATGCCCACGCGGTGGTGCGTCACATGCCTGGTCGCTATCGACGAGCGGAGCCACAGAGATGGCCAATTGCACAACACATAGGGGTGTGGGATGGGAGGGTCAACACATAAGGAGGAAGGTTGAAGATGTATAGATGGTGTGCAAGCAAGGTGGAGGCTGAGGCGACATTGGCTGGTGTGAGGAGGAAGGAAGAGTCGAAGAGATAGGTAGAGGGTAGGACGGCTGATGATGAGGGCCCACTTTAATGTGGTGGTGGTGAGGCAGACTCACCACTACTACTATCTTATTAAGTAGTATAGATAACAATACTTTTTAAGACAGTGTTGTGAGAAGTACGTCAAACCTCACATAAACCATCAAACCTTGTAGATACAAGTGATAGCAGTATGAAGCACAACAATCCTTGTTGCAATGCATATGTCAACATATGCATGGATGGTGCTAGGTGACAACTAGTTTTGGTAATGTCTATGAACCAATGATTTAATTGTCGGCTCAATTTGTGCTTTTCATTTCCACATCAACAATGGTGCACTCGTGGATGTTATGTGTGTGGTGTAATTTATCGTACAACCTTAAGCAATTCATGGCTAGTAGATAGAATCATTGCAGGACATTATGAAATCTCTTGATATCACTCTTAGTACTTCAGTTATGTGTGTGGTTTAATTTAGCTCGTGCTTCATTTTGTAAGCATAATGTCACATTTGAATCTTATGATAACAATTATTTAAATATGTTCCGATATTTTAAGTTAATATATGTCATATTAATTGGATTTGAGATTGTCCACATAATATGATGTAAGTTATATGCAAATGAATTTAGTATATATGTGCATTTGGATATAGAATTAATAAAACATGATTTATACATAAAATAGCATGAAATACACAATAGTGTCGGTTTGTGGTATAATCCGGCACTAATAAAGGCGTATAAGTGCTGGTTGTGTTGTTAAATTGGCACTGATACACACGTATCAATATTGGTTTTGTTTTAGAACCAACACTGATATTAGTTTTTAGTTCAAGAACCGGCACTGATAATCATCGTCTATCAGTTCCAACTAGTTAGTGGTGGTTCAACACCCACCACTGATATCTAGCTATTTTGACTTGACACTAATGTCTATTCCAACAATACTGATGCTACCTATCAATACCAAAAAGCAGTCCTAAGTGACCAACATTTACCAATGGATAAATGATGTGTGTACTAAAACACTTTCCGGGACAAACCATCTTTGTCACAGTAGTGATGTTGCCTTAATGTGACGAGTCATAATGTGGCATGTCACTAAATAGGGGGCACTCCCATTAGTGATGGGTCAGATTACCACCCGTCACTAATAGGTCAAAGAATAGGTGATGGGTATTAATGCACACGGGTGCCCGATCTTCCGTCGGAGGGGTAAACTCGATTGGTGGAGTCTCGACGTTGACGATCCGACTTCCGATTAGCATTGATCTGAACACCGCAATTGCTACACCATGGCTCCATTGGTTAACAACCACGCACGAACATGGTTGACCTCGCCAAGAAGGCTTATCCCAGCATGTGAATCGAGAACATAAGAAAGAACACGAAAACACAATCTCGCAAACAAATGAGAGATTGATTTCTCGAGCGGGGTTCAACAATCTGACGAACGTCGGAGTTCAATCTGCAAGGTAGTTTGAAACTAAGGAAAACCAAACCCTAATTCATGACGGCTACAGAGTATTAATACCTAGGGTTTGTGGAAAGTCTTTCCTAATGTTGGTCTTAAGGCCCCAAACGGATACAAGGCCCAAAGTGGCCCAAAACGGTGCTGCAGCACCTGATGATTTGTTCTGATGACACAGAACATTTCGTAATGAACCAGGACTTGGCACTAGATCCATTGGAAATATATTTTCGTTATATTTCCAACGCCTTAAAGAATGACTCAATCTGCATCTGTACGAGACAGTTATGCCCGTTTTAATGAAGGGTGCTCTGCTGAATCCGAACCAAAATCGGAGTTTCAAGTGGAATCCGAATTGGATTGTTGTGCCACCTAACCCTCTTTTGTTTGATCCAGAAGTGCTTCTCCCATGTTCCTTAGAGTAAAAATATCACCCATAAGTAGCATCCCATCCATATCCATATCATTATATAAAGTAAGAAACGAACGCACATCATAATTAAGCTTCCGGGCACGAGAGCGAGTGGTTGGACCAGGAATGATAGAGTGTTGGATGTCTTCTCCCAAATATGGCTTCAAATCTGAAATGTTAAATGCGGGGCTAACCCCAAAATCTACAGGAAACTCAAGCTGGTATGTATTGTCATTAATTTTCTTAACTATCTTGAAAGGACCATCAGCCCGAGGCATCAATTTAGATTTTCTCAAATCTGGAAATCTATCTTTACACAAATGTAACTAAACTAGATCACCTATTTCAAAGGTTAAATGTCTCCTACCCTTACTACCAACAATTTTATACTTTTTGGCCATCTCCTCAATGTGTTGTTTAGTTGTGGTATGTAATTTCATAATAAAATCAGCACGTGTCTTAGCATCTAAATGCACGTGTTCAGAAGTAGGCAATTGCAAAAGATCAATGGGGGCGCGGGGATTAGAGCCATACAAAACCTGGAAAGGGCTCACCTTGGTGGTAGAATGTATCACTCGATTATATGCAAACTCCACATCAGGTAAACATTCTTTCCACATCTTCAAATTCTTCTTCAAAACAGCCTGCAACATGGTGGATAACGATTAACTACCTCTGTTTGCTCATCATTTTGAGGGTGGCATGTGGTGGAGAATAGTAGCTTGGTTGCCAACGTGCACCATAAACTTCTCCAAAAGTGGCTCAAGAACTTCGCATCACGATCAGAGATAATGGTGGTAGGTACTCCATGTAGGCGAATAATATCCCTGAAAAAAAATCAGCAATGTTTGTAGCATTATCACTCTTATGACAAGGTATAAAATGTGCCATTTTTGAGAATTGATCAACCACCACAAATATACTATCCCTCCCCCTCTTTGTTTTAGGTAAACCTAAGACAAAGTCTATTGATATATGCTCCCAAGGGACGCTAGGAATAGGAAGGTGCATATAAAGTCCAAAGGGATTAAAGTGTGACTTAGCTTTGTTACATGTAGTGCAGCGTGAGATGTAGCGCACGACATCCCACCGTGTCCTTTGCCAAAAGAAGTGTGTGGACAACACGTCCTCAGTTTTCTTCACTGCAAAATGTCACATCAATCCTCCCCCGTGAGCTTCCTATAAAAACAAAAGGCAAATGGAGATAGCTAGGACACATAGCTTGTTAGCGCGATATAATAAACCGTCATTCAGCACATATTTATTCCAAGTTCGGCACTCTCTACAATTTTCAAAAGCATCCTTGAAGTCTAGATCAGTAGCATATAACTCTTTTATTGTTTCTAGACCAAATATCTTATGATCAAGATGAGATAACATAGGAAAATGCCTGGATAAAGCATCTACAATGATATTGTCTTTACCACGTTTATGTTTCATGATGTATGGAAATGACTTTATGAACTCAACACATTTTGCATGTCGCTTAATTAGTTTTGCCTAGCTTCTAATATGTTTCAAGGATTCATGATCAGAATGAATGACAAACTCCTTAGGCCAAAGGTAATGTTGCCAAGTCTTTAACACCTGAACTAAAGCATACAAATCATTATCATAAGTAGAATAATTCAGATTAGGTCCATGCAATTTTTCACTAAAGTAAGCAACATGTTTACTTTCTTGTATGAGAACTCCTCCTATCCTAATCCCACTATGATCACATTCAAGCTCAAATGTCTTACCAAAGTCAAGAAGTTAGAGTAGAGGGGCATCTGTAAGTTTCTCCTTAAGGATGTTAAAAGCATGTTCTTGTGCTAGACCCCATATGAATGATGCTCCCTTCTTTGTCAACTCATTGAGTGGAGAAGCAATTGTGCTGAAATTCTTCACAACCCGTCGAAAAAACAAGCAAGTCCATGAAAACTTTTCACACGTGTGACGGTTTGAGGTGTTGGCCAGCTCTTGATGAGTTCAATTTTCGCTTCATCTACCTAAATACCCTGTGGAGTAACAACATAGCCAAGAAAAGAGACTCGACCCGTGCAAAAAGTACACTTTTCAAGATTACCGAACAAGCGTGCATCTCTAAAAGCATTAAAAACAGCACACAAATGATTCAAATGTTCATCAATAGACCTGCTATATATAAAGATATCATTAAAGTAAACCTCCACAAAATTGCCAATAAATTCTCTCAATACTTCATTCATTAAACGTATGAAAGTGCTAGGTGCATTAGTTAACCCAGAAGGCATGACTAACCACTCATATAAACCGAACCTAGTTTTGAAAGATGTTTTCCATTCATCTCCTAATTTTATTTTAATTTGGTGGTATCGACTACGCAAGTTAATCTTTGAGAAAATGATAGACACACTCAACTCATCAAGCATATCATCTAACCTAGGAATAGGATGATGATATCTTATTGTAATATTATTGATGGCTCTACAATCAACACGCATACGCCAACTACCATTATTCTTAGGGACTAAAAGAACAGGCACAGTACATGAGCTAAGGCTCTCTCGTACGTACCCACGGTCCAGAAGTTCTTGGACTTCTCGCTGAATTTCTTTAGTCTCCTCTGGATTTGTTTTATATTCAGCACAGTTTAGCAATGTCGCTTCTGGAATCAAGTCAATTTGATGCTCAATACCTCGAATAGGTGGCAGCCCTAGAGGGATCTATGCTGGAAACAAATCCTTATACTCCTACAAAAGGTTAGTGACAGCAGGAGGCAATGAAGTGGAAGAATCCTTAAATGAAAGCACAACTTCTTTGCATATCAATGCATAACACGGAGAATCAAACTCATTAACATCAACCAAATCAGATTTAGTAGCAAGCATAACACCCCCCTTCAATTAAATTCCGTCCGACTTACATCTATTGTCTTTCTTATCTTTCTTAGGTGGGAAAATAGTGTTAGCTACTTGTTGATTTTCAGATTGTGGTGGAATCTCCTTCTTGCTATTCTCAATACTCTCTTTATCCAATTGCATAATTTCAGTGGGATTCATAAGAAGCAAAGTAATTTTCTTTCCCTTGTGCATAAGTGTATATTTATTACTCCTACCATGATTTGTGGCATTCGTATCAAATTCCCATGGCCTACCCAATATAAGTTAACATGCTTGCATGGGTACAACATGAAAATCAGCAAAGTCATGGTACGTACCAATGAAAAAGTGCACTCTCGCAGAGTGTGTTACCTTGACCTTACCACTATTGTTGAACCACTGAATATAGTATGGATGAGGATGTTGACATGTGGTCAATCCAAGCTTATTAACCAGATCTAAGATCACCAGATTATTGATGCTCCCTCTGTCAATTATGACATGAACACGACTGAGAAACCAAGGGTTGGTTTCGGAGTCTGTGATGAGTGATTGACAGATTTTATCCTCTGATTTGAAGGGGTCCCTCCGAAGGGGTTCAGAGGTTGTTTCACCGAAGGGTTCGAGGCTCTGGTTGCTGCAGCTGTTGCAGTGGAGTGTGCCTGTCGGAGGGGTCCGACAGTACACGATGACTAAGTTGTACCGAAGGGCTCGGTACTTTGATTTCTCTGTGCACCATCTCCTTGTGAGTTTTCTGGAGAGGTGTGTGAGAAGTCTGTCTGGGCGAAGTGTGTTTTTCAGTGTCTATTCACTCTATGTAAACTGGAGGCTAGACCTCTCTGATTACTAGCGAAGCACTGTCCTTGGCTGACATCGAAGCCCGTTCTTCCCTTGTCAAAGTCCTAGGCGTAGTCTGTTCGGTGTGCGTTTAGACCTTCGAAGTACGAAACCCAGCACCAGTTGTTGTCGCTGAGTATTTGGTCGAAGTCCGCCGAGGGAAGTCCGCTCTTGCGAAGGTTGAAGTGCGAAGCCTGCTCGAAGGCACCCTGTGTGCGGAGCCTGCACTGACTTAGCAGAGCTGAGTTTTCGGGGTTGTCGGTGGAGCGAAGTCTTCTTGGCATCTAACTTTTGCTCCTTGCGAATCCTGATTTCGGAGCTGTGAAATACCTCCGAACCAGAACTTCGAAGGTTGTGTTCGAAGCCTGTTCCGCAGAAGACAGAAGTAAAACAGAAGGCTATTTTTAGTCTAAAATTTGAAAAGCTCCCATTCACCCCCCTCTGGTCACCGTTTCCGGACCAACAATTGGTATCAGAGCAGGTTAAGATCACCAGTTGACCTTAACCGGTTTTGTGATCTGTTGGCGACATGGACAGAGTTAGTAAAATACCTCTGTTCGATGGGACTGATTTTGCATACTGGAAGGTGTGCATGGAGGCTTAATTGCTAAGCCAAGGAAATGCAATTTGGGAGATTGTGGAATCACAATACTCCATCCCTCAAACATGCACCTCTCAAATAGAGAAGGATCAGTATAATGCCAACTCCAAGGCTAGAAATATACTGTTCATTGGTTTGAGTAGAAGTGAGTTTGATAGGGTGCAGCACCTTAGAACAGCTAGGGAGATTTGGACTACACTCACTATTTTTCATGAGGGCTCTACACAGATTAAGTCAAGGCGCCAAAGCACATACAATCAACAGTATCAGCTGTTTGTGCAGGCACCTGGTGAATCTATAGATGCCATGTTTTCTCGCTTTGATGCGATAGTGAGTAACTTGCGGTCCAACGGGACGCTTGCTTACAATGATCATGACAGGTCTATCAAGCTTCTCTATGCTCTTGACCGTAGCATATGGGAAGTGAAGATATCCAGCATTGAGGAGTCCGCAGGTTATGACACATTGACTTGTGATGAGCTCTTCAGCAAGCTGAAGTCCACAGAGATTGCCAAGGCATCTCTTGTAGTGCATAGGAACTCCTTGCCACAACCATTGGCACTAGTTTCTAGCACTAGCTGTGGCACCACTACAGAACCAAGCACATCAGGCACTTGTGTTTTTGCAGGTGGTTTTGCTTTGTCCTCCCTGGTCTCCGTCACTAAGGAGCAGGTAGATACTCTGGATGATGATGAGCTTGCTCTCATTACCAGAAGGTTCACCCGTTTTCACCATGAGAGACGGGATCAGAGGAGAGGTGGTTTTAGTCAGTGTTTTGAGTGTGGCGACACTTCTCACATCAAGGCCAATTGCCCTAAACTCAAGAAGACAGATGAGAGTGAGCGCCCCAAATACCACAAGAAGGAGAGAAAACCCTTTGTGAAGGGCAAGCGCGACAAGGTGGCTAAGAGAGTAGCCAGGCCACTTCCATAGCATTTTTTGCTGCTCTCAGTGACATCGACACTTCCTCAACTGAGGAGTCGAGCTCTAAGGAGGAGGAGTCTCCAAGGAAGGAGGAGAAGAAGGACAAGAAGGGATGAGATTTCACCGGCCTTTGCTTCATGGCCGATAGCGATCACAGCGGCGACGAGCTTGACTCATCTGAGGTACCACTATCCTATGACCAGCTTTCAATTAAACTAGATGAACTGAATGAAGTAGTTCTAGATCAGGATAGGTTACTTGTGCAAGCCGCGAGAGATAGAAAGGACCTTAGACTTAGGCTAGAATTTGTTTCTACTGATTATGCCATGCTTAAGTCTACGGTTAATGATGCTGAATGTGAATCTTGTACTGTTGTCATGGGTGAGCTTGCTCAGTTGCGTTCTGTACATGCTCAAACTCTATCTGAGCTTGAGACTGCACATAAGCAGCTTTTGATGGTTAATTCTAGTCCTCATGATATAATTGAATGCATGAACTGTTCTTTATTATGTGAGAGCATTAATTTACATGATAAGAATGTTCATGACTTAGAGGCTAGATTGGAGAGGGCCGGTAGTTCTAAGGATGTGCAACCTGTGTGTGAGATTTGCATAACCCTTAAGGATTAGCTAGGCACTGTTAGAGAGCGAGCTGAGAACCTCATGACTGAAAATGAATACCTTCTTTCTGTGGTTAACAAATGCACTGAGGGAAAAGGGTAGGATGGATTTGTTTTTGGCCAAGACCAAGATGTGTGCTGATAGGGCAGGGTTAGCTCTAGGATTGGGTTTTGAGAGGGCACCCTCAGACAGTGAGAAGAAAATTGTTTTTACCTCACCCACTACCTTAGAGAAAGAAAGAGCCCTGTTAGACACTCCATCAACCAAAAAGCCTACCTAAACTCCAAAGAAAACAACTCCTCCTACCAAGAAAATTCCTCCAAAAAACCACTCAACAGAAGCCCAAGGAGCCTGTGAGAATTGCTCATATGACCCATGATAGTGCCCCAAGGAGAATTTTTCATTGTTCCTACTGTTAGAGGGCGGTTCACTTGGTTGGGTTCTGTTTTTGTCGCATCAAGGATGAGCGACGCTCTCAAGCGATAAGTTTCCAGGACATGCATTACCCATCTCAAGGTATGCATGAGTCTGAGTTTTACTCGCGACCTGTTTTCGAGGCACCTCGTGCTTCTCGGAGAGGTTTTGCTCCTCGAGGTGTTCACCATGTTCCATATGGTGGTAGACCCCGGGCGAGTAGCTTTGTACCTCGTCAGAGTAGGAGACCTCGTCATGCTTTTAGATCTCAACATGTAGGTAGACCTCGCACATTGCATCATTCTGATTATCCTGTGCGTAGATAGTCTACTTTTACTGTGCCTACTACTCGTATCACTCAGTGTTGGATGCCTCGTCATATTTTCACTCACCCCAGCATTGAGCGATCGAGATTTTCTTATCATGTGTAGGCACCGGACCGAGGCTTGGAGGGCACGTGGATCATGGACTCCGGTTGTTCGCGCCACATGACCGGAGATGCAGCATGGTTCTCCAGCCTCACCACAACCAAGCAAAGGGAACATATCACCTTCGGCAACAATCAAAGGAGTAGAGTGAAAGGTAAAGGTGTGGTAAGAATCAACTCGAATTTCACTCTCAAAGATGTTTCTTTGGTTGAAAACCTAGGATACAATTTTCATTCTGTATCTCAGTTGCTTGATGAGGGCTTCGAAGTGCGATTCCATCGCGATACTTCGCAAGTACTCAATTCTGATGGCGTTGTGTTGTGTAAAATCTTTAGAGTTGGGAGAGTTTTTGGAGCTGATTTTTCTGAGTCATCTGGTTCTTCTCATTGTCTTGTTGCACATTCGACTTCTAAGCTTTGGAAGTGGCATAGGAGACTAGGGCATATGAGCTTTGAGTTGCTTGCTCGTCTGAGTGCCCTAGGTCTGATCCGAGGATTGCCCAAACTCAAGTTTGAGAAGAATTTAGTTTGCGCTCCATGTCGACATGGAAAAATGATTGCCGCTTCGCACTCGCCAGTCACCACGGTGATGACTGAACAACCCGGAGAACTTCTCCACATGGACACTGTAGGTCCTTCTCGGGTTAGTTCTTTAGGCGGCAAGTGGTATGTGTTAGTCATTGTCGACGATTTCTCTCGCTACTCTTGGGTCTTCTTTCTTGCTAGCAAGGATGAAGTGTTTTCACACTTTCGGAGCTTGGCTTTGAGACTTTTCACTTAACTCCCTGGTGCATTGAAATTCATTCGAAGCGATAATGGCACTAAGTTCAAGAACAGTCTCTTTATTGACTTTTGCATGGAGCATGGCATAGAACATCAATTCTCTGCTCCGCGGGTTCCTCAACAAAACGGTGTTGTTGAGAGAAAGAACCGCACTTTGGTTGAGATGGCTAGGACGATGCTCGATGAGCATAGGACTCCTATAAAATTCTAGGCTAAGGCCATGAACACTGCTTGTTACATCTCAAACCGAATCTTCTTGCGCTCAATTTTGAACTTGACATCTTATGAGCTACGTTTTGGGAGACAACTCAAGGTTACTCATCTTCGAGTTTTTGGTTGTCGTTGCTTTATCCTAAAACGTGGTAATTTGGACAAATTTGAGTCGCGTTCTTTAGTTGATCCTCCACCAAATGTTCATTTCATTGGAACAAAATGGATTTTCAAAAACAAACAAGGGGAGGATGGGACAATAGTTAGAAACAAGGCTAGACTTGTAGCTGAGGGTTATTCTCAATTAGAAGGGATTGATTTTACTGAAACTTTTCCACCTGTTGCTCGTCTTGAGGCCATTAGGATTTTGCTTGCCTTTGCGACATCCTGGGGATTCAAACTCTATCAAATGGATGTCAAAAGTTCTTTTCTTAATGGCTTCATAGGCGAAGATGTTTATGTAAAATAACGCCCTAGTTTTGAAAAGCCCAAATACCCACATAAAGTCCTTAAAATTCATAAGGCTCTTTATGGACTCAAGCAAGCCCCTCGGGCTTGGTATGATAGACTTAAGTCTTTTCTGCTTGAGCGGGGCTATTTGATGGGATCTGTTTATAAAACTCTGTTCACTCTCAAGCTTGGCAAAGATTTCCTCCTAGTTCAGATTTATGTGGATGATATCATCTTTGATGGCTCTTCTCATGCTTTGGTTGCCGAGTTTGCAGATGCCATGAGTAGGGTGTTCGAGATGTCCATGATGGGCGAACTCACTTTTTCCTTTGTTTGCAAATCAAGCAAAGCTAACAAGGTACTTTCGTCCACCAGACGAAGTACACCAAGGACCTGCTCAAGAAGTTCGACATGGCTGATGCGAAGCCCCTTGCCACTCCAATGGCTACATCTGTAGCATTGGGTCCTGACGAGGATGGAGAAGCCGTAGACCAGAAGGAGTTCCGAAGCATAATCGGCTCCCTCCTCTACTTGACTGCAACGAGGCCGAACATACACTTCACAGTATGTCTGTGCACTCATTTTCTGGCTTCACCACGAGCCTCGCACCGCCAAGCTGTAAAGTGCATTCTTAGGTATCTGAAACATACCCTTGAATTTGGCATTTGGTATTCTGCGTCTTACTCTTTGTGTCTTTGAGGTTATTCCGATGCGGATTTTGCTAGGTGTAGGATTGGTAGGAAGAGTACCTCTGGTACTTGTCATTTTCTGGGTACATCACTGGTTTACTGGTCTTCCCGTGAACAGTCTAGTGTTGCACAATCGATGGCTGAGGCCGAATATGTTGTTGTAGCTAGCTTTTGCTCTCAGATTTTGTGGATGGTTTCCACTTTGCGGGATTTGGGGTTAGATTATAAGAGTGTTCCACTTTTCTGTGATAACACTAGTGCTATTTGTATTGCAAACAACCCGGTTCAGCATTCCAGAAACAAACACATTGATGTGCGATATCATTTTCTCAGAGATCATAATGAGAAGGGTGATATTGAACTTCAATATGTTGATACCCAACACCAGCTGGCCGATATTTTCACAAAAGCCCTCGATGCTTCTCGTTTTGCCTTGATTTCTCTGTGCACCATCTTCTTGTGAGTTTTCTGGAGAGGTGTGTGAGAAGTCTGTCTGGGAGAAGTGTGTTTTTCAGTTTCTGTTCGCTCTGTGTAAACTAGAGGCTAGACCTCTCTGATTACTAGCGAAGCACTATTCTTGGCTTACATCGAAGCCCGTTCTTCCCTTGTCAAAGTCCTAGGCGTAGTCTGTTTGGTGTGCATTTAGACCTTCGAAGTATGAATCCCAGCACGAGTTGCTGTTGCTGAGTATTTGGTCGAAGTCCGCAGAGGGAAGTTCGCTCTTGCGAAGGTTGAAGTGTGAAGCCTGCTCGAAGGCACCCTATGTGCGGAGCCTGCACTGACTTAGCAGAGCTGAGTTTTCGGGGTTGTGGGTGGAGCGAAGTCTTCTTGGCTTCGAACTTTTGCTCCTTGCGAAGCCTGATTTTGAGCTGTGAAATACCTCTGAACCAGAACTTCGAAGGTTGTGTTCGAAGCCTGTTCCGTAGAAGACAGAAGTAAAACAGAAGGCTATTTTTAGTCTGAAATTTTAAAAGCTCCCATTCACCCCCTTTGGTCGCCATTTCCGGTCCAACAACGACGATCATTGACAATGAGTAACATTTGAAATAAGTTATGTCGTTGTAGTGTGTCTGTTTGCTCCACTTGAGGGTTTAAAACACGTTGTACAATCAACGCCTAATACTTCTTTGTGGCGACAGTACCTAAAATCTCCTCGCCATCACTTTTAGTCTTGTCATCATCACCTTCATTGTTAGTACCATCATCATATATATCACTAGCACTAACATATCAACCATCTTCAGTAGCAATGAATGTTTGTCTCTAGCTTGGGCAATCTCTCATGAAATGGCCTTCCCTTTGCAATTGTGGCAAATGACTCAACTACTTTGACATGTAGAAGCAACCGATGAGGAACTATTTGCTAGTTGGGCTATTTTACTTTTCTCCTCTGGTGCTAGTGATGATGAAAGTGCTACTGAATGCGCCCACGATATGAAGGGGGCAGCAGACCCTGCAAGAGAAGGTAGTTGATTTTCTCATTGCAGAGGCCGATCTCGTGGCTTCTCTAACTCTATGAATTTCTGTAACAAGATGAGAGTTAAAATTTTGTTCTACTGTCATCTCCCTATTCAGATATGTCTCAGCATCATAAGAGCTAGAAAAGGTGGTATGCTGAACTTAACCATAGCAAACGAATTATCAGCACGGGGGTTGTTTTCATTATTACCTCCCATACCTTGATGACATGGATTTTGTTGATGGGGAGGAGGTTCTCAAGCAAGGGGTGGGATATACTCTTCTTGATTTATGCCATCTGCCTCGAGATCCTCAGTTCTATCGTTCAATGGCGATGGCTGTTTCTCTAGGTTATCCATCCTGTTGATGAGGGTGACAATGCTCCTCTCTATCCACTCCAATTTGTTCTCATTGTCCTGGTTGCTCTTAATGATGTTTGCATTGAGTTCTTGCAGCAACTGTCCAAGCTTGAACTCGGACACACATTCATCTCCATCACATTGGTTAGTGAATACACAAAACACAAAGAAGATCACAAGTGTGTTAGTTTCCTATGAACTATTAGGATGTGGAGTCGCTCACACTCATGTGTTTCACCAAGTTCTTGCAATGTTCTTACCAATCGTAGAAGGTGGCACAACCAGTTGGCTTGGGGATTGTTGGAACGACGGATCGGACCAGCAGGTTTTAGTGGAAATGTAGGGACGTAGTATATTCAGTGCTCCTAGAGCATTTGTCGTTACAACTGTAGTTGGGGGGTATTTATAGGGCGCCCCGCCCGGAGGACCGAGTGCCTCTGGACCACCAACCGCTACATGGCCAGGCGCCGGTCGGTAGTACAGACAAAACGGACTGTACATAGTACAGACAAGAAGATTTGACTCTGACAGCGTATCAGCTGTGTCGGACGCTACCTGCGCCGCCCGATGAGGAGCCATGCTGAATAGCGTGGGCCTCATGGCTCCAGAAGTGATGAGTCATTGTCAACGATAGTCAACGAGGACTGAAGAGAAGAAGAGATCTACTGTTTCATGGGCCGCGTGCGACTCAGGTACACGGGCAGCGAGCGACTGTCGGGCAGAGGAGGCTGCGAAGTCGGGCTGGCCCAATCCGGGTGCATGGGCCAGAAGCAGTAGAAGACCCACTGGGCTGTTGACCAGGACTGACTCAGGTACACGGGCGGTGAGTGATTGCCGGGCTGAGAGAGCTGCGGGGTCGGGCCGGCCCAATCCGGGTACCTGGTGCAAAGCTGGTGGAGGCTTTGTCAGTTTCGGCGTAAAACTGACAACCGTTGATTCTGTATCCGACTGTCCAGAAGAATAGCTTCAGGATATGTCATTTGTTACTCTAGGCCCACAGTCAGTCAGTTGTGTCTGTAAAAATACCTAAGGGCAGTAGAGTCTTTTTCTGTATTTTTGAGTCTGTAAAAACCCTAAGGGGCAGGTAGAATTTTCCTAGTGTTGGGCTGCCTATAAATAGGACCCCAACCCCTAGGGTTTGGACTACCCTTTTGCTGAAATTGAATACCACTCTATTGGGTCATTTTGCCTCTCACGTTTTTCTCTCTCCTCTCCTCTTCCTTGCCTGCGCCGCCAGGGAGTCCTCCCACTGTTTTTCTTGCCTTGCTTTTAATGTTGCAGTAAATGCTCTACTTCTGTGTGTGCTGCATCTGTAAGGTTTTTAATGACTCGATTTCACCTTCAGAGCAAGTTTCTCTGTGATTTTTGAGCCCTGGTAGGCTTCGGCTGATGTGAAGAAGCTTCTGTTCTTCACAGCAGAGTACTAGTTCTTGCATTTTGCAAGTAGTACTCCACTGTAGCTACAGTACTTCTGCGCCAGCTTTTTACTTTTACTGCTCCACTTTTCGATCGGGTTGAGAGGACTAAAATCGCTTTTCTGACTGTCTCTGCGAAGTCATCCTTCTCTGTTCGAAGCCCCTCAGCTCCGTGAGGCAGGCTTCGATCCGACCATACTCGAAGGCTTCGTTTCAATCTGCGAACTTTGTTTTGTATTCTGTGCAGCTATGCTTCGAAGCATTTTTCCGATCGACAGTATTACATACTTCGAACAATAGCGCGAAGGGGCTTCGGCCCTATCTATTCGAAGTCCATACTTCGACACGCTTCAAGGTTGGGTTCGAAGCTAGTGGCTCCGCTAGGCCTCGCACTGATTTCTGTGTAGCGTGTCACCCTTCGCTTCTCTTTTCGGAGCTTGCTCTTTTTGAAGGTAGAGCATTGGCTTCGGACTTGCTTTTCTGTCGCGTGACAGGCTTCGCTTCTTTGTTCGAAGGTTGTCTGTTTGTGTGCTGTGTTCGAAGCTTTGTGTTCGAAGTTTCGTGTTCGAAGGTTTAGCTTCGAGGCTTTCGGTTCGAAGTACGTTCGAAGTCTTGTCTTCGAAGTGCATACTTCGAAGCAGGCTCCGGCTCTGTTTTACTTCGCTCCGAAGCTCGTGAGTCGAAGCTGTGTACAGAGACTTGTCTTCGGAGTGCATACTTCGAACCAAGCTCCGGCACTGTCTTTTACTTCGCTCCGAAGTACACTTCGCTTCTTATCTCTTCGAACTAGCCTAGACAGTGACACCTTCGGACAGACTCCGTCACCAACCTCCGAAGCATACCTCGACGTGCGAAGGGGGCTTCGCCAAGTACCGAACAGGAGACAACTTTGGACAGTAACTTCTCTTTTCACTTTATACATACTTAGATCTTTTCATTGAGAAGTATAGGCCTGATACAACTTGTTTATCTGCCTAGTTGCACCATTTTAGCTTTACACTGTTTATCTTCAGATGCTCCTAGGTTAGAAACCTTTAGACTTAGGCCTTCTGTTTATTTTCTGCTGCGTAGTATTTTTGAGGTGCGTTGGGTATTGGGAACAGGCCATTGATTCGAAAGAATTTTTAAGGCGCCCATTCACCCCCCCTCTGGTCGCTACTTTCGATCCTACAAGTGGTATCAGAGCGAGGTTAGGGTTTTTCCATACCTTAACCGGTTCTAAACCCCAGTAGTGACTATGACGTCTCCTGGCAAGGTCCCGTCCTTGGAAGCCTATGGCTATAATTATTGGAAGACTCGCATGCGAGCCTATCTCATGAGCCAGGGTTCGGACATATGGGACATTTGCGTTCACACCACGTTTGTCATTCTGCCAGTTACTGAGCAAGGTACTGCTGGTATCATTGCTCAGCATCTGAGCAACAGTAAGGCTGTGAACATTTTATTTTCTGGCTTAGGTCCCACTGAATTTGAGCGAGTGAGTCATCTCTCCACTGCGAGAGAGATCTGGGCTACCCTCAAGGCACACCATGAGGGAACAGCACAGGTCAAGGCTCGGCTCTATCAGACCTACCGGCGTGAATATGAGAATTTCACACAGAAGCCGGGTGAATCTGTTGAAGCCTTGTTTGGTCGCTTTCAGTCGATCATTAACAAGCTTCGGGACAACAAGGCTGAGGGTGCTCAGTTAGTCTCAGATCACGAGCAGGCGCTCAAGGTTCTTCATACCTTGGACCCAAAGATCTGGGAGATCAAGGTATCATCTATCGTTGAGAGTACTTCTTACGATACCTTGACCATTTCTGAGTTGTTTAGCAAGCTGAAGGCCACTGAGGTAGATATCCAGTTGAGATCAAATCTCACTGGCTCTGGATCAAAATCCCTGGCCCTTGCTACACCTTCTGTTGATCCCTCTGCTGTGAGTCGTGCTGGGTTCTCGTTGATGTCTATCACTGAGGACCAGCTTGAGTTGTTGGGAGATGATGATTTGTGTCTCTTTAACAACCGGGTGCGTCGTGTCTATGATAAAAGAATGTTCAAAAGACACGGCACAAAATCCGGATGCTTTGAATGTGGTGATCCAGGACACTTCATCGCCGACTGCCCCAAGCGCAGTGGATACAAGAAGGGCACCGGCAGCAGCTTCCACGACTCCGGCAAGCACGAGAGCCCCTCCTTCATCAAGGGCAAGCCGAAGACTCGGTTCTTCAAGAAGGCCCTGAAGGATTACCGGCGAGAGAACAAGAAGCGCGACAAGGCCTTCTTCGCCGAGATGGAGAAGAGCTACTCCAAGAGATCCACGTCTTCTTCCTCTTCATCGAGCTCAAGCGATGATGAGATCGCCATCAAGAAGGGGAAGGACAAGGATGATCCGGCGGGCCTCTGCTTCATGGCCTTCGGAGACAAGCCGAAGAGCCGCTCACACCAGCGCCGAAGATCCCGCAAGAGCTTCTGCTCCATGGCTCTTGGGGATAGAGAAGGAAAAAGCTCCTCCGACGACTCCGACGACGACGATAGCAAGGTATCATCATATGAGCGTGAAATTGTTGATTTACTTGAAAGCAATCGTCAGGAGTTGAAGTATCGGGAGAAACTGCTTAGGGGGGCTAAGAAAAGGATAGACGAGTTAGAGAGTGAGCTTGCCGTGGCCAACGGTAGAATAGAGAGTCTATCCTCTTCCCCTTGCTTGGGTGATAGCAGTGAGTGCCCGAAGTGTGAGGTGCTTCTGTGTGATCTGTCGACTTTGAAGTCCAGGTACACAAAAAGGGTTGATGAGAGGGACGCTTTGGCCACTGAGCTTGAAAGCGCTCAGCTGGAGCTGAAAGATGCTCAAGCCACTGTCGTCGCACCCTGTGTTGATTGCCCATCTCATCTAGCTGCCTTAGCTGAGCTAAAATCCAAGGGCGATGAACATTTGGGTGATTTAGAGAGGTTGAGAGCTGAGCTTGCGCAGACTAGGCTAGAGCTTGAGACACTGTCAGTTCCACCCACTGTTTGTGAGAACTGCCTGTCTCTTAGAATGGAGCTAATTAAGCTAAAAGCCGGGAAGTCTGTCCAGGTAGAGAGTGAGTGTGAGACCTGCTTGTCTCAGGTGGAGGTTCTAGCTTCCTTGAGAGAGGAGCTAGCAGATTCTCAAAATGAGAACTTTTACCTCCGTTCTATCCTGAGTTGGATCAGTGCCAGAGAGCCACAGCTCGGCATGATGATCCAGCAGTTCAAGAGGCAGGATGGGTTTGGGGTAGGTTATACCTACACCAAGGCTGACTTTGAGAGTGCCATCAGCCGGGCAGTGGAGTGGAGTAAAATGACTCCAGAGCAGAGGTATCCCAAGACTCACTCCACTGAGACCTCCCAGGCTTGTCAGCCCAAGGATGGAGTGATCCATGAACCATCCAAAGCTCCACCCAAGAAACCTATCTGGGTTCCTAAGCCCAAACACCTCCACTCCTCTTTAGATTCTCTTCCTGGACCCTCTCAGCCCAAGAAGACCACACCAAACACTACCAAGCCCAAGAACCCCAAGCCTCAACCACATCCCAAGAAGCCTACCTATCATTGTGAGTATTGTCAGAGAGACGGGCATCTTGCGGAGTTTTGCTTCAGGAGGAAGCGGGTTGAGAGAGCAGAGAGGGCTCGTAGTGATCAGGTGCAGTTCTACCAGCAGGGTGGTAGACTGCGTGTTCCTCGGCGCGGGGAGAGGCTAGAGGCCAGGCCGCGTCGTGTAGGTGGTGTTAGTGGAGACGGTTTTCGTACCCGTGCTCCAGTTGGTGGTGTTCGTTCCGGCAGAGTTCCAGACCGTGTTGGCTATGGTTCTGGACCTCGTGGCCGCAGGGTTAGGAAGAACCGTGGACCGCGCTTTGAGCCGCGTTTTGGTCCAAACTCGTATGATGGTTTTCGCTTTCCATCTTTTGAGCAGATGGCTCGACACTGGTTTAGCTCTTTTGCTAAACCTGGTGCCGGACCATTTGCTCCCACTTACAGACATTGATTGTGCAGGACCGGGGACTGGAGGACGTTTGGATCATGGACTCAGGATGCTCTCGCCACATGACGGGACATCGCAGATGGTTCTCCAGTCTCACTCCCCCGAGCTCCAAAGAGTACATCACATTCGGGAACAGCGGTCAAGGGAAAGTAAGTGGCATAGGCTCTATCAGCATTTCAGATCATTTCTCTTTAAAGAATGTTGCTTTGGTTAAAAATCTGAACTTTAATTTAATATCTGTTTCGCAACTTCTTGAAGATGGTTTGGAAGTGCGTTTTAAGAAGGGCAATTCTTCTGTGATTGATTCTAGAGGGTCTTTGGTTTGTCAGATTTTACCCTTCGGTAAAGTTTTTCGAATTGACTTCTCTAGTTCTTTTGGCCCTTCTCGCTGTTTGATTGCTGGATCTTCTTCTGAGCTCTGGAAGTGGCATAGGAGGTTAGGTCATTTGAGTTTTGATCTGCTAGTCAGGTTAAGCTCTATGGACCTCATCCGAGGATTGCCCAAGCTTAAAATGGAGAAGGATCTAGTTTGTCATCCCTGTCGTCATGGGAAAATGGTTGCCGCTTCTCACTCACCTGTAACTCAGGTGATGACTACGTATCCAGGCGAGCTTTTACATTTGGACACTGTAGGTCCAGCTCGGGTACGCTCAGTCGGTGGGAAGTGGTATGCACTTGTGATTGTTGACGACTTTTCTCGTTTCTCGTGGGTTTTCTTTTTGGAGTCTAAGGATGAAACTTTTCAATTTGTCCATGACCTGATTTTGAAGCTGAAGAATGAGAACAATGGTCGGATGCGAGCAATTCGCTCCGACAACGGCTCTGAGTTCAAGAACTCTCAGTTCGTCAGCTTCTGTGGTGATCAGGGTCTGGACCATCAGTTTTCTTCTCCTTACACTCCCCCACAGAACGGCGTTGTGGAACGAAAGAACTGCACGCTAGTTGAGATGGCCAGGACGATGCTCGACGAGCACAGGACTCCTAGGCGTTTTTGGGCTGAAGCCATGAACACGGCTTGCTATCTGGCCAACCGCATTTTTCTTAGAGCTTACATTGGTAAGACATCATATGAGTTGCGGTTTGGCAGACAGCCCAAGGTGACCCACTTGCGAGCGTTTGGCTGCAAGTGCTTTGTGCTCAAGAAGGGAGGGCATTTGGACAAGTTTGAGTCTCGATGCTGGGATGGTATTTTTCTTGGTTATGCATTGCATTCTCGAGGCTTCCGTGTTTGGAACCTCGAATCCCAGCTGCTTGTCGAGACGTGTGAGGTTTCTTTTGATGAGTCCTTGCCTTCTTTGACTCCTTCTTTTGAGCTTTCTGGTGATGATGAGCTCGGAGAGTCCATCTTCGAGGAAGATGAGGATACTCCAGCTGCTGTTGAGGGCGGGCCTTCTGCATCCCCCGCAGAGCCCACACCCTCTGTGACTTCGACTGATGATGAAGGCGGACCTCTGATCACTTCTTCCACTTCGATCGAGCCCCTTCAGTCGAGTCCAGAGGTGCCAGCTGCTGACTCCGGTGAGGTGACTTCAGATCACCAGGGAACCCGAGCAGTTCAGCGTGACCACCCCTCAGAGCTCATCATTGGTGATTTGACTGAGAGGACCTTGCGTTCTTCTGCCTCTCTCGCTGTGTTTGCTGAATCTGCGTTTGTTGCATCTTTTGAACCCAGAGACATTTCTCATGCTCTTTCTGATTCTAATTGGATTAATGCTATGCAAGAAGATCTTGAGAATTTTGTCCGCAATCGGGTTTGGACATTAGTTGAGCCGCCACCAGGATGCAACCCCATAGGCACCAAGTGGGTATTCAAGAACAAACAAGGTGAAGATGGGGTTGTGGTGCGCAACAAGGCTCGACTAGTTGCCCAGGGTTATTGCCAGAAGGAAGGTATTGACTTCGAAGAAACCTTCGCTCCTGTTGCCCGTCTTGAGTCCATTCGTATTCTTCTAGCTTTTGCCGTTTCGAAGGGTTTTAAGCTTTTTCAAATGGACGTTAAGAGTGCTTTTCTGAACGGGTTTATAGAGGAGGAGGTTTATGTTAGGCAACCCCCCGGTTTTGAGAACCCTAAGTTTCCTCGACATGTTTTTAAGTTGCACAAAGCTTTATACGGGTTGAAGCAAGCCCCCAGGGCTTGGTATGACCGGTTAAAGCAATTTTTGTTGGGGAAGGGCTTTGTGATGGGTTCTGTGGATAAAACTCTTTTCCTGCTCAGAGATGCTTCAGATTTCTTAGTCGCTCAGATTTATGTGGACGATATTATTTTTGGCGGTACTACTGATTCTCTTGTGTCCAAGTTTTCTGAGCAGATGCACAGTGAGTTTGAGATGAGCCTCATGGGTGAGCTTAAGTATTTCTTAGGGCTCCAGATCAAGCAGACCAAGGACGGCACCTTCATCCACCAAGGTAAATATACTCGTGACATGCTTAAGAAATTTGACTTTGGTGGTGAATTGAAGCCGCAGATGACCCCGATGGGTACCTCCGGAGGTTTGGACAAGGACGAGAGCGGTGTCAAGGTCAATGAGAGAGAATATCGAGGGATGATCGGTTCGCTGTTGTACTTAACGGCAACAAGACCAGACATACAGTTCGCCGTGGGACTTTGCGCGCGTTTTCAGTCTTCACCACGCGCGTCCCACCGACAGGCTGTCAAGCGTATTTTTAGGTATCTCACCTATGCGCCTGATCTTGGTCTTTATTATTCAGCATCATCGTCTCTTGATTTATCTGGCTTTTCGGACGCCGACTTTGGTGGGTGCCGGTTGGATCGCAAGTCGACTTCCGGTACTTGCCAGTTTCTTGGTTCTTCCCTTGTATCTTGGTCTTCTCGAAAGCAATCTGGAGTTGCTCTTTCGACCACAGAGGCTGAGTATGTAGCTGCTGCCAGCTGCTGCTCACAGATGGTTTGGATGATTTCCACTCTTCGAGACTTTGGGTTGCTCTTTCCTACCAGGGTTCCATTGTTTTGCGACAGCACGAGTGCTATTAGTGTAGGGAAAAACCCGTGTCTCCATTCAAAAACCAAACATATTGATGTGCGCTTTCACTTCTTGCGGGATCAATATGAGAAGGGTGTCATTGACCTTATTCATGTTGATACCCATCATCAGTTGGCTGACATTTTCACCAAACCCCTAGATCAGTCTACTTTTGAGCGTTTAAGAGGGGATTTGGGTGTTGTGTATCCTTTTTAGGATATTTTGCGTCAGTTTTCTTTGCTCTTTACTCTTTTCTTGAGTCTTTTTGTGTGTGTTCATATCATACATATTCACATATCACACATTTGAGCCTGCTTCTGTTATATGATTGAACTGCTTTACTTAGTCTCGCTGGTATATGCTTTTGATTACTTGTCAATGATCATGCTTTGTTTCAGTTCGCTTGATATGTCTGATATCTGTCATATGCATGGCTTTTACGCTTTCAACTTGAAAAATGATCACCATTGCTTCTGGTAACTAGCATGTGTAGGCTGAGTGCTTTTGCTATCTGTTACATGCCTTGTAGCTAGTTCATCACATAGATGCAGATATGCAACTTGGACATCTTTATGCTTTCACATGGAAAATGAGCGATAAAAATGATAAAAATCAAAAATGAATGAAAATTCCATGCCTTTTTATGCTTAAGTTGAAAAGATCCAAGTGGGTTTGCTTTGTCGCATTATATTGTTCTGGACTGCTTACCATAGCACTTTGGTATGAACTAGGACAATGTAGTGTATGCCAAGACCAATGTCTTAAGCTTCTGATGGCCCAGTTCTGGCCTAGGCTTGACTTGGTCGGTTAGCATAAGGTTTGACCTGCAAATAACCCTTGGCAAAAATGACAAAGGAAAATGAAAAATCCTGAACTTTAAAGGGATAACAAGTTTGCTGAAGCACTTTGTTTTGAAAAATGCTTATCTTGGTAGATATCAGTTAGCTTCTGCATCTCATGCTTTACCTTGCTTGTTTACTAGACACTATGGTGATGCTTTTATTTGCAAAAACTGAAAAATGCGTGCTAAATGACTTTCTTTAGATATCATCTCTTGCACTGATCATGCCATGTGTCCTAGATAGTATTTCTTTTGCTATACCTGTTAGATACTGTATTTGCAGTCAATCATATCTGAGAAGCATGCTTTCTACACTCCACCTGCACCCCAGCTGAATTCACTGCATATTTTGAGGGGGAGTTGCATTTCAGGGGGAGTCTGTGTCTCTTTTGAGTGCTTGATGAGTTCACTTGTCAACAAGGGGGAGAGAAATATTGGGATCAGAGTTTAAGGGGGAGTTCTTACTCTGTTGATATCCTTGTTGTTCTGCAATCGCACTCATTTTGAGCTTTTGTGTTTTGGTTAACCAAAATGACCGGTTCTTGCTTTTGTTTGGCTTTTGGTCATTAAGGTTAAACTTTTACCTTATTTTTCTTCTTCTTTGTTCTCTTGTGTTTTGTTTTTCGTGTTTCCACATTTGTTCGCAGGTGCTAAAGAGCTGAGGATTGAGGAGTGTTGACAATGCACTCATCAAGGGGGAGATTGAGGAGCCATGCTGAATAGCGTGGGCCTCATGGCTCCAGAAGTGATGAGTCATTGTCAACGATAGTCAACGAGGACTGAAGAGAAGAAGAGATCTACTGTTTCATGGGCCGCGTGCGACTCAGGTACACGGGCAGCGAGCGACTGTCGGGCAGAGGAGGCTGCGAAGTCGGGCTGGCCCAATCCGGGTGCATGGGCCAGAAGCAGTAGAAGACCCACTGGGCTGTTGACCAGGACTGACTCAGGTACACGGGCGGTGAGCGATTGCCGGGCTGAGAGAGCTGCGGGGTCGGGCCGGCCCAATCCGGGTACCTGGTGCAAAGCTGGTGGAGGCTTTGTCAGTTTCGGCGTAAAACTGACAACCGTTGATTCTGTATCCGACTGTCCAGAAGAATAGCTTCAGGATATGTCATTTGTTACTCTAGGCCCACAGTCAGTCAGTTGTGTCTGTAAAATACCTAAGGGCAGTAGAGTCTTTTTCTGTATTTTTGAGTCTGTAAAAACCCTAAGGGGCAGGTAGAATTTTCCTAGTGTTGGGCTGCCTATAAATAGGACCCCAACCCCTAGGGTTTGGACTACCCTTTTGCTGAAATTGAATACCACTCTATTGGGTCATTTTGCCTCTCACGTTTTTCTCTCTCCTCTCCTCTTCCTTGCCTGCGCCGCCAGGGAGTCCTCCCACTGTTTTTCTTGCCTTGCTTTTAATGTTGCAGTAAATGCTCTACTTCTGTGTGTGCTGCATCTGTAAGGTTTTTAATGACTCGATTTCACCTTCAGAGCAAGTTTCTCTGTGATTTTTGAGCCCTGGTAGGCTTCGGCTGATGTGAAGAAGCTTCTGTTCTTCACAGCAGAGTACTAGTTCTTGCATTTTGCAAGTAGTACTCCACTGTAGCTACAGTACTTCTGCGCCAGCTTTTTACTTTTACTGCTCCACTTTTCGATCGGGTTGAGAGGACTAAAATCGCTTTTCTGACTGTCTCTGCGAAGTCATCCTTCTCTGTTCGAAGCCCCTCAGCTCCGTGAGGCAGGCTTCGATCCGACCATACTCGAAGGCTTCGTTTCAATCTGCGAACTTTGTTTTGTATTCTGTGCAGCTATGCTTCGAAGCATTTTTCCGATCGACAGTATTACATACTTCGAACAATAGCGCGAAGGGGCTTCGGCCCTATCTATTCGAAGTCCATACTTCGACACGCTTCAAGGTTGGGTTCGAAGCTAGTGGCTCCGCTAGGCCTCGCACTGATTTCTGTGTAGCGTGTCACCCTTCGCTTCTCTTTTCGGAGCTTGCTCTTTTTGAAGGTAGAGCATTGGCTTCGGACTTGCTTTTCTGTCGCGTGACAGGCTTCGCTTCTTTGTTCGAAGGTTGTCTGTTTGTGTGCTGTGTTCGAAGCTTTGTGTTCGAAGTTTCGTGTTCGAAGGTTTAGCTTCGAGGCTTTCGGTTCGAAGTACGTTCGAAGTCTTGTCTTCGAAGTGCATACTTCGAAGCAGGCTCCGGCTCTGTTTTACTTCGCTCCGAAGCTCGTGAGTCGAAGCTGTGTACAGAGACTTGTCTTCGGAGTGCATACTTCGAACCAAGCTCCGGCACTGTCTTTTACTTCGCTCCGAAGTACACTTCGCTTCTTATCTCTTCGAACTAGCCTAGACAGTGACACCTTCGGACAGACTCCGTCACCAACCTCCGAAGCATACCTCGACGTGCGAAGGGGGCTTCGCCAAGTACCGAACAGGAGACAACTTTGGACAGTAACTTCTCTTTTCACTTTATACATACTTAGATCTTTTCATTGAGAAGTATAGGCCTGATACAACTTGTTTATCTGCCTAGTTGCACCATTTTAGCTTTACACTGTTTATCTTCAGATGCTCCTAGGTTAGAAACCTTTAGACTTAGGCCTTCTGTTTATTTTCTGCTGCGTAGTATTTTTGAGGTGCGTTGGGTATTGGGAACAGGCCATTGATTCGAAAGAATTTTTAAGGCGCCCATTCACCCCCCCTCTGGTCGCTACTTTCGATCCTACACCCGACATGGCTCAGAGGATCGTGATCCTGTCTCCCCGTATACTTGTCCTTCCTTTTCTCGCCAACACTCCTTCCGGATTCATTTCCGCGGGCCGAGGGATGGCCATCGGCAATCCTCTCTCAGAGGGTGGCCTTCGGCATCCTTCTCCCGGAGGGTGGCCTCCGGCTTCGTCGCCCGCAGTGTGGCCTCCGACATCCTTCTCCCGGAGGGTGGCCTCCGGCTTCGTCGCCCGCAGGGTGGCCTCCAGCATCCTTCTCCCAGAGGGTGGCCTCCGGCTTCGTCGCTCGCAGGGTGGCCTCCGGCATCCTTCTCCCGGAGGGTGGGCTCCCTTCGTCCGTCGGGATTATCTCCCCCAACAGTAGCCCCTCGCTTCTTTCCTCTCGAGAGCCCTGCATTGAGAGAGGGTGGAAGCGCACATGATAATTCTGATAACTTTCATAGGGAAAACTACTTACACAGAGGTGCGGGATCATGCTGCGACGTAGCCTTCTTTGACTGGTGTGGGGATGCTCTGGAGTGGTCGGGCGCCGGAGGAACGGGGGGCCAAGGCCCGCTTCGAAGCACCCTTCGGCGAGTTGGGAGGAGTTTGACCGAGCCCAATGGGTGCCCGCGCTCGTTTGACCGCAGGGTCCCGGCCCCGAGGAGGCGGCCAAGTGCCGCCAAGCGCCGCCTGAAGCAGTTAATGCCACGCATGCGTAAACGGCGTCGGGTAGGCGAACCGTTAGGTACTGGTGCGCCCGAGGCGCCGGTTGCATCTTAAATGCGGGCGCTGCGCGACCGTTGCGCGCACGCGGTGAGTGAGCGGAAGATGGACCGGCGGCGGTCTTGCGCTTAAATATACCCCGCCGCACGGCGCACGGCCTATACTTCCCCCGCCCACTTGTCGCACTCTTTCTCCTTGCTCTCGGCAGCAACCGCCTACTCTCTGAGCACTAGCTTCTTGCTTCTTTCTCGCCTCCTTACGTCATGGCGGAGAGTGCATCCCCAGCTGTGGCGATGGACCCCCGCTTCCTTTAACGCCAGATGGCGGCGGCGGCTGCAGCGGCTGCGACGGCGCCCGGTGCAGGAGAGGTGCGTGACGCACAAGAGCTCCATCCCGCTTCGAAGCGGTTTCAGGAAGGGGTGGTCCGTATGGACCACAAGATCTTCGATAGTTCTTCAGGCCACAAGCCTTTGGCTAGTCCCACGATGCGCTTGTTGAGGCCCGAGAGTATGTGCCCATTGGCCCGCTCCACAACTCCATTAGACTGAGGATGTCGTACTGTGGCGAAACAGAGCTGGACTACTAACTCGTCGCAGAATGCCCAGAAGGCCCAGCGTCGAATTGCGTTCCGTTGTCCAACGTGAGCTGTCTGGGTACTCCAAAATGGCACACGATATTCTGCTAGAAGAATTTCTGGATGCTCCAAGATGTGATGTAAGTCAGTGGCTTGGCTTCGACCCACATAGAGAAGTACTCGATGGCGACGACCGCAAAGCGCAAGTTGCCTTTCACTCTAGGAAATGGCCCAGTGAGGTCCATCCCCCATCGAGCCAACGGCCATACTGGGGGGATGGGCCGCAGGCTGACCGGGGGGCGGTGGCTCTGCCGCCCCATCCACTGGCACCCTTAGCAGGTGCGGACAAGACCTTCGGCGTCTGCAACAATCGTGGGCCAGTACACGCCTTGTCGGAGAGCTTTGCCGGCGAGGGCCCGTGGAGCCAGGTGGCTTCCACATAGCCCCTCATGGATTTCTCGGAGCATGGTCACTCCGTCCGAGTGAGAGATGCAACGGAGTAGCAAAGAACATACTCCCGACTTGTATAGGATGCCATCGATGACCTGGAAGGACCTGGCACAGAGCTGGAGGCGAACTTGGTCCGGACTAGGATGATCATCTTCGCTGCCCACGAGCGTGCGCAGGATGGGCTCCCGCCAATCGTCGCCGACCGTACACAAGACCGGAGCTGGCCGGGGCGACGGCGGGGGCTCGGACGATGCAGAGGTGGATGCCTCGCCGCGAGAGGGCGCCGAAGGTTGGAAAATTTCCTCGAAGAAGGTGCTCGGGGGCAGCGCTTGGGCTCCTGCTCCGGCTTTGGCGAGGGCATCGGCTTGGCTGTTTTCGCCGCGCGGGATGTTTTGAACGGATATGCCCTTGAAGGAAGCTTCGAGTCTGCGGATGGCGTCGACGTAGGAAGCGAGGTCCGGGTGCCTAGCTTGGAAACTCTTGTCGATATGTCCGGCGACTATTTGGGAATCGGTCTTGATGACGACACGTGCCGCTCCTAGCGCGTGCGCCTTGCGGAGACCCAAAAGGACTCCTTCGTATTCGGCGATGTTGTTGGTAGCCTTGAAGTTCAGCCGAGCGAAATACAGGACCTGTTGGCTGGAGGGGGAGATGATAACTGCTCCGGCCCCAGCCCCCGAGGCCTGGTAAGCACCATCCGAATAGACGGTCCAGATTCCCTCGCTTACTTCGGTGCCGCCGCGATCAGAGGCCATCATCCACTCCGCGATGAAGTCGGCGAGGATTTGGGATTTGATTGCAGTTCGGGCGACAAAGGAGATCCCAAATTGGGCCAACTCCACCGCCCACTTCCCGATGCGGCCAGTTGCATCCTTGTTTCGAAACATGTCGCCTAGTGGGTAGGCAGTCGGGATGACGACATCATGAGCCAGGAAGTAGTGCCGAAGCTTCTGGGATGCCATGACGAGGGCATAGGCCACCTTCTCGAGCTTGGAGTACCGAGCCTTAGCTCCAGCGAGGGCTTCAGAAATGAAGTAGACGGGGCGTTGAATCAACTTCCCATCGAGTTTTTCCTCTTGGACTAAAGCCGCACTTGCCGCGCTGCCGGAGGCAGCGAGGTAGACCAATAAGGGACTTGTCGGCCCGGGGTGTGGCGAGGGCCACGAGACCGGAGAGATATTCCTTGATCTGTTCGAAGCAGTCCTGACATTTGGGGGTCCACTCAAAATGCTTAGAACCTCGAAGCGCCTTGAACATGGGCAAGCTTCGTTCCGCTGATCTTGCTAAAAATTGGCCGAGGGCTGCCAAACGCCCGGCCAGCAGCTTCTGCGCTTGCTTCAAGTTCTGAGGGGGGGACATGTTCTGCAATGCATTAACTTGTGTCGGGCTGGCTTCGATGCCTCGGCTGGAAACCAGATACCCGAGCAGCTTCCCTGCACGTGCTCCGAAGACACATTTCTCTGGGTTGAGTCGGATTCCACACTGCCGAAGGCTGTCAAAAGTCTTAGTTATATCCGAGCCGTGATGGTTCTTGGTGGTACTTTTGATGACGATGTCGTCCATGTATGCTTCCACGTTACGCCCCATCTGATGACCCAAAGCTTTGGAGATCAATCTTGAAAAGGTAGCCCCGGCATTGCGGAGGCCGAAGGGCATCCGGACGTAACAGAACACTCCCGCGGGGGTGACGAAGCTTGTTTTGACTTGGTCTTCGGGTTTTAACCAGATCTGGTGATAGCTGGAATAAGCATCGAGGAAACTGAGGAGCTCCGCTCTGGTTGTAGAATCGACTAGCTGGTCAATGCGGGGCATGGGTAGGGGTCACGGGGGCAAGCTTTATTCAGAGAAGTAAAGTTGATACACATGCGCCACTTTCTAGATGTTTTCTTCTGGACAAACACTGGGTTGGACAACCACTCAGTATGATCCACTTCCCGGATGACCCCTGCTCGAAGCAGCTTCTCTGTCTCAGCCTTGGCGAGCTCGGCCCATTCGAAGGAAAGCTTTCGGAGCCCCTAGCAGACCGGTCGAGCCTTCGGGTCGACCGCCAGTGAGTGCTCAATGATCGAGTGGTCTACGCCGGTAAGGTCTTCGTCGGACCATGCGAAGATGTCGAGGTTGCCGCGGATGATGCCCTCGAGCTGCACCGACACCTCCGGCTCCAGACCCCCTCCGAACTTGATCGGGTACTCCGTCCCGTCTTGGATTAAGATCTTTGTAATGACCTCCCCCTCCGGGAGAGGTTTTGCTGGGCGGCCCTTCTGCCTGGGGTCCCCGCCTTCGGGGAGGCTAGCTCCTTCGGCGCCTTCACAGACGCTGTGAATCTGTCGTGGCTCCAATGGCACCGAGTGACCGTACTCGATCCGGTGGGCTGCGACCTGGTCACCCAGGATTGACAACACCCCTCCTGGAGTTGGCATCTTGAGGCATAGGTAGTTGTGGTGCGCGATGGATCCAAAGCGATTGAGCATCCCCCTTCTGAAGATGGCGTTGTAGGCGTACGGAGCATCGACCACGTCGAACAGGATCTCCTCGCAGCGTCGAAGGGGGGAGTCGCCGAAGGTTACCTCCAGCGTGACCTGGCCCAGGGCATCGAGCGGGGGGCCTGCGAAGCCTTGGAGAGGACGTGAAGTCGGTAGTAGGTGCTTGCGCGACAGGCACAGCTGATCGAAGGCCTGCATGAAGATGATGCCAGCGGAACTCCCTCCGTCAACCAGGATGTGACGCACCTCAACTCTGGCGATGTCCGCTGAGATAACGAGATGGTCGGCGTGCGGGAACTTGACTCTGGAGGCATCTTCGGCGGTGAAGTAGATGGGAACATGGGACCATTCAGGGAGGGCCGATGGGCCGGTCGTGCCGATATGCCCGACCTCCCGAACGTAGTCCCGTAGCTGTCGCTTGGACAGGGCCCCCAGGGCTCCCCTTCTGGATATGGGGAGGACCACTCGCTTCCCTCGATCCGGCGCATCCTCGAGATTGGGGGCCAAGGCCCTACCGAACTCCGGGGCCAGGCCCATGACTTCCGGCTCATCGCGGCGCCCGACTACCTGGACTGCTTCTGGGCGGGGGATAGCGATCCCCCGGTTAGTGGAACCACGGCCGGCATTGCGCTCGAGGTAGTCGCTTCGTAGGGCGAGTATGGTCCGGCAGGAGTCGGTGTCGTGGCTCCTGTTTTCACCGTGGACGTTGCAGTAGAAGGTGGCTCCTCCAGGAAGCGCCCGAGACGGAGCCTTGGCCCCGGTGGAGCGGCCTCCGCCAGACGTGTGTAGGTGCTTAGCGGGGGCTCGAGGGGTAATACTGAGAACCTCCCCCCGCAGATGCTTCCGGCCTCGCCAGGAATCCCGGTGGACGGAGTCCTGCTGACTGGAATCTTGGCGGCGGAAGTCGGGAGTGGGGTGGCTTCTCCGGTTGAGGTCCGGCGGGGCTTCGTACGCCCTAGCGCTCGAGGTCCGGACAGGGACTCATTGCCTACCAGCGCATTTGGACCTATTCGGACTGAGCGTATTCCTCGAAATACGTCATAAGCTGTGCCACCGAGGTGATAGGTTTTCGGTGGAGCTTGTCGAGGAGGCCAGGGTGGGTGACGCCTTCCTAGGCAGCGTCGATGACCAAGGAAGCCGAGAGCCCCTTGATCTGGGCCTTGGTGTGTGCGAAGCACTGGGAGTACTGCCGCAAAGTCTCTCCGGGCTGCTGCTTTACTTGGAAGAGGCTCCCGGTGGACATTGGGGCCACGAAGGTCCCCTGGAAATTGTTGACGAATTTTTTCCTCAGTTGGTCCCGTGTATGGATGGTCCCAGGTCAGAGCGACCAGAACCATCAAAGCGCGATCCCTTCGAGTGCCAGGGGGAAGCATTTAGCCATGGTGTCCCTGCTTCCTCCGGATGCTTCTATCGCTAGAGCATACGAGCGGGAGAACTCCCCGGGGTCAGAATCCCCGGAGTACTTACGAAGCATGGCGGCATGAAACTTTGAACTGAAGCGCACCCTCTGGAGGTCCGGGTGCAGGGGGGACTCTTCGTCGTAGGACGCATTTTCTTCCTCCGCCGGATCCTTGTCATCGCTCAGCGCCACAGCCACAGCTTTCGCGGCACGGAGGGGCTTCGGAGGGCGGAGCGACGCCTCCTGGCGCCACAAAGCCAGTTCTGCCTTCAACCGAGCATTCTCGGCGGCCAGGGCATCAGCTTGGCTCCCGCTTCCTCCTGAAGCGGTATCGGGGTCCCGCGAGCGGACGTAGTCGGTCCGAAGGGACACGACCGGGGGTCCGCTCGGAGGACGCCGCTCGGGCGGCCCCTCCAGCAACCCTGCCAGATTGACGGAGGCTGGCTCAGGTACGCCAACAGGGCCCCGGGCCTCGGGCGTCCCTTCCAGCACCTGGGTTGGCTCCAGGGAGGGCGCCCCGATGTGCGCAACAGTAGGGGCTGGAGAACTGGGGTCGGGGACCAGAGCAGGCTCGACCCCAGCGGTGCGGTCCGACCGGCGCAGAGGAACCGTGCTCGCCCCCTTCCGACCCGACATGCTTTTGTGAGTGGGTGTAGAGGACGCTAGCTTCTTGAACTAAGATCCCCACGGACGACGCCAACTATTGGAACGACAGATCGGACCAGCAGGTTTTAGTGGAAATGTAGGGACGTAGTATATTCAGTGCTCCTGGAGCGTGTGTCGTTACAATTGTAGCTGGGGGGTATTTATAGGGCGCCCCGCCCGGAGGACCGAGCGACTCCGTACCGACTCTGACTAGGGTTTATGGTTGGATTCGGATATCTCGGGACTAATCAAGATTGTTGATTTGACTCGTGATCAAGAACACAACTCTAAACCAGCAACCCGACATCAACTATGGATCAAAACTCATCAATACGACACCATGATGAAATTGCAAAGGCTCAAAACACTAGGACGATGAGGATAATTTGCCCTAGATGTCTAGGGCTTTCTTTTTTGGTGGCTTTTTCGGGAGTTCTAGGATATTGCGAAGAACAATCTAAAGGATACAGTGATACCTGACGGGAAACATGGGCTCTAATAACACTTGATGAGCATGGGTGCCCGATCTTCTGTTAGAGGGGTAAACTCGATTGGTGGAGGACTCGACGTTGACGATTCGGCTTTCGATCAACACTGATCTGAACCCCGCAATCACTACACCACTGCTCCGTTGGTTATCAACCACGCACGAACGCAATTGACCTCGCCAAGAAGGCTTATCCCTGCATGCGAATCGAGAACACAAGAAAGAACATTGAAACACAATCTCGCAAACAAATGAGATCATGATCGATTTCTCGAGTGGGGTTCCACAATCTGACGGACATTAGAGTTCAATTTGTAAGGCAGTTCGAAACAAAGCAAAACCCAACCCTAATTCATGATGGCTACAGATTATTAATACCTAGCTAGGATTTGTGGAAAGTCTTCCCTAATGTTGGGATTAAGGCCCCAAACGGATACAAGGCCCAAAGTGGCCCAAAACAGTGACGCAGCACCTGATAACTTGTTCAGACGACACATAACGTTTCGTAAATAACCTGGACTTGGCACCAGATCCATTGAAAATATATTTTTGTTATCTTTCCAAGCCTTAAAGAATGCTCAATTCGCCTCCGTACAAGAAAGTTATGCCCGTTTTAATGAATGGTGCTTTGCTGCATCCGAACTAAAATCGGAGTTTGAAGTGGAATCTGAATTAGATTGTTGTGCCACCTCTCCCTCTTGTGTTTGATCTAGAAGTGCTTCTCCCATGTTCCTTAGAGTCAAAATATCACCCATAAGTAGCATCCTATCTATATCGATATCATTATATAAAGTAAGAAACGGATGTACCTCATAATTAAGCTTCCATATCGATATCTATATCCCATCGTGGCCTCATTTGTCTGTCTCCTCTTTCATCATCGAACATCCTCATTATTACCTTGTCTTGTGCATCTTCATCCTAAGGTCCTTCTCAATGTCCTCCTACTCTTACTTATTTTACTCCCAATCCTCTGTGGAGGCTAACGTTTGTTTCTTTGTTAATATATTTGTTTGTAAATATGATTCTTTGTGAATATAGTGCTTTGTAAATAGCTTAATAAAGAGAACGATACTAGTATGAGAATGTGTTTGACATTTAGGCTCTTTTTTGGTTTGGACAAGCTTGTTCATGCAATCTTTTGGTTTACACGATTATTATTGTAATTTTTTCAATTCTATTAAATATAACATGAATTAGGGACTTAACAAGCCTCTCAAGTGATAAACAGGGTAGTTCTGCTGGACATCGTGCTTCCAGTAGTAGATGTTACAATGATACAATATTAGTTTACATTTTTTCTTATCCCATACTACATGTGCAACATATAGTTATAGTAATCTAGGTACCAACTTATGTTCCACAATCTTGCCTCATGAGAATCCATCATTATGTCCAAGGAAATAACTAGGTTTATACATTGTACATCACATATTTTATTCATGTAGTAAAAAACTAACAAACTAATAAAATTGTTTGTAGCAAAAAAATGGCATTAACAGTCAAGATTGTCAAAATACACAAGTCCTGTTACATGCCAAAGCTTTATAGGGCCGAAGGCCCATCAAACATTGGCCTTCAGATGCCTGATTGTGGCCTACTAGCTTTAGCCCAAAGGCCCTTAAGAGGCTTGCCTCGCCGAAGCTTCGGTAGGCTTGCCGAAGGCCCACTTTTGGTTGTCTTCAAAGATAGAGTTTAAGTCTGATTCTGATTATTTTTATCCCTAAAATTGATTAGGACGAATCCTACAAGATTAGCTTTATAGATAAGAAGACTAGCCCCTATAAATATAGGGGTGAGGCTGGTGTAGGACCGAAATTAGAGACCAGAGGGGGGTGAATGGGCTCCTAAAAATTCTTTCGAATCAATGGCCTTCTCCAAACATCCAACGCACCTCAACAGATAATCAACAGAAGCAAAAACCAATCACAAGTACTAAAAATAATCTAGCCTAAAAACGACCGGTGTCCTAGTCGAAAAGACACCCACAAAGTGCTTAAAGGTAGATTTTAAAAAAAACTCACAACATCATTGACATCCCCACAAAACTTTCAACAAATCATAACAAAATATTCGGCGCATAAAAACTATCCATAGCTCATTGACATTTCATCTCATACAAGACCAACAAGAATCTACTAAAAAATAAACAGTAAGATTTAAAGCCTAATGAGTAGCACAACTTTTAATACATCTAATATGGACAAGAAATAAATCACTAAACGAGCAGCGTATTTATCTTAGATTAAATGACTAACAATAGTGAAATAGTTGAACTAAAGAACTCTAATATTCTGGTCAAAATACTGCAGATGCTAGACAATAAAAACGTGAAGGAGAAACATGGTACAATATTTCGTACCTCGATTCGCGTGCTTGATCTTCACAAGAGCTCACACGCCGCCTGAAGCCTTGTTGCAGTCCACGCCGCTGCTTGCTGTAGTTCACGCCGCACGCATCGCCCGCAAGAGATCCGGTCAGCTTCCATGTGCTCACTGATGCTGCTGACCAGACTGCCGCGTGCAGCATGCCTTGGCCAGCGTGCATGTGAAGCTGCGAACAGCAAGGGCCTATGGCCTAAATCCTAGCCACTGTGCTGCTACTCTAGCCAAGCTAGATGTGCTAGCGCTGCCAGCCGTGGGTGCTAGATGGAGGAGAATGGAACAAACACGCCGGGAGATGAAACCGAACGCGACAGTGGCAAAGGTATTTTGAGGAGATGAATAAAAATGCCGGCGGTGGAGAAGAACGTAGAAAAAGTGACCCAAATTTTGGAATTAGTAAAGTGTTTTCTGAAAATGGGTAACCCTAACCCTATGGTATTGGGGCCCTTTTATAGGAAGCCCAATAAATGGGAAAATGCTAAAATACCCCTAGGGTTTTTAAAGACACTAGAATTAAAAATGGAAAAGACCAAAATGCCGATATGATTTTTTACAGACTCGACTGACAGATTGTAGGCCTAAAGGTAAAATAGTAAAACCTAAATAAAGATAACTTGTCGTGATGCGGAGCTTTCGTAGGAGCTACGGCTTCACCTCAGAATGGTCAGATCCAAGATCACTAGTCAGTTTTGCACCGAAACTAACAAATCATCCACCGTCTTCGCACCGGGTAACCCAATTGGGCCGGCCCGATTCTGCAGCTCCCTCAACCTAGCAATCACTCGCCGCCCGTGTACCTGAGTCAATCCCGGTCAACAGCCTAGTGGATCCTCTGCTGCTCCTAGCCCATGTACCTGAGTCACATGCGGCCCAGACACAGCGGGTCTTCTCTTCTCTTCATATCCTCTTTGACTTCCATTGACAATCACTCATAACATCTGGAGCCATGAGGCCCATGCTGTTCAACATGGCTCCTCAGCCGATTTGTAGACCCCCAACACAATTCAACCACAAAGCCCTAGCTTTGAACCATACTTTACTTTTACTTACTTTTCTGCACAACCTTTGTGAGTTAGCTTAGAAGCCCTCCGACGGCCACTTCGAAATAGTGGTAAGCCTTGCTACTTTGCCTTGTTACTTTGCCTATGAAGTATCCGTTAATCGACGTAACAGATTGCTACCTTCGTTTCCCTACTGCAACACTTAGTAAATTCGGTCTCCAGGCCGAATTGGCACTTGATCTCTATTTTGCTGCAAGTTTTCACGCTCGGAGCCCCCTTCGCTAAATGTGTCTGGTGCCAAGAAACTGGTTTTAGAGGTTTCTAGAAACACCCTTCGGTGGAATCCTACTTCGACTACCCATGCCGGATTCGTCACGCTGTTGTTGGTCTGGTTGAGTTCCCACGCTAGAGCACACCACAGTAGGATTCATCGCACTAGGCTTTGACGCGCCAGTACTCCACACCGGACGAAGTCGTGCCCGCACGTTGCATTAGAGTATTTTGTCATATCAAATACTTCGCACCAAACCTTTTTGTTCGTAAGAGATTTCACGTCAGAGATCTATTTGGAGCCTGTCTTCGGCGAGATCGGTCCGAATGCCGAGGCTACCTTAGGCGCACCCTTCGCACCAGATGCCGAAGGCCCCCTTCGGTGATCCCTTCGCACGGTACACTTCGAAATAGTTTGGATCCGTTCAGCTGGCTTGTTTATTTTATTTATATATTTCTTTTTGGCTAATTGGATTATTCATTTGTAATCTAATTACCTGGTAACTCCACCCCCTTTCCACTGTTAAGGGTAGTCAGAACGCGACGTTGGTGTTGTGTTACGCGACTATGGGCCTAAAAGAAAAATAGTAAAACCTAAATAAAGATAACTTGTCTTGATGGGAGCTTTCGTAGCAGCTACGGCTTCGCCTCAGAACGGTTAGATCCGAGATCAGCGGTCAGTTTCGCGCCAAAACTGACAAAGCATCCTCTGTCTTCGCACCGGCTACCCGGATTGGGTCGACCTGATTCCGCAGCTCCCTTAGCCCGGCAATCGCTCGCCGCCTATGTACCTAAGTCAATCCGGGTCAACAGCCCAGTGGATCCTCTGCTGCTCCTAGCCCATGTACCTAAGTCAGATGCGGCCCAGACACAGCAGGTCTTCACTTCTCTTCGTGTCCTCTTTAACTTCCGTTGACAATCACTCATCACATCTGGAGCCATGAGGACCATGCTTTTCAACATGGCTCCTCAATCTCCCCCTTGATGAGTGCATTGTCAACACTTTTCTTCATCATCCCTTTAGAACCTGCAAGCACATGTGGAAACACGAAAACAAAACACAAGAAAGTAGAAAAGAAGAAAATAAAAGTTTAACCCTAATGACCAAAAGCCGAACACAAGCAAGAAAGCGGTCATTATGGTTAACCAAAAATAAAGACTCAAAACGAGTGCAATCTCAGAATTATCAACAAGTATATCCAAAGAGTAAAGGCAAAAGAGACTAAAACTCCCCCTGAAACAAATCCCAGAGAAAGCGAAAACTCTCCCTAAACTCTTCTAAAAGATCGAGTAACCCAAAAATTTCTCCCCATTGTTAACAATTGGACTCACCAAGTGAGACTAAAATGCACTCTAAAAGACACAGACTCAAACTCCCCCTGAAATGCAGCTCCCCATCAAAATATGCAATGAATGCAACTGGGGTACAGGTGGAGTGTAGGAAACATGCTTCTCAGATATGATTGACTGCAATTACAACATCTAGCAGGTATAGCAAAAGACATACTGTCTAAGACACATGGCATGATCAGTGCAGCAGATGATATCTAAAGAAAGTCATCGGCACACATTTTCAATTTTTGCAAACAAAAGCATCACCACATTTTCTAGTCGACAAGCAAGGTAAAGCATGAGATGCAAGAGCTAACTGATATCTACCAAGATAAGCATTGTCCAGAAAAAAGTGCTTCAACAAACTTGTTATCTTTTTAATTTCAGGTTTTTTCTTTTCCTTTTTCATTTTTGCCAAGGGTTATTTGCATGTCAAACCTTATGCTAATCGACCAAGTCAAACCTAGGCCAGAACTGGACCATCAGAAGCTTAAGACATCCGTCTTGGGATACATTACACTATCTTAGTTCATACCAAAGTGCTATGGTAAGCAGTCCAGAATAATGCAATGCAACAAAGCAAACCCACCTGGATCTTTTCAAATTATGCACAAAAAGGCATGGATTTTTCATTTTTTTTTATTTTTATCATTTTATAGCACATTTTCAAGTTAAAGCATAAAGATGTCCAAGTTGCATATCTGCATCTAAGAGAGGAACTAGCTAACAGACATGTAAAAGATAGCAAAAGCACTCAACCTACACATGCTAGTTACCAGAAGCAATGGTGATCATTTTTTAATTTTAAAGCATAAAAGCAATGGATATGTGTTGGCGTAAAAGATTACGCTAACAGGTTTTCAGAGATTGGAAACTAACAAATGAAGTGTTTGTGAAGTGAACTATTTCAAGCCTCCGAATTGGATAATAGCTTGAAGTAATTCGAAGTTGTGTCTAGAATAACTGAGTATTCGATCATCATTACAGGGTAGAATGGGGGGTATTTATAGGTAAAAATCTTAAGGAAAAGACCTTTTTACCCCTCAATTGCAACCAACATAGTGGAAACTATTCGGTACCCCTAATAGGGTTAAAATGGGAAAAGACTAATCTAATGAGAAAGAAGATAAGTCTTCCATCCTTGCTGGCAGATAAGCTCTTTGAAGATTCGACGTTCGAAGTTATAATCCGAACGGGGGTCTGCACTAATGCTTCGAACTTGATCACATACTAAACCGGAGTTAATACTAGAACTTCGGTTTAGTAGATTGCCTCTGTCTTGTTACTGTAGAGACCCTGAGGATGAAAAATTTTCCCCCAATAGTAGCCCCGCGAATACGCTTCTCCATATGATCTGTAAGGTTAGGAGAGCAGTATACGCAAGAAAAATAATCATGCGTAAGGGTTAATAAAATTTATCAACCTTCGGAATATGTGAAGTTCAGAACTTCAAATCGATTTCCAAAAGAGTTCTATTCGAACAACTCTGAAATCAATTCGTATGAAGTCGAAAAGACCTCTAAACTTAGAAAAAATAGTTGTTTACTTTTCCCTTTCAGAAGAAGCTATAGCACTGCGTTGATTGTGTAAGTGATAACGGTCAAGAAGACGGAATGCCATGTCTGAACGTAAAAAATAGGAGTCCAGGCTATAAATAGAGGACCCAGAAACATCCAAGATACCTTTCTCACCGTCTTCGCGCAATCCCCATTTAGCCTCCAACCTTTATCTCCAATCGATCTGTTCTGCTCCATGGCGAAGTCAAGCTTCAAGGCTCCCGGGGCGACCTCGGCCTTAGCCCGGCAACAAACCATGGCGGCGGCATAGCGGCGGCACCTGCAGGGAATCATCAACAAGTAGGCCCCCATGACCTTTTCTCGGCCTCCTCGAAGTACTCCGATAGTCTTATAAACTTGGGCCATCCACCTGCAAGAGGAAGACAATTGCAGTAGTCGTTGAAGAAAAATTAGCCTAGGGGTTAATGTCCGCAAGCCCGGGAAGGAAACCATCCCTTCACCATGGCCCGGAGAAGTCGTCGTTTTCGAAGCCTTCTTCGAAACAGGGTTAGGACTTCCAGCGGTAGACTTCTTGTCGGAGGTACTGGATCTTTTCCACGTTACCCTTCCTCAGGTATCTCTGAACGCAATAGCACGCCTCACTATCTTTGAGTTGGCGCTGTGGGCCGAAGGCTGCGAAGGGAGAGCAGAAATATTCGCAGCACTACACAAAGCCTCCTGCCAGCCGAAGACATACCAGGGCTCTGGAGGAGAAAAGATCGTAGTGGCCTTCGGCAACATCAACTTCAGACTCCGGGATTGATTCCAAATGCGATTCCCAGCGAAGGCCATCAATGCTCAATGGTACAGAGATTGGATTCTTCGGTGGTTCTATGCTGAAGTTGGAGTAGACAGCCGTTTGGTCGGGCCTCTGCAAGACATATATTTCCGAAGGGAAGCCGAAGTCCATCTAGACCCCGGCCAGCTCGAAGCCCGTCTTAATCTGCTTCAAAGGATTAGTCGCCGCATGAGCATGCGGGACTTGGCGAAGGAGTTCATCGAGCTCCAGATTCCACCTTTGATGGCCAACTGGCCCGTTAATTTCGAAGAGGATCCGGAGGGTGGACTCCGAAAGATTTCTTCGAGTTCGAGCTCTGCAGGTAACTTCGAAAACTACAACATGCATCATGTATGATTGTTTCATAAAAGATGACATAAAAACTTATCTTTCAGCTCTACAAGCCCCTTTGACTTCGGAGCAAGTCGTTCGGACTTTAGAGAAGATTCTCGGAGCCCCTACCCCGGCTGAAAAGGAATGGAGGATGAAACTAGTAGGCAGTTGGGAATGACTCAACCGGGTATGGGGCATACTCAGAGTCGTAGCCCCTTCTCTCCCTAACTGGTTTCCTTCCGAGCTTGGTCCAAAGAAGAGAAAAGTCGATGCTGGGACTTCGGCACCAGCTGTGACGCCCCGATTTAACAAATCGGAACATTATTGAATTTCCAAGGAAAAACAATAATACAAGAGGTTCATCATGCGACACGTACATACGAGCAATCATCCGTGGTACGCATACCTTATTATTACAAAGAGTAAAATTAAAACAAGTAAATAAAAGCATGACGAACGCCCTCTTCAGGATCTTCTTCTTGACTGGGTCGCTACTCCAGACCATCTTCCTCATAGTACGCTTCCTCTGAATGGTGTGTCCAACGGGTATGAGAACAAAAAGTACTCAACAAGCGACCACAAATGCAATAGTAATGCAAGGTAATAACAAAGGAAGGATAATGGCTAAAAGTGCAGAAACATACTTTTTTCAGTTATTGCATTTAGTGTAGTCAAATTTAATCATGCAGAATAATAAACATGAACATCATAATAACATCTAACTCGAGGAGTACGTTTTCCCTCCTCGCGCATCACTCCTTACATGTCAAACCATCATGCACATTCATTAAAAGTAAACTACATGTGGGATGTCACGCAACCCACCCTTTTCCGTGGGCTCGGCTTTTCGAAAATATTTATGACTCTGATCAGAGGTGTACTACTGTACCCACAAGGCACGCACTCATCCCAAACACCAAGGTGCAACGAGATGAACCATACCACAGGAACTCGTGCCAAAACCTCAGCATGAAATGCTCCATGCGATAAGCACCCACTCTAGGTTTCACCGGCGCGCCGGGCCGCATCCTGGCTAACGTCGCACCCCCTTTTGTGCCACGTTGGTACAAGCCACCTGCAGGTGTTGCTTGACCCATCTCCAAGTGGTGGCCTCGGTTTGGAACACTCCATACCTTAGTTAGGACTTACCCACTTGACTTGTGGTTAGTACGGAAGTGTATTGCAACGGATCCCACAGATCGGTCCTTATAGTGCCCTGGGTGCTACCGACTAATGCCCGAGCTTGCACCCGAAACCCACCATGCATACACTCAAAACCAAAACTCTATCACCAATAGCATTCCAGAGATGAGAATAACGGGGATCATATAGTATATTCCAATCAATACGACTCGTTTTTAATCCTATAGAAATCATGTCGGTACATTGGACACTAGCTAATAGTAGTAATAATATGGTGACAAGGAGTTTAGGCTAGATAGCATAGCTTGGGTTGCACATCAAGGTCGGGGGATCCTAATAAATATATTGTAAGGGTTTCATTTGACTAATGCATGTATAGCCTATGTGTTTTTGCGTTAGTTTAGTAAAACATGGGTTCAATATGCTCAAAAGATTGGTTTGGTGACTTGCCTTGTTCAGCGAAAGGCGACGGGGGAACTTCCGGGTAATACTCCGGCTCCTCGGTGGCATCGTAGTGTTTTCAATATGAACAATAAACATAACATTCAATAAACAATCCAAAATCCACACAATGGGCATATAGGTTTTGATTGGTTTGAACCAAGGAAAATAAAGTTGTTAAGTTTCTGAAATTTATTTTATGAATGTTTTAAAATGAACTTTAATGGAGCTATGGAGTTTCTAAAAGGAATAAAAATGCTAACTAATGTATTTTAAGCTTCCAATTGATTTAAAATAAAAGGTTCAGAACAAACCTAGTGTTTCCATTATACTAGTATGAAAAGAATAAAAGATAAATTTTTCTAAAGGTGAAATGGACAATTTTGAGTTTATCCTAAAGTTCATGTGAATATGTTATTAAATAAAAATAAAATACTCAATATAAACCTACTGTTTTTATTGCATTAACATGTAAAGAATAAAATTATAAATTTTCTGGAATTGGAATGGTAATTTTTGGAGTTAAAATGCGCAAGATATGAATTTTAGAAGTTTAAAACCATTTCTGGAATTTAAATTAAACCAAAAACAGGCGTCGGTCCACAGTGAACCGGATTCACCGTGAACCCACGCACTGTGCGCGTGCACCGAATCCAGATCCACCGTTGGATTGCGATCGGGTGGCCACGGGTGAGGCGGGGGCGTTAAGTGGGCACGGACGGCCACGATTAAAACGCCGAACCGGTACGCATCGCATGGCCCAGATTAAACGTGGGTTTTAAATGAAAACGGACGGCTCAGATTAACTTATACCAATTCATTGAGATCTGACGGATCTGATTAAACCATACGAATGATTTAATCGCCACCGTCGGATCTAGATCGCATGGTCGCGATTGAATCCGAAACGGCACGGGTACTCGACCCGTGCCGGTCATCATCTTCGGCGGCGGCGAGAGCCTAGCAGCCACGGCGAGCGATGGTGGCCAGATCTAAGGGCTAAAACAGAACCAGGGCGACAAGAGGAACATGATAGTACCATTGGCGAGGTGAGAGGTCGTCAGAGCATGGCCAGCGACGAGCGTAGACGATGGAGGCGTTCGGGTCCTCGTCGGCGATGGGGATCTGGTGTGGTTCGTCGATGTCAAAGTGGTGGCCGAGGTCGGGAAGGCGTCAACGGTCATGTTGGTGCGGTCACCGAGGGTGGAGGAGTACTCTAGCGACGGCGAGCGGCGGCTAGAGCGAAGGTGGTGGGGTGGCGTTAAAATGAGTGTCTCGGGCGTTCTGTTCGTTCTTAGTGCGAGTGGGCGTGAGGGATGGACGCGGTGGAGGCGTAGGGTTTTAAATAGAGGCACTGGCAGGGCAGTGGGGGCGTAATCGGGGGAGACCGGGTTTAACACGGTTTTAAACGTCGGCGAGCTCGGTTGCAAGGGGTTCATTGAACCTGGATGCAAATCGGCCGGAATTGTGAGGGGAAATGATCGCCGGGGATCAGGCGACGTAATGGCGGGCTCAATTCGGGGAGAGGGGGTTGGGAGTAGCGGATCCGAGGCGCATTAAGGCGTCGGCCGGCGATGGGGGGGATTTGGGGGCGGATCTCATAGGGACGATGAATCCGATAGATGGGGGCCACCGGCCAGCGGGCGCGGGGCGAAGGCGAGGCACGGGACATGACCGACAGGTGGGGCCAAGCCGTCGGGTGCACGCGCGCGGAAGGGGAGAGGGTTTCTAACGGGTGGGGCCCGTTTGTTAGTCAGGTGCGCGGGGAGGAGTGGGCTGGGCCGGCTGGTGGAGGGAGAAGAGGGGGAGGAGGCCCGTTACTGTTTCAATCATTTTCCAAATAAAAATAATTGCAGAAATTAGTTTAAAATATTTGGGCTAATTCCAAGGGTGATAAATTTTTTTAAAATTTCTCAAAAAATTATATCTTGGCCTTGGGATCACATGCAAAAATTTCTGGCCCCTAGTTTGGATGTTTTATCTAGGTTCTGGTTCAATTGAGCTAGAAGGGCATTAAAGGGATTTCAAAATTATTTATTTCCAGGAAAATATAATAAAAGGTATTTTTATTTATCGTAAAATTTGGGGTGTTACAAACCTATCCCCCTTACAAAGAATGTCGTCCTCGAGATTGGAACATTACGTGAATAGCTCGGGGTATTGGGCTTTCAACTAGTCTTCTTTTTCCCATGTGGCTTCTTCAACGGGGTGGTTGTCCCACTGAACCTTGCAGAAACAAACCACACGACTCCTGGTTACTCTTACCTTAGTTTCCAGAATCTGGATGGGTTTCTCAATGTAGGTAAAGTCCTCTTGGACGTTGAGCTGTTGGAGGTCGGCTTGTTCGGTGGGCACACGAAGACACTTCTTCAGCTGAAAGACGTGGAACACATCATGGACTCCTTCCAAGGATGGAGGCAGTTCTAGTTGATATGCCACTTCTCCTTGCCGTCGGAGGATCTGAAAAGGTCCGACATAGCGGGGCCCTAGCTTGCCTCTCATGTTAAACCTTTGAGTGCCACAGAGGGGAGTGACTCGGAGGTAGAAATAATCACCCTCCTCAAAGGTTAGGTCTCTCCGGCGGTTGTCGGCATAGCTCTTTTGTCGCGACTAGTATATCTTCAGTCTATCCCTAATGATCTTGACTTTTTCTTCGGCTTCTCGCAGTATATCTATCCCGAACAGCCGTGACTCTCTGGTCTGATCCGAAAGTAGCTTGATCATTGTCCTTGCCACGAAGGAGATGTCGAAGGGTGCTAGTTCAACAGCCCATTTTCCAATTCTTCTTGTAGAATCTTTGCTTTGGAGCATATCTCCCAAGGGATACGAAGATGGTACAATCACATTATGTGCTAGAAAGTAATGTCTCAATTTCCTCGAAGCCATTATCAGAGCATAGGTGAACTTTTCAAGCTCAGAATATCTTGTTTTTGCTCCAGACAAAGCTTCGGATACAAAATAGACTAGATTTGGTACCAACTTCCCATTGAAATCAACTTCTCTCACAAGGACGACACTAACAGCGGAGCCAGTAGCTGCAAGGTAAAGGAGTAGGGTTTTCGCCCGCAATGGGCACCGTGAGTGTAGCGAGGTTACTGAGATAATTTTTAATATCATCGAAACTCTTCTGACACTCTGGTGTCCATGCAAAATCTTCGGACCCTTTCAATGCTTTGAAAATGGGCAAAATTCTCTCCGTAGACCTTGCTAGAAACCTGCTAAGTGCTGCTAGGCGGACAGTTAGCTTTTGCACCCACTTTAAATTTTCTGGAGGAGCCATCTTTTTTAATGTAGTTAGAGTAGGGCTAGCTTCGATCCCTCTACTCGAAACTAGATACCCTAACAATTTTCCAGCCTGAGCCCCGAAGATACATTTTTCGAGGTTGAGATGGACTCCACATGCCAGAAGGCTATCGAACGTTTCTGTAAAGTCTAGGCTATGTTGGTGCTTTAAAGCACTCTTTACTACAATATCATCCATATAGGCTTCCACATTGCGGCCTATTTCTTGACCTAGAGCTTTAGCAATTAACCTCGAAAAAGTTGGCCCGGCATTTCTTAAACCAAAAGGCATTCTTACATAGCAGAAGACTCCTGAAGGAGTTACAAAGCTTGTTTTGATTTCTTCGCGCTTTAACCAGATTTGATGATAGTCAGAATACGCGTCAAGGAAGCTTAATAACTCCGAACCAGTAGTGGAGTCAACTAATTGATCAATTCGGGGCATGGGATAGTGGTCACGGGGGAATGTTTTATTCAAGGAGGTAAAATCAATACACATGTGCCACTTCCCAGAGGATTTCTTCTTAACGAAGACTGGGTTGGCTAACCACTCTGTATGAGCTACTTCTCTGATAATCCCAGTCTTCAACAACTTCTCCACTTCTGCTTTAGCAAGGATGGCGCTCTCCGCGGATAATTTCCAAAGTCCTTGTCGGACAGGCCGAACCCTTGGGTTCACAAGCAATCTATGTTCAATGATATCTCGACTGACTCCGGGAATGTCTTCATCAGACCATGCAAAGACATCCAAATTTTATCCGACTACTTTTTCTAACGAAGTAGCGATTTCTGGAGGCAAATCTTTGCCGAACTGAAATGAATAGTCTTTGTCGTCTTTGACAATAACCTTCGTTACAATTTCTCCGTCGGGGCTGGGTCTTGGGAAGGACTTCTTCGAAGATTCAGCTAAAGCAGAGATATCCTCCGGATTTCCTTTTACATTGTTCACTTGTCTTGGATTGAGAGGTGGGCTGTAGGACCGAAAGTAGCGACCAGAGGGGGGTGAATGGGTGCTTAAAAAATTCTTTTGAATCAATGGCCTGCTCCCAACACCCAACGCATCTCAACAGACTAACAGGTGGAAGAAAACAGATCAACAAGGAATAGAAAGATCTAGCCTATAAACGACCGATTTCCTAAATGAAAAGACACCAACACAGTGCTAATAGCAATATTAGCAGATCATTCAAGACATGAACAGTTCATGCAAAAAGAGATGACATATTTTTGTTACAAAATTGGTCTTTAGTTCGGAGGCTATAAAAAATGATCGAAGAGTACAAAGTGGAGCCTACAATTTTCAGCGGAGTTAGACTCCGGATTCGGAGTTTACCAGGGACTGGACTTCGAATTTGACTGAGCTAGTTCGAAGCATGTGCTGCAATCTCCGAAGAAAACACTCTCTGAAAGCAAAGTCTACGAAACACCTTCGAAAAGAACCACCTCCGAAACAAAACAACTACAGGAGCCTATACATCGAAACACGTGTAACTTGAAGAACTCCGTCACAGCAGGCTTCGCTTGCGGAGGTGAGAAGCCTTCGAAGCCTGTTGTTCAGACTTCGTTAGAAAAATCAGTACTTCGTAGGTCTCACTTAGGAATCTACAACGAAGCTTGTCTGAACAGTTTCACAGACCGCTGGCGAAGCTGAACACAGACTATGACACGAGGTTTTTATGGCTACCAAACTGACACGCTGCGCACCTGGGCTAGGAAAATTAAAACAAACGTTGAGAGGACTTTAAAACCTGTGTACAGCATGCCTTGGCTGCAGCAAAAGAAAAAGGCACGAACTAGATGCTGCAGCTAGCTACGCCATAGCTTGCTGAAAATTTCCATGAGCTGCAGGGCTACTACTAGCACAACTGAATCTATGTTAACTAGCACCTCAGATCTAGCTACTAGAGGAGCTGCAACACAAAGCCTAAAAAATAGGGACTAGCTGCAAGGCAATGCAGAATACTACTTAGCAAAAAACAGCATGCTGCTGCAGACAGCTTGAAATAACTGCTTCGTGAAGCCCATAGCACAGCTGCTGGCAAGAGACTAGAAAAAACTGCATGCACAGTAAACTATAAGGCAGAAAAATTTACTGCGGAGAACTCAGAACAGAAGAACAAATATAACACTCGAATCGAGGCAATCAGAATAATAACTCCACAGAGTGATATTCGACGGCTAAGAGAGGAATAAATAATCTGATTTAGCAATCACTCGAACAGCCAAAGATGCAGACTCAATAAGACACACAAGCCGAGGCGATCAAAAAGAAACCTGAGAGACGAAAACGTAGGCTCGCGATGAACAGTGGCGGTGCACACACAGGAACAAGCAGAGAAAAAATGTGGGGAAAGTGAACTCTGATTTTTTTACTTAAAGTGAGTTAACCCTAACCCTAGGGATTGGGGCCCTATTTATAGGCAGCCCAATAGATTAGGAAAATACTAAAAGACCCTTAGGGTTTTTTTACGGACGCTGAAATAAATGGAAAAAACCAAACTACCCTTAGGATATTTTTACAGACTCAACTGACTGACTGTGGGCCTAAGGGCAAAATAGTAAACTCCTATTTACAGATGACTTATCCGGAAACGGAGCTTTGTAGCGACTACGGCTTCGCCTCTAAATAGTCCGATGTGAGATCAGCGGTCGTCAGTTTTGCGCCGAAACTGACATAGCGTCCACCGACTTTGCACCAGTTACCTGGATTGGGCTGGCCCGACTCCGCAGCTCTCTCAGCCCGGCAATCACTGGCCGCCCGTGTACCTGAGTCAATCCTGGTCAACAACCCAGTGGATCCTCTGCTGCTCCTAGCACATGTACCCGGATTGGGCTAGCCCGACTTCGCGGCCCCTCTTCCCGACAGTCGCTCGCTGCCCGTGTACCTAAGTCACACGCGGCCCAGACGTAGCAGGTCTTCTCTCTCTTTTCAGTCCTCTTTGACTATCATTGACAATGACTCATCACATATGGAGCCATGAGGCCCACGCTCTTCAGCATGGCTCCTCAGGGGCCATGACCATATTATGCTCTTCGCGTAGTGGCTTGATCTCTGAAGACAGTGAGTACTCCCGCTTGCGTGGGCATCTTCATACATAAATAGTTATGATGCGCCACGGCTCCGAACTGATTTAACATGCCCCTCCCGAAGATAACATTATATGCATAAGGGGCATCTACAACATCAAAAATCACCTCCTCTGATGAGGACATCACTTCACATGACACACACATAGAGTCTCCACCTACAATTCAATTACAAGGACCAATCACATGCGCCTGTGCCCGTCGCTTGAACCGTAAGGTTAATTCTTTCCTTAGCAACTATGTTAATATTTGTTTGGATGGGATGCTACTGAATACTAGTGATATTTGTTGCTTAGGAATATGGGAGATGGAATAGGAGAGTTGGGGTTGAAGACGGAGTCGCACGGATGATTTGATGTCAAGAATTCGTTGGTTCGGACTACATCAACCACCATGCACCAAAATGGGCGTAACTTCCTCATATGAAGTCCGATTGGCGCGTTCTTGGACTTTTTGGAAAGCTAAGGAGAAGAAGGATCTTTTGGAGTTAGTTTTGTCTCATTTGGAGTCTCGAGTCGCCTTGTGTGACTTAAACAGTCCTGCATGACAGAATTGGGGCCGAGTTGGACCTTGTACTGAGTTGGAGGCCGTGTTGGCCCATAGTCCGAGTCGTGTGCGCCTCCTACAGGATGCCTGTAGCGCCCCGATTTATCAAAATCGAGGACATTATTTAATTTCCATAGGAAAAACAATAATACAAGAGGTTCATCATGCGACAACGTACATACGATAAATCCATGGTACGCAGACCATATTTATTACAACATTGTTTTAATAAAAACGGTAATAAGATAATTAAACAGCGGCATGACGAACGTCTTCTTCAGGATCTTTCTTCTCGACTGGGTCGCTACTCCAGACCGTCTTCAAGATAAGCATCCTCTGTGGGGTCCAACGGGTATGAGTACAAAAAGTACTCAACAAGCCACCGCAAATGCAAATAATAATGCAGGATAATAAACAAGGAAGGATAAAGGCTAACAATGCGGAATAAAGCAGTTGCAGTTATGGCATTTAGTGTATCATATTTTAATCATGCGGAAAGTAAATATGACATCATCAACATCAACTAACTCAAGGAGTCCGTTTTACCTCCTCGCAC
>JAAALK010000080.1:88430115-88483296 GCA_019279435.1 Zizania palustris
TAACTTAGTTCCCAAATTATAAACATCACAATACGAATGTATAGTTCGAAGAACTCTCCGAAAGAGTTAAAGTCATCATTACCAAGTATTATTGCGAAGCATCGGGTTGTTATACAAATCATTGTGTCCGACGGACCCTATCGCATCGTGTATGGTCCCCCACCCACACGGAGGGGCAGGGGGTAAGACCAGTCAAGTGATGCTTCTCAAACAAATTATATTAATTGGGTAATCATATTACAAATACCATGATTAAGAAAAATTCTAGTCAAGCCTAAAAAAATGGAGACCCCTCCGACCTCTAGAGCTACTTCTAGGACCACTTCGGTCTTCAGAGCCTGGGGTTCTCAAAACATTCCTCTTATTGAGTGCCTTTCTTCTTCGAAGCTTGCAGCTTTTTCTGATCTTCTTGAAATTCAACCCATGATAGAAGTTTTTTCAGAGCTAGCCTTGTTGGGTCTTCAACTTGGTATTCCGAGTTAGACCAATCTACATACTCTGAGGACGAAGATGCTATTCCTATCCTCTTCTTTAATATAAGATAGGACTTCGCTACGAACATTGGTGTTATTTCCCCTTGCTCTCCTCGAGGAACAGAAAATCACGAACGCCGGGAAGGCCTTAAGCTTTTGAGTATAGCCCACTATTGGTGAAGCCCTTCACTAAGCTCCAATACTTCGAGTTTAGGCTCCGAAGTATATAACAAAACCTAAAAACAAACATCAAGCAAAGACTTTTCATTCATAAACCTTTCATTCATTAAATTAAAAGGGAATAAAAAGATTTCTTGTACATGTTAAAGTGCCCTATGAGCTAGACCTGTAGGTCGGTTGGCGGAGCTGGTGGAGTTGGAGACGGAGGCTTCGTCTGAGCTATCATCTTCCAATGGGCTTCGTTGATCCAAGCCTTGGTCGTAGCTTCGTGATTTGTTTTCTAGGTCGCCCGAAAGGCTTCCTAGGCTGAAGCCACGTCAAAGAAGGTCGCAATAAGTCCTCATCGGTGAAGCCTGCTGGCGTGAAACCCCTCACTTGAGCAACAAAGACCCTCACTGCTTCGAGATGTCGAAGGACTCCGATCCTGGCTACTTGCCTAGAGATCTCTCCGTAGCAAGTCTCAGAGGCCGTCATCATCTTTGTCGCTGCTTGGATCGTCTTCAGCTTTCGGTCAAGAGGCTCGCTTGCCATAGATGAAGATGAGGGGCACATCGTGCCAAAATATTCTAGGACACCCAGAGGGTATCCATAGTTTGATCAGCAACTACGATGTGCTACTCCTCGGCCTTCGCCAGCTTAGAAGTAGTAGCGGAGATGTCAGCTATCCTTGATAACAAGTAGTTCTTCTGAGACAACGCTGTTTGACAGAATTTTGAAGCTCTACAAGTTGAGTGCCAGAGTCCAACTTGCTTTCCGAAGCCTTTCAATCTTGGCCGTTAGCACCATACGCTAGCTTGGATTTCTTCTATCGAAGATGTGAGTGTAGCGCAGGCTGTTTGGCCAGGAGTGTTTCCTCCGCAATTGCTTTAGCCCTCCGCTCTTCAAGGAGCTCTTCCTCCAGTTGGAAAGTTTTGTCTTCGGAGCCCTTGAGGACTTTCTGGAGGGTTGTAACCTTCCTCTTGAGCTAGTTGGTTTCGAGCTCATTGGAACTCGCTGCTGCTCTAGCAAGGACGAATTGCTGCAAAGAAGCAAAGTGAGTACAATACAATTTTATTAACTAAGTATATTTGTTGTTGTTACCTAGAGGGTAGCCCTCTCGGGGGCTAAGTCAAGCTCTGATCTGCTGGCTTCGCTCAAGATGGAGACCATCTCAGAGCTCCCGACCTCTCGGCACTTATCTGCCAATGGTTCCAAAAGGGTTCAGAGCCCTATCTGATGCTCCGAGAATGGAGTCAATAGCAGGAGCCAAGACATGGGCCTGTTGATTGTCTTCAGCGGGAACTTCTTCCGAAGCGCCCACCGAAGATCATTGAATGAAGTCATCATCGTCAAAGAGGGGAGAGGGCTAAGACCTATATTGCCCTTACCTCTCCCTAGTACAAAAACCACAGTTGCTACCTCGGCCGATGTAGGTCCCTTCGAGCGTTGCTCCTTCAGACAGAGTCGCTTCACCCGAAACAACCCCGGTCGTCGGAGCCACCACCTCAACCGGAGCCTCATCTCCAAGTGGAGCCCAAGCTACATTAGTGGTTGGAGCCACGCTGCTCCTCGATGGGTCTGCAAAATTCAAGGTATTTGTTAAATATTTGTTGATGCAGTGAAGTCATTTCAGGAATTCCAAAGGAAGAGTTTGGAGGTATACCTCTGTCCAGACTTTGAGGAAGAATTTCGGGGTCCCCAAGAAACTCATACATCTGGAGGTATTCGTCGAGGTCATCCCCCAAAGTTTGTGCCAGAGTAGCCGGCGTTGAAGACTTGACTTCCGTCGCCACTACTTCGATCACGGGCGAACTAGGATTTCCTAACTCCGGCTCTAGTTCATCTTTGGCAGGTTCAGACGGAGCTACCACTATAGCTTCCACAATCTCCCGAGGGGGTCTTCGGCTGTGGCTTGAGACTCACCCTCGTCGCCATGCAGCATGTACTCTTCCAGCTCCCTTCCCATCTACACATTTGACTCTCTCTCTCTATTCTGATGGGAGTCCTAGCGGCCTACTTGGAGGTCTCGGCGGTGGCTTTTCTCTTCCGGGAGACCGCTCCCGTCGAGTCGAAGTCCGACAGGGAGGAGGCTCCATTACAAGAGCACTCCACACTAGGTTAGAGCGTTCCTAGCTCCCAACCAGCTCCACCCTCCGCTGCATCTCTACTACAGTAGGGGATCTGAGCACCCGTTCTGTAGCCCTGGCTATTTGCTCCGGAGCTAATGCAAGCAGAGCCGCTGAAAAAGGTAGCATTCTTTTAAGCATGTTGTTTGTTCTATAATCAGTGTTAATGCAGAAGGTGCGAAGAGTTACCCAGGCTTTGAAGCTCTTCCTCTGAAGCATTCTAAAACGCAATTGGCCACTCAGCTCCGAGAGGAGGGATCCGGAGGGTGATGAATTCCTCAGCCATGTATCGCATACTCATGCGCCTAGACACCGAAGAAATTAACCCAAGTTGTGTTGAAAGCAAGCTTGGGTCCGAAGTAACTTTGGCTTCCTTCCGATACCATATCTCTTGCAGAGGCCCGCAAGGCTGGAATCTTCCCCAACTTCGGCGTAGAACCACCGGAGTATCCAATTGGTGTAGCACCGGTCATTGATTGCCTTTGCCAGAAAGCTCTTCAAGTGCTCCTTCCGGAGCTAGAAGTTGACGCTTCCGAAGGACACCAGCACCTTGTAGTCCCCTTGCCCATCTTGCAGCTTCGGCTGGTAGGAGGCTTCGTGGGTAGCAGCAAAGATCACTGACCTCCCTTCGCGCCCTTCAGCCCGAAGGGCCCATTCGAAGACAACCAATATGGCGATGGCATTTGGAGATAGTTGCGGCCAGGTGATGTGGAACATATCCAGTACCTCGGATAGGAAGTTGATGGCAGGAAGACCCAACCCTGCTTCGAAGAAGGCCTCAAAGGCCACCTCCGCTCCGTGGCACCGAGGTCGCTTCTATTCCAGGGATCCGAGTCCTCATCCCTGGGCCCAGCTTCCCGTTCACTGCTTCCTCGATGGACTCCATAGAGCTCGTCGTTTGCCCATGAGGAAGCTTTGCTTCAGTGGCTTCTTGGACGGCGGGCGGAGCTCTCGCAGATTTTTAGGCCAAGAACCTCCCGGGGCTCTTGCCATTGCCGCCGCTGTTGACGTAGCCCAGGCCTGCATCTGCGCTATGGTTCCTGCCGCTGCCTGCACCATCGCACTGGTCCACACCATTGGATTGGTTGCTCAGAGAGTTGGAGAAAGTTGAACGTTGAAGAAAGAAGGCTTAGAACCAAGGCTCTGTACAAGTTTTCGCTGCGGTTCGAGTCCCCTTTTTATAACCCCTTCACCTTCGTTTGTTATGGTTTGCATGTGCATTCACATTGCAGTTTCAACTTACGGTACTAACGAGTGGGCCCAGAAGGTAAAAGGGTGTGAACCCGCAGTTAAACTTGTGCCCGTTACATTCTAGAAAGAGCCTAACGGCTATCTGAAGGGTAACAGCTCAAATTTAATGGATCTTTCATGCTTCAACTTCGCAACGATCCATTTCCCTGCGAAGCTTTCACACGAGAATCAAGTTCGAAGCTTCCGTTAGAAAACCTTCAATGTTGAAGACACTTCAAATGTTTATAATACCTTGACTTTTTAAGTCCCCGCATGAAATATTTCTTGCGTATACTGCTCTCCTACCATACAAGTTATTCGGAGAAGCGTATTTGAGGGCTACTGTTGGGGGGAAATACTCATCCATAGGCTTCAAGATTACGAGACAAAGACAACACATAACCTCTAAATCCATGATTTGTCCTCTGAATTGATGAAGGGTTAAAGTCGAAGGTCCGTCTAGACTTCGGTCCAAAGATACCATCCGAAGGCTTCACTACCGAAGTGGAAACAGCCAGAAGGATGGGACGTCTACCTTTTCTACCCCTTCGAACATACTTTACTATTTAGCCCTATTCACGGTACCGAAATAGTTTCCACTATGTCGGTTGTAATTGAGGGGTAAAAAGGTCTTTTCCTTAGAGATTTTACCTATAAATACCCCACTTCCCATCCTGTAATAGGGATCGAATATTCAAATATTCAATACAAAGCATCGAACTACTTTGAGCTATTATCCAATACGAGGCTTGAGATAGTCCGCTTCCACAAACACTTTGTTTGTCAGTTCTTAATCTTAGAGAACCTGTTAGCGTAATCTGTTGGACCAATAGAGTCCATGGAAGTTAACTAAGTTCGGAACTTGGTTGATCCACCTGATGGTTTAAAAACCTTTGAGTGTAAATGTATATTCAAGAAAAAGATAGACGTTGATGGAAATGTTCACATCTATAAGGAACGATTGGCGGCGAAAGGTTTTAGACAAATTCAAGGTGTTGATTATTATTGGCGTAAAAGATATGCTAACAGGTTTAAGAAATTGTATGTGTGACAAATGAAGTGTTTGTGAAAGCGGACTATCTCAAGCCTCCGAATAGGATATAGCTCGAAGTAGTTCGAAATTATGTATTGAATATCTGAGTATTCGATACCCTTTACATAGTGAAGAAGGGTATTTATAGACCAAATAATACAGGAAAAGACTCCTATACCCTCTAATTACAACCGACTAAGAAGATACTGTTGAATACTCTTCACAGGGTAAAAATGTAAAAGACTAATTTAATCAGAAAGAAGATAATCTTCTATTCTTGCTGGCAACACTCCTTTGGGTGTAAGGTCTTCGGGATACTTCGTTACGCCGAAGCCTTAACGGAGGTCTTCGCTGTATAATACTCCGAATACAGCACAACTCCGATACTTTCAAGACCTTCGAAGATCAAAGCTTCTGACTTCACCTCTTCTGCTGGTATCTATAGGGGAACGTTCTTGACCTCTAGAGGATGAAATTTTTCCCCCAACAGTAGACCATCTAATACTTCTCTCCAAATTGCCTATACAATAATAGGGTAGTATACACAAGAAACAATTGCATACTTAGGATCAAGAACTTAGAGAATTTACCACTCTTTGAATCATTCGGAGGTGTGGAATCTTAAGACCAACTTCTATGCGAAGGTGCGTGTCAAAGCGGTTTCAGAGAGAGATCCTTGCGAAGCTAAAATAACCATTAGGCTTACAGAAATAGCCGTACCTTTTTTAAAGGCTACAATGTCGCTTCATTTCCGGAGGGCGTGATTTCTCACGAAGAACCATTGTGAATCGTAACGGTAAAGAAGATGGAACGAAACATATGAACGATACACGACAACTACAAGTTCACACTATAAGAGAGCAGGGCGAGTTTTGGATAGTTTACCAACTGCTTCTGCATTCCCCTTTTTGCTTCCTGAGCCCAAACTGCTCCAACTTCATCTTCTCCAATGGCGAAAACTAGCCACAAAGTTCCCGCTCCCGCTTCATCCTTGGCCAGGCAACAGACACTTGCAGCAGCAGCGGCAGCGGCGTCTTCGGCTGATCCTCGCCCAGCAGTCCTCACGATCTTCTCCCAGCATCACCAAATATACGGATCAATCGTATAGTTTAGGGCCCTCGACTAGCTTGAAGAAGTCCATCGTGGTAGCTACTGCTGGGATGACGGGATTTGCAATCAAGATTCGTCAGGACGGATCAGAAGTGATTCCTGCAACCTCGATACGGAGAGGTAGTGGGTGTTCGAAGCATTCTTCGAAGCGGGATTGGGGCTTCCAACGTTAGATTTCTCTCCGAGGTATTAAGGTTGTTCCATGTCACCTTGCCCCAACTTTCCCCCAATTCTATCACTTGCCTAGCCATCTTCGAATTGGCGATGCGAGCCGAAGGGTGTTGCTGGGAGAGCAGATCTTCGCAATGCTTCACAAAGCTTACTACCAGCCAAAAACTTATACCGGATCTGGAGGAGAAAAGATGTGATCGCCTTCGGAGCATCAATTTCCGGCTGCAACGAAGAATATCAAGACCGGTTCCCAGGCGAGGGCCATCAACACCAGATGGTATATGGACTGGATTCTTCGCTGGTTCTATTTCGAGGTAGGGGTGGATAGCGCCTTGGCTGGACTTCTGCAGGACATCTTCTATCGGAGGGAAGCGGAGGTCCATCTAGACCCAAGCCAACTCAAAGCTTGCCTCAGACTGCTGCAATCCATAAGTCGCCGCATGAGCATGCGTGACTTAGCGGAGGAGTTCAACGGACTCCGGATCCAGCCCTTGATGGCTAGCTGGCTAATCAACTTCAAAGAGAAATCGGAGGGTGGACTCTGAGAGATCCCTTCAAGTTTTGCAGGTAAACTTGTATATCCTGCAAAATGTTTTTACACGTAGTATTGATTCTATAAAAATGATTTAAACCGAAAAGAAATCTTATCTTTCAGCTCCACGTGCCACCGTTACTCCAGAACAAATTGTCCGAACTTCGGAGAAGATCCTCAGGGCTCCTACACCCATTGAAAAGGAGTGGAGGGTGAAATTGGTTGGCAGCTGGAGCGATTCAACCGAGTATGGAGTGTACTCGGAGTTGAATCTCCCATTCTTCCGACTAGATCAGCTCGGAGCAAGCCCCGAAGAAAAGGAAAGCCGAAGTGGGGACTTCAGCGCAAGCCAAGACACCTGTTAAAAAGGTGGCTAGGAAGCCGAAGGCCCTAGCCTCTTCCAAATCTTTAACTTCGCCTTCGGAGTCATATGAAGATGAAGTAGACAGAGTAATGGGGGAGGAATTCGAAGCTCTCTTAGTAAGGAATGAATGGTCTTGAATGGGAACTGAAATCTCCATTCAAGACAACATGGTGGTGGCTCTTGCTATGGGAGAAGGTGGAGTCAAGACTGTGGATGCCCAAGTCTTGCTTCCGGACGAAGTGATAACTGCAGTGGTTGAGGATATCTATGCAGCTATTCCTTCGGTTTAAAGTCCGGAGTCCAAAGAGGACTTTGGCCAGATGTTCGAGCCCCCGAGCAATCTAGTGCTCGTTCGACAACAAAATGCTAGAGGTAAGCTTCAACATAATACCTTTCTTTTCCCTCTTTTCTTTGTGTATATCATATACCTTTGGTTTTTTCCAGGATTAGCTCCGATGGAAGAGACTCCTACTACGGAGTTGTGCCGAAGGGCGTTGTATCTCTTAAGGTAGCTCCTGTATAAGCTCAAAGACTCTGGTCAAGGAAATATCTCCAAGGAAGATGGGCCCTAGAAAAGGTAAAGGTAAAGGTGTACCTTTGCCTACTCTGGTTCCATGGTGGACTCCATCAGGATCTACGGACGGAGGACAATCCATAGAGGCCTGCGAAGATGCTTCGTTGCGTTCTGGCCCATCTCCAACCAAAGATTGATCAAAGCACCTTGTCAAGGCTCCCCCTCTTAGCTCCTTTTCTCGAGCGGAGAACATGACTTCCGGACTTTGCTAGAGCCTTTGGCTCGGGCAAGTCGTGAAGTTGGGGAGACTGACTTGTTTCCATTCTTGGTGAAGCGGAGGGGTCGGAGCTAGATGCAGCTTTGGAACGGGCAACCTACCAGGTACAAAGTACCTGCAAAAATAGAATTATTTCAAACATATGTACATAATTTACTTGCATTGCCATTTTTCTTCCTTTGCAGCAAGTAGTTCTAGCTCGAGCTGTGGCTATATCACATGAGCGAGAATGCAAACGACTCAAGGAGAAAGTAACAGTTCTTCAAGGGGAGTCTTGTTAGATCTAAGACTCGGACATCGAGCTGGAAGAAATGGTAGCCGTAGAAAGAAATGCTAGGACCAGCTTGGAGGCTGCCAAAAAATGAACTCGAGGTAGAGCGGGGTAGTTCTTCAAGCCGAGGTGGAAAGGCTGCGGGGAGAGCAAGCAAACCGTAGGAGCTGAAATGGTCAAGCTTCGAGAGGAGCAACTAACTTTGATGGAGGAGGCCAAAAAACTACTCGGACAAAAGAATTCGTTGATGACAGAGGCAACTAGACTTTCATCTCTGATGGACGAGCTGACTTCATCAAACAAGACTTTGTCTAAAGAGAAGATAAAGTGCGAGAAGGTGGTTTCGGAAACCATGGATGCCCTTCAAGGTGTCCTGGAGTATTTGGCACTTCTTGAGCTTCTTCTTCAACTGGCAACGACTCCCTGCCACGGATGTTGAAGATGATCCAAGCAGTAGTGAAGACTATGAAGGCAGGGGGTACTCGGTATGGAGAGATCTCCGGCCAAGTAGCTGCTCTTAGAGTACTTCGTACTACGAAGATCTTGGATTATCTGTTTCACTGGAGCCCAGAGCAGCCCCCATCAATTTTGGTGATGACCGACTCCTGAATCCTTTTGCGGATGTAGCTACGGCTTGGGAGCCCTTTCAACCCTCTCGGAGAGCTGAAGGCCGATCAACTATAAAGACATGGATTGACGAAGGTATCCGTCAAAAGCAAGCATGGTTGTAGCCTTCGAGCAGCAAACCTCCTTCAGACTCGAAGGTTTAGTTCTCCTTAGGGCCCCGCTTATGCAAAACTTATGCTTATTCTCTTTTGAATGAGAAGACTCATTTGGAATATTTTTATGCTTCCAGTCTTATTGGATGAGCTCGAAGTGTTAGAGATTAATGAGAACTCCACCTACAATGGGCCACCTTCAAAGCTTTAAGACCTCATAGGTGTCCTCGATTTTCAATTCCTCGGGGAAGTTATGGGGAGGTTATACCCGATATATATAAAGAAGTATTAGCTTATATTAAAAAGGAGGAAAAGAAAGTTAGTATAGAAAATTCATATTCAGAGAACGTTAAATGGTCCGAAGAAGAGAATGCTGATGAAGAGAAAGTAGAAAAGAGTCCCGAACGACTTCAAAGCTGGAGAGGGAGCCCTGACGACTTCGGACCTGGGCTGAAATTCAGCAAGAATAGAAAGACTTCCAAGCTTCGAAAGAAGGGAAGAGAGTTAACATAATGTTTTAAAGACTCCAGGCTCCGGGACAAATCGCCTCGAAGTCGAGCTAATTTTGAAAGCAGCTCCGGGGATCGAAGAGGTCTCATTTCCTCTTGGCATAGACACAATTTTTCATGATGTAATGCAATCTATTTAAATAATATAAGCTAGAAAGTTTCAAAATTGTCTCACTACGTCCCATCCCCTCTTTGGGGGTAAGCACCTCCAAAATTTTATCGAAGGTGGTTACGCACAACGAAGATAACGCTAGTTATGAGTACAATTTTGGAGGCTCGGAGCCCCTTATTATATTAAATGGGATTGATGACTGAGTCCAAAATGGTCCCTAAGACCTCGAAAATATCTTCGACTCTACTAATTTGGAGTCTGAAAACTGGTAACTTAGTACTCTTTTCGAATGTGGTCACTTCGGACTCCTTTTCGGACACATTAGAATCCGATTATAATGGTCACTTTGGACTCTTTTTACAGACATTTTCAAGCTATTAGCTCGGAGTCTATTTTGTTTGGTCCTCCTTCGACTCTTTTTACGAATGCTATCAAACCGGTGGTTTGGAATCCTCTTTTGTGGTCTCCTTGGACTCTTTTTACGGATGCTTTCAAGCCAAAGCTTGGAATTCATATCATTTGGTCTCTTTGGACTCTTTTTACAGATGCTTTCAAGCTGGTGGCTTGGAATGCCGTTATTTGTGACTTTCCTCCGCCTCGTCATAAGCTTGAACCAATGGTTCGAAGTCCGTAAAATTGGTTCAAATGATGACACTTTCCCTTCGCAATCAACTTTATTCTTTTAGTGTGTCCACTAGAAGTAGGGAATGTTTGAGAAGTAGGCATTATCCGAACCATGAGCTTTATTTATTCAGAAATTGTTTACAGATGATTACAAGGAGCCCCTAGGCAAAATATCGCTTAAGGTGCTCCGCATGCCAGGCATGCTTTAATTCTTCACCTTCTAAATTAGCTAGCTTAAAAGAACCAGGGCATCCTGAACGAAGGATGATATATGGACCTTCCCAATTATTTCCTAATTTCCCTGCTGCTATAATGCTTCGCAAAACTAAATGACTGGTTTAAGTTCATTAAGTTTAATCTTCGGGTCATACCAAGTCTTCGTCTGATGTTGATACTTCGTCAGATTTGCAACCGCTCGAAGCCTTGTTCTTCCGTTAAATCTAGCGAAGCTTGTCTTTCATCTTCTTTTCAGGTTCGATGGTGCGAAGAGATCCTCCTTTAAGCTTCATCAGCGTCATGGCTTCATCTCCGAATAGTAATCTGAAAGGAGTAAAACTTGTGTACCTTGCTTGAGTGGTCCGAATGGACCATAAAATCTTCGAGAGCTCTTCGGTACTTAGTCCCTTTGCCAATCCAACTATCCTTCGATTCAGGCCTGATAAAATGTTACCTCTAGCTTGCTCGACGGCTCCATTAGATTGAGGATGACGAAGAGCTGCAAAACACATTTCTATGCCAAGACTTTTATAGAACTCTCTAAGTGTTCATCATCAATTGGGTGCCATTGTCGATTGTTAGCTGTCGAGGCACTCCGAACCTGCATATAATATTCTGCCAGAAGAATTTTTGTACATTTTTTGATGTGATAGCTGTGAGGGGTTCTACTTCGACCACTTGGGAAAATATTCAATAGCTACCACCGCAAATTTTAAACTTCCTTGTCCATTGGAAAGGGGCCAATGAGATCCATGCTGCATCTGGCCATGGGCCAAACTGGAGCAATAACTTGAAGAGGTGTTGGCGGACGATGACATCGTCTTCCCATTCATTGACAACCTGGCAAGTACGGACCAAGGCCTCCGCATTAGCTACTATTGTAGCCAATAAAGCTCCTGGCGAAGTGTTTTTCCTGCCAAAGCTCAAGGTGCAGATGGCTACCACAAAGGCCTTCATGAATTTCTTGGAGTATATGTTCGCCTTCAGCTTGAGAAATACATCAGACTAGGGGGGAACATACTTTGGCCTTGTAAAGAATACCATTGATAATGCGATAATTCCTAGACTCTCAATTGCAATCTTGAAAGCTTCGGCCTTCGGGTAAGTTGGCTTCGCCTTGCAGTAATTCCATAATTGAACTCCGCCAGTCTATGTTCGAATGCAAAGGACCTATGCAGGAGGGAGTTGGGGACCGAAGGGGAAGTAAGCTCTTCATAAAAAGCCCCTTCCAGAATATCTATGGCTCTGGCTGCAGCTTTTGCCAGGATATCAGCTTGTGCATTGTCAGCTCTTGGTATACTTCAGACAGAAATCCCTTTGAATGCCTCTTCGATCTTACGGATCTCTTCGAGATATTTAGCAAGTTGCGGATGCCTGGCTTGAAAACTTTTATCAATGTGCCCTGCTACAATTTGAGAATCTGTTTTATAACACTCTTGTAGCACCAGAGCACGCGCCTAGCGATGACCTAGCAAAATTCCTTCGTACTCCACAATATTATTGGTGGACTTAAAATTGAGTCTTGCAGAGTACATTGCTCTTTGTCCAGAAGGTGAAATTATCACTGCTCCAACGCCTGCTCTGGACGCTTGAAAAGCTCCATCAGAGTATATGGTCCATATTCCTTCGCTTGTTTTTTTTCGGAGCCCAAACTAAAGACGGAGTCCATTCTGCTACAAAATCTACCACCACTTGTGACTTGATTGTTGTCCTTGCTACAAAGGAGATGCCGAAGGGTGCTAGCTCGATGGCCAATTTTCCAATCCTCCCTGTAGAATCTTTGCTTCGAAGCATATCTCCCAAAGGATAAGAAGTTGGTACAATTACATTATGCGTTAAGAAATAATGTCATAGTTTCCTTGAAGCCATCACCAGAGCATAAGTGATTTTTTCTAGTTTGGAGTATCTTGTTTTTGCTCCGAATAAAGCTTCAGATACAAATTATACTGGATTTTGTACCAACTTCCCATTGAAATCCACTTCTCGAACAAGGACCACACTGACAGCGGATCCCGTAGCTGCAAGATAAGAAGAAGGGTTTCATCTGTCGTGGGCATAGTGAGTGTTGCGAGGTTACTGAGATATCTTTAATATCGTCAAAACTATTTTGGCACTCCAGTGTCCATGCAAAATCTTCGTCCCTTTCAAGGCTTTGAATATGGGGAGGCTTCGCTCTACAGACGTTGCTAGAAATCTTCTAAGTGTTGCAAGGCATCTAGTAAGCTTCTGAACCCATTTTAAATTTTCTGGTGGAGCCATTCTTTGCAGTGCAGTTATTTGAGTTGGGCTAGCTTCGATTCTCCTGCTCAAAACTAGATATCCTAATAGTTTCCCAGCTTGAGACCCGAAGATACATTTTTTGGGGTTGAGGCGAACTCCACATGCTCGGAGGTTCTCAAATGTTTTTGCTATGTCTAGACTACGTTGGTGCTTTAAAGCACTCTTTATTACAATGTCATCCATATAAGCTTCGACATTACGACCGATTTGGTGACCTAGAGCCTTAGCAATTAATCTTGAAAAAGTTACCCTAGCATTTATTAAACCAAAGGGCATTCTTACATAGCAAAAGACTCCCGAAGGAGTTACAAAGCTTATTTTGATTTCATCTTCGCGTTTTAACCATATTTATGATACCCGGAATACGCATCGAGGAAACTCAAGAGCTCCGAACCAGTCGTGGAGTCAACTAACTGATCAATGCGGGGCTTGGGGTCGGGTCACGTGGGCATGCTTTATTCAAGGATGTAAAATCAATGCACATGCGCCATTTCCTAGAAGCCTTCTTCTTGATGAAGACTGGGTTCGCTAACCACTCTGTTGGCGTAAAAGATTACGCTAACAGGTTTCGAGAGATTAGAAACTAACAAACGAAGTGTTTGTGAGTAAACTGTTTCAAGCCTCCGAATTGGATAATAGCTCAGAACAGTTCGAAGATGTGTATTGAATAACTCAATATTCGGTCCCCATTACAGGGTAAAACACGGGGTATTTATAGGCCCAAGCATTAAGGAAAAGACCCTTTTACCCTCTAGTACAACCGACATAGTGGAAACTATTCGGTACCCTTAATAGGGCTAAAATTGTAAAAGACTAATCTAATGAGAAAGAAGATAAGTCTTCCATCCTAGCTGGCAAAGAAACTCTCTGAAGAGTCCATGTTCGAAGATATACTTCGAATTGGAGTTCGCCCTCATCCTTCGAACTGGATCCCATGTATTCCCGAAGTTAGACACTGAAAACCTTTGATTAAATCACCTGCCTTTGTCTTGTTGCAACAACAGCTCTGAGGATGAAATATTTTTCCCCAACAGTAGCCCCTCGAATACGCTTCTCTGCTAGATCTGTAATGTTACGAGAGCATATACACAAGAAAAATAATCATGCGCAGAGGTTAACAGATTTAATCAACCTCCAAAATATGCGGGATTCAAAACTTCGAATCAACTTCTAAGAAAACTATACTCGATGTATTTTAGAATTAATTTAAGAAGTCTGAATGCCTTTTTTTTTACTCAGAAGAAATAGCCGTTGGCATTTTCTTCCGGCGGAAGTTACGTGAGGCGTTAACTTCGCAAAAGGTAACGGTCAGGAATGCCAAACGGCAAACACAAATGGTAAAAAATCGTGGCCTGGGCTATAAATAAAGGGTCGAGCCCCTTCTCGAGTACTCTTCTCACCGCTTTAGTGCAAACAAACCCTAACTTTCATCTTTCTTCTTGAGCAACCAAAGCGATTCCATGGCAGCACCAATGGCGGCGCCAAGAAGAAATCCCCAAAATGTTTGTGCTCACGATCTCCTTCCAGCGTCATTGAAGTATGCGGGCCAATATTACCAACTGGGACCGTCAACCTACAAGAGGGAGTCGCTCGCAGCTGCAATAGAAGGAAAGAGGCCATTCCTTCGCCAAGGCCCAGAGAAGTGGTAGTCTTCGAAGCCTTCTTCGAAGCAGGATTAGGGCTTCCGGTAGTCGACTTCCTATCGGATGTACTAGACTTATTCCATGTCACTCTCCCCCTACTTTCTCCGAACGCGATAGCACACCTTGCCATCTTCGAATGGGCATTGCGAGCCGAAGGTTGCGAAGGAAGAGCAGAGATCTTCGCAGCACTGCACAGAGCTTTTTGCCAACCCAAGACCTTTGTAGGCTCCGGAGGTGAGAAGATCGTGATAGCCTTCGGGAGCATTAACTTCTGACTTCGAGATGAATATGCTCTTTGATTTCCAGCTAAGGCTATCAATGCCAGATGGTATACAGATTTGATCCTCCGGTGGTTTTATGCGAAGTTGGGGCAGGGAGCCGCCTAGCCGACCTCTACAAGACATAAACTTCCGGAGGGAAGCCCTTGTCCACTCAGATCTAGGCCAGCTCGAAGCTCGCCTCAGCCTACTTCAACGAATTAGCCACCGCCTGAGCAAGCGGGACCTGGCGGAGGAGTTCATCGGACTTCAAACTCCTCCTCTGATGGCCAACTAGCCTATCACCTTTGAAGAAGATCCGGAGGGCGGCCTCTGAAAGATCTCTTCGAACTCGAGCCCTGCAGGTAACTTTGAAAATAACACGTTTCATATATATTTGTTCGATGAAATGACTAATACAAACTTATCTTTAGCTTCCCTAACTCCCATGACTTCGGAGAAAATTGTGCGAGCTTCGGAGAAGATTCTGGGAATTCCACCTCTGGCCGAGAAGGAATGGAGAAAGAATCTAGTGGGTACTTGGGAATGGTTCAACCGAGTATGGGGGCTACTCGGAGTTGTTCCCCCTCCTCTTCTGGAATGGGTGCCTTCAGAACAAGGCCCAAAGAAAAGGAAGGCGGAAGTTGGTACCTTAGCCCCTTCCAAGACTTCGTCAAAGAAGGTAGCCCGAAAACCAAGAACTAGAGCGCCTTCAAGTCCGATGGCTTCGGTCTCCGAATCCTCAGAGGATGAAGGAAGAATCCTCATCGACCTGATTGACAAGGATGAAACCCATGCAGATGTAAGCACTACGATGCTGCAAACGTGTCGGATGTTCCAAACAGCCCCGGCAGGCTGGGACTTCTGCAATCCAGCCAGACTTGCCACGTGAAGCCCCTGTGACTGAAAACAAAGTCGAGGCTGCTGCTGATCCAGCTTCAAATCCGAACGATGTGGTGACTGTAACTCCAAGAGAGGCTTCTACAGTCAACCCTTCGGCTTTAAGCTTTGACTCGGACGAAGACTTCAGGGTGGCCTTCGATCCTCCGAATAACCCTGTACTCACTCGCCGACAGGACTTCGGAGGTAGACTTCGCATGAACCCTTTTGTTCCTTTTTCCTGTAAAATTATGCAATACATAATACCTTGGTCTTGGCAGGGTCTGCTCCTATGGAAGTGACTCCTCCCAAAGATACCACTCCTGAAGCCTCAACCTCTCCAACGTCGATTCCAGAAGTCGCACATATGGGACCTGGAAAAGGTAAAGGCAAAATGGACCCCTTCCCTGCTCCGAATTCAGGATTAACTCCGTCTGAATCAACAGACGAGGGTCAATCTACGGAGGGGGGCCAATCTACCGAAGTCTCTGAAGATGTGGCACAGCGCTCCGACCCCTCGCCGAACGAAGACGATCAGAGGGACTTGTCCATGCTCCCCTCCTAGCTCCTTTCTTGGAGCGAAGGACCGGATTTCGGGCCCTGCTCGAGCCTTTGGATCGAGCCAACCGCGAAGTTGGGGGAACAGACTTGGTGGCCATCCTTAGTGAAGCTAAGGGTTCGGAGCTCAATGCCACCTTGGAACGGGCAGCATACCAGGTACGAAGTATCTGCAAAACAAAATTAATCTCCCTACAAATAATTTCTCACCTTGCTTTTTCCTCTTCGCAGCAAATAGTTTTGGCCCGAGCTGCGGCTGTCTCAAACAAGCGCGGAAGCCTTCGCCTTCAGGAGGAAATTACTGCTCTCTAGAGGAATCTTAACATCTCTGAAGGTAGAGTTTCCCACTTGGATGAAATGGTTTCAGCGGAGCGAAGGGCTAGGCAAAACTTGGAGGCTGCCAATAAAAAGCTCGAAGCAGAACAAATCGTGCTTCGGGCAGAGAGAGAAAAGATGCGGGCAGAACACGCTACGGTGGGGGCTGAGCTTGTCAAGCTCCAGGAAGAAAAGGTTAAAGCTATGGAGGAGTCTAGCAACTTGCTTAGCCAGAAGAGCTCCGTGGCTACGGAGGCAGCTAGGATCTCCGCTGTGGTAGATGAGTTGACTTCGTAAAAAAATTCTTTAATTGAAGATAAGGTGAAATCGGAGAAGGTGGCTGCGGAAGTCATGACACATCTCCTAAGTGTTTTAGAGTACTTCGGTACTACTGGGACACTTCCTTCAAATGACAACATCCCCCTGCTGCGATGGCTAAAAATAATCCAAGGAGCTGCGAAGACGATGAAGACAACAACCATTCGGTATGGAGAAATCTCCAGACAAGTGGCTACTCTCGGAGTACTTCGCTACTACGAAGATCTGGGATTATCGATAACACCGGACTCGGGGGCAGCTCCCATTACCTTCGATGAGAACCATCTTCTAAATCCTTCTGAGGATGTGGCCGCAGCCTGCCAGGTCTTCCAAGCTTCGTGGAGAGCCGAAGGTCACACTGCGATAAAGGCTTGGATCGATGAAGGGCAACGTCAGAAGCAAGCTCGGTCGCAAGCCTCGAGCAGCCAGCCTCCGCCAAACCCGCAGGTCTAGCTTTGTTCTAGGATCCAACTATGTAAAAAATCATGCTTTCATACATTATGAATGAAAATTTACTTATCATGTTTTTAGGCTTCTCAACCTCATATAGATGATGTCGAAGTGTTAAACATTACTGAAGAACTCCGCCTGCTATGGGCTACCTTCGATCTTTTAAAACTTCATAAACGACCTCGATTTTTAATTCCTCGAGATAGCTCCGGTGCAATTGCGCCCGAAATGTGTAAAGATATACTATCTTATATTAAAGAGGAAGAAAAAGAGGTTAACTTTAAAACTTCATCTTCTGAAGACATTGCATGGTCTGAGGATGAAGGTATTGCTGAAGATCAAGGAAAAAACTTGAAGAACTTCGAAGCTAGGAAAGAAGCTCCGAATGACTTCGAACTTGGGCTGGACTTCAACAAGAACAGAAAGATTTTAGAGATTTGAAAGGAGGTAGAAGAGTTAAACGCAAAGTTATTAGAACTCCCGGCTCTGGAACTAGTCGTTCCAACCTTAGCAGTAGCTCTAGAGATCGAAGGGGTCTTCGATTCCTTATCGGCATATACACCGATTTTTCGTGATGTAATTGCAATTTGTTCGAATGATAAATATCGATTTTTAAAATTGTCTCCCTACTTCCCAGCCCCTCTTTGGGCGTAAGCAACTTCGCGTTATCCTCGAAGATGGTTAGGCGCAAAGAAAAACTTAGGAGTACAATTTTGGGGGCTCGGAGCACCTCAACAACTTAAAGATTAATTAAAATTTTACAAAACATTTTTGACTACTTGGAGTCTGAAAACTGGTAATTTGTACCTTTTGTTTTGAAAGAAGTCTCCTCGGACAACTTTTTGGACACTTTAGTGTCCCAAACGATTGGTCACTTTGGACTCTTTTTACAGATATTCGAAGCTTATCAGCTCAAACTCTGTTTTGTTTTGGCCTCCTTCGGCTCTTTTTGCGAATGCTATCAAACCGGTGGTTTGGAATTCGCAGTGGTCTCCTTCTATTCTTTTTACGGAAGCTTTCAAGCCGGAGCTTGGAATACGCATTATTTGGTCTCCTTCGACTCTTTTTACGGATGCTTTCAAGCCGGTGGCTCGGAACCCGTTTTTCAGTGACTTTCCCACCTCGTCGGAAGCTTCGAACCAGTGGTTCGAAGTCCGAAAAATTGGTTCAAATTAATGACACTTCCTCCCAGCCAACTTCGTCCTTCCAGTGCGTCCACTAGAAGTAAGAAATGTTTGAGAGGTAGGCATTATCTGAACCATGAACTTTATTAATTCAGAAGGTGTTTACAAATGATTACAAGGAGCCCCTATGCGAAATATCGCTTTAAGTGCTCCGCATGCCATGTATGTGTTAACTCTTCACCTTCTAAAGCAGCTAACTTAAAAGAACTAGGGCGCCCTGAGCGGACAATTATGTATGGACCTTCCCACTTATTTCCTAATTTTCCTAGCGCTATAATACTTCGCAAAACAAGCTGACTTGGCTTAATGTCGTTAATCTTGATTTTCGGGTCGAACCAAGTCTTCGTCTGCTGCTGATACTTTGAAAAATTGGTGACAGCTCGAAGTCTTCTCTCTTCTGTTAAATCCAGCGAAGTTTGTCTTTCTGCTTCTGTTTCCGGTTCGGTGCTGTGAAGGGATCCTCCTTTGAGCTCCTTTGGCGTCATAGCTTCATCTCCGAATAATAGTCTGAAGGGAGTGAAAGCTGTGGACCTCGTTTGAGTGGTCCGAATGGACCATAGAATCTTCGGGAGCTCTTCGGTCCACAATACTTTTGCCAATCCCACTATTCTTCGATTCAGCCCTGACAAAATATTACCATTGGCTCTTTCCAAAGCTCTGTTAGACTGAGGATGTCGCACTGCAGCAAAGCATAATTGGATGCCTAAATCTTCACAAAATTTCCTGAAGGGTTCTGCATCGAATTGTGTTCCATTGTCAACTGTCAGCTGCCGAGGCACTCCAAACCGGCATATGATATTTTTCCAGAAGAATTTTTGTACATTATTCGAAGTGATAGCTGTTAGGGGCTCTTCTTCTACCCACTTGGAAAAATACTCAATTTCTACCACTGCGAATTTCAAATTTCCTTTTGCTATCGGGAAGGGACCAATAAGATCCATGCCCCATCTGGCCATGGGCCATACTGGAGCAATGACTTGAAGAGTTGTTGGTGGGCGATGACATCTTCGTCCCATCCACTAACATCATTGGCAGGTGCGGACTAAGTTCTCTGCATCGGCTACTATTGTAGGCCAATAAAGCCCCTGGCGAAGTGTCTTTCCTGCCAAGGCTCGAGGGGCCAGATGGCTACCGCAGAGTCCTTCATGAATTTCTTGAAGAATTTCTTGACCTTCGGCTTGAGATATATATCGGAGCAGAGGGGAACATACTCCGGTCTTGTACAAAATACCGTTGATTATATCATAATTCCGAATTCTGAGTTTTAACCTCGAAAGTTGTGGCCCTTCAAATAAACTTGCTTCTCCTTGCAACAATTCCATAATTGAATTTCGCCAATCTGTACTTGGAATGCAAAGGATTTCCGCATAAGGAATTTGTGGCACCGAAGGTGTACTGAGTTCTTCGTAAAAAGCCTCTTCTGGAATGTCCATAGCTCCGGCTGCAGCTTTTGCCAAAATACCAGCTTGCGCATTTTCTGCTCTGGGTATACTCTGAATGGAAATCCCTTTAAATGCTGCTTCAATCTTACGGATTTCTTCCAAATATTTTGCAAGCTGTGGATGCTGAACTTGAAAACTCTTGTCTACGTGCCCTGCTACAATTTGAGAATCTGTCTTAATAACAACTCTTGTAGACCCTAGAGCACGTGCCTTTCGAAGTCCTAGTAAAATTCCTTCATACTCCACTGTATTATTGGTGGATTTAAAGTTGAGTCTTGTGGAGTACATTGCCTTTGTCCATGAAGGCGAAATTATCACTGCTTCGACACCTGCTCCAGATGCTTGGAAAGCTCCATCAGAGTAAATGGTCCAAATTCCTTCACTTGGTTTCTCTGGAGCCCATGCTGCAGGGGGAGTCCACTCTACCACAAAGTCCGCCAACACTTGTGACTTAATTGTTGTCCTTCCCACGAAGGATATGCCGAAGGGTGCTAATTCAACGGCCCACTTCCCAATTCTTCCTGTGGAATCCTTACTTCGGAGCATATCTCCCAAGGGATATGAAGTTGGTACAATTACATTATGCACCAAGAAATAATGCCTTAACTTCCTCGAAGCCATTATCAGAGCATAAGTGAACTTCTCAAGCTCGGAATATCTTGTTTTTGCTCCGGACAATGCTTCGGATACAAAATAGACTTGATTATGTACCAACTTCCCGTTGAAATCAACCTCTCTAACAAGGACTTGCACTTACAGTAGAGCCAGTAGCTGCAAGGTAGAGGAGTAGGGTTTCATCTGCAATAGGCACCATGAGTGGGGCCATCCTTTGCAACGCAGTTATTTGAGTGGGGCTAGCTTTGATCCCTCTTCTTGAAACTAGATACCCTAACAATTTTCCAACCTGCGCCCCGAAGATACATTTTTCGGGGTTAAGACGGATCCCACATGCCCGAAGGCTATTAAATGTTTCTGCTAAGTCTAGGCTATGTTGGTGCTTTAAAGCACTCTTTATTACAATATCATCCATATAAGCCTCTACATTGCGGCCTAGTTGATGACCTAGAGCCTTAGCAATTAATCTTGAAAAAAGTAGCCCCAGCATTTCTTAGGCCAAAAGGCATTCTTACATAACAGAAGACTCCCGAGGAGTTACAAAGCTTGTCTTGATTTCATCTTCGCGCTTTAGACAATTTGATGATAGCCGGAATACGCATCGAGGAAGCTTAATAACTCCGAACCAGCAGTAGAGTCAACCAATTGATCAATTCGGGGCATGGGGGAGGGGTCACGGGGGCATGCTTTTTTCAAAGATGTAAAGTCAATACACATGCGCCACTTCCCGGAAGATTTCTTCCTAACGAAGACTGGGTTGGCTAGCCACTCCGTATGAGCTACCTCTCTGATAATCCCAGCCTTCAGCAGCTTTTCAACTTCATCTTTAGCGAGAATAACCCTCTCCGTAGACAGCATCCGGAGTCCTTGCCGAACAGGCCGAGCCTTCGGGTTCACAAGTAAACTGTGCTCAATAATATCCCGACTGACTCCGGTGATGTCTTCATCAGACCAAGCAAAGACATCTAAATTCTCCTCAACTACTTTCTCTAATGAAGTAGCGACTTCTGGAGGCAAGTCCTTGCCAAACTGATCTCCGAAAATAGTGAGCACTCCCGCCTGTGTGGGCATCTTCATACATAGGTAATTATGATGAGCCACAACTCCAAATTGATTCAACATGCCCCTTCCGAAGATAACATTATATGCATAGGGGCATCCACAACATCAAAAATCGCTTCCTCCATCCTGGCCAGTAGCCCCTCTCCGAAAGTAACATCCAGGCCAATTTGGCCGAGGGCATCGAGAGGGGGGCCTGCGAAGCCTTGCAAAGGACGAGCTGCTGGAAGAAGATGCTTCCTGGAGATGCAGAGTTGATCAAAAGCTTGGACAAAGATATTATCTATCGAACTCCCTCTGTCGATTAGCACTCTCCGGACTTCGGTCCCTACTATGTCGGCAGTGATGACAAGTGGGTCTGCATGTGGAAACTTTATGTCAGCTGCATCATCTACAGAAAAAGATATCGGCCCATGGGACCATTCAGGCATAGCAACTGCGGACGATGAAGTTCCAATATTGCCCACTTCTCTGACATATTCTCTTCTCTGCCTCTTCGACATACTTCCGACGGTCCCTCCTCCAGAGATGGGGAGGACTACTCTTTTCCCTCGATCTTGACCATCTTCCTGTTTCGGAGGTGGCATAACATTGACCACCAGAGGCTGTCTTGTAGGATCTAAGTTCTCTATCCGCGCCACAGCCTGGACAGGCTCTGGATGCACCTCGTTCGGAACTCGGTCAGTAGTGCCTCGACCCGAAGTTTTTTCCAGGTACTCGCCTATTAAAGCGAGTATAGATTTACATGCATCAGTCGCGTGACTTCGATTCTCACCATGGACATAGCAGAAAAAGGCCTGGGCTTTGCCAACCGGTTTCCCTAGCGGCCTCCAGCCACTGGTCTTGCTTCCTGAAGGCCGCGAAATCCTTGGGGCAAATTTCTGCGGGGGTGCAATGTTTAAGACTTCTGAACGAGGATGCTTTTGCCCCCGATGCCTGTCGTGCTGAGCTTCGAAACTAGGCCCCTGTGGCTGTGTTGAAGTCTTCACTTCCAACTTAACTTCTTGCAGGATTGTCGGAGTTGCAGCAGTTCTCCGAAGCCATCCCTCTTCTGACCTTGCATACTCTTTGAAGTAAGACATCAACTGGGCAACAGAAGATATCTGCTTCCGGTGAAGTTTATCAAGGAGGCCTGCGTGGGTAACTCCCTCTTGAGCTGCGTCAACTACAGAAGATGTAGTTAACCCTCGAATTTGCGACATCGTATGGGCGAAGCGCTTGAAATATTGCCTTAAAGTCTCTCCAGGGAGCTGCTTCACCTGGAAAAGACTTCCGGTTGACATTGGGGGTACGAAGGTACCCTGAAAATTTATTATGAACTTCTTCCTTAATTGCTCCCAGGTGCTGATTGACCCTGGCTTCAAAGACGAAAACCACCGCAGTGCCACTCCTTCAAGAGCTAGAGGGAAACATTTGGCCATGGTGTCTCGCACTCCTCCACTGGCCTCAATTGCTAGTGCATAAGAACGGGAGAACTCCCCAGGGTCTTCGTCTCCGGCATACTTACAAAGCTTCGATGTTTTAAACTTAGGATCGAAGCGCACTTTCTGTAGCTCTGGAAGCAGCGGAGATTCAGTGTCGAAGGAAGCGTTCTCCGGGGCTTCGGGATAATGAACTTCATCGTCTTCGGGCACATCGGGAATGACTGGGGTGGCTTGAGGATGAAGCCTATCTACGGGTTCTTGTCGCCACATCGCTACTTCAGCTTGGAGACTGGCCATTTGAGCGGCCATATCACCAAGACCGTCTTCATCTCCTCCGGAAGGACCTTCCGAGTCTTGAGACCTGTATGCATTGGTTCGAAGCAGAACTTGAGGTGGAAGAGGAACTCCGGTTGGCCGAAGTATGGATGGAGTTGGGGGAGGAACTCCGTATGCTCGGGGAAGGGGAGTTCCTTCCGGAGTATGAGGTGGAGGAAATGTCGAAGGTCCTCTGGCCTCAAATGTGTTTGAAGATCTTGCTCTGGAAGTCTGAGGGGACCTCCGGATAGGGCTACCACCTGAACTCCACTTGGGAGGCATGGTTTAAAACTTGGTAGAGAATGAAGTTTCTTGGACTAAGTTCCCCACGGACGGCACCAACTGTTGGCGTAAAAGATTACGCTAACAGGTTTCGAGAGATTAGAAACTAACAAATGAAGTGTTTGTGAGTAAACTGTTTCAAGCCTCCGAATTGGATAATAGCTCAGAACAGTTTGAAGATGTGTATAGAATAACTCAATATTCGGTCCCCATTACAGGGTAAAACAGGGGGTATTTATAGGCCCAAACATTAAGGAAAAGACCCTTTTACCCCTCTATTACAACCGACATAGTGGAAACTATTCGGTACCCTTAATAGGGCTAAAATGGTAAAAGACTAATCTAAGGAGAAAGAAGTTAAGTCTTCCATCCTAGCTGGCAAAGAAACTCTCTGAAGAGTCCATGTTCGAAGATATACTTCGAACTAGAGTTCGCCCTCATCCTTCGAACTGGATCCCATGTATTCCCGAAGTTAGACGCTGAAAACCTTTGATTAAATTACCTGCCTTTGTCTTGTTGCAACAACGGCTTTGAGGATGAATTATTTTTCCCCAACACACTCCGTATGAGCCACATTTCTGATAATCCGAGCCTTCAGCATTTTTGCAACTTCTGCCATAGCAAGGTTTGCCCTCTCTGCTTATAATTTACGGAGCCCCTTCTGAATACGTAGAACCCTTGGGTTTACAAGCAAACTATGCTCAATAATATTTTGGTTAACTACTTCTTCGAGTGAAGTAGTGATTTCCGAAGGCAATTCTTTGCCAACCTGGAAGGGATAGTCTTTACAGTCCTTTACAATAATATTGGTTATAATTTCTCCTACGGGGCTTGGCCTTGGAAAGGATATCTTCGAAGATTCACTTGATGCAGGGATATCCTCTGAATGGTCTTGCACATTATACACTTGTCTTGGATCAAGAGGTGGGCCATGACCATACTCTGCCCTTCGTGCATCGACATTGATTTGGCATGCCCCTTCCGAAGATGACATTATAAGCGTAAGGGGCATCGACAACATCAAAAATCACTTCCTCCATTCTTGCCAACAGCCCCTCTCCGAAGGCAACCTCAAGACCTATTTGGCAGAGGGCATCAAGAGAAGGTCCTGCGATGCCTTGAAAGGGACGAGCTGCTGGGAGGAGATGCTTCCGGGAGATACAAAGCTGGTCGAAGGCCTGAACAAAGATAATATCTACAGAACTTCCACCATCGACCAATACTATCCGAACTTCTGTCCCTACAATATCAGCAGTGATGACAAGGGGATCCACATGGGGGAATTTTATACCTGTAGCATCACCTACAGAAAAAGATATTGGTACGTGGGACCACTCAAGCATTTCATCTGCTGACGAAGAGGTCCCGATATGGCCTACTTCATGAACATACTCCCTCTATTGTCTTTTTGACATGCTGCTCAAGGTTCCTCCTCTGGAGATGGGAAGAACCACTATTTTGCCCCAGTCTTGATTATCTTCTTGCTTCGGAGGTGGCATAACACTGGCCACCAGAGGTTGTCTTGGGCGATCGAAGTTTTCTACATGTACGACAGCCTGTACTGGCTCTGGACGTCCCTCGGGAGGGGCTCAGTCAGTAATGCCTCGACCAGAGCTCCTTTCAAGGTACTCGCTTCTTAAAGCTAGTATAGACTTCCATGCATCGTTAGCATGGCTTCGGTTTTCATCATGAACACAGCAAAAGAAGTTCTGGCCCTTGCCAACCGGCTTCCCTGGCAGCCTCCAACCACTGACCTTGTTTCCTGAAGCTTGTGGATTCTTGGCGGGAAATTTTTGCGGAGAAGGAGCAATGTTCAGGACTTCGGAGCGAGGATGCTTCTGCCCTCGGTGCCTTTCATGCTGGTTGTCGAAGTTGGGCCCTTGCGAAGGTGTTGAAGTTTTCACTTCGAGCTTAACTTCTTGGATAATTGGTGAAGACGAGGTTGTTCTTCAGAGCCATCCTTGCTCCGACCTAGCATACTCCTGAAAATAAACAATTAATTGCGCTACGGAGGATATATGCTTTCGGTGAAGCTTGTCAAGGAGGCCTGCATTAGTGACTCCTTCTCGGGTTGCATCGACCATGTATGATGCAGACAGTCCTCTTATCTGTGACTTCGTATGAGCGAAGCACATAAAGAACTGCCTCAAAGTTTCTCTAGGTTGTTGCTTCACCTGAAAGAGACTTCTAGTAGACATAGGGGGCATAAAAGTACCGTGGAAGTTGCTTATGATTTTTTTCTTAGCTGTTCCCAAGATTTAATTCATCCTGGCTTCAAAGACCAGAACCAACGCAAAGCAACTCCTTCAAGTGCAAGGGGAAAGCATTTTTCCTTTGTATCTCGAACCCCTCCGCTGGTTAAATTGCTAAGGCATATGAACGAGAGAACTCTCCTAGATCTTCTTCCCCAGAGTACTTACAGAGCTTCGAAGATTTGAACTTGGGGTCGAAGCGCACTTTTTGCAAGTGAGGGTGCAGCGGAGATTCGCTATCAAAAGAAGAATTCTTAGGGGCTTCGGGATAAAAAGCGAGGTCATCGTCTTGAGGCACCTCCGGAATGACAGGGGTAGCTTGGGGACGTAGCCTATCTGTAGCTTCCTGCCTCCACCTTGTCACTTCGGCTTGAAGATTGGCCATCTGGGTTGCCACATCATCAAGGCGGTCTTCATTTCTTCCGGAAGGAGCTTCCGAGTCTTGAGAATTGAATAAGTCAGTTTGGAGTACAGTCGAAGCTTCAAGAGAGGCTCCATCGGTTTGAAGCATAGACGGAGTCCATGAAGGGGCTTCGTATGTTCGAGGAAGAGTATTCATTTTAGGGGTCTGAGGTGGGGGAACTACAGAAGGTCCTCCGACCTCAACAGTATTCAAATATCTCACTCTAGAGGTCCGAGGGGACCTTCAAAGTGGACTGCCACCTATGCTCAGTTTAGGAGGCATGGCTCTAGAAAGAAATTGGTAGAGAACAAAGTTTTCATACAAGGTTTCCCACGGACGGCGCTAACTGTTGGTGTAAAATATTACGCTAATAGTTTTAAGAAACTGTATGTGTGAAAAACGAAGTGTTTGTGAAAGCAGACTATCTCAAGCATCCGAATAGGAGAATAGCTCGAAGTAGTTCGAAGTTATGTATTGAATATCTGAGTATTCGATACCCTTTACATAGTGAAGAAGGGTATTTATAGACCAAATAATAAAGGAAAAGACTCCTTTACCCTCTAATTACAACCGACTAAGAAGATACCATTGAATACTCTTCATAGGGGTAAAAGGTAAAAGACTAATTTAATCAGAAAGAAGATAAATCATTTATCCTTGTTGCCAACACTCCTTCGGGTGTAAGGACTTCAGGAGACTTCGTTATGCCGAAGCCTTAACGGAGGTCTTCGCTGTATAATACTTCGAATATAGCACAACTCCAATACTTTTAAGATCTTCGAAGACAAAGCTTCTAACTTCACCTCTTCTGCTGGTATCTACTAGGGAACGTTCTTGACCTCTAGAGGATGAAATATTTCCCCCCCAACAATTATGATGAAACATTTTCGTTCGTCGCTATGTGAGAAACCAAGGGTTGGTTTCGGAGTCTGTGATGAGTGATTGACAGATTTTACCGTCGGTTTCGATGGGGTCCCTCCGAAGGGGTTCGGAGGTTGGTTCTCCGAAGGTGTTCGAAGGCTGTTTCGCCGAAGGGTTCGGTGGTTTTGGTTGCTGCAGCTGTTGCAGTGGAGTGTGCTTGTCAGAGGGGTCCAACGGTACACGATGACTGGGCTGTACCGAAGGTCTCGGTATTTTGGGCGGTACACCGGAGTGTGTACCGAAGGTTGCTTACCCGGAGAGGTCTCCGGGGTACTGGAAACACTTGTCTGCTTGTCTGTGGTTCGCAAGGGACTTCGGAGGCGACGGACGGTTCGTAGCAAGTGAACCTGGGTCAAGCGGGAGGCTTGATGCCAGGGAGCAGGGAGCTCTGTAACGAAGGTTGCGAAGGGGTCAAGGTCGGACCTCGGGTCGAGGTGCGCCAGGAGAAGGCAGTAAGTGCGGAGCGTGGCTCCGGGTGAAGGTACTCCGAGACAAAGTCCTCGGAGGTGAGGCACTTCGAAGGGTACTCCGGAAGGAGTGACTTCGGAGTATGGTGGATCAAGTCCTCAGCAGAGGCAAGGTGTTCAAAGTGTGCTGCAGAGGGAGACACTCGAAGGTTAACCCGACGAAGGTCTCATAAGTCGAGGTGCATCAAAGGCATGGTCCGGGTGAGGCTCGTCGAGGAGTGTGCTCGGGGAGAGCCACTGCAACGAAGTGCTCATGGAATGCTTCATGCGGAGGCCTTGGACGAAGGAGGGACTTCGAAGGGTGGTACTCCGAAGGTGGGGCTTCGGAGTGAAGCAGGTTTCGGAGCAAGGCAGGCACCGGAGCGAGGTTGACTTGAGGTACTTCGGCCATGCATGGTTTCGGTACACGGACTGACGGAGTTCGAGCTAGGAGAAGCTACGAAGCCGTGGTGATCCACTCCGAAGGTGTTGGTGCGAAGGCCCAAGGGCTTTGACGGCTTCGGCTCAAAACCGTCACTGTATCAAAGGCAGACTTCGGTGAAGCGAAGGCCATCAGGCTCAAGGCTTCTCACCGAAGCTACCGCACCCCTCGCGTGCGAAGGGGGGCTTCAGAAGGGTCCAAGACTGTAAAGGTTGACAGTGTCTGCTCTGCGAAAAGCTGACGCTGTCCCCTCTGCAAAGCTGACAAGAGAAGCCTCCAAATAAAGTAGACTACCTTTTGTACCCCTCTGTTCTGATGAGACAAAACCAATGTAAACCCTAGGGGAAAGTAGTCAATTCACATGGGTGAATAGTGGCTATAAATAGTGGAGGCTGGGTAGGTCACATTTAACACTTTGAGCATTCATTGTAGAACTCCTGTGCTAGCCACCATACTCTGTATTCATCCTGTGAGTTCAATTTTTGTGTTCCCTGTTCAAGCATCGAAGTCTTGATTGTGTTTTCATTTTCTGCTTGAGCTTGTTTGCATACCTCGCTGCATGCTTCGATCTCTTGTGTGTCACTTCGCTTGACTTGAGGTTGTGCACCAAAGCCTGTTTGGGCGAAGTGTGTTTTGAGCTAAGTGTTTTTTTCAGTGTGTGTTCGCTCTGTGTAAACTGGAGGCTAGACCTCTCTAATTACTAGCAAAGCCCTGATCGAAGCCCATCTTTCTTCCTGTGTCGAAGTCCTCGGCGAAGTCTGTTTAGTGTGCGTTTAGACCTTCGAAGTACGAAGCCCAGCACCAGTTGTTGTCGCTAAGTATTTGGTCAATGTCCTCAGAGGGTAGTCCGCTCTTGCGAAGGGTGAAGTGCGAAGTCTGCTCGAAGCACCCTCTGTGCGGAGCCTGCACAGACTTAGCAGAGCTGATTTTTCGGGGTTGTGGGTGGAGCGAAGTCTTCTTGGCTTCGAACTTTTGCACCTTGCGAAGCCTGTATTCGGAGCTGTAAAATACCTCTAAACTAGAACTTCGAAGGGTGTGTTCGAAGCCTGTTCCGCAGAAGATAGTTTTAAAACAGAAGGCTATTTTAGTCTGAAATTTTAAAAGCTCCCATTCACCCCCCCCCCCTCTGGTCGCCGTTTCCGGTCCAACAATTGGTATCAGAGCAGGTTAAGATCACCAGTTGACCTTAACCAGTTTTGTGATCTGTTGGCGACATGGACAGAGTTAGTAAAATTCCTCTGTTCGATGGGACTGATTTTGTATACTGGAAGGTGCGCATGGAGGCTTACCTGCTAAGCCAAGGAAATGCAATTTGGGAGATTGTGGACTCACAATACTCCATCCCTGAGACTCGCACCTCTCAAACAGAGAAAGATTAGTATAATGCCAACTCCAAGGCTAGAAACAAATTGTTCATTGGTTTGAGCCGGAGTGAGTTTGATAGGGTGCAACACCTTAGGACAGCTAGGGAAATTTGGACCACTCTCACTATTTTTCATGAGGGCTCTACTCAGATTAAGGCCAGGCACCAAAGCACATACAATCAACAGTATCAGTTGTTTGTGCAGGCACCTAGTGAATCTATAGATACCATGGTTTCTCGCTTCGATGCAATAGTGAGTAACTTGCGGTCCAACGGGACGCTTGCTTACAATGATCATGATAGGGCTATCAAGCTTCTCTATGCTCTTAATTGTAGCACATGGGAAGTGAAGATATCCAGCATTGAGGAGTCCGCAGGTTATGACACACTGACCTGTGATGAGCTCTTCAGCAAGCTGAAGTCCATAGAGATTGCCAAGGCATCTCTTGCAGTGCACATAAACTCTTTGCCACAGCCATTGGCATTGGTTTCTAGCACTAGCCGTGGCACCACTACAGACCCAAGCACATATGGTACTTGTGCTCCTGCAGATGGTTTTGCTTTGTCCTCCCTGGTCTCCGTCACTAAGGAGCAGGTGGACACTCTGGATGATGATGAGCTTGCTCTCATTGCCAGAAGGTTCACCCGTTTTCATCATGAGAGACGGGATCAGAGGAGAAGTGGTTTTAGTGGTTGTTTTAAGTGTGGCGACACTTCTCACATCAAGGCCAATTGCCCTAAACTCAAGAAGAGAGATGAGAGTGAGCGCCCTAAATACCACAAAAAGGAGAGGAAGCCTTTTGTGAGGGGAAAGCGTAGCAAGGTTGCTAAGAGAGTAGCCAAAGCCGCTTCCAGAGAATTTTTTGCTGCTCTTAGTGACATCGACTCTTCCTCAACTAAGGAGTCGAGCTCTGAGGAGGAGGAGTCCCCAAGGAAGGAGGAGAAGAAGGACAAGAAGGGACGAGATTTCACCGGCCTTTGCTTCATGGCCGACAGCGATCACAGCGGCGATGAGCTTGACTCGTCTGAGGTACCACTATCCTATGACCAGCTTTCAATTAAACTAGATGAATTGAATGAAGTAGTTCTTGGTCAGGATAGATTATTTGTGCAAGCCGCTAGAGAAAGAAAAGACCTTAGACTTAGGATAGAATCTGTCTCTACTGATTATGCCATGCTTAAGTCTAGAGTTAATGATGCTGAATGTGAATCTTGTACTGTTGTCATGGGTGAGCTTGCTCAGTTGCGTTCGGTACATGCTCAAACTCTATATGAGCTTGAGACTGCACAGAAGCAGCTTTTCATGGTGGATTCTAGTCATGATATAACTGAATGTATGAACTGCACTTTATTACGTGAGAGCATTGATTTGCGTTATAAGCATGTTCATGATTTAGAGGCTAGATTGGAGAGGGCCGGTAGTTCTAAGGATGTGCAGCCTATGTGTGACACTTGCATGACCCTTAAGGACCAGCTAGGCACTGTTAGAGAGCGAGTTGAAAACCTCATGACTGAAAATGAATACCTTCTTTCTGTGGTTAACAAATGCACTGAGGGAAAGGGTAGGATGGACTTGCTCTTGGCCAAAACTAAGATGTGTGCTGACAGAGCAGGGTTAGCTCTAGGTTTGGGTTTTGAGAGAATTCTTTCAAATAGTGAGAACAAAACTGTTTTTACCTCACCCACTACCCTAGAGAAAGAGAGAGCTCTGTTAGACACTCCATCAGCCAAAAGGCCTACCCGAACTCCAAAGAACACCACTCCTCCCACAAAAAGAATTCCTCCCAAGAAAACCACTCAGTAGAAGCCCAAGGAGCCTATGAGAGTTGCTCCTATGACCCATGAGATTGCCCCTAGGACAGTTTTTCATTGTTCCTACTGTCAGCGGGCGGGTCATTTGGTTGGGTTCTATTTTCGTCGCATCAAGGATGAGCGAGGCTCTCAGGCGATGAGTTATCAGGACATGCATTCCCCATCTTTAGGTATGCATGAGTCTGAGTTTTACTGTCGTCCTGTTTTCGAGGCTCCTCGTGCTTCTCGGAGAGGTTTTGCTCCTTGAGGTGTTCACCATGTTCCATATGGTGGTAGGCCCCGGGAGAGTAGCTTTGTACCTCGTCAGAGTAGGAGACCTCGTCATGTTGTTAGATCATAGCATGTAGGTAGACCTCGCACTTTGCATCATTCTGATTATCCTATGCGTAGACAGTCTACTTTTACTGTGCCTACTACTCGTATCACCCAGTGCTGGATGCCTCGTCATATTTTCACTCACCCCAGCACTGAGCGATCGAGATTTTCTTATCATGTGTAGGCGACAGACCGAGGCTTGGAGGGCACGTGGATCATGGACTCTGGTTGTTCGCGCCATATGACCGGAGATGCAGCATGGTTCTCCAGCCTCACCACAACCAAGCAAAGGGAACATATCACCTTCGGGAACAATCGAAGGAGTAGAGTGAAAGGTAAAGGTGTGGTAAGAATTACCTCGAATTTCACTCTGAAAGATGTTGCTTTGGTTGAGAATTTGGGATACAATTTGCTTTCTGTATCTCAATTGCTTGATGAGGGCTTCAAAGTGCGATTCCATCGTTATACTTCGCAAGTACTCAATTCTGATGGCGTTGTGGTTTGTAAGATCTTTAGAGTTGGGAGAGTTTTTGGAGCTGATTTTTCTGAGTCATTTGGTTCTTCTCATTGTCTTGTTGCACATTCTACTTCTGAGCTTTGGAAGTGGCATAAGAGACTAGGGCATATGAGCTTTGAGGTGCTCACTCGTCTGAGTGCCCTAGGTCTAATCCGAGGATTGCCCAAGCTCAAGTTCGAGAAGAATTTAGTTTGCACGCCTTGTCGACATGGAAAAATGATTGCTGCTTCGCATTCGCCAGTCACCACTATGATGACTGAACAACCCGGAGAACTTCTCCACATGGACACTGTAGGTCCTTCTCGGGTTAGTTCTTTAGGAGGCAAGTGGTATGTCCTAGTTATTGTCGACGATTTCTCTCGCTACTCTTGGGTCTTCTTTCTTGCCAGCAAGGATGAAGTGTTCTCACACTTTCGGAGCTTGGCTTTGAGACTTTTCACTAAACTCCCTGATGCATTGAAATTCATTCAAAGTGATAATGGCACTGAGTTCAAGAACAGTCTCTTTGTTGACTTTTGCATGGAGCATGGCATAGAACATCAATTCTCTGCTCCGCGGGTTCCTCAACAGAACGGTGTCGTTGAGAGAAAGAACCACACTTTGGTTGAGATGGCTAGGACGATGCTCGATGAGCACAGGACTCCTAAAAAATTCTGGGCTGAGGCCATGAACACTGCATGTTACATCTCAAACCGAATCTTCTTGCGCTCAATTTTGAATTTGACATCTTATCAGCTACGTTTTGGGAGACAGCCCAAGGTTACTCATCTTCGAGTATTTTGCTGTCGCTGCTTTATCCTAAAACGTGGAAATTTGGACAAATTTGAGTCGCTTTCTTCTGACGGGATCTTTTTGGGTTACACTACACATAGTCATTCTTATCGTGTTTATAATTTAAAGACTAACACTGTCATCGAGTCATGTGATGTGACTTTTGATGAATCAACCCCCTCTATTAGTTCTGCATTTGAACAAGCAAATGAACACGACATGGAACAGACCATCTTCGAAGAAAAAACATCCCGGAGATTTCGAGGATGAACCCCTAATACCCTCGACATCAACACCCGAAGCCGACCCCGCTTCGACCACTTCGGCACAAGGTCCCGAAGCAACTACCTCGACATAGGTCATCTTGAACCACTCCAACGCACAAGTTGAGGGGGAGACTGCATCCCGCCGCGAGGCTCCACACCATGTTCAAAGGATGCATCCTCCCGAGCAGATCATTGGTGAGCTTGATCAAAGGGTAACATGTTCTCATGCTCATTTCATTGATTCCGCTTTTGTTTCTTCTTTCGAGCCTTTAGATGTTAGTCATGCACTTTCTGATTCTAGTTGGATCAATGCCATGCATGAAGAACTTTAAAATTTTGAGAGAAACCAAGTCTGGACTTTAGTTGATCCTCCACCAAATGTTCATTTCATTGGAACAAAATGGATTTTCAAAAACAAACAAGGGGAGGATGGGACTATAGTTAGAAACAAGGCTAGACTTGTAGCTCAGGGTTATTCTCAATTAGAAGGGATTGATTTTACTGAAACTTTGCACCTGTTGCACGTCTTGAGGCCATTAGGATTTTGCTTGCCTTTGTAATGGGGGATTGGTCCCGATCTTCCGCTAGGTAAAGGATAACTTGGATTGGTGGAGAATCTCGATGTTGACGATCCCAGGCTCCGGTCCGGCGGATCAAAACCTTGCAATCGCTACACCACCGTCTGCGTTGGTTATCAACCACGCAGGACGCGATTGACCTCGCCACGAAGGCTAATTCCTGCAAGCGAACCCAAGAACACAAGCAAGAACAGGAAGAACACAAGTCGATAGCCAAATCACAGATAAACTATGAAAAGGAGAGGTTTCACAAACGCTGATGCAGCAGCCAATCGGTCCGGTGCAGGAGCGGGATCTAAACACACAAGTGTAGATGCAAACAAAGCAAAACCTAACCCTAAAGGTGGCTGTCATGAGTATATAAGGCGTGGGCAGCCTGTAGAAGACGTACAGACTCGGACTATGGGCTAGAAGACGTACAGACTCGGACTATGGGCCAACACGGCCCAATTCTGTCACGCAGGACTGTTTCAAACACACAGGACGATTCGAGACTCCAAATGAGACGAAACCAACGGCAAAAGATCCGTCTTCTCTTTAGCTTTCCAAAAAGTCCAAGAACGCGTTAATCGGACTTCTTATGAGGAAAATACGCCCATTTTAGTGCATGGTGGTTGATGTAGTCCGAACCAGCGAATTCTTGACTTCAAATCATCCGTGCGACTCCGTCTTCAACTCCAACTCTCCTATTCCATGTCCCATGTTCCTAAGCAACAAAATATCACTAGTATTCAGTAGCATCCCATCAAAACCAATATTAACATAGTTGCTAAGGAAAGAATTAACCTCATTGTTCAAGCGACGGGCACGGGCGCGTGTGATTGGTCCTTGTAATTGAATTGTAGGTGGAGGCTCCATGTGTGTATCATGTGAAGTGATGCCCTCATCACTTTGTGACATCCCGGGGATTCAAACTCAATCAAATGGATGTCAAAAGTGCTTTTCTTAATGGTTTCATAGGCAAAGATGTTTATGTAAAAAACCCCCTGGTTTTGAAAACCCCAAATACCCACATAAAGTCCTTAAACTTCATAAGGCTCTTTATGGACTCAAGCAGGCCCCTCGGGCTTGGTATGATAGACTTAAGTCTTTTCTGCTTGAGCGGGGGTATTTGATGGGCTCTGTTGATAAAACTCTGTTCATTCTCAAGCATGGCAAAGATTTCCTCCTAGTTCAGATTTATGTGGATGATATCATCTTTGGTGGCTCTTCTCATGCTTTGGTTGCCGAGTTTGTAGATGCCATGAGTAGGGAGTTCGAGATGTCCATGATGGGCGAACTCACATTTTTCCTTGGTTTGCAAATCAAGCAAAACAAACAAGGTACATTCGTCCACCAGATGAAGTACACCAAGGACCTGCTCAAGAAGTTCGACATGGTTGTTGCGAAGCCACTTGCCACTCCAATGGCTACATCTGTAGCATTGGATCCTGACGAAGATGGAGAAGCCGTATATCAGAAGGAGTTCCGAAGCATGATCGGCTCCCTCCTCTACTTGACTGCTACGAGGCCGGACATACACTTCGCAGTGTGTCTGTGCGCTCGTTTTTAGGCTTCACCACGAGCTTCGCAGCGCCAAGCGGTAAAGCGCATTCACAGGTATCTCAAACATACCCTCGAGTTCGGCATTTGGTATTCAGCGTCTTCCTCTATGTGTCTTCGAGGTTATTCAGATGCATATTTTGCTGGGTGTAGGATTGATAGGAAAAGTACCTCTGGTACTTGTCCTTTTCTGGGTACATCTCTGGTTTGCTGGTCTTCCCGCAAACAGTCTAGTGTTGCACAATCGACGGTTGATGCCGAATATGTTGCTGCAGCTAGCTGTTGCTCTCAGATTTTGTGGATGGTTTCCAATTTGCGGGATTTCGGGTTAGATTATAAGAGTGTTCCACTTTTCTGTGATAACACTAGTGCTATTTGTATTGCAAACAACCCGGTTCAGCACTCCAGAACCAAACACATTGATGTGCGATATCATTTTCTCAGAGATCATAATGAGAAGGGTGATATTGAACTTCAATATGTTGATACCCAACACCAGCTAGCCGATATTTTCACAAAACCCCTCGATGCTTCTCGATTTGCCTACTTACGTGGGGAACTTGGTATTTGTCACCCTTACGTCATTTTGTGAGGGGGAGCAGATTTAGATTGTTGTGCATATGCTAATCATGTGTGAAATTGTATTTACATCTTTTGCACTTATATGCCTGATTATAATTCATGAATCATGTCAGCTCAGCTTTATTTAATATATCTAAAACATTATGTGCATGATTTTTCTTTCCAAAATCAAATCATGCTCACTGCTTAGTCTCGAAATCTAGCATGTTTAGGCAGGACTGTTTTAGCTATCTTTTATCTGCTTGATAGCAAGACACCTTTTCTTTGGATGCGAAACAATGCAACTTGAAAAAGTGTATTCATGGATATTCATCAAGTGTTACACAAATTGATTCACTTAATCAAAATTCCAAAAAAAATCCATGATTTGCATGCTTCAAAGCAAAAAGATCCAAGTGTTGCACTACCCTATTCTAGACTGCTTACCATTGCACAGTGGTCTGAACTGGGATAAGTGTAGTGTATGCCAAAATCACCGCCTTAAGCTTCTAATGGCTTTCATGCCTAGGCTTGGCTTGATTGGAAAGTATAAGGTAGACAAACAAATAACCCCTGGCATTATGAAAAGAACAACAAAATTCATTGATCATCAAGTTTGCTTTTAATGCTCCACTTGAACTGGATTTGTTTGTCTAGAGTAGAAATTGACTAGCTTTGCGCAGTCCCTGTTTTTACCTGACTAGTTTTCTTGATTGAGTGGTGATGCTTTTATTTCAAAATGATAAAATCACATGCTGTCATCATCTTTTTAGAGAATGTTAAATTGAGCTGAGCACATGATCATTGATATTAATATTGGCATATTTTTGCTTTATATGTCTTTGCAAATCTGACCATTTCGAAGGTATGCATCTTTTAAATGCTCCTTGATGCTTGCATTGCCAAAGGGGGAGAAATTGTTGAGTTCTCTGCAGCAAGGGGGAAAATTAACTCAGGGGGAGTTTTTATCTTGCAAAGGGGAAGCTTTGCCGAAGGGGCTTTTTACTCTTTTGGAAAGGGGGGGGAAATTCTTTTGTCAAGTGACATGATTTGGCTCATTTCTGAGTTTTTATGGTCACTTGTATGCTGAAATTCTTCAAATTTTCTTGAACTTGAATTTGGTTGTCAATGCACTCATCAAGGGGGAGATTGAGAAACCACGGGTTGGTTTCAGAGTCTGTGATGAGTGATTGACAGATTTTACCCTCTGTTTTGAAGGGGTCCCTCCGAAGGGGTTCGGAGGTTGGTTCTCTGAAGGTGTTTGGAGGCTGTTTCGCCGAAGGGTTCGGTGGTTTTGGTTGCTGCAGTTGTTGCAGTGGAGTGTGCTTGTCGAAGGGGTCCGACAGTACACGATGACTGGGCTGTACCGAAGGTCTCGGTATTTGGGTGGTACAGCGGAGTGTGTACCGAAGGTTTCTTACCCGGAGAGGTCTCCGGGGTACTGGAAACACTTGTCTGCTTGTCTGTGGTGCGCGGGGGACTTCAGAGGCGATGGACGGTTCGTAGCAAGTGAACCTGGGTCAAGCGGGAGGCTTGATGCCAGGGGAGCAGGGAGCTCTGTCACGAAGGTTGCGAAGGGGGTCGAGGTTGGACCTCGGGTCGAGGTGCGCCAGGAGAAGGCAGTAAGTGCGGAGCGTGGCTCTGGGTGAAGGTACTCCAAGACGAAGTCCTCGGAGGCGAGGCACTTCGAAGGGTACTCCGGAAGGAGTGACTTCGGAGTATGGTGGATCAAGTCCTCAGCAGAGGCAAGGTGTTCGAAGTGTGCTCTGGAGGGAGACACTCGAAGGTTAACCCGACGAAGGTCTCAGAAGTCGAGGTGCATCGAAGGCATGGTCCGGGTGAGGCTCGTCGAGGAGTGTGCTCGGGGAGAGATACTGCAACGAAGTGCTCATGGAATGCTTCATGCGGAGGCCTTGGACGAAGTAGGGACTTCTAAGGGTGGTACTCTAAAGGTGGGGCTTTGGAGTGAAGAAGTCTTCGGAGCAAGGGAGGCTCCGGAGCGAGGTTGACTTGAGGTACTTCGGCCATGCATGGTTTCGTTACACGGACTGACGGAGTTCGAGCTAGGAGAAGCTGCGAAGCCGTGGTGATCCACTCCGAAGGTGTTGGTGCGAAGGCCCAACGGCTTTGACGGCTTCGGCTCAAAATCGTCAATGTATCGAAGGCAGACTTCGGTGAAGCGAAGGACATCAGGCTGAAGGCTTCTCACCGAAGCTACCGCACCCCTCGCGTGCGAAGGGGGGCTTCAAAAGGGTCCAAGACTGTAAAGGCTGACAGTGTCTGCTATGCGAAAAGCTGACGCTGTCCCCTCTGCAAAGCTGACAAGAGAAGCCTCCAAATAAAGTAGACTACCTTTTGTACCCCTCTGTTCTGATGAGACAAAACCAATGTAAACCCTAGGGGAAAAGTTGTCAATTCACATGGGTGAATAGTGGCTATAAATAGTGGAGGATGGGTAGGTCACATTTAACACTTTGAGCATTCATTATAGAACTCCTGTGCTAGCCACCATACTCTGTATTCATCCTGTGAGTTTAATTTTTGTGTTCCCTGTTCAAGCATCGAAGTCTTGATTGTGTGTTCATTTTATGCTTGAGGTTGTTTGCATACCTCGCTGCATGCTTCGATCTCTTGTGTGTCACTTCGCTTGACTTGAGGTTGTGCACCGAAGCCTGTTTGGGCGAAGTGTGTTTTGAGCGAAGTGTGTTTTTCAGTGTGTGTTCGCTCTGTGTAAACTGGAGGCTAGACCTCTCTGATTACTAGCGAAGCCCTGATCGAAGCTCATCTTTCTTCCCGTGTCGAAGTCCTCGGCGAAGTCTGTTTAGTGTGCGTTTAGACCTTCGAAGTACGAAGCCCGGCACCAGTTGCTGTCGCTAAGTATTTAGTCAATGTCCTCAGAGGGTAGTCCGCTCTTGCGAAGGGTGAAGTGCGAAGTCTGCTCGAAGCACCCTGTGTGCGGAGCCTGCACAGACTTAGCCGAGCTGATTTTTCGGGGTTGTGGGTGGAGCGAAGTCTTCTTGGCTTCGAACTTTTGCACCTTGCGAAGCCTGTATTCGGAGCTGTAAAATACCTCCGAACTAGAACTTCGAAGGGTGTGTTCGAAGCCTGTTCGGCAGAAGACAGTTTTAAAACATAAAGCTATTTTAGTCTAAAATTTTAAAAGCTCCCATTCACCCCCCCCCCCTCTGGTCGCCGTTTCCGGTCCAACACTATGCTTAAGTCTATTCGGATCATCCTTGTTATTGCCGCATTTTATGATTATGAGATATGGAAAATGGATGTCAAGATGACTTTCCTGAATGGAAACCTAAGTGAGGATGTGTATATGACATAGCCTGAAGGTCTTGACGATCCGAGGAATGATAGGAATGTTTGCAAGTTGCTAAAGTCCATTTACAGATTGAAGCAAGCTTATCGGAGTTGGAATTTTCATTTTGATGAGGTAGTGAAAGGGTTTGGCTTCATCAAGAATGAAGAAGAACCTTGTGTTTACAAGAAGGCTAGTGGGAGCACACTTGTGTTTCTGGTCCTATATGTGCATGACATATTGTTGATTGGAAACGACATTCCTTTGTTGAATGTTGTCTAGACTTCACTGAAAAATAGTTTTTCAATGAAAGATCTTAGAGAGGCAGCATACATTCTAGGCATAAGATCTATAGAGATAGATCAAAACGGTTAATTGGATTAAGCCAAAGTATGCACATTGACAAGGTTTTGAAATGGTTCAAAATGCAGAATTCTAAGAAGGGTTTTCTGCCAATGTCACATGGTATTTCTCTTAGTAAGACTCAGTGTGGTGTAACACCTTATGATCTTGTGAAGATGAGTGTGATCCCGTATGCCTCCATAATTCGATCCAACATGTATGCCATATTGTGTACATGCCAAGATGTGTAATATGCTCTAAGTGTTACGAGCAGGTACCAATCGAATCCTGGTGAAAGTTACTGGGCTGTACTAAAGAGTATCCTCAAGTACTTGAGAAGGACTGAGGAAATGTTTCTGGTATAGAGTGATGAAGAGGAGCTCATTGTAAGTGGTTACCCGGATGCTAGCTTTCAGACCAATAAAGATGATTCTCGATTGCAATCTGGTTTTGTGTTCTTCCTCAATTGAGACGCAATGAGTTGGAAGAGTTCAAAGCAAGAGACGATGGCCGATTCTACAACAAAAGCTGAGTATATCGCCGCTTCAGAAACAGTGAAGGAGGTTGTTTTGATCAGAAAGTTTGTTTCTGAGCTAGGGGTTGTTCCTAGTGCATCTAGTCTAGTGGACCTCTATGGTGATAATAGTGGTCCCATTATGCAAGCCAAGGAGCCTAGATCGCACCAAAAATCGAAACATATACTTAGGCAATATCACCTGATCCGTGAGATCATTGAGAGAGGTGATGTGATGATTTGCAAGGTTCACACGGATTTGAACATGGCGGATCCGTTGACAAATCCTCTTCCACAACCCAAGCAAGAGGCACATACGAGCTACATGGGTATTAGATACTTGCGTGAGTGAGTCATGTGTTTGTGGAAGATGCTAGTAGAGTATATACTAATGTATGAGGATAATTGTTATCTTGTTCCTTGGTAAAATATCATTTGCATTTAATTAATGAGTATGACTTGTTATGTGAAACTATTTGCTTTATGACGATGTTATTCAAAAGGGTCCCTAATCTTGTCATCATGTGGGACAATGATGATACATGGATTAGCACATTGGACTGATTGATGATTGTGTTTCACAGATCATAGACATAGAAATGTCAAATCAGTGATGTTGACACTTGTTGTGAACATGGTGTTGGACAAACCCACTTGAGATACTGCTGGGATTGTTATTGTAATGTGCCAACGGTTGTAATCTCAAATGGTGTACATGCAGAGTCCTTGGACCTAAGATCGTCATTTGATTCCAGAATGCGTAGTGACACACTTAGGTGCTTCCTAACGCTATTCCGTAATAGGGTAGAAATAAGGGTTGCTTTCAAGTGTGTTGTGAAATATGTCTTAGGATGTGAGCGGTCAAGATGGAATTTACCACTCCTAATAACGGGAGAGTCTTATCTAGGCCTCTCGAGGTATTGGATTGGAAAAGTGCATGGTCATGCCACTATAACTAAGGAGTTAGTCATGATTTGAATCTGATACTTATCGAGTGAAATGTCAAGTTAACCAATAAGGGTGGCACGTATCTCACCTTGAGCTTGACTGACTGCGCGTGGTAAAGGGACTAGTGCTTGAGTATATAAAGGTTCATGGAATTTTGATTTTGTATGCTTTTGGGGGTCAATATGTGCTGCTAGGTACCGCTATTAATCAGTGAGTCAAAAAGGTTTCCAGTAAACAACCGTTAGTGTATGAACCAATCGGGTCACATAGTTAAGGGGATGGATTAAAAACATGCAAAGAATTGGTTCTTGTCCAAGTGGGAGATTGAAGTATATGCCCAAGAAAATTTAGTGTATCAGAAGTTCCGATAGGGAGTATTGGAAGTTCTAGTTATTTTATGGTCTCGATACATAGAGGAAATGTTTATTCAGAAGTTCCGATATGGTATTGGAAGTTTCAATGAACCAGAAGTTCCAATTCAGAATCGGGAAATTTTTGTACTGATTGGGAGTTCAGATATGGTATCAGAAGTTCCGAGGTGGGTGATAATAGATTGGATATGTTGCGTGTCGTACTATATCGGGAGACCTAAAATACCCCATTGGAAATTCCGATCCAGAATCGGAAGTTCCGACGTGGGAAAACATATTGGATTTATTACGGTTTTGAGGATTCCAAGATGAGCACGACCAGGGGCCTATCAGCCCTATAAAAGGAAAGGAGGAGGACGTCATGGAACAGAGCAATAAGCCTAGACTAGACCTAGCCACTAGAGAGTCCTCTCCTCCATTCTTGATCACAAATGTTGAGATCAGGGACTCCTTGTCTCTCACGTGTAGTGCTAGCACGCTGCTGTGGGAGGAACTCCATTCCTGTATGTGTGGACTCCTTGGAGATGTTGCTCCATAAGCGACGCTCGTGGCTGTCACCACGAGGAAGACGACTTCTTCATCGATTGGATCAGTGAGTAATGGCCATGACAAAGCGAGGATAGTCTTGACATGCTTTACCAACCTCTTTGCCCGCTGCACCTAGCGCGTCAAGTGCTAGAAGGTACCGATCTATGATCTCACATGCTCATGGGTCTTGGGTTTTAGGGCAGAAATTTTGAATTTGCCAGCTAGTGTAGCTCCCGTATTCCCCAACAACAACATTCTTTGAAAAACAATGTTAGGCAAAGTATCTACAAGTGACTGAATTGGATTAGAACTTCCAATTCCAAATAAGAAATTCTGACTGCAATATTGCTCTCTATATCGATTAAAAACCATCATCGGAACTTCCGATCTAATATCGGAATTACCAATAGCAAAATTGCTCTCTATATTGAATCTTATTCAATATCGGATCTTCTAATCAAGTATTGGAACTTCCGATTCGATATGCATCGGAACTTCCGATCTTCCGCGAACAAAAAACATATCTAATCTATTTTTCCACTATGTATCTCCATACATGAGGGATCTAGACCGAACAATATGCACGTAGGCTCTGATACCACTATTGGAGAATGGTGAAGTTACGCTAGTCGGCAATTTCAAAAATTTTAACCCAAAGCCCAAGAACCATGCACATGAGAGATTATGAATCGTTACCTTCTAACGCGAGACACGGTAGGTGCAACGGAATAAGATGTTGGGAAAGCATGTACTCTCTTATCCTCGGCTTGCTCCATCCGTTCCCTAGCAATCCAATCGACAAAGACTACAGTGTTCACTTGAAGAAGCCCATGAGTGCAACTATTGGAGCAACGCCTCCACGGTATCCACACGTACAACGATGAGATTGATCTCACACTAGCGTGCTAGTACTGCTCGTGAGAACCGAGAGAGATATCAATCTCAACTCTTGATATCAAGAAAAGGAGAGGAGGAGTTCTTGGTGGTTAGGGTTTAGATCTCATCTAAACTATGAATAACATGATTGCCAAGACCTCCTCCTCATCTCTTTATATAGAGGTGAGAGTCCTGTCCCCAATCCACACTGGGGCCCAACAGATCCAATCTAATTAGCCCACCTCGGAACTTCCAATTCATAGATTAGAACTTTCGATCAGGACTCTCAGTTTTGTAATTGAAGAATCATCAAAACTTCTTGTACTCTTATCGGAACTTTCGATCATTGTAATTTTTCACGATATGCATCAGAACTTCTAGTTTCAACTCTATGTCTCTAAACTATAAATTATTAGAACTTCCAATACCATATCAGAACTTTCAATTTGAGCTCTGTGTTTTGTAAACAATAAATTATTGGAACTTCCGATTTGAGCTCTCTATTTCCAATTCAGAAAATAATCCTAACTTCTGATTCCAAATCGGAACTTCCAATCCAACCGGAATTTTCTTGGTCACTATTCCTTCTGTATGTATAGAGGGATATGACAGATTGGGTAGGTGGTGGATGAGCGCAGCAACCAGGCCACAAGATGTGCCCATGTGGTGGCGCATCATGCTCTTGGTCGCTGCCGTCGAGTGGAGCCGTTGACAAGGAAGGGGTGTGGGAAAGGCGGCATAGGTGGCAGAGGTAGATGGCCAGATGGGGCAGACGGTGGATGGGTGGAGCGGTCGGGCCACGGGATATGCCCACGCGGTGGTGCGTCACATGCCTGGTCGCTATCGACGAGCGGAGCCACAGAGATGGCCAATTGCACAACACATAGGGGTGTGGGATGGGAGGGTCAACACATAAGGAGGAAGGTTGAAGATGTATAGATGGTGTGCAAGCAAGGTGGAGGCTGAGGCGACATTGGCTGGTGTGAGGAGGAAGGAAGAGTCGAAGAGATAGGTAGAGGGTAGGACGGCTGATGATGAGGGCCCACTTTAATGTGGTGGTGGTGAGGCAGACTCACCACTACTACTATCTTATTAAGTAGTATAGATAACAATACTTTTTAAGACAGTGTTGTGAGAAGTACGTCAAACCTCACATAAACCATCAAACCTTGTAGATACAAGTGATAGCAGTATGAAGCACAACAATCCTTGTTGCATTGCATATGTCAACATATGCATGGATGGTGCTAGGTGACAACTAGTTTTGGTAATGTCTATGAACCAATGATTTAATTGTCGGCTCAATTTGTGCTTTTCATTTCCACATCAACAATGGTGCACTCGTGGATGTTATGTGTGTGGTGTAATTTATCGTACAACCTTAAGCAATTCATGGCTAGTAGATAGAATCATTGCAGGACATTATGAAATCTCTTGATATCACTCTTAGTACTTCAGTTATGTGTGTGGTGTAATTTAGCTCGTGCTTCATTTTGTAAGCACAATGTCACATTTGAATCTTATGATAACAATTATTAAATATGTTCCGATATTTTAAGTTAATATATGTCATATTAATTGGATTTGAGATTGTCCACATAATATGATGTAAGTTATATGCAAATGAATTTAGTATATATGTGCATTTGGATATAGAATTAATAAAACATGATTTATACATAAAATAGCATGAAATACACAATAGTGTCAGTTTGTGGTATAATCCGGCACTAATAAAGGCGTATAAGTGCTGGTTGTGTTGTTAAATTGGCACTGATACCACGTATCAATATTGGTTTTGTTTTAGAACCAACACTGATATTAGTTTTTAGTTCAAGAACCGGCACTGATAATCATCGTCTATCAGTTCCAACTAGTTAGTGGTGGTTCAACACCCACCACTGATATCTAGCTATTTTTACTTGACACTAATGTCTATTCCAACAATACTGATGCTACCTATCAATACCAAAAAGCAGTCCTAAGTGACCAACATTTACCAATGGATAAATGATGTGTGTACTAAAACACTTTCGGGACAAACCATCTTTGTCACAGTAGTGATGTTGCCTTAATGTGACGAGTCATAATGTGGCATGTCACTAAATAGGGGCACTCCCATTAGTGATGGGTCAGATTACCACCCGTCACTAATAGGTCAAAGAATAGGTGATGGGTATTAATGCACACGGGTGCCCGATCTTCTGTCGGAGGGGTAAACTCGATTGGTGGAGTCTCGACGTTGACGATCCGACTTCCGATTAGCATTGATCTGAACACCGCAATTGCTACACCATGGCTCCATTGGTTAACAACCACGCACGAACATGGTTGACCTCACCAAGAAGGCTTATCCCAGCATGTGAATCGAGAACATAAGCAAGAACACGAAAACACAATCTCGCAAACAAATGAGAGATTGATTTCTCGAGCGGGGTTCAACAATCTGACGAACGTCGGAGTTCAATCTGCAAGGTAGTTTGAAACTAAGGAAAACCAAACCCTAATTCATGACGGCTATAGAGTATTAATACCTAGGGTTTGTGGAAAGTCTTTCCTAATGTTGGTCTTAAGGCCCCAAACGGATACAAGGCCCAAAGTGGCCCAAAACGGTGCTGCAGCACCTGATGATTTGTTCTGATGACACAGAACATTTCGTAATGAACCAGGACTTAGCACTAGATCCATTGGAAATATATTTCGTTATATTTCCAACGCCTTAAAGAATGACTCAATCTGCATCTGTACGAGACAGTTATGCCCGTTTTAATGAAGGGTGCTCTGCTGAATCCGAACCAAAATCGGAGTTTCAAGTGGAATCCGAATTGGATTGTTGTGCCACCTCACCCTCTTTTGTTTGATCCAGAAGTGCTTCTCCATGTTCCTTAGAGTAAAAATATCACCCATAAGTAGCATCTCATCCATATCCATATCATTATATAAAGTAAGAAACGAACGCACATCATAATTAAGCTTCCGGGCACGAGAGCGAGTGGTTGGACCAGGAATGATAGAGTGTTGGATGTCTTCTCCCAAATATGGCTTCAAATCTGAAATGTTAAATGCGGGGCTAACCCCAAAATCTACAGGAAACTCAAGCTGGTATGTACTGTCATTAATTTTCTTAACTATCTTGAAAGAACCATCAGCCCGAGGCATCAATTTAGATTTTCTCAAATCTGGAAATCTATCTTTACACAATGTAACTAAACTAGATCACCTATTTCAAAGGTTAAATGTCTCCTACCCTTACTACCAACAATTTTATACTTTTTGGCCATCTCCTCAATGTGTTGTTTAGTTGTGGTATGTAATTCATAATAAAATCAGCACGTGTCTTAGCATCTAAATGCACGTGTTCAGAAGTAGGCAATTGCAAAAGATCAATGGGGGCGCGGGGATTAGAGCCATACAAAACCTAGAAAGGGCTCACCTTGGTGGTAGAATGTATCACTCGATTATATGCAAACTCCACATCAGGTAAACATTCTTTCCACATCTTCAAATTCTTCTTCAAACAGCCTGCAACATGGTGGATAACGATTAACTACCTCTGTTTGCTCAATCATTTGAGGGTGGCATGTGGTGGAGAATAGTAGCTTGGTTGCCAACGTGCACCATAAACTTCTCCAAAAGTGGCTCAAGAACTTCGCATCACGATCAGAGATAATGGTGGTAGGTACTCCATGTAGGCGAATAATATCCCTGAAAAAAAATCAGCAATGTTTGTAGCATTATCACTCTTATGACAAGGTATAAAATGTGCCATTTTTGAGAATTGATCAACCACCACAAATATACTATCCCTCCCCCTCTTTGTTTAGGTAAACCTAAGACAAAGTCTATTGATATATGCTCCCAAGGGACGCTAGGAATAGGAAGGTGCATAAAGTCCAAAGGGATTAAAGTGTGACTTAGCTTTGTTACATGTAGTGCAGCGTGAGATGTAGCGCACGACACCACCGTGTCCTTTGCCAAAAGAAGTGTGTGGACAACACGTCCTCAGTTTTCTTCACTGCAAAATGTCACATCAATCCTCCCCCGTGAGCTTCCTATAAAAACAAAAGGCAAATGGAGATAGCTAGGACACATAGCTTGTTAGCGCGATATAAACCGTCATTCAGCACATATTTATTCCAAGTTCGGCACTCTCTACAATTTTCAAAAGCATCCTTGAAGTCTAGATCAGTAGCATATAACTTTTATTGTTTCTAGACCAAATATCTTATGATCAAGAGATAACATAGGAAAATGCCTGGATAAAGCATCTACAATGATATTGTCTTTACCACGTTTATGTTTCATGATGTATGGAAATGACTTTATGAACTCAACACATTTTGCATGTCGCTTAATTAGTTTTGCCTAGCTTCTAATATGTTTCAAGGATTCATGATCAGAATGAATGACAAACTCCTTAGGCCAAAGGTAATGTTGCCAAGTCTTTAACACCTGAACTAAAGCATACAAATCATTATCATAAGTAGAATAATTCAGATTAGGTCCATGCAATTTTTCACTAAAGTAAGCAACATGTTTACTTTCTTGTATGAGAACTCCTCCTATCCTAATCCCACTATGATCACATTCAAGCTCAAATGTCTTACCAAAGTCAAGAAGTTAGAGTAGAGGGGCATCTGTAAGTTTCTCCTTAAGGATGTTAAAAGCATGTTCTTGTGCTAGACCCCATATGAATGATGCTCCCTTCTTTGTCAACTCATTGAGTGGAGAAGCAATTGTGCTGAAATCTTCACAACCCGTCGAAAAAACAAGCAAGTCCATGAAAACTTTTCACACGTGTGACGGTTTGAGGTGTTGGCCAGCTCTTGATGAGTTCAATTTTCGCTTCATACCTAAATACCCTGTGGAGTAACAACTAGCCAAGAAAAGAGACTCGACCCGTGCAAAAAGTACATTTCAAGATTACCGAACAAGCGTGCATCTCTAAAAGCATTAAAAACAGCACACAAATGATTCAAATGTTCATCAATATGCTATATATAAAGATATCATTAAAGTAAACCTCCACAAATTGCCAATAAATTCTCTCAATACTTCATTCATTAAACGTATGAAAGTGCTAGGTGCATTAGTTAACCCAGAAGGCATGACTAACCACTCATATAAACCGAACCTAGTTTTGAAAGATGTTTTCCATTCATCTCCTAATTTTATTTTAATTTGGTGGTATCGACTACGCAAGTTAATCTTTGAGAAAATGATAGACACACTCAACTCATCAAGCATATCATCTAACCTAGGAATAGGATGATGATATCTTATTGTAATATTATTGATGGCTCTACAATCAACACGCATACGCCAACTACCATTATTCTTAGGGACTAAAAGAACAGGCACAGTACATGAGCTAAGGCTCTCTCGTACGTACCCACGGTCCAGAAGTTCTTGGACTTCTCGCTGAATTTCTTTAGTCTCCTCTGGATTTGTTTATATTCAGCACAGTTTAGCAATGTCGCTTCTGGAATCAAGTCAATTTGATGCTCAATACCTCGAATAGGTGGCAGCCCTAGAGGGATCTATGCTGGAAACAAATCCTTATACTCCTACAAAAGGTTAGTGACAGCAGGAGGCAATGAAGTGGAAGAATCCTTAAATGAAAGCACAACTTCTTTGCATATCAATGCATAACACGGAGAATCAAACTCATTAACATCAACCAAATCAGATTTAGTAGCAAGCATAACACCCCCTTCAATTAAATTCCGTCCGACTTACATCTATGTCTTTCTTATCTTTCTTAGGTGGGAAAATAGTGTTAGCTACTTGTTGATTTTCAGATTGTGGTGGAATCTCCTTCTTGCTATTCTCAATACTCTCTTTATCCAATTGCATAATTTCAGTGGGATTCATAAGAAGCAAAGTAATTTTCTTTCCCTTGTGCATAAGTGTATATTATACTCCTACCATGATTTGTGGCATTCGTATCAAATTCCCATGGCCTACCCAATATAAGTTAACATGCTTGCATGGGTACAACATGAAAATCAGCAAAGTCATGGTACGTACCAATGAAAAAGTGCACTCTCGCAGAGTGTGTTACCTTGACCTTACCACTATTGTTGAACCACTGAATATAGTATGGATGAGGATGTTGACATGTGGTCAATCCAAGCTTATTAACCAGATCTAAGATCACCAGATTATTGATGCTCCCTCTGTCAATTATGACATGAACACGACTGAGAAACCAAGGGTTGGTTTCGGAGTCTGTGATGAGTGATTGACAGATTTTATCCTCTGATTTGAAGGGGTCCCTCCGAAGGGGTTCAGAGGTTGTTTCACCGAAGGGTTCGAGGCTCTGGTTGCTGCAGCTGTTGCAGTGGAGTGTGCCTGTCGGAGGGGTCCGACAGTACACGATGACTAAGTTGTACCGAAGGGCTCGGTACTTTGATTTCTCTGTGCACCATCTCCTTGTGAGTTTTCTGGAGAGGTGTGTGAGAAGTCTGTCTGGGCGAAGTGTGTTTTTCAGTGTCTATTCACTCTATGTAAACTGGAGGCTAGACCTCTCTGATTACTAGCGAAGCACTTCTTGGCTGACATCGAAGCCCGTTCTTCCCTTGTCAAAGTCCTAGGCGTAGTCTGTTCGGTGTGCGTTTAGACCTTCGAAGTACGAAACCCAGCACCAGTTGTTGTCGCTGAGTATTTGGTCGAAGTCCGCCGAGGGAAGTCCGCTCTTGCGAAGGTTGAAGTGCGAAGCCTGCTCGAAGGCACCCTGTGTGCGGAGCCTGCACTGACTTAGAGCTGAGTTTTCGGGGTTGTGGTGGAGCGAAGTCTTCTTGGCATCTAACTTTTGCTCCTTGCGAATCCTGATTTCGGAGCTGTGAAATACCTCCGAACCAGAACTTCGAAGGTTGTGTTCGAAGCCTGTTCCGCAGAAGACAGAAGTAAAACAGAAGGCTATTTTTAGTCTAAAATTTGAAAAGCTCCCATTCACCCCCTCTGGTCACCGTTTCCGGACCAACAATTGGTATCAGAGCAGGTTAAGATCACCAGTTGACCTTAACCGGTTTTGTGATCTGTTGGCGACATGGACAGAGTTAGTAAAATACCTCTGTTCGATGGGACTGATTTTGCATACTGGAAGGTGTGCATGGAGGCTTAATTGCTAAGCCAAGGAAATGCAATTTGGGAGATTGTGGAATCACAATACTCCATCCCTCAAACATGCACCTCTCAAATAGAGAAGGATCAGTATAATGCCAACTCCAAGGCTAGAAATATACTGTTCATTGGTTTGAGTAGAAGTGAGTTTGATAGGGTGCAGCACCTTAGAACAGCTAGGGAGATTTGGACTACACTCACTATTTTTCATGAGGGCTCTACACAGATTAAGTCAAGGCGCCAAAGCACATACAATCAACAGTATCAGCTGTTTGTGCAGGCACCTGGTGAATCTATAGATGCCATGTTTTCTCGCTTTGATGCGATAGTGAGTAACTTGCGGTCCAACGGGACGCTTGCTTACAATGATCATGACAGGTCTATCAAGCTTCTCTATGCTCTTGACCGTAGCATATGGGAAGTGAAGATATCCAGCATTGAGGAGTCCGCAGGTTATGACACATTGACTTGTGATGAGCTCTTCAGCAAGCTGAAGTCCACAGAGATTGCCAAGGCATCTCTTGTAGTGCATAGGAACTCCTTGCCACAACCATTGGCACTAGTTTCTAGCACTAGCTGTGGCACCACTACAGAACCAAGCACATCAGGCACTTGTGTTTTTGCAGGTGGTTTTGCTTTGTCCTCCCTGGTCTCCGTCACTAAGGAGCAGGTAGATACTCTGGATGATGATGAGCTTGCTCTCATTACCAGAAGGTTCACCCGTTTTCACCATGAGAGACGGGATCAGAGGAGAGGTGGTTTTAGTCAGTGTTTTGAGTGTGGCGACACTTCTCACATCAAGGCCAATTGCCCTAAACTCAAGAAGACAGATGAGAGTGAGCGCCCCAAATACCACAAGAAGGAGAGAAAACCCTTTGTGAAGGGCAAGCGCGACAAGGTGGCTAAGAGAGTAGCCAGGCCACTTCCATAGCATTTTTTGCTGCTCTCAGTGACATCGACACTTCCTCAACTGAGGAGTCGAGCTCTAAGGAGGAGGAGTCTCCAAGGAAGGAGGAGAAGAAGGACAAGAAGGGATGAGATTTCACCGGCCTTTGCTTCATGGCCGATAGCGATCACAGCGGCGACGAGCTTGACTCATCTGAGGTACCACTCCTATGACCAGCTTTCAATTAAACTAGATGAACTGAATGAAGTAGTTCTAGATCAGGATAGGTTACTTGTGCAAGCCGCGAGAGATAGAAAGGACCTTAGACTTAGGCTAGAATTTGTTTCTACTGATTATGCCATGCTTAAGTCTACGGTTAATGATGCTGAATGTGAATCTTGTACTGTTGTCATGGGTGAGCTTGCTCAGTTGCGTTCTGTACATGCTCAAACTCTATCTGAGCTTGAGATGCACATAAGCAGCTTTTGATGGTTAATTCTAGTCCTCATATAATTGAATGCATGAACTGTTCTTTATTATGTGAGAGCATTAATTTACATGATAAGAATGTTCATGACTTAGAGGCTAGATTGGAGAGGGCCGGTAGTTCTAAGGATGTGCAACCTGTGTGTGAGATTTGCATAACCCTTAAGGATTAGCTAGGCACTGTTAGAGAGCGAGCTGAGAACCTCATGACTGAAAATGAATACCTTCTTTCTGTGGTTAACAAATGCACTGAGGGAAAGGGTAGGATGGATTTGTTTTTGGCCAAGACCAAGATGTGTGCTGATAGGGCAGGGTTAGCTCTAGGATTGGGTTTTGAGAGGGCACCCTCAGACAGTGAGAAGAAAATTGTTTTTACCTCACCCACTACCTTAGAGAAAGAAAGAGCCCTGTTAGACACTCCATCAACCAAAAAGCCTACCTAAACTCCAAAGAAAACAACTCCTCCTACCAAGAAAATTCCTCCAAAAAACCACTCAACAGAAGCCCAAGGAGCCTGTGAGAATTGCTCATATGACCCATGATAGTGCCCAAGGAGAATTTTTCATTGTTCCTACTGTTAGAGGGCGGTTCACTTGGTTGGGTTCTGTTTTGTCGCATCAAGGATGAGCGACGCTCTCAAGCGATAAGTTTCCAGGACATGCATTACCCATCTCAAGGTATGCATGAGTCTGAGTTTTACTCGCGACCTGTTTTCGAGGCACCTCGTGCTTCTCGGAGAGGTTTTGCTCCTCGAGGTGTTCACCATGTTCCATATGGTGGTAGACCCCGGGCGAGTAGCTTTGTACTCGTCAGAGTAGGAGACCTCGTCATGCTTTTAGATCTCAACATGTAGGTAGACCTCGCACATTGCATCATTCTGATTATCCTGTGCGTAGATAGTCTACTTTTACTGTGCCTACTACTCGTATCACTCAGTGTTGGATGCCTCGTCATATTTTCACTCACCCCAGCATTGAGCGATCGAGATTTTCTTATCATGTGTAGGCACCGGACCGAGGCTTGGAGGGCACGTGGATCATGGACTCCGGTTGTTCGCGCCACATGACCGGAGATGCAGCATGGTTCTCCAGCCTCACCACAACCAAGCAAAGGGAACATATCACCTTCGGCAACAATCAAAGGAGTAGAGTGAAAGGTAAAGGTGTGTAAGAATCAACTCGAATTTCACTCTCAAAGATGTTTCTTTGGTTGAAAACCTAGGATACAATTTTCATTCTGTATCTCAGTTGCTTGATGAGGGCTTCGAAGTGCGATTCCATCGCGATACTTCGCAAGTACTCAATTCTGATGGCGTTGTGTTGTGTAAAATCTTTAGAGTTGGGAGAGTTTTTGGAGCTGATTTTTCTGAGTCATCTGGTTCTTCTCATTGTCTTGTTGCACATTCGACTTCTAAGCTTTGGAAGTGGCATAGGAGACTAGGGCATATGAGCTTTGAGTTGCTTGCTCGTCTGAGTGCCCTAGGTCTGATCCGAGGATTGCCCAAACTCAAGTTTGAGAAGAATTTAGTTTGCGCTCCATGTCGACATGGAAAAATGATTGCCGCTTCGCACTCGCCAGTCACCACGGTGATGACTGAACAACCCGGAGAACTTCTCCACATGGACACTGTAGGTCCTTCTCGGGTTAGTTCTTTAGGCGGCAAGTGGTATGTGTTAGTCATTGTCACGATTTCTCTCGCTACTCTTGGGTCTTCTTTCTTGCTAGCAAGGATGAAGTGTTTTCACACTTTCGGAGCTTGGCTTTGAGACTTTTCACTAACTCCCTGGTGCATTGAAATTCATTCGAAGCGATAATGGCACTAAGTTCAAGAACAGTCTCTTTATTGACTTTTGCATGGAGCATGGCATAGAACATCAATTCTCTGCTCCGCGGGTTCCTCAACAAACGGTGTTGTTGAGAGAAAGAACCGCACTTTGGTTGAGATGGCTAGGACGATGCTCGATGAGCATAGGACTCCTATAAAATTCTAGGCTAAGGCCATGAACACTGCTTGTTACATCTCAAACCGAATCTTCTTGCGCTCAATTTTGAACTTGACATCTTATGAGCTACGTTTTGGGAGACAACTCAAGGTTACTCATCTTCGAGTTTTTGGTTGTCGTTGCTTTATCCTAAAACGTGGTAATT
>JAAALK010000080.1:88493947-88524504 GCA_019279435.1 Zizania palustris
CACGCCTTCGGAAGAGGTTTAGAAGCCGCTCGTCGTCGAAGGTAATAGAGCCCTCTGCGCTCGGAGCGATGCTCGGCCAAGTCCTCGTAGTAATAAAGTAATCCGATGGCAGACACTTCTCCGGAGAGTTCTCCGTAACGAATGCCCGCCGTCTTCATTTGCTTCGCTACTCCTTGGATCCTTTTTAACCGGCGCAGGAGAGTAACGTTGTCATCTGAGGAAGTGATCTAGTAGTACCGAAGTACTCCAGAACACCTAGCATCTGTTCTATGACCTCCGTAGCTACCTTCTCGGACTTAAGCTTTTCTTCAATTAATGCATCCTTGCTCGAAGTCGTTTCTTCTAAAACTCCGGAAAGCCTAGCATTCTCCGTAGTTAAAGTATTCTTCTGATTTAGGAGTTGGCTAGCTTCCTCTTGGAGCCTAACAAGCTCGGACCCCGCATTAGCATGCTCCAACCGCACCCTTTCGATTTCTGCTCGAAGCATGATCCTTTCTGCTTCGAGCTCCTTATTTGCAGCCTCCAAGCCCTGTCTGGCCCTACATTCTGTTGAAATCATATTATCCATTTGAGCTACTCTAGCTTCGGAGAATGATAAGTTGCGCTGAAGAGCTTCGTTTTCTTCCCAAAGCTGAGCAATTTCACGCTCGCCCGATAAAGTTGCAGCACGGGCCAAGACCGCTTGCTAAGAAAAGAAAAAATCGAAGTAAGAAATTATCCATGTATAATTCGCTATTGTTTCGAAGGTGTTCCGTACCTGGTAGGCTGCTCGTTCCATGGCAACGTTTAGCTCCGAACTTTTTCGCCTCGCTTAAAATAGCTACCAGCTCTGTCTCCCCGACTTCGCGACTGGCTCGACCCAAAGGTTTGAGCAGATTCCGAAGCCCAGTTCTTTGCTCCAAAAAAGGAGTTAAAAAAGGGAGCATTGCCGAAGCTTCCTGGTCATTCCTGCTTGGCGAAGCTCCGGAGGGTTCTCCTGAGGTCCTCGGAGCTTCAGTAGATGGCCCCCCCTCAGTAGATCGACTTTCATCTGTTGATTCAGACGAAGTTGATCCTTGAGCAGGGAGAGGTTCTATATGTCTTTTACCCCTTCCAGGCCCCTGTTGAGCGACTTCCCGGGTGCGGCTCCGAAGTTGTCGAAGGCCCTTGAATTGGATCTTCGCGATGTACTTCTACAGAAGAGGGCTCTGCAAAAGCAAAGGTATTATACATTGTATAATTTTGCGGAAAAGAATAAGAGAATTATGCGAAGTTTACCTTCGACATTTTGGGGGCGATCGAGCATCGGACTGCTCGGAGGATCAAAGGTGAGGTCTTCGTCTGAATCCAAAGTTAAAACTTCAACTCCCGGAGTATCTCCTTGAGCAGTCCTCCCTTCATCCAAAACTGAAGTTGTAGCAACTTCAACTTCACCTTCACCCACAGGGGCTTCGATTTGCTCTTCCTCTTGAGCATCCGGAGTTCTCACTTCTTCAATATTAGCCTGAGACTCCGTCATACCTGCAGTATCTTCAATATGAATATCTTTTTGAGCTGCATCTTCATCAATCAACCTCACTAATAGTTTACCTTCATCCTCCTTAGAACCGGAGGTTGAGGATCTTGGCTCGGAGGTGCAGGCTTTCTAGGCTTTTTAGCCACCTTCTTCACCGGAGTCTTTGTGGAACTCGAAGCTCCAGCTTCGGCTTTCCTTTTCTTGGGTCCTTTCTCCGAAGGTACCCAATCCATTAGAGGGGGCGGAGTGATTCCTAACATTCCCCATACTCTGTTAAATCTTTCCCAACTTCCGACTAACTTGACTCTCCATTCTTTTTCGGTCGGAGTTGGAGCGCCCAAAATCTTCTCGAAGCCCTTATGATTTGCTCCGAAGTAACAGGGGCTGAAGAAGCTAAAAAAGAAAAATAAATCAAGTTAATTTTCTTCGAATGAATATGCATAATACATATTGTCTTCGAAGTTACCTGCAGGGGTCGAAGTTGAAGCAATTTTTCGAAGACCGCCTTCCGAATCCTCTTCGAAGATGATAGGCCAGTTGGCCATCAGCGGAGAAATTTGCAGACCGAGGAATTCTTCGGCTAAGTCTCGCATGGTTAACCTTCGGCTAATCTTCTAAAGCAGGTTGACGCGGGCTTCGAGCTGACCTTCGTTGGGCTGCACTAAGGCTTCCTTCCGGAATTGGATTTCTTTAAGGGGTCCAGCCAGAGGACTGCTTGCCCCAACTTCGGCATAAAACCATCTCAGAACCCAATCAGTATACCATCTGGCATTGATGGCCTTGGCAGGAAACTAAAGGGCATACTCATCTCGAAGCCTAAAGTTGATACTACCGAAGGCTACTACTACTTTTTCACCTCCGGGGCCTACGAAGGTCTTTGGTTGGCATGTTGCTCTATGAAGTGCAGCGAAGATCTCTGCCCGCCCTTCACAACCTTCGGCTCTCAATGCCCATTCGAAGATAGCCAGTCTAGCTACTGCATTCGGAGATAATTGAGGGAGGGTGACATGGAATAGATCGAGTACCTCCGCTAAGAAGTCTACTGCAGGAAGGCCCAAGCCGGCTTCGAAGAAGGCTTCGAATACAACTACTTCTCCGGGCCTTGGTGACGGAATAAGCTCTTTCCCGGGCTTGCGAATCATCACTCCAGTACTAATTTTCCCTTCCACTGCGATTGCCAATGACTCTCTCTTGCAGGTAGAAGGCCCCAATTGGAAAGATTGATCCAAGTATTTTGTTGACGGCGGGCAGAGACCTTGATCATCGACATTTTGGGGATTTCTCCCTCCTGCCGCCACGGATGTCGCTGCAGATGCCGGAGGTGCCGTCGCCATTGCTGCCGCCGCTGCTACAGTTGCGGCCTGCTACCTAGCCAAAGCTGAAGGCCCTGCACCTTTGGTCTTCAACATTGCAGTCACTGGGTTGCTTTGGAGAAACTGGAGGCTAGGGCTCAAGAACTCAAAGGGCTCAAAAGGTTTTTGATTGCGAGAAAGCGGTGAAAAGGTAACCGGGTAAGTTCTAGGCCTTCTATTTATAGCCTAGATTTTACTTTTTTACCGTTAGTCCATGCCGTTTTGCATTCCTGCCATTACTTTTCTCCGAAATTAACGCATTCTACAGTTTCCGTTAGAAACAGAAAGCTAACGGCTATTTTCTCTAAGTCTAAAAGACTTTCGAACTTCCTGAGTCGGTTCTAAGATAGTTCGAAAAGCAATTATCCTAAGACTGATTCAGAGTTTATATCTTCATACATTTCGGAGATGAATTAAAATCCAATAACCCCTATGTTTGGTTATCTTTTCCTTCCGTATACTGCTCTCCTAACATTACAGGTTAAACGGAGAAGCGTATTCGAGGGGCTACTGTTGGGGGAAAATATCTCATCTTCGGGATTATTGCCGAAACAGCATAAAGGCAGATAGCAGATTCGAAGGTTCCCAGACGTTCATCTTCGAAGATACCCGGAGTCATGTTCGAAGTATGAAGATAGGCATTGGTTCGGAGTACATCTTCGAACTAAGGCTTTTCAAGATCTTTTCTGCCAGCTAAGATGGAAGACTTATCTTCTTTCTCATTAGATTAGTCTTTTACCATTTTAGCCCTATTAAGGGAGCCGAATAGTTTCCACTATGTCGGTTGTAATAGAGGGGTAAATAGGTCTTTTCCTTAATATTTGGGCCTATAAATACCCCCCATTTCACCCTGTAATAGGTACCGAATACAAGTTATTCAATACACACATTCGAACTATTCTAAGTTATTATCCTTTCGGAGGCTCAGAACAGTTCTCTTCGCAAACACTTCATTTGTTAGTTTCTATTCTACAGAAACCTGTTAGCGTAATCTTTTACGCCAACAGGCGTAAAACCAGCGGAGGATCCAATCTGTATACCACCTGGCATTGATGGCTTTGGCAAGAAATCGAAGAGCGTACTCATCTCGAAGTCGAAAGTTAATACTCCCGAAGGCCAACACCATCTTCTCACCTCTGGGGCCTACAAAGGTCTTGGGCTGGCAAGAAGCTCGGTGTAGGGCTGCGAAGATTTCTGCTCTTTCTTCGCAGCCTTCGGCCCGCAATGCCCATTCGAAGATGGCAAGACGCGCTATCGCATTCGGGGAGAGTTGGGGGAGAGTAACATGGAATAAATCCAGTACCTCAACTAGGAAGTCGACGGCCGGAAGCCCTAATCCAGCTTCGAAAAAGGCTTCGAAGACGACCACTTCGCCGGGCCTTGGTGAAGGAATAGCTTCTTTTCCAGGTTTGGGGATCACTATCTCTGAACTAATCTTACCTTCTATCACAGCCGCGAGCGATTCCCTCTTGCAGGTTGAAGGTCCCAACTGGTAGGATTGATCAGCATACTTCGACGACGCCGGGAGAAGATCATGAGGATCACCGCGTTGGGGATTTCTTCCTAGCACCACCATTGCTGCTACTGTTGCTGTCGGAGTCGCCATCACCGATGTCGCCGCCGCCGCTGCAGCTGCAGCCTGCTGCCGAGCCAAGGCTGAAGCCGCCCTAGGAACCTTGAAACTAGTTTTTGCCATGAGATCGTGCGGATTTCTCAAGGGGAAAAATGAAGGCTAGGGCTTGTCTTTTGGTTTGTTGTATGAAAGCGGTGAGAAGGTATTAGGAAGGATCTAGGCCTCTTATTTATAGCCCAAGCAACGATTTTTTACCGTTTGGTGTTCTGCCGTTTCACATTCTTGCCCGTTATCTTTGTGTGAACATAACGCATTCGCTTAATTTCTGTTGAGGAAAAAGCCAACGACTATTTCTTCTAAGCCTAAAAAAGCTTTCGAACTTTTTAAGTTAATTCTAAAATAGTTTGAATATAATTTTCTTATAAGTTGATTCGAAGTTTCGAATCTCCACATAATACGAAGGTTGATTAAAACTGTTAACCTCTGCGCATGATTATTTTTTCTTGCGTATACTGCTCTCCTAACAATATAGATCTAGCGGAGGAGCGTATTCGAAGGGCTACTATTGGGGGAAAATACTTCATCCTCAGAGCCATTGTTGTAACAAGACAGAGGCAGGAGATTTGATCAAAGGTTTCTGACGTCTACCTTCAGGAGTGCTTTGAATAGGATTCGAAGCATGAAGGCGAACGCTAGTTCGAAGTATATCTTCGAACGTGAACTCTTCAGAGAGTCTTTTTACCAGCTAGGATGGAAGACTTATTTTCTTTCTCATTAGATTAGTCTTTTACCATTTTAGCCCTATTAAGGGTGCCGAATAGTTTCCACTATGTCGGTTGTAATAGAGGGATAAAAGGGTCTTTTCCTTAATGTTTGGGCCTATAAATACCCCCCGTTTTACCCAGTAATGGGGACCAAAGACAAGTTATTCAATATATATCTTCGAACTATTTTGAGCTATTATCCTTTCGGAGGCTTGAAATAGTTTACTTCGCAAACACTTCGTTTGTTAGTTTCTAGCTTTCAGAAACCTGTTAGCATAATCTTTTACGCCAACAACTTCTTTTTCTTCCTCTTTAATATATGATAATATATCTTTACATATTTCGGGCGCAATTGCACCGAAGCTCTCTTGAGGAATCAAAAATCAAGGTCGTTTATGAACTTTTAAAAGATCGAAGGTAGCCCATAGCAGGCGGAGTTCTTCGGTAACGTTTAATACTTCGACATCATCCATACGAGGTTTAGAAGCCTAAAAACATGATAAGTAAATTTTCATTCATAATGTATGAAAGCACAATTTTTACATAGTCGGGCTCCTAAAACAAAGCTAAACCTGCTGGTTCGGTGGAGGCTGGCTGCTCGAAGCCTAAGACCGAGCTTGCTTTTGGCGATGCCCTTCGTCGATCCAAGCCTTGATCGCAGTTCGACCTTCGGCTCTCCATGAAGCTTGGAAGGATTGCCAAGCTGTGGCCACGTCTTCAGAAGGGTTAAGTAGTTGGTTCTCGTCGAAGGTAATGGGAGCCGCCCCCGAGTCTCGCGTTATCGATAGCCCTAGATCTTCGTAGTAGCGAAGTACTCCGAGAGCAGCCACTTGGCCAGAGATCTCTCCATACCGAATGCCTACTGTCTTCATCATCTTCGCAGCTCCTTGGATCATCTTTAGACGTCGCATCAGGGGGACGTTGTCACTTGAAGGTAGTGTCCAAAGAGTACCGAAGTACTCTAGAACACCTAAGAGATTGTTCATGACCTCCACAGCTACCTTTTCCGACTTCACCTTATCTTCAATCAAAGCATCCCTTGTGAAAGACAGTTCATCTACCATAGCGGATAGCCTAGCTGCCTCCGTAGCCAGAGAACTCTTCTGGCTAAGCAAGTTGCAAGCTTCCTCCATGGCTTTAGTTTTCTCTTCTTGGAGCTTAACTAGCTCAGCCCCCGCCGTGGCGTGCTCCGCCCGCATTTTTTCTACCTCATCACGAAGCACAATCTGTTCAGCTTCGAGTTTTTTATTCGCAGCCTCTAGATTTTGTCTGGCCCTCCTCTCCGCTGAAACCATTTCGTCTAAGCTGGAAACTTGAACTTCGGAGATGTTAAGACTCCTCTGGAGAGCAGTAACCTTCTCCTGAAGACGAAGACTTCCGCGCTCATTCGAGACAGCTGCAGCTCGATCCAAAACTATTTGCTGCGAAGAGAAAAGCAAGGTGAGAAGTTATTCGAAAATTGAAATTGATATTGTTTTGCAGATACTTCGTACCTGGTATGCTGGCCGTTCCAAAGCTGCGTTGAGCTCCGAGCCTTCAACTTCGCTAAGAATGGCCACTAGGTCCGTCTCCCCAACTTCGCAATTAGCTCGATCCAAAGGCTCGAGCAGGGTCTGAAGTCTGGTCCTTCACTCCAGGAAAGGAGCTAGAAGGGGGAGCATAGACAGAGCCCTCTGGCCATCCTCGTTCGGAGCAGGGAAGGGGTCCATTTTGCCTTTACCTTTCCCAGGTCCCATTTGAGCGACTTCTGGAATTGGCTTCGAAGTTGTTGAGGTCCTAGGAGCCGTATCTTCGGTAGGAGCCACTTCCATGGGAGCGGACCCTATCGAGACAAAGGTATTATATATATTGCATAATTTTGCAGGGAAAAAGAACAAAGGATTCATGCGAAGCTTACCTCTGAAGTTCTGTCGGCGGGTGAGCACGGGGCTGCTTGGAGGGTCAAAGGCCAGTTCGAAGTCATCATCGGACTCGAAGTTCAGAACCGAAGGGTCGACTGTCGGAGCCTCTCTTGGAGCTACAACTACCACTTCGTCCGGAATCGAAGCCTGCCCAGCAGTGACTTCGACTCCGCCTTCAGTTGCAGGGACTTCCTCATGCGGCAAGTCCGGCTGGACATTCGAAGTACCAGCTTGTTCGGAACTGCCTGGAACATCTGGCGCGATTGCGGCGGTGCCAGTGTTTACTTCTGGTCGGGTTTCATCTTCGTTGATCAAGTCGATGAGTACTCTTCCCTCATCTTCAGAGGAATGGGAGACCGAAGCCACAGGACTTGAAGGCGCCACAGTCTTTGGCTTTCGGGCTACCTTTTTTGTGGGGGTCTTAACCGGAGCTGAAGTCCCGGCATCCGCCTTCCTCTTTTTCGGTCCTTGCTCTTAAGGTACCCAGTCTGGAAGAGGAGGGGGAGCAACTCCAAGTACACCCCATACCCGGTTGAGCCGCTCCCAATTACCCACTAGCTTCGTTCTCCACTCCTTCTCGGCCGGAGTTGGAACTCCCAGAATCTTCACCGAAGCTCGAACAACTTGCTCAGAAGTCATGGGGGCTTGAGAAGCTGAAAGATAAGTTGGCATTAGTAATTTTATCAAACAAATATATATATAACATGTTGTTTTCAGAGTTACCTACAGGGCTTGAGTTCGAAGAGATTTTTCGGAGTCCTCCCTCTGGATCCTCTTCGAAGGTGATAGGCCAGTTGGCCATTAGAGGTGGAATTTGAAGTCCGATGAACTCCTCTGCTAAGTCCCACATGCTCATGCGGCGACTAATCCTTTGAAGGAGGCTGAGGCGAGCTTCGAGCTGGCCGGGATCAGGGTGAACTTGGGCTTCCCTTCGGAAGTTTATGTCCTGCAGAGGTCCAGCAAGACGACTGCCTGCCCCAACTTTGGCATAGAACCATCGGAGGATCCAATCTGTGTACCATCTGGCATTGATGGCCTTCGCTGGAAATCTTAGTTGAAATTCGTCCCGAAGTCGGAAGTTGATGCTGCCGAAGGCTACCACTATCTTCTCTCCCTCGGGGCCTAGGTAAGTCTTCGGTTGGCATGATGCTCTGTGCAGTGCTGCGAAAATCTCTGCTCTTCCTTCGCAACCCTCAGCTCGTAGCGCCCATTCGAAGATGGCCAAGCACGCTATTGCGTTCAGAGATAGTTGAGGAAGGGTGACATGAAATAAATCCAGTACCTCCGATAAGACGTCGATTGCTGGGAATCCCAACCCCGCTTCGAAGAAAGCTTCGAAGACCATAACTTCTCCAGGCCTTGGCGAAGGCATGGCCTCCTTTCCAGGTTTCCGGATTATGACCTCCGAGCTAATCTTTCCCTCCACTACTGCCGCGATCGACTCCCTCTTGCAGGTAGATGGCCCCAGTTGATAAGACTCATCCGAATACTTCGAGGATGTCGGGAGGAGATCGTGAGGACCGACATTTTGGGGATTCCTTGCTGGCGCCGCCATTGGTGCTGCTACCGTTGCCGTCGGAGCCGTCACAACTGCTGATGTCATTGCTGTCGCTACCACTACCGCGGCCACAGCCTGCTGCCGGGCTAGGGCCGAAGCTGCCCCAGGGACCTTGAAGCTGGTCTTCGCCATGAACTCGCACTGATTGCTAAAGCCGAAAGCTGAAGCTAGGGCTTGGTTGCGCAAAGACGGTGAGAAGAGTATTCGAGAAGTGTCTGGGTCCTCTATTTATAGCCTAGGCCCACGATTTTTTACCGTTTACGTCTGCCGTTTCACATTCTTGACCATTACCCTTGCGAAGTTAAAGCACTGCGTAACTTCTACTGGAAGTAAAAAACCAACGGCTATTTCGTCCGAGTCTAAAAAAAATCTTTCTGGCTCCTTAAGTTAATTCCAAGATAGTTCGAATGTAACTTTCTTAGAAGTTGATTCGAAGTTTTGGAACTCCGCATATTTCGGAAGTTGATTAAATCTGTTAACCCCTACGCATGATTATTTTTCTTGTGTATACTGCTCTCCTAACGTTACAGATCTAGCGGAGAAGCGTATTCGAGGGGCTACTGTTGGGGGAAAATACTTCATCCTCAGGGCCATTGCTGCAACAAGACAAAGGGAGGTGAGTTAATCGAAGGTTTCCAGCATCTAACTCCGGAAGTATATTGGATCAAGTTCGAAGGATAGAGGCGAACTCTAGTTTGGAGTACATCTTCGAACATTGACTCTTCTGAGAGCCTTTTTGCCAGCTAAGATGGAAGACTTATCTTCTTTCTCATTAGATTAGTCTTTTACCGTTTTAGCCCTATTAAGGGTACCGAATAGTTTCCACTATGTCGGTTGTAACAGAGGGGTAAAAGGGTCTTTTCCTTAAGGTTTTGGCCTATAAATACCCCCCTGTTTTACCCTGTAATAAGGATGGAAGACTGAGTTATTCAATACAAATCTTCGAACTATTTTGAGCTATTATCCACTTCGGAGGCTTAAAATAGTTTACTTCACAAACACTTCGTTTGTTAGTTTCTAATCTCTAGAAACCTGTTAGCGTAATCTTTTACGCCAACAAGGGCCAAGAAGGAAAAAAGACTAGTCTACTACACAAAGTGCTTTACAGCTTTACAGACGTGTCAGATAAACGTCACTTATGGACAGCTAAACGACATACTTGGGGCGGAGGGGCCCCCGTTATGGCTCTACACTGTAGCGGAGTGGGGATATTTTCTTGGTTCGAAGTAGTGGCCGGAGCCCTTCAGGCGGAGATTGTGATGAAGACTTCGAAGGACACTCCGAAGTGGGCTTCGAAGCATGCTCTGAACTGAACTCCAAATGGCTCTCGGAGACTTAGCTTCGAATTGACTGGAGAGGGTCCGGAGACCGGCTCAGGGAGCTCTGAAAGGAGCTCGGAGGCTAATTCCGAAGGGAACTTCACAGATAGCCTAGAGACTTGGCTTCTGGCAGACTTCGGAGGAAGCCTGGAGGCTTCGCTCTAGAGGTCTCCGAAAGGAGCTCAAAGGCTTGGACTAAATCCTGCTTGGAAATAACTTCGGTAGGCGGGAATCTGCTTCGAAAGTGTCAGGCTCCTAGCCGGAGGCCTACGGAGGCTGACGTCATTTGGCCCCTATTCAAGGGAAAACTCATTCCCCCAATAGTAGGCCCTCACCTGTAGCCCTTCGGAATGAAGGGGTGCGTGCGCCATTGGACAAATGACAACAAAAAATACAACTTCAGAGAAGACAGACTTTCGGAGCTTGGACCGAAGGGGGCTTCGACTTGCGCAGGTAATAATTGTTTGCCTCGGCTGACAGAGCGACCTCGGGGAGACCAAACGGCTCTGCAACAGCTACAAAACTGACCATTACAGAGCGCCGATTCGCTTCAACTTCGCTTAAGGCCCACCTGTCAGTGACTTCGGCACGGGAACCGTCGGGATTTTTACCGCCTACAAAAAGGGGTTTACCGCATACGGCTTCAGCACGCTCTCATTTGCTTCTTTCTAAACTCCTAGCATCCTTCACTCTCTTCTTTCCACCTTTAGCTTCGCGCGGAGCCAGCTTTGCAAGATTTAGCGGCCTTCGCACCAAAGCCCCATAAAATTCCAAAGAAGGTTGCATCAAAGAAGGCTTTGGCCCTGGGCGCGAGTTTGAGCTCTGCCTAGGCGCAGGCGGTGGTGGCAATGGCAGCGAAGCCTGCAGCGAGGCGGTTGGGGCCGAGGGACCTTCGGTCGCCGTCGGACAAGTTCGAGCAGACTTTGGAGATGAGGGCTTCAGCCTCAACGGAGGAGTTTGTCCGAAAAGTTTGCGAGGGGAAGATAACGTCGGAAATCCAGCTTCGGGTATCAGAGAAGTCGGAGGCCATACCGAGGCCTCGGGCTGACGAAATGGTACTCTTCGAAGCTTTCTTCGAGGCCGGCCTCATGCTACCAACTATGGAAATGCTGAGCGAAGTCTTGAAGGCCTACAACCTCAAGATTCCTCAATTGTTGCCAAATGCTGTGGCGAGTCTAGTGGTCTTTGAGTGGGCTATGAGGGCCGAAGGCTGCGAGGGGCGCGTCGATGTCTTCATAGCCCTCCATGACGCCAACTGTCAGCCGAAGCAGAGGGAGGGATCAGACTGCATCAAGAGGACCTTGGCCTTCCGAAGCGCTAACTTCCAACTCTGGAAGGAGTACCAAGACGCCTTCTAAGCGAGGGCTGCCAACAGCAAGTGGTACTCAAAGTGGGACCAAGAGTGGTTCTACGCCTCAGTTGGCGCGAACTCTCCCCTTCGGAGTACCAACACACTCATCTCCTACCGACGCGAAGGCGTGGTGAATACGAGCTCCAACATCCTTCGTTCAATAATTTTGCTCCTGCGGAGGGTAGCTTTGAGGATGAGCATGAGGGACCTCGCGGAGGAGTTCATCACACTTCGGCTCAGCCCCCTCGCGCTCTCTTGGCCGCAGGGTCTCTTTCAGCCTTTGGGCTCGGAGGGCCTAAGCGAGGTGTCGGCACAACGCCTTGGCAAAACTTCGATGTCTTTTCACTTTCATACTTCACAAAATAATCTTGTTTTGACTTGCAATCTTGATGAAGCCGCTCGCGAAGTAAGCACTCCGGAGGAGGCCATCGTAGCAGCGGAGCGCGTTGTCGGAGCCCCGACACCTGAGGAGCAGGCTCAACGGCTTGCTCTAGTGGGGACTTGGGAACACTAGAACAGATTGTGGACCTGGCTCAGCGTCAAGGGGGTCCAGGCTCTACCAGACTTCTCTAGTCCTGCACCCTCGGCGAGCGGATCCAAGAGGAAGAGGGTGGACAACGATGAACCCGAAGCCTCGTGGGCTCGCTCAGAGCTCCCAACAACCGAAGACCCTACTGTGAAGGAGGCAATGACCGCGAGCCCTGGAACTAGAGCAAAGCCAGCTAGGGCTCCGGCGGTAGCTACCGAAGTGGTGGCGAGGGCCACGACGGCGACACCTTCAGGCGTGGAGGCTGAGGCTCCGTCCTCGCAGCAAAGGGACTGGGGAGCACACATCTTTCCCTCTGCCTTCAAAGAGATCTCCGACGAAGGTAAACACTTGAACATACTTATCTTTTCCCACATGGATATTAACTTTAACTTTTTTGCAGATGTCGATGCCAGCACGAGGTCTGCTGTACTGAAGCCGACGAAGGCCTTCGGCAGCAGCAACAACGACAGCAACAGCTCGGAGTTTGACAGCACTTCATTTGAAGAAGACGGAGGCAACAGCCACGCCGAAGGGAACCTTTGGGACGGGGCCGATAAGCACGTCGAAGTGGTGGACCGAAGCCCAGCTCCGTAGGAGCCTGCACCGGAGGTGGATGTTGCGGAGATAGTCTGGCCTCTGCAGCCGAGGGGGGCTATGACGGAGGCGGCCATTCATGATTTTCACGAAGGCTGTATTGTTGCGGGGTCAGGGGGCTTGGTGGCTCAACTCAGCCGCTCGAGCCCCTTCGACCTCTTTAAAAACGCAAACGAAGCCCTCGTCCGGGTGAGCGAATATCCAATCGGTCTTCGAGTCATACATGCTTTTCAATCAAATCTTATTATTTTCTTGAATTCTTTAAGGCCTTCACGCTGAATGCTGCAGCGGCCATCTTTGCGGACGAATGGATTGCTCGTTTGGTGGAGGAGAGGGATGCCCTCCGATGCGAGATATCAGTGGAAGCTGACAAGCGAAGGCGAGTCGAAGCCTCAGCAAAGACGGCGAGGGCTGAGGCCGAGAAGGCGAGGGAGGTCCTGGCCTCGGAGACCGACAAGCTTCGGGCGGAGCTTCAAGCTTCGGAGGAGGCCAGAGCGGAGTTGGTGGTGGAGAACTCAAAGCTTCGCAAAGCCAGCCACTGCCTGGAGGACTTCATTGTTCACAATGTCGACGAAGCCACTTCGAGCTTGACCTCAGTCCTTGAGCAAATAGGGACTGAGTGCCGAGTTCCGGACTTCAACCTTTGGGACCCAATCAGGGATCGCGTTGAGTTCCTAAAGATTGTGGCTATGACGGCGGAGGTGTCCTTGAAGGGCTTCGCTCTGATGGGCGGCCGAGTGGTGGGTCAAGGGTTGCTACATATGCTTCATGACTCAGGGGGCAACCACCTCGAGGCAGCGACCTCGGCGACTCCGGTAGCCTTCGGAGGCTAGCACTTGGTGACGCCTCCGCCGGGCATCTACGGAGCATGGCGCCGCCTTCAAGAGCCTTGGAAGGCCAAAGGCTGCAAACTAGTCCTCGGCCTCTAGAAGGCCCTCTGCCTTCGCTGAGCCATGGCACAAGCCTCGCCAGCTCAGCCTTCGACGTCGATGCCTCCGCCATCCATGGTGTAGATCTCCTTAGGCTCCTTGTAACTTTTAGCTATAGGCTTTGTAAAAACTCATCAGTTTATTAATATAAATGCGGGGGTACTTTATACCTGCCGAGGCTCAGCTTTCGAATGTTGATCTCGAAGTACTTGAGGACTCTGAGGAGCTTCGCCAGCTATGGGTGGTGCTCGAGGTAGCTAAGGTCCGAAGGCCCCCCTCGGTTCAAGCTTCTGAGGGGTCCTAAGGGCGAAGCCATTTCTGAAGTAGCACAAGAGCTGCTGGCTACTATGAAGACGGAGCCCCTTCGGAGTTCTTCCTCCTCGCCAGACTTAAGCTATTACGAAGTAGACTTAAATGGCAAGGGGTACAGCCTTCGGGTATGGCCTTAACAGGCGGTGAAGCCTTAGACTTCTCTGCCTTTGATGCGCGCCGCTTGTAGCCCAGACTTAGACAAACCTGAAAAGTGAAAGACGAGGTCTACGGGCTTCAGGGCGTGGACGGACCGGCCATGGGAGGGCAGGCTTTGATGAGGCTTCGTCCAGCTGAGGGGGCCCTGGACGGAAGAAGAGCAAGCGAGGGTCGGGACCTTGAGCTCACTTTTTCTTAGGCTTAGACACATACTACTCATAATTTTGTTTTTCGAAGTGTATTTGTAACATACTTCTCAATTATCATTCAATGAATGAGATTTGTTGTATTTGCATAGTTCGTCTGCATGCTTCGTATGATTTGATTGTTTGGAACATTTTATCTTGTCACGCTCATACTGTGCATTACATTCACACACTTCGCATACATACTTCGGTCCCCCTTGCACATGGAAGCTAGGGACTTAGTCGTTGCTGGTGCGGGCAATTAAAGAATGCGAAGGGGTGCGCCTTTTTGGCGGCTTCAGACGCTTATATCGTGTCAAGCGAAGGCCTCTTTTGGGCTTCGAACACATTAATTTGGAGCGAAGCAAGGCTTCAGCGCAGCCAAATTAAGCGAAGCAAGCTTCGACATGCTTGGATTTGGATAATGTGCGTGAGCAAGGCCCCAAAACGCACTTAGATTTTAGACGAAGCATGACTTCGAGATACTTAATTTTTAGATTAGATCATGTCACGCGAAGCGAGGCCTCAGTGCGTGTTCAGATAGCGAAGCAAGGCTTCTTGAGCTTGATCCGATAGTGAATGAAAAGGATATTTGGTGTGGATTCACCGAACTTGCGATGGGTTGAGCCACCTACGACTCTGGGTCACCTACGACCCTGGGCCACCTTCGACCCTGGGATGCATCAGGCCGGAGCCTGGAATCTCAGACTTGCCGAGCCATCGCTCGGAAGTCTCAAAGCCCACTGCTACGGGCCTGGAGGCGTTGTGTAGCCTTTGGATGGGTAATCCAGTTTCAAATAGTTCTCGAAGTCGTGCCTTGGTCCTTAACAATACAAAGTTGTAACCTCATTTCTTAAAAGAATGAGGCTGCTGACTTCGGGTCTTGATAAGGACACAGCAGAGCTTCGGTTTTAAATGAAAAGGAAGCAAGGCTTCGATTTTAAAACGTGAAGCAAGGCTTTGGCTTTTAATAAGATGGAGCAAAGTTTTGCTTTAAAGGCGAAGCGAGGCTTCGATTTTAAGGCGAAGCAAGGCTTTGACTTTATATTAAAGTAAGCCCAAATTTGTACATCGATGTGGTGCTTTGGACTATGTACATACCTCGTAGAGCAGGTGAAAAACTTGCCTTGTAGCTCCTAGGGCTTTGAAGGCCTTCAGCACGCGAAGAGGAGCCCTTACCAGAGGGTGAACTTCGAAGCGCCAAGGGAGGTGGAAGGCGAAGAAGGCCTTCGAAATGCACCCGAAGCCCTTTGCCGGAGGGTGCGCGAAGCAAGAAAACTTCGAACCTCCCCCCTCAAGTGCACTTCGAAATGCAGGCAGTGGCAGAGAACTTAGCTTTTAGGACTAAGATCCCCACGGATGGCGCCAACTGTTGTAGCAATTTAGTTAGCTACAGCATAGGTTTTGACTGTATATGGTGTATAAAATGAACCTCAAAGTGTTCTCTCAGAAGGAGAAAAGATTTATAATGGTTCAGACCTCCCCAAAGGGATAATAGCCATACGTCCAGTTTGTGGTGGATTTGGCATAGTTTGCCTTGGTTGAATCTAATGGATCCAGATGATCTCATGGATTTGGAGGAACTGAACTATTACAAGGGCTTGGCCCTGCTTTTATAGACACGCAGGCCAAAGGAAAAGACATAAATGCCCTCTATAAGTCATAGGCTTTATAGGGCGAAGAAGGAAAAAAGACTAGTCTACTACACAAAGTGCTTTATAGCTTTACATACATGTTAGATAAACGTCACTTCTAGACAGCTAAACGAGATACCTGGGGTGGAGGGGCCCCTGGTATGGCTCTACACTGTAGCAGAGTGGTGATATTTTCTTGGTTCGGAGTAGTGGCCGGATCCCTTCAGGTGGAGATTGTGATGAAGACTTCGAAGCACACTCTGAAGTTGTCTTCGAAGCATGCTCTGAGCTGAACTCCGAATGGCTCTCGGAGACTTAGCTTCGAATTGACTCGAGAGGGTCCAGAGACCGGCTCTAGGGAGCTCTGAAAGAGCCCGGAGGCTAATTCTGAAGAGAACTTCGCAGATAGCCTGGAGACTTGGCTTCTGGCAGACATGAGAGGGAGCCTAGAGGCTTTGCTCTGGAGGGCTCCGAAAGGAGCTCAGAGGGTTGGGCTAAATGCTTCTTGGAAATAACTTCGGTAGGCGGGAATCTGCTTCGACAGTGTCAAGCTCCGGGCTGGAGTCCTACGGAGGCTGACGTCATTTGGCCCCAGTTCAAGGGAAAACTTATTCCCCCAACACCGGCCGAGCGCAAGCGGAGGATGGAGTTCGTCGGATCTTGGGAGCGGTTCAACCGCGTGTGGGATGCACTCAAGCTCCCCCGCCACACCTCCCAGAAGCGGATGCCTTGGGTCCGGCTTCAAAGAAGAGGGCGGCGGATCCCGATGTGGGGGAGTCCTCAAAGCACCCTCCGAAGAGGAAGAAGACTATGATGCGCCCCGTAGCTCTCCTCGGTCCACTCCTCCATGTCCAGCTCAGAGGAGGAATCCTCTAGCGGGGAGATGGAAACAGAGCCAGACGACTCCTAGCCGAACACTGGGACATCCTAGCCGAATTGGCCGCTTCCGACGACACCGATGGTGGCAGGATTCCGGCTTCGACGAACCCGTCTCAGCCTCCTCTAGAGCCCATATCGGAGGTGGGCGACGCAGGAGAAAGGGTGCCTCCGCGGTCTACCTCTTCCCACAGCCTGGTGTCAGAGAGGGTCTCCGCCAGCTCTTGTGGAAGTCAGGGAGGTGGACAGCCTGGACCTAGGGGGGTTAGCTGATCACCTAGGAGAGGTTGAGGGGAGCGCCAATGTTGCGGTTGAGTTAGCCGCGGTGTTAGGCAGCTCCCCAGTGAACTCGATGGATGATTTTTTCTTCCGGCCCCGCACCTCTATATACGCTTAGTCCTCGAATCCTCCACCCGAGACCGGGAACGAAGGTACGAAGCCTCGTGCTGGCCTCCTACTGAGGCATTCTTACTTATGTTGTTACCCGTTGACTTACCTTGCTCCTGGCCAGGCACCTCTGCTCGGTCCCCGGCTTCAGTCGCCCGTGCCTCCCAGGAGACTTCGCTGGCACGGGGCCCAAAGCCCTATCGATGTGGTGGAGGTCTTGGGGTCGGACGACGAGGCGGATTCCGAGAGAGCCTGAGAGGGAGCCACCCGCAGACTGAGGTTCGCCCTCCTATGGACCCCCGACATGCACGCGAATGCGTTCCCCTCCTGGTTCTTTCTTAGAAAGTGACCAGAGTTTCACAACGAAGACCGCTCCCCTTCACGAGTCCTACTTGGGTCTAAGGGACACCGAGCTGATATCAGAGCTCGGCCGGGCAGACGGCGCCGGCCTCGGCTTTGCTATCGAGAGCGCTTCTAGATAGGTACGCCTACGCAATGCTAATAGCCGAGCCCCTAGATCTCCCTCCACTTCTGTCTTACCCTTTGCTTCCTTGCGGGCAGATAGTCGTGCTAGCGCAGGGGTCGCTGGTGTCCCTCTCCGCTGAATGGAGCCACCATGAGCATGAGGCTTCGAGGCTCCGTGAGCATGCAGATGCCACTAAGAGGATCGCACGGGAGCGCACGGCCGAGGCGGACCGGCTCCGGTTGTTGGAAACGGAGATCATGGGCCTCCGCACCAAAGCCACCGAAAGTCGATGGGCTCCAGGCTTAGATCGCGGAGATCGATGCACTCTAGGCTCAGGCTGCCGAAGAAGAAGACCTCCAGGCCCAAGTTGCTGAAATTGACGCCCTTAAGGCCCAAGTTGCTAAGATTGATGAGCTTCGAGCCCGGGCCGCCGAAGACGACAAGCTCAACGCCGAGGTCGACGAGCTCCGGGTGAAGCTGGCCACCGTGGAGATCCAAAAGATCCCAAGGGCTCAAGCTGGAGCGAACCTATTGTGGATCTCCTTGCCCAGAACGAAGCGACGACCGAAGCTCTAGCCCAGGGCGAGAAGACCGCGGCCGACATAGTGGTCGCCCTTCGAAGGGTCCTGGAGCGCTATGGCACGGGATGCGAAGCCTTTGACATTACTCGAGAGCCCCTTAGCCGCCGATTGAAGTTTATACAGGCTGCCATTCGGTAGATAGGCTTCACGGTGTCTAGATACGGGGAGGTGTCGGCGCGGGTGGCTGCACTCGGCGTCCTTCATCAGCTGGAGGCCTCTGGAGGCATTTTTCCTTCGGTGTCGAGCTTGCTTCCAGTAACCTTTGGGGGGAGTTGCCTCCTTTCCCCGACTCCGGATGGTCGCGCAAGCTTGGAGGGCTCTCCAGGCGACTTGGAAGGTGGAGGACCCGGAAGCAGTAAAAGCTTGGATGGACGAAGCCCTTCGGTCGAGTCTTCCCCAGCCCTCCTCGAACCCTCCTCCTACTGCTCCTGTTGGGGGAATAGGTTTCCCTTGAATAGGGGCCAAATGACGTCAGCCTCTGACAGCCTTCAGCCCGGAGCCCAGCACTGTCAAAGCCCTTATCTTCCCAAAGAAGTTGTTTCCAGGTCCCAAGGTACCCTTTGGAGCCTGCTGGGGCGAAGCCCCCAAGCCCCGTCGAAGCCCTCTAGAGTGAGGTCCCTCGGAGCCCTCCAGAGCGAAGCCCTCCAGATTCCTTGAAGACCGCCAGAAGCTAAGTCTCAAGCTAACTTCGAAGCCAGCCTCCGGGCCTTCTTCAGAGTTAGCCTTCGAGCCCTGTTCGGAGTTAGCCTTCGAGCTCCCTTCGGAGCTCCTCAGAGCTAGTCTCCGGACCCTCTCCAGCCGGTTCAAAGCCAAGGCTCTAGTTCGGAGGTCCCTGGTTCGGAGGCCCCCAGTTCGGAGGCCCCAGTTCGGAGGCCCCGGTTCAGAGGCCCTAGTTCGAAGGCCCAGTTCGAAGGCCCCGGTTCGGAGGCTCCCAGTTCGGAGACCCCGGTTTGGAGGCCCCCAGTTCGGAGGCCCTAGTTCGGAGGCCCCAGTTCGGAGCCCTGGTTCGGAGCTCCGGCCCTACTCCGAACCGAGAAGATATTTACGCCCCGCTGTAGAGTAGAGGTCGTACCAGGGGCCCCTCTGCCCATAGTTTGTCGTCTAGCTGGCCAAGAAGTGACGTTACCTGACACGTCTGTAAAGCTGTAAAGCACTTTTGTACCATAGCTAGCCCCTTTTCCCCTCTTTGCCCCTATGAGCCTAGGGCTCATAGAGGGCATCTCGGTCTTTTCCTTTGGCCCGCGTGCCTATAAAAGCAGGGCCAAGCCCTTGTAACAGGGAAACGCTCTAGGGGCCATGAGACCCTGGGATTCACCTTCTCAGGGGCCATGAGACCCCGGGGGTTCACCTTCTCCACACAGAGGCATACCATGCCAAATCCACCACAAACTAGACGTAGGGCTATTATCCCCAAGGGGAGGCCCGAACCAGTATAAATCCTTTCTCCCTCTGAGAGAACCCTTCGATGTTCATTCTACACATCATATACACACATACAAAAGCTATGATGTAGCTAACGCAATTGCTACAACAGTTGGCGCCGTCCGTGGGGACCTTAGTCCTAAAAGCTAAGTTCTCTGCCACTGCTTGCAACTCGAAGTACGCTTGAGGGGGGAGCTTCGAAGCTTTCTTGCTTCGCGCACCCTTCGGCAAGGGGCTTCGGGTCCAGTTCGAAGGCCATCTTCGCCTTCCCTTACCCTTCGCATACCAGAGGTCACCCTCTAGCAAGGGGCTCCGCTTCATACGTCGGAGGTCGTCGAAGCCCCTGGGGCTACGAGGCCAACCTTCAGCCATTTTACGAGGTATGTCCATAATCCGAAGTACCCCTTCGATGTACGATTTCACAATCACTTTGGTATATATTCGAAGCCTTGCTTCGCCTCACGTTCGAAGCCCCACTTCGCCTTAAAATTCGAAGCCTTGCTTCATCTTATCAAAAACCCGAAGCCTTGCTTCGCCTTGTACAAAATCCAAAGCCTCGCTTCGCCTTACAAAGTCCGGAGCATTCCTCCGAAGGCTACACAGCACCTCTGGGCCCGTAGTAGTAACAGGGACTCTGAGCCATGGCTCGATGCGTCCAGGGATTCCGGGTTCCGTACCCGAAGCATCCAAGGGATTCCGGGTTCCGTACCCGAAGCATCCCAGGGATTCCGGGTTCCGTACATGAAGCATCATAGGGATTTCGGGTTCCGTACCCTAAGCATCCCAGGGTCGAAGGTGGCCCAGGGTCATAGGTGACCCAGAGTCGAAGGTGGCTCAGAGCCGAAGGTGGCTCACATTATCACAGGTTCGGTGAATCCACAACAAATATCCATTTTCATTACAGAATCAAGCTCAGAAGCCTTGCTTCGTTATCCAAACACGCTTCGAAGCCTTGCTTCGCCTGTCAAAATCTCATATACACCTAAGCATGTCGAAGTCATGCTTCGCTTAAAATCTGAGTGCGTTTCGGAGCCTTGCTCACGCACAACATCCAAATCCTGGCATGCCGAAGCATGCTTCGCCTAATTTGGCTACGCTGAAGCCTCGCTTCGCTCCAAATTAATGTGGTCGAAGCCCAAAGAGGCCTTCGCTCGATATGTTCTGAGCATCCGAAGCCGCCAAAAGGCGCACCCCTTCGCTTATTTTTTAATTTTTGCCCGCACCAGCAACGGCTAAATCCCTAGCTGCCACGAGCAAAGAGGGGAAGCATGTATGCGAGGTGTGCGAATGTAATACGCAGTACGAGCGTGACAAGCTAAAACGTTCGAAGTCATCAGATAATGCGAAGCGTGCAGACAAAGTATACAAATACAAATAAACTCCATTGAATAATAATGATGTTACAAATGTACTTCGATTACAAAACTATGAGTAGTCTGTATCTAAGCCTAAGAAGAATCGAGTGCGAGGCCCCAACCCTCGCTTGCCTTTCTTTCAGCCAGGGCCCCCTCAGCTGGACGAAGCCTCGTCGGAGCCTGCCCTCCCACGTCCGGCTCATCCAGGATCGAAGCCCACATACCTCGTCTTCTACTTTGCAGGTCGATCCAAGTTAGCGAGGCAGGCGGTGCCGTATCGAAGGCAGAGAAGTCTAAAGCTTCATCACCCGCTAAGACCATTCGCGAAGGCAAAAACGAAGAACTCTAAAGGGACTCCGTCTTCACAATGGCTAGCAGATCCTGAGCTACTTCGGGGATGGCTTTGCTGTTAGGTCCCCTCGGAAGCTTAAACCGAGGGGGGCCTTCGGACCTAGCTACTTCGAGGACTGCCCACAACTATTGAAGTTCTTCAGAGTCCTCAAGCACTTCGAAGTCAACATTCGGAGGCTGAGCCTGGGCAGGTATAAGAAACCCCCGCATTCATATTAATAAGCTGATAAGTTTTTACAAGCCTGTAGCTAAGTATTACAAGAAGCCTAAGGAGATCTACACCTTCGGAGGCGGAGGTGTCGATGTCGAAGGCCGATCGGACACAGCAGGTGCTTTAGGCTCGGCGAAGGCGGAGTGCCTTCTGAAGTTCAAGGACTGCTTCACAGCCTTGTTCCTTCCAAGGCTCCTGCAGCCGCCGCCAAGCTCCGCGGATGTCTGTCGGAGGCGTCACCAAGTGTTGGCCCCCGAAGGCCACCGGGGTCGCAGAGGTTGCTGCCTCGAGGTGGTCGCACCCCGCGTCATGAAGCATCTGCAACACTCCTTGGCCCGCGACTCGGCCGACCATCAAGGCGAAGCCCTTCAGCGACTACTCCACCGTCAAAGCTACTACCTTCAAGAACTCGGCGTGATCCCCAATTGGATCCTGGCCCCCAAAGTTCGGAGCCCGGCATTCGGTCCCTATATGCTCGAGGACTTCGGCCAGACTCTGAGTGGCTTCATCAAGGTTGTCCACGACGAAGTCTTCAAGCTTCTGAGCCTGTTGGCGGAGTGAAGAGTTCTCCTTCGCCTGTCGGGCCTCATCGTCCTTCGCTGCCTTGAGGTCCGCACGGAGCCGGTCCAACTCTGACGCCAAGGTTTCCTTAGACTTGTCGGCCTTAGCCTTCACCGCCTCTGCATCAGCCTTCGCCGCCTCTGCTTCGGTCCTCACAATCTCAGCCTCACCCCTCGCCGCATTAGCTAAAGCTTCGGCCCGCTTTCGCTTCTTGGGTTTGGCCAAGACATTCGCGTCGGAGGGCCTCCTTCTCCTCTGCCAGGCGCATCATCCGCCTGTCCACAGAGGTCGAAGCCGCTGCATTCAGTGCGAAGGCCTGGAAGAATTCAAGGAATCATAAGTGTTGATCAAAGACTAACGTATAATTCAAAGGCTGTGCAGGACCTCGCTCACCTGCACAAGGGCTTCGTTCGCATTGATGAAGATCTCCGTGGGGTTCGTATGGCTGAGTTGAGCCACCAAGTCCCCTGCCTCCGCAGCTGCGCAAGCCTCACGGAAGCCGTTGATCGCCACCTCCGTGATGACGCCCTTCGGCCGAAGGGGATGGACGATATCCTCTCCCGCAACTGCCTACGTAGGCTTCGGCATGGGCGGGCTTAGCTCCACCACCTCGATGTCCTCGTCACTTTGAGGGTCCCCTTCGCCACGACAGCTGCAACCGTCTTCTTCAGACGAGGAGCTGTCGGACTCCGAGCTGCTGCTGCTGCTGCCGGAGGCCTCTGCTGGCTTCGCCGGGGTGGACCTTGCTCTGACATCATCTACCGGCTTCGCCATGGTGGGCCTCATGCCAGCATCCCCTTCTGCAAAAAAGAACAAGTCAAGATCCGCACATTGAAGAGAAGCATGTTAAAAGGATTTACCCTCGTCAGAGATTTCGTCGAAGGAAAGGGGGTCGATGTGCGCCCCCCAGTCCCTTCGCCGCGAGGCTGGCAAGTCAGCCTTCACGCTCGAAGTCATCGCCATCGAGGCCTCTGCTACCTTCTGGGTGGCCGGAGTAGGGGCGTCGGCCTCCGCCCCCAAAGTCGTCGCCGCCGGAGCCTTCACTGCCTTCTTGGTAGCCGGAGCACTTGTGGGCTCCGTCGCTACCTCCTCCGGGGTAAAGACCTCGGTCGCAGCGACCTCCAGCCGAGCCTTCGAACTCTCAGGCTCGTCGTCGTCCCCTCTTTTCCTCTTGGCACCAGCCGCCGAAGTTGCGAGGTGGGAGAAGTCCGGCAGAGCAGGAAACACCTCGAAGCCGAGCGTGGTCCATACCTGTTCCAATGCTCCCAAGACCCCACCGAAACGAGACGCTGGGCCTGCTCCTCTGGTGTTGGAGTCCCCACAACGTGCTCTGCCAGCCACGATGGCCTCCTCCGGAGTCCTTACTTCAAGATGGGCTTCATAAAAGTTCAAGTCAGAGCGAAGTTTGCGAAGTATGAAAGTGGAGAGATTTCGAGGCCTTACCAAAGCGTTCGAAGGCCAACTCGCTTAGTCCCCCTTGGCCTGAAGCCTGGAAGAGCCCCTCCGGCCAACAGTGCACGAGGGGGCTGAGACAGAGGGTGATGAACTCCTCCGCGAGGTCCCTCATGCTCATCTTCGCCGCCACCCTCCGAAGAAGCGAGATCCTCGAGCAAAGGGTGCCCGGGCTGGTCTTCACCACCCCTTCGCGCCGATATAAGATGTGGGCATTGGTACTCCGAAGGGGAGAGTTCGCGCCGATAGAGGCGTAGAACCACTCTTGATCCCACTTCGAGTACCATTTGTTGTTGACATCCCTCGCCGGGAAGGCATCTTGGAACTCCCTCCGAAGCTGGAAGTTAGCACTACCGAAGGCCAATGCCCTCTTGACGCGGTCTGCTCCCTCCCTCGGCTTCGGCTGACAGTTGGCGTCATGGAGGGCGACGAAGACGTCGGCGCGGCCCTCGCATCCTTCAGCCCTCATGGCCCACTGCAAAAATAGCGAGCCTCGCCACGACGTTGGGAGAGAGTTGAGGAAGTTCGAGGTTGTAAGCCCTCAATACTTCGCTCAGCATCCCCACTGCCGTCAGACCGAGGCCGGCCTCGAAGAAAGCTTCAAACACAACCACTTCGTCGGCCCGAGGCCTCGGCTCAGCCTCCAACTTCTCCAGGACTCTGAGTTGAATCTTCGCTGCGATCCTCCCTTCGCAGGCCCTCTGGACTGACTCCTCCGTGGAGATCGAGGCCCTCATCTCCAGCGTCTGTTCAAATTTGTCGGCGGTCGTCCGAAGGTCCCTCGGCCCCAGCCGCCTCGCTGCAGGCTGCGCTGCCGCAGCCGCCGCTGCTTGAAGTTGGGCGGAAGCTCGAGCCTGGGCCCAAGGCCAAGGACTTCGAAGCTGCCTTCTTCGGCATTTTTGTGGGACTTCGGCGCGAGGGGCTAAAACTAGCGAAGGGTGCTCTGCGCGAAGCCAAGGAAGAGAATAGAGCGAAGGTTGTAAGGCAATGAGAAGAAAGCAAATGAGGGCGTGCCGAAGCCACACGCGGTAAACCCCTATTTATAGGCGGTAAGAATTCCGACGGTCGTGGGCCGAACCCACTGTTTCGTAGGCCTTTAGCGAAGGCAAAGCGGCCCAGCGCAGGGTAACGGTAAGTTTTCTAGCCGTTGCGGAGTCGTTTGATCTCCCCGAGGTCAGTCTGACAGCTGGCGCAGGCAGTTATTACCTGTGGATTTCGAAGTCACCTTCGGTCCAAGCTCCGAAGGTATGTTTTCTCTGAAGTTGTAATTTTCAGGTCATTTGTCCCAAGGGCGCGCACACCCCTTCGTTCCGAAGGCCTGCACTTGAGGGGCTACTGTTGGGGGAATAGGTTTCCCTTGAACAGGGGCCAAATGACGTCAGCCTCTGATAGCCTTCGGCCCGGAGCCCAGCACTGTCCAAAGCCCGTATCTTCCCAAAGAAGCTGTTTCCAGGTCCCAAGGTACCCTTCGGAGCCTGCTGGGGCGAAGCCCCCAAGCCCCGTCGAAGCCCTCTAGAGCGAGGTCCCTCGGAGCCCTCCAGAGCGAAGCCCTCCAGATTCCTTGAAGACCGCTAGAAGTTGTCTCAGGCTAACTTCGAAGCCAGCCACCAGGCCTTCTTCGGAGTTAGCCTTCGAGCCATGTTCGAAGATAGCCTTCGAGCTCCCTTCGGAGCTCCTCAGAGCTAGTCTCCGGACCCTCTGTAGCCGGTTCAAAGCCAAGTCTCCAGTTCGGAGGTCCCGGTTCGGAGGCCCCTAGTTCGGATGCCCTGGTTCGGAGGCCCTAGTTCGAAGGCCCAGGTTCGGAGGCCCCAGTTCGGAGACCCCGATTCGGAGGCCCCTAGTTCGGAGGCCCCAGTTCGGAGGCCCTAGTTCGGAGCCCTAGTTCGGAGCCCCGGGTTGGGAGCTCCGGCCCTACTGCGAACCCAGAAGATATTTACGCCCCGCTGCAGAGTAGAAGTCGTACTAGGGGCCCCTCTGCCCATAGTTAGTCATCTAGCTGGTCAAGAAGTGACGTTACCTGACACGTCTGTAAAGCTGTAAAGCACTTTTGTACCATAACTTGCCCCTTTTCCCCTCTTTGCCCCTATGAGCCTAGGGCTCATAGAGGGCATCTCGGTCTTTTCCTTTGGCCTGCGTGCCTATAAAAGCAGGGCCAAGCCCTTGTAACAAGGACACGCTCCAGGGGCCATGAGACCCTGGGGTTCACCTTCTCCATGGGCCATGAGACCCTGGGGGTTCACCTTCTCCACACAGAGGCATACCATGCCAAATCCACCACAAACTGGACGTAGGGCTATTATCCGTTAGGGGAGGCCCGAACCAGTATAAATCCTTTCTCCCTCTAAGAGAACCCTTCGAGGTTCATTCTACACATCATATACACACATACAAAACCTGTGATGTAGCTAACGCAATTGCTACAACAGCTCCCCTTCTAGACCTGAAGGTGTAGTTTTGCCTAAGGCCTTTGTACTGCAGCTCCTGTAATAGAAACTTTCATAACCTATTAATAAAGGAAAGTTGTTTTCTGGAAATCGGCGAGGCACTTCGGCACCAATGGGCCATCTTCGAGGCCCACAGGGCCAACCGGCCTGCGCGCTTCAACGTTCCTCGGGATGACAATGGACACATTATCCTCGAAGTCCTTCATGAGATCCTGTATTTCATCAAGGAAGAAGAGAAAGGGAAGTGTGCCCCATCCTCATCTACTGAACCAGTGGACTGGTTTGACGTAGAGACCGATCTCGACAAACCAAGGTCAGGAAACCAAGGCCTGCGTAGCTGGTCGCAGCTTCAAGAAGAACATAAGGCTTTTCGGGCTCAGAAGAAGGAGGAAAAGAAGTAGTAGAAGAAGGAGAAGATGCAGTCCATTCGTGTGGCTCCGAAAGCACGGACCAGGGGAAAGTACAAGGGGTCCGAGCAACCTACAAGACCGGAAAGGCTTCTGGTTCTTGCTTGGCTTAGACGATGAATTCTCGTATCTTGATTCTCCAGTTTGATCTTGTAATAGCTATCGTTCACTTGCTACTATGCATCCTATGAAACTTTATTTATGCTGCTGATGGATCCCGATTGCTTTCCTTTCTACTCCCTTTGCCCCCTCCTTGCGAGTAGGCAACTTGTCGGCTGGGCGCAATGCGTTAGAACTTAGGATCGGGAGCTAGAAGCGCCACACTTGTTCGTTGCGAGCAAGGACCTAGGGTCGAACGTAAGACAACGAGCACATGGCGCTTCGAACCCGTTGCTCGGTACCTGAATGTGGGGCGCTTCGAGCCGGAGCTTAGAACTCGAATATGGGGTGCCTCGAGCCGGGGCTCGGAACCCGAATATAAGGCGCATCGAGCCGGAGCTCGGAACCCGAATATAGGGCACATCAAGCCGGAGCTCAGAACATGAATATAGGGCGCATCGAGCCTGAGTTCGGAACCCAAACATGGGGTGCTTCGAGCCAGAGCTCGAAACCCGAATATAGTGCACATCGAGCCGGATCTCGGAACCCGAACATGGGGTACTTCAAGTCGGGGTTGGGAACCCGAACATGGGGTGCTTCGAGCCTGAGCTCGGAACCCTTCGTATCTGCTGGGATTATGCCTAGTACTGAAGTGCATCCACTTTAGTAGAACGTCTCGCTGGTCGAGCATCCTTTTGCTCTTGCTCATTTTATTACTGAAACTAAGGAACCAAGTACAACGAATAAGAGAGCGAAATGGATTAAATTAAATTACGTAAAATAGCTTTAGATGCTCCGCATGCCAAGTGTGCTTCAGGTCTTTGCCTTCTAGAGTAGCCAGACGGTATGATCCTGGTCGCCCGGAACCAACAACAATGTACATACCTTCCCACATGTTGCCCAGCTTTGTGGGGGCGATGACCGCTCGAACGATGGGATGACCTGTCTTCAACTCCCTGTGCCTTACCTTGGGGTCATACCATGCTTTCCTCTGGTGCTGATGCTTGGATAGGTTGGCGACAGCTCAGAGACTCGTTTCTTCGGTGAGATCGAGGGAGACGTCATGCCCTTGATCGGCTTCTGGAGTGGTGACCCGCAGGGAGCCAGCTCGGAGCTCCGTCGGCATCATTGCTTCGTCTCCGAACAACAACCGGAAGGGGGTGAATCTAGTTGCCCAGGAAGGGGTGGTCCAAATAGACCACAAGATCTTGGGCAACTCTTCGGGCCATAGGCCCTTGGCTAGGCCCACAATATGCTTGTTGAGGCTAGAAAGTATATGCCCGTTGGCTCGTTCGACAGCTCCGTGAGGAGCCATGCTAAAGAGTGTGGGCCTCATGGCTCCAGATGTGATGAGTCATTGTCAACGATAGTCAGAGGACTGAAGAGAGGAGAAGACCTACTGCGTCTGGGCCTCTTATGACTCAGGTACACGGGCAGCAAGCGACTGTCGGGCAGAGGGGCCGCGAAGTTGGGCTGGCCCAATCTGGGTACAGGGCTAGGAGCAGCAGAGGATCCACTGGGCTGTTGCACTAGGATTGACTTAGGTACACAGGCGACGAGTAATTGCTGGGCTGAGAGAGCTGCGGAATCGGACCGGCCCAATCCGGGTACCTGGGGCAAAGTTGGTGGACGCTTTGTCAGTTTTGGCGCAAAACTGATGACCGCTGATCTTGGAACGGACCGTCTTGAAGTGAAGCCGTACTCGCTATGAAATCTCCGCTTCTGGATAAGTCATCTATAAATAGGAGTTTACTATTTTGTCCTTAGGCCCACAATCAGTCAGTCGAGTCTGTAAAAATATCCAAAGGGTAGTTTGGTCTTTTCCATTTATTTCAGCATCTATAAAAAACCCTAAGGGTCTGGTGGAATATTCCTAGGCTATTGGGCTGCCTATAAATAGGGCCCCAATCCCTAGGGTTAGATTTAACACACTTTAATCAAAAATCAGAGTTCACCTCACCTACTCCTGTTTGTGTGCGCCACCAGACTGTTGTCCTTCTTCCAGGTTCTGTGATTTCTGCCGTAGTTATTTGAATCTTGCTATCATCGAGAGATCGTTCAGAAATGGGTGAAATCTTTTTGCTGTGATCTCTGTTTGCCTTGAGAAACGTGTTGTTTTGATCTCTGTGTGTCTCTATATTGGTCTACACGCAGAGAGTTCTTTTATTCAAGGCATTGTTCTTGTTTTTCTTCCGCCATGGATTTTTACTTGATGGACAGAGGTTCTCAGCCAGTCTCTCTGCATATTTTATTCGGTTGATTGCAGGCTTCGATTCAATAGCACTCATAGCTAGTGTCTGCAGCTACTGCCTTTTTACTGTAGGTTATTCATTTCATAGCATGTATCAGTAGCATTCTGTCAGCCTTGTGAGTTCTTCCGACTTGTTTATTCATTGGCGTTCTGATCGATGTTTTGGAAGAAGTGTCAGTTGTGTGGCGTGTTTCAGTTTTGACTGGTTTGAGACGAGCGAGGCTAGGCTTCTTCTATTGCACGCTTCGATCCTGTGTCTAGGCTTTGCGAAGCTTGTGCGAAGCACACTTCGGAGGTTGCTCACACGAAGTCTACAACTTCTTTCACCGTTTTCTGAAGGTTGCATAAACTTTGAAACGTTGTATGTCTCTGTAGTGTCTTCATCAGAAACTTCACTGTGAACGGAGAGCTTCACATTTGTGTCTTTTACTTCGGAGGTTTCAATTTGTGTTGCTTTGGATTTGTGTCTGTTCTTGTGTTTGAATCCGTAGTTCAACTTCGCCAAGCTGCAGGCTTCGGTTCGAAGTGTGAACAGATTCGAAGCCTGTTACTCGATCTGACTTCGCTGCGGACAGGCTTCGGCTTTTGTTTTCTGTTTGAAGGTTTTCCCTCTGTAAGTGTCGTTCAAAGTGTCTTGTTGTTTCGAAGCTAGCTTCGCTGTCTATACCTTCACTTAACAGCCTCGAAGCACACTCTGACTCGACATCCACAAGCTTCAGCACAACACACTCTGAACTAGCTTCGACTCCATCAGCCTTCGCCCGACAACTTCGAAGCAGGCTTCGGCACATCCACTTCAGGCTCCAACACTTCTTACTTCGAAGTAGGCTTCGACACTTCCACTATAGGCTTCGACACTGCTTCAACAACTACAGGCTTTGCACCACACAGGCTTCGTCAAGCACAGTTTAGGAGACAACTCATAACAGTAACCCTTCTCATTTTACATGAACATAGAAAAATTGTTGTGATGATTTATCTCTGTGAACCTTGATCTGCTCATGTTCTAAAGCTTTGCTATCCTGCCTATTAGCATTGTGTTGGTGTTTCTTTGTCTAGGACACCAGTCGTTTATGGTCTAGATACTTTTAGGCTTTGTTGATCTATTCGCGTTTCCCTGCTAAGTCTTTTGAGGTGCGTTGGGTGTTGAGAGCAGGCCATTGATTCAAAAGAATTTTTAGGCGCCCATTCACCGCCCCTCTGGTCGCTACTTTCAGTCCTACAAGTGGTATCAGATCCTGGTTAGGGTTTTTCCATACCTTAACTGGTTCTAAACCCCAGTAGTGATCATGACGTCTCCTGGAAAGGTCCCGTCCTTGGAAGCTTATGGCTATAATTATTGGAAGACTCGCATGCGAGCCTATCTCATGAGCCAAAGCTCGGACATCCGTATTCACGGTACTTTTATAGTGTTGCCTGTTGTTGAGCGTAATTCTCCAGATATTATTGCCTAGCATCAGAAGAACAACAAAATGGTGAATATTTTGTTTTCTGGTTTAGGTCCCACTGAATTTGAGCGTGTGAGCCATCTCACCACTACGAGAGAGATCTGGGCTACCCTCCAGGCACACCATGAGGGGACAGCCCAGGTCAAGGCTCGGCTCTATCAGACCTACCGACGTGAATATGAGAATTTCACACAGAAGCCGGTTGAATCTGTTGAAGCGTTGTTTGGTCGTTTTCAATCGATCATAAACAAGCTTTGGGACAACAAGGCTGAGGGTGTTCAGTTAGTCTCAGATCATGAGCAGGCGCTCAAGGTTCTCCATACCTTGGACCCTATGATCTGGGAGATCAATGTATCCTCTATTAGTGAGAGCACGTCTTATGATACCTTGACCATTTCTGAGTTGTTTAGCAAGCTGAAGGTCCACTGAGGTTGATACCCAGTTGAGATCAAATCTCACTGGCTCTAGATCAAAGACCCTGGCCCTTGCTACACATTCTACTAACCCCTCCTCTGTGAGCTGTGCTGGGTTCTCTTTGATGTCTATCACTGAGGACCAGCTTGAGTCGTTAGGAAATGATGACCTGTGTCTCTT
>JAAALK010000080.1:88525504-88564028 GCA_019279435.1 Zizania palustris
ATAGGCTCCAAGGACGGGACCTTGCCAGGAGACGTCATGGTCACTATTGGGGTTTAGAACCGGTTAAGGTATGGAAAAACCCTAACCTCACTCTGATACCACTTGTGGGACCGAAAGTAGCGACCAGAGGGGGGGTGAATGGGCGCCTTAAAAATTCTTTCGAATCAATGGCCTGTTCCCAATACCCAACGCACCTCAAAAAGACTAAGCAGCAGAAAATAAACAGAAGGCCTAAGTCTAAAGGTATCTAACCTAGAAGCAACTGATGTCAAACAGAGTACTATCAAAGAAGTGCAACTAGGTAGATAAACAAAAGTAAGTTAGGCCTAAACTTTCCAAAGAAATGATCTAAGTACATGTAAGGTGGAATGAGAAGTTACTGTCCAAGTTTGTCTCCTGTTCGGAACTTGGCGAAGCCTGCTTCGCCCGTCGAGGTCTGCTCCAGAGATGATTGACGAAGACAGCTTCGCTGGTCGAAGCCTGCTTCGGAGGTTGGTTGCGGAGCCTGCTTCGGAGGTCAGTTGCGAAGCTTGTCGAAGATGCCGAAGGTGTTTTGGTCTATCCTAGTTCGAAGTAGCAAGAAGCGAAGTATGCTTCGAAGCGAAGTATGACAGAGCCTGAGCCTGCTTCGAAGTATGTACTTCGAAGGCAAGGCTTTGGACACAGCTTCGAACGGAGCACTTCAACCAAAACCCTCGAACAGGAAACTTCGAATACAACACACAGACGAACTACCTTCGAACAAAGAAGCGAAGCCTGTCACACGACAGAGGCACCAAATCCGAAGCCTACACACTACCTTCGAAAAGAGTAACCTTCGAAAAGAGAAGCGAAGGTTGACACGCCACAGAAAAAAAGTGCGAGGCCTAGCGGAACTACAAGCTTCGAGGCGAACTTCGAAATCTATCGAAGTATGGACTTCGAACAGCTAGAGCCGAAGCCCCTTCGCACTGTCGTTCGAATTATGCGATGCTGTCCGTTCAGATAATACTTCGAAGCTTAGCTACACAGGACGCAAACCGAAGTTCGAAGATCGAACGAAGCCTTCAAAGATGATAGATCGAAGCCTGCCTCACGAAGCTGAGGGGCTTCGAACAGAGAGGAGACATCGCCAGAAAACAGCCAGAAAAGTTTCTGGATCATGTCAGCTTCGATCAAAAAGCAGTGCAGTAGAAGATAAAAAGCTGCACAGAACACTGTAGCTGCAGTAAAGCAGTACTACTTGCAACAGCAAGAACTAGTACTACTAGCATGAAGAACACACCCAACCGAAGCTTCCGAAGCCTCAAAAATCATGGGAAAACTTGCTGTGCAGAAGAAATTAAGCCATTAAAAACCTCTGATGTTGTTGCACACGTGGAAGAGAAACTCCACTTCAATAATAAATGCAAAACAGCAACAAACAGGGGCAAGAACTCCTGGCGGCGCACGCAAGAGTAAGTGAGGAGAGAGGCAAGGCAAGAGACAAAAGGTGACCCAAAAGAGTGGAATAGATTTCAGCCAAAAGGGTAGTCCAAACCCTAGGGATTGGGGTCCTATTTATAGGCAGCCCAATACTAGGAATATTCTACCAGCCCCTTAGGGTTTTTACAGACTCAAAAATAAAGGAAAAGACTCTACTGCCCTTAGGAATTTTTACAGACACGACTGACTGACTGTGGGCCTAGAGTTACAGATGACTTATTGGGAAGCTAAGTTTTCGTAGCGACTACGGCTTCTCTTCTGGACAGTCGGATACAAGATCGACGGTTGTCAGTTTTGCGCCGAAACTGACAAAGCCTCCACCGACTTTGCACCAGGTACCCGGATTGGGCCGGCCCAACTCCGCAGCTCTCTCAGCCCGGCAATCGCTCACCGCCCGTGTACCTGAGTCAGTCCTGGTCAACAGCCCAGTGGGTCTTCTACTGCTTCTGGCCCATGCACCCGGATTGGGCCAGCCCGACTTCGCAGCCTCCTCTGCCCGACAGTCGCTCGCTGCCCGTGTACCTGAGTCACACGCGGCCCATGAAACAGCAGATCTCTTCTCTTCTTCAGTACTCGTTGACTATCGTTGACAATGGCTCATCACTTCTGGAGCCATGAGGCCCACGCTATTCAGCATGGCTCCTCAAAGTGCCATTAGCCGGGTAGTGGAGTGGAGTAAAATGACTCCTGAGCAGAGATACCCCAAGACTCACTCCACTGAGTCTTTCTAGGATAGTCAGCCCAAGGATGGAGTGTTCCAAGAACAGCCCAAAGCTCCACCGAAGAAGCCCATCTGGGTTCCAAAGCCCAAACTCCTCCACACTTCTCTTGACTCTCTTCCTGGACCCTCTCACACCAAGGAGACTACACCAAACACCACTAAGCCCGAGAACCCCAAGCCTCAACCACATCCCAAGAAGCCCACCTACCATTGTGAGTATTGTCAGAGAGACGGGCATCTTGTGGAGTTTTGCTGTAGGAGGAAGCGGGTTGAGAGAGCTGAGAGAGCTCGTGGTGGCTAGGAGCAGTTGTACCAGCAGGGTGGTAGACTGAAAGTTCCTCGACGCGGGGAGAGGCTGGAGGCCAGGCCGCGTCGTGTAGGTGGTGGTAGGGAGACGGCTTTCATGCCCGTGCGCCAGATGGTGGTGTTCATTCCTGCAGAGTTCCAAGCCATTTTGGTCATGGTCCTAGACCTCGTGGCCGAGGTTTTAGGTAGAATCATGGACCGCGCTTTGAGCCGCGTTTTGGTACAAATTCTTATGATGATTTCTGCTTTCCGTCTTTTGAGCAGATGGCTCAACACTGGTTTAGTTCTTTTCCTAAACCCGGTGTCGGGCCATTTGCTCCCCCTTACAACCACTAATTGTGCAGGATCGGGGAGTAGAGGACGTTTGGATCATGGACTCAGGGTGCTATCGCCATATGACGGGACATCGTAGATGGTTCTCCAGTCTCACTTCCCCAAGCTCCAAAGAGTACATCACATTCGGGAACAGTGGTCAAGGGAAGGTACACGACATTGGCTCAATTCATATCTCAGACCATTTCTCTTTGAAGAACGTTGCTTTGGTTGGAAATTTGAACTTTAATTTGATTTCTGTTTCGCTACTTCTTGAGGATGGTTTGGAGGTTCGTTTTAAGAAGGGCAGTTCTTCTGTGATCGATTCTAGAGGGTCTTCGATTTGCCAGATCTTACCTTTTGGTAAGGTTTTTCGGATTGACTTCTCTAGTTCTTTTGGCCTTCTCGTTGTTTGATTGCTGGATCCTACTCTGAGCTCTGGAAGTGGCATAGGAGGTTAGGTCATTTGAGTTTTGATCTGCTAGTCAGGTTAAGCTCTATGGACCTCATCTGAGGATTGCCCAAGCTTAAAATGGAGAAGGATCTAGTTTGCCATCCCTGTCGTCGTGGGAAAATGGTTGCCACTTCTCACTCACCTGTGACTCAGGTGATGACTTCGTATCCGGGCGAGCTGTTACACATGGACACTGTCGGTCCATCTCGTGTACGCACAGTCGGTGGGAAGTGGTACACGCTTGTGATCGTTGACGATTTTTCTCGATTCTCGTGGGTTTTCTTTTTGGAGTCTAAGGATGAGACTTTTCATTTTGTTCATGACCTGATTTTGATGCTGAAGAATGAGAACGATGGTCGGATGCGAGCGATTCGCTCTGACAATGGCTCTGAGTTCAAGAACTCTCAGTTCGTTAGCTTCTGTAGTGATCAGGGTCTTGATCATCAGTTTTCTTCTCCTTACACTCCCCACAGAACGGCGTTGTGGAATGAAAGAACCGCACGCTAGTCGAGATGGCCAGGACGATGCTCGATGAGCACAGGACTGCTAGGCGCTTTTGGGCTGAAGCCATGAACATGGCTTGCTATCTGGCCAACCGCATTTTTCTTAGAGCTTACCTTGGTAAGACTTCATATGAGTTGCGGTTTGCCAAACAGCCCAAGGTGAGCCACTTGCGAGCGTTTGGCTGCAAGTGCTTCGTGCTCAAGAAGGGTGGGCATTTGGACAAATTTGAGTCTCGTTGCTGGGATGGAGTCTTTCTTGGCTATGCATTGCATTCTCGAGGTTTCCGTGTATGGAATCTCGACTGCCAGCAGCTTGTCGAGACTTGTGAAGTTTCATTTGATGAGTCTTTGCCTTCTTTGACTCCTTCTTTTGAGCCTTCTGGAGATGGTGAGCTCACAGAGTCCATCTTCGAAGAAGATGATGACACTCTAGCTACTGATGAGGGTGGGCCGTCTGCACTGCCTACAGAACCCACACCTTCTGAGACTTCGACTGAGGATGAGGGAGGACCTCTGATCACTTCTTCCACTTCGATCGAGCCCCCTCAGTCAAGTCTAGAGGTGCCAGATGCTGACTCCAGTGATGTGACTTCAGATCACCAGGGATCCCGAGCAGTTCAGCGTGATCACCCCTCAGATCTCATCATCGGTGATTTTTCTGTAAGGACTTTGCGTTCTTCTATTGACTCACTTGTTGTGTTTGCTGAATCTGCTTTTGTTGCATCTTTTGAGCCCAGAGACGTTTCTCATTCTATTTCTGATTCGAATTGGATTAATGCTATGCAAGAAGAACTTGAGAATTTTGTCCGCAATCGAGTTTGGACACTTGTTGAGCCGCCACCCGGATGCAACCCCATAGGCACCAAGTGGGTCTTCAAAAACAAGCAAGGTGAAGATGGGGTTGTGGTGCGCAACAAAGCTCGACTGGTTGCCCAGGGTTTTTGCCATAAGGAAGGTATTGACTTTGAAGAAACTTTCGCCCCTATTGCCCGTCTTGAGTCCATTCGCATTCTCTTAGCTTTTGCCGCTTCAAAGGGTTTTAAGATTTTTCAAATGGATGTCAAGAGTGCTTTTCTGAACGGGTACATAGCGGAGGAAGTTTATGTTAGGCAGCCCCCTGGTTTTGAGAACACTAAGTTTCTGCGACATGTTTTTAGGCTGCAGAAAGCGTTATACGGTCTGAAGCAAGCCCCAGAGCTTGGTATGACCGGTTAAAGCAATTTTTGTTGGGGAAGGGCTTTGTGATGGGTTTGTGGATAAAACTCTTTTCTTGCTTAGATATTCTTTAGATTTCTTAGTCACTCAGATTTACGTGGACGATATTATCTTTGGCGGTACTACTGATGCTCTTGTGTCCAAGTTTTCTGAGAATATGCACAACGAGTTTGAGATGAGCCTCATGGGTGAGCTCAAGTACTTCTTAGGGCTCCAGATCAAGCAGACAAAGGATGGCACCTTCATTCACCAGGGTAAGTACAATCGGGACATGTTGAAAAAAATTGACTTTGGTGGAGAGCTGAAGCCTTAGATGACCCCAATGGGAACATCTGGGGGCCTGGACAAGGACGAGAGCGGTGTCAAGGTCAACGAGAGAGAGTTTCGAGGGATGATTGGTTCATTGCTATACTTGACGACAACGAGGACATACATACAGTTCGTCGTGGGACTGTGCGCGTGCTTCCAGTCTTCACCACGTGCGTCTCATCGGTAGGCTGTCAAGCGCATTTTCAGGTATCTCACCTATGCGCCTGATCTTGGTCTTTATTACTCAGCATCATCATCTCTTGATTTATCTGGCTTTTTGGACGCTGACTTTTGTGGGTGCCAGGTTGGATCGCAAGTCGACTTCTGGTACTTGCCAATTTCTTGGTTCATCTCTTGTTTCTTGGTCTTCTCGAAAGCAGTCTAGGAGTTGCTCTTTCGACCACCGAGGTTGAGTATGTAGCTGTCGCTAGCTGCTGCTCACAGCTGGTTTGGATGATTTCCACTTTGCGAGATTTTGGGTTGTTCTTTCCTACCAGAGTTCCTCTGTTTTGCGACAGCACCAGTGCTATTAGTGTAGGAAAAACCCTTGTCTCCATTCAAAAACCAAACACATTGATGTGCGCTTTCACTTTCTTAGGGATCAATATGAGAAAGGTGTCATTGACCTTGTTCATGTTGATACTCATCATCAGTTGGCTGACATTTTCACCAAACCCCTGGATCAGTCTACTTTTGAGCATTTACGAGGGGATTTGGGTGTTGTGTATCCTTTTTAGGATATTTTGCGTCAGTTTTCTTTCTTCTTTACTCTTTTCTTGAGTCTTTTTGTGTGTGTTCATATCATACATACTCACATATCACACTTTGAGCCTGCTTCTGTTATATGATTGAACTACATTACTTATTCTAGTTGGTACATGCTTTTGATTACTTGTTTATGATCATGCCTTGGTTCAGTTCACTTGATATGTCTGATATCTGTCATATGCATGGCTTTTATGCTTTAAAATTGAAAAATGATCACCATTGCTTCAGGTAACTAGCATGTGTAGGCTGAATACTTTTGCTATTTGTTACATGACTTGTAGCAAGTTCCTTGATTAGATGCAAATATGCAACTTGGACATATTTATGCTTTAAATATGGAAATGTGCTATAAAAATGATGAAAAATCAGAAAAATGAAAATTCCATGCCATTTTATGCATATTTTGAAAAGATCCAGGTGGGTTTGCTCTGTCGCATTGCATTATTCTGGACTGCTTACCATAGCACTTTGGTATGAACTAGGACAATGTAGTGTATGCTTGGACCAATGTCTTAAGCTTCTGATGGTCCACGTTCTGGTCCTAGGCTTGACTTGATCGGTCAGCATAAGGTTTGACATGCAAATAACCCCTGGCACAAATGAAAAAGGAAAAAGAAAAAAGCCTGAAAATTAAAAAGATAACAAGTTTGCTGAAGCACTTTGTTTTGGACAATGCTTATCTTGGTAGATATCAGTTAGCTTATGCATCTCATGCTTTACCTTGCTTGTCAACTGGAAAATGTGGTGATGCTTTTGTTTGCAAAACATGAAAAATGTGTGTAATGACTTTCTTTAGATATCATCTGTTGCACTAATCATGCCATGTGTCTTAGACAGTAAGTCTTTCGCTATACCTGCTAGATTTTGTAAATTGCAGTAAATCATATCTGAGAAACATGCTTTCTACACTCCACCTGCGCCCCAGTTGCATTCTTTGCATATTTTGAGGGGGAGTTGCATTTCAGGGGGAGTCTGTGTCTCTTTCGAGTGCATTTAGTCTCGCTTGATGAGTCCACTTGTCAACAAGGGGGAGAAATTTTGGGAGAAGAGTTTAAGGGGAATTTTGGCTTTCTCTAGGATTTGTTTCAGGGGGAGTTTTTTGTCTCGTTTGTCCTTACAATTTGGTGCGAAGCAGGGCTTTGGCTGCTCGGGATTTCATTGAGCGAAGGCCTCTTTTGGGCTTCGAACTGCGCTAACTTGGTGCGAAGCAAGGCTTCAGCATAACCAAATTGAGCGAAGCATGCTTCGGCATGCTGGGATTTGGATGCTGTGCGTGAGCGAGGCCCTGAAATGCACTTAGATTTTTTAGCGAAGTATGACTTCGACAGGCTTTAATCTTTAGCTTAGATCACGTCACACGAAGCGAGGCTTCAGTGCGTCTTTAGATAGCGAAGCAAGGCTTCTGGAGCTTAGGTCCTGTATTGAAAAGGATATTTTGTGTGGCATTCACCGAAATCGGGATAGTTGAGCCACCTTCGACTCTGAGCCACCTTCGACTCTGGGCCACCTTCGACCCGGGGATGCATCAGGCCGGAGCCTGGAATCTCGGACTTGCCGAGCCAGTCGCCCGGAAGTCTCAAAGCCCACTGCTACGGGCCTAGAGGCGCTGTGTAGCCTTCGGAGGGGTCCTCCGGATTTTGTAAGGCGAAGCGAGGCTTCGTATTTTAAATAAGGCGAATTCAAGGCTTCGGGTTTTTGATAAGGCGAAGCAATGCTTCGAATTTTTCTCAATAAGATGGGGTAGAAGTTTGCTTTAAAGGCAAAGCAGGGCTTCGAACTTCAAGGCGAAGCTGGGCTTCGAATATATATCAAGTGATCGCTACATTGTACATCGAAGTAGTACTTCGGATAGTAGACATACCTCGCAAAGTAGTTGAACGATCGCCTCGTAGCCCTTGGGGCTTCGACGACCTCCGACATGTGTAGCGGAGCCCCTTGCTGGAGTGTGAGCTCCGGTATGTGAAGGATGGAGGAAGGCGAAAATGGCCTTCAAGCTGCACCCGAAGCCCCTTGCCGGAGGGCGCGCGAAGCAAGAAAGCTTCGAAGCTCCCCCCTCAGGCGTACTTCGAGTTGCAGACAGTGGTAGAGAACTTAGCTTCTAGTACTAAGTTCCCCACGGACGGCGCCAACTGTTGGAGCAATTGCGTTAGTTCCAGCAGGTTTTTCTGTGTTGGAGTGTGATGTGGAAAATGAACCTCGAAGGGTTCTGACAGAAGGAGAAAAAGGTTTATACTGGTTCGGGCCTCTCTTGGGAGATAATAGCCCTAAGTCCAGTTGTGGAGGATTTGGGCACGGTATGCCCTAGTATGGAGCAATAATTCCAGGGTCCCTTGGCCCCCTGGAGAGTGTGTCCTGTTACAAGGGCTTGGCCCTGCTTTTATAGGCACGCAGGCCTTAAGGAAAAGACCAAAATGCCCTCTACAAGCCCTTAAGCTTTTAGGGGTAGACAGGGAAAGAGGGCTAGCTACTGTACAAATGTACAAAGGTACTTTACAGCTTTACAGCTTTAAAGGCGTGTCAGGCTTGCACCAGACTTTGACCAGCTAAACGACATACCAGGGGCGGAGGGGCCCCCGGTATGGCCTATTCTTAGATATTTCTTGAGCCTCGAAGTAGGGGTCGGAGCTCTATGGCAGAGGCTGCGAAGAGGGCTTCGAAGTGCACCCGAAGGGGGGCTCCGAAGCATGCTCCGAGCAAGGCTCTGAACAGGGCTCCGAACTGGGGTCTCGGAGCCTTCACCTCGAACTCGGGCTCCGAATTGGGGTCTCGGAGCCTGGGCTTCGAACTGAGCTCCGAACTGGGGTCTCGGAGCCTTGACTTCGAACAGTCTTGACAGGGTCCGAAGGCTGGCTTGCGGAGCCACGGAAGGGGGGTTCGAGAGCTAACTCCGGATATGGTCCGAAGGTTAACCTCGAACCGGGCCCGGAGGCTGGCTTCGGGACCAGCCCGAGGCTTGGCTCCTTGCGGCTCTCAGGGGATCCCGCGGGTTCGCACCGAAGGGCTCCGAAGTACCCCGCTCTGGAGGGATTCGACGGGGCCCGGGGGCTTCGCACCAGCAGGCTTCGGGACGAACCTCGAGACATGGGAATAGTCCTGGGGGATGATACAGGCTTTGACAGTGTTGGGCTCGGGCTAGAGGCCGTCGGAGGCTGACGCCATTTGGCCCCTATTCAGGGGAAACATATTCCCCCAACAGTAGCCCCTCGCGTGCAGGCCTTCAGGACGAAGGGGTGCGCGCGCCCTTAGGACAAATGACCTGCAAAATATAACTTCGGATAAAACATGCCTTCGGAGCTTGCACCGAAGGTGACCTCGAAAACTGCATGAAATAAATGCTTGCGCCAGTTTGTCAGAAAGACCTCGGGAGCCCAAGCGGCTCCGCAATGGCTAGAAAGTTACCGTTACCCTGCGCTGGGCCGCTTCGCCTTCACTGGAGGCCCACTCGGCAGTGGGTTCGGCCCACGACTGTTGGAATTCTTACCGCGCCTATAAATAGGGGTTTACCGTGTGCAGCTTCGGCACGCATTCATTTGCTTCCTTCTCATTGCCGTACAACCTTCGCTCTCTTCTTCCTTCTGGCTTCGCGCAGAGCATACTTCGCTAGCCTTTGCCGTTCGCTAGCTTAGCCCTTCGCTAGCTTTAGCCCTTCGCTCCGAAGCCCCACTGAGATGCCGAAGAAGGCCGTGGCGAAGTCCTTGGCTCTGGGCCTGAGCTCGAGCTCCGCCCAACTGCAAGCGGCAGCGGCTGCAGCGGCGAAGTTCGAGCAGACCTTGGAGATTAGGGCTTCGATCTCCACGGAGGAGTCGGTCCAGAAGGCCTGCGAAGGGAGGATCGCAGCGAAGATCCAGCTTCTGGTCCCGGAGAAGTCGGAGGCTGTGCCGAGGCCTCGGGCTGACGAAGTGGTGCTGTTCGAGGCCTTCTTCGAAGCCGACCTCGGGCTGCCAGCAGTGGGGATGCTGAGCGAAGTCCTCAAGGCTTACAACCTCGAGCTTCCTCAACTTTCGCCCAACGCGGTGGCTGAGGTTGGCTATCTTCGAATGGGCTATGAGGGCCGAGGGCTGCGAGGGCCGTGCGGACGTCTTCATCGCCCTCCACGACACCAACTGCCAGCCGAAGCCGAGGGAGGGGTCAGACCGCGTCAAGAGGGCGCTGGCCTTCAGCAGCGCCAACTTCCAGCTCCGGAAGGAGTTCCAGGACGCCTTCCCAGCGAGGGCTGTAAACGATAAGTGGTACTCGAAGTGGGATCAGGATTGGTTCTACGCCTCCGTCGGCGCGAACTCCCCCCTTTGGAGTACCAACGCCCATATCTTATACCGACGCAAAGGGGTGGTGAAGACCAGCGAGGACATCCTTCGCTCACGGATCTTGCTACTCCAGAGAGTGGCGGCGAAGATGAGCATGAGGGACCTCGCGGAGGAGTTCATCACCCTCCGGCTCAGCCCCCTCGCGCGCTCCTGGCCGGAAGGGCTCTTCCAGGCTTCGGGTCGAGGGGAACTTAGTGAGTTGGCCTTCGACCGCTTCTGTAAGGCTTCGCAATCTCTTCGCCTTTTATACTTCGTAGATTTTCACTTCTGACTTTAACCTTTCATGAAGCCACCCTCGAAATGAGGGCTCCGGAGAAGGCCATCACCGCGGCGGATCGAGTCGTTGGGACTCCGACCCCTCGAGGAGCAGGCCCAGCGCCTCGCACTAGTGGGGTCCTGGGAGCGCTGGAACAGAGTATGGACCGCGCTCGACCTCGCGGAGCTCCCTGCTCTGCCAGACTTCGCCCATCTAACCACCTCGTCGGCCGGAGCCAAGAGGAAGAGGGGGTATGATGACGAGCCGGATGCTTCGGGGCCTCGGCCGGAGGTCCCCGCGGCCGAAGTCCCTAACTCGGGAGAGGTTGCGGTGAAGCCCGCAACTACTCCGACCCCCAAGAAGGCAGCGAAGCCCCTGGCGGCGAAGCCTTCGGCGGCGGAGGCCGACGCGCTTACTCCCGCCGCCAAGAAGGCTGCGATGCTCTGGTGGCAACAACTTCGGGGGCGGAGGTTGATGCGCCAGCTTCGCAAGCGAAGGGATTGGAGGGCACACCTAGCCCCTCCTTCCTTCGAAGAGATCTCTGACGAAGGTAAACTCTTTAACCATGCTCTCTTCAATATGCGGATCTTGACTTAGCTTTTCTACAGAGGATGAAGCCGAAGTGAGGCCCACCGAGGCGAAGCCGGCAGGCGAAGCCGGATCGAAGCCCGCCGATGCGAAGCCCACGGAAGCCTCGAGCAGCAGCGGCAGCAGCAGCGGCAGCGGCACCGATTCGGAGTCCAAAAGTACTTCGTCCGAAGACTGGAGGCAGCGGAGGCCGCGAGGACCCTCGAAGCGATGAAGATGTCGACGTGGTGGGCTTGAGCCCCTGCCTTGCTCAAGCCCGCGCAGGCGACCGTGGCAGTGGTTCACCCCTTCAAGCCGAGGGGGGGCGTGACGGAGGCGGCGATCAACGGCTTACGCGAGGCTTGTGCTTCTACGGAGGCAGGGGACTTGGTGGCCCAACTTAGCCACTTGAACCCCACGGAACTCTTCGTCAGCGCGAACGAAGTCCTCATACGAGTGAGCGAAGCCCCTCACAGCCTCGAACTATATTTTAGTCTTTGGTTAATACTTATGATTTCTTGAATTCCTGCAGGCCTTCGCACTGAACGCAGCAGCTTCGACTTCTGCAGACAGGCGGATGGAGCGCCTTGTAGAGGAGAAGGAGGCCCTTCGCCGCGAAGTCTCGGTGGAAGCTGAGAAACAAAGGCGGGCCGAGGCCGCGGCAGAGGCGTCGAAGGCTGAAGCCGACAATGCTAAGGAAGCTTGGGCTTCGGAGATAGGCCAGCTCTGCGCGGAGCTCAAGGCTTCGAAGGACGCCGAGGCCCGGCAGGTGAAGGAGAACGCTTCACTCCGCCAACGGGCTCAGAAGCTTGAAGACTTCGTTGTGGACAATCTTGGCGAAGCCACCCAGAGCCTGACCGAAGTCCTTGAGCTAAAAGGGACCGAGTGCTGGGCTCTGGAATTTGGCGACCAGGACCCAATTGGGGACCGCGTCGACTTCTTGAAGACTGTGGCTTCGACGGCGGAGGTATCGCTGAAGGGCTTCGCCCTCATGGCCGGCCGAGTCGCAGGCCAAGGGGTGTTGCACATGCTTCATGAAGCGGGGTGCAACCACCTTCAGGCAGCAACCTCCGTGACCCCGGTGGTCTTAGGGGGCCAGCACTTGGTAACGCCTCCGGCCGATGTCCGCGGAGCCTGGCGGCGGCTGCAGGAACCCTAGAAAGAGCAAGGCTGCGAAGCAGTCCTCGACCTCCAGAAGATCCTTCGACACCGCCGATCCAAAGCACCTGCTGTGCCTGACCAGCCTTCGACTTCGACACCTCCGCCTCCGAAGGTGTAGATCTCCTTAGGCCTTTTTGTAATACTTAGCTGCAGGCTTGTAAAAACTCTTATCAGCTTATTAATATGAATGCGGGGGTCTTTTTATACCTGCCCAGGCTCAGCCTCCGAGTGTAGACCTCGAAGTGCTCGAGGACTCCGAAGAACATCGACAGTTGTGGGCGGTCCTCGAAGTAGCTAGGTCCGAAGGTCCCCCTCGGTTTAAGCTTCTGAGGGGGCCCGACGGCGAAGCCATCTCCGAATTAGCTCAGGATTTGCTAGCCGCTGTTAAGACGGGGTTTCTTGGCGTAAAAGATTACGCTAACAAGTTTCTGTAGAAAAGAAACTAACAAACGAAGCGTTTGTGAAGCAAACTGTTCTAAGCCTCCGAAAGGATAATAACTTAGAATAGTTCGAAAGTGTGTATTGAATAACTTGTATTCGGTCCCTATTACAGGGTGAAATGGGGGGTATTTATAGGTCCAAACATTAAGGAAAAGACCTATTTACCCCTCTATTACAACCGACATTAAGGAAACTATTCGGTTTCCTTAATAGGGCTAAAATGGTAAAAGACTAGTCTAGTAAGAAAGAAAATAAGTCTTCCATCTTAGCTGGCAGAAAAGATCTTGAAGGGCTTTAGTTCGAAGACATACTCCGAACCAATGCCTATCTTTGTGCTTCGAACGGGGTTCCAGCTGTCTTCGAAGATGATCTTCTGAGAACCTTCGAACCTGATGACTGTCTTTATGTTGCTTCGGCAATAACCCCGAAGATGAGATATTTTCCCCCAACAGTAGCCCCTCGAATACGCTTCTCCGTCGACCTGTAACGTTAGGAGAGCAGTATACGAAAGGAAACGATAACCAATCATAGGGGTTATTGGTTTTTATTTTATCTCCGAAATGCATGAAGATATGAACTCCGAATCAGTCTTAAGGTAATTGTTTTTCGAACTATTCTTAGAACTGACTTAGGAAGTTCGAAAGTCTTTTCAGACTTAGAAAAAATAGCTGTTAGTTTCTGTTTCCAACCGAAACTGTAGCAGGCGTTAATTTCGTAAAAGAAGTAACGGCAGGAATGCGAAACGACATGGATTAACGGTAAGAAAGTGAAGTCTAGGCTATAAATAGAGGGCCTAGAAGTTACCCGGTTACCTTTTCACCGCATTCTAGCAATCAAAAACTTTTGAACCCTTTAAGTTCTTGAGCCCTAGCCTTGGAGTTATTGAGCCCTAGCCTCCATTTCCTCAGAGCAATCCAGTGATCGTGATGGTGAAGACCAAGGGATCTGCGCCTCCGTCGGCTTTGGCTCGGCAGCAGGCGGCCGCAGCAGCAGCGGCGGCAGCGTTGGCGGCGGCACCTCCGATGCGGGCGACGACATCCATGGCGGCAGGGGGGAGAAATCTCCAAATCACCGATGACCAAGGTCTGTGCCCGCCATCGACCAAATATTTGGATCAATCTTTTGAATTGGGGCCTTCTACCTGCAAGAGAGAGTCTTTGGCAATCATAGCAGGGGGAAAAATTAGTAATGGAGTTATGATTCGGAAACCAGGCAAAGAATCGATTCCATCACCAAGACCTGGAGAAGTAGTAGTATTCGAAGCTTTCTTCGAAGTTGGCTTGGGCCTTCCTGCTGTAGACTTCCTGGTGGAGGTATTGGATCTGTTTCATGTAACCCTCCCTCAATTATCTTCGAATGCAGTAGCTAGGTTAGCTATCTTTGAATGGGCGCTGAGAGCCGAAGGTTGTGAGGGGAGGGCAGAAATCTTCGCAGCACTTCATAGAGCAACTTGCCAGCCGAAGACCTTCGTAGGCTCCGGAGGTGAAAAAGTGGTAGTATCCTTCGGCTCTATCAACTTTAGGCTTCGGGACGAATATGCCCTTCAGTTTCCTGCCAAGGCCATCAATGCTAGATGGTACACTGATTGGGTCCTGAGGTGGTTCTATGCCGAAGTTGGAGCGAGCAGTCCTCTGGCTGGGCCCCTCAAAGAAATTCAATTCCGGAAAGAAGCCTTAGTGCAGCCTGACGAAGGCCAGCTCGAAGCTCGTCTTAACCTGCTTCAGAAAATTAGCCGAAGGTTAAGCATGCGGGACTTAGCCGAAGAATTCCTCGGACTGCAAATTCCTCCGCTGATGGCCAACTGGCCTATCGTCTTCGAGGATGACTCGGAAGGCGGTCTTCGCAAGATCAATTTTACTTCGAGCCCTGCAAGTAACTTCGAAACCAATATGCATTGTACATATTTACTTCGAAGAAAGACTAACTTGAATTATTTTTTAGCTTCTTTAGCCCCTATTACTTCAGAGCAAATTGTAAGGGCTTCGGAGAAGATTTTGGGTGCCCCAACTCCGACTGAAAAAGAATGGCAAATTAAATTGGTCGGGAGTTGGGAAAGGTTTAACAGAGTATGGGGAATGTTGGAGCTGACTCCGCCCCCTCTGATGGACTGGGTGCCTCTGGAGAAAGGACCCAAGAAAAGAATGGCTGAAGCCGGAGCTTCGAGCTCCGCAAGGACTCCGGTGAAGAAGGTGGCTCGGAAGCCAAAAAATCTCGCACCTTCGAATCTTGCGCCTTCGAGCTCAAGAACCTCAATCTCCGGTTCTAAAGAAGATGAAGGTATATTATTAGTGAGATTGATTGATGAAGATGCAGCTCAACGAAATATTCACATTGAAGATACTACAGGTATACCGGAGCCCCAGGCTAACATTGAAGAAGTGAGAGCTCCGGATACTCAAGAAGAGCAAATCGAAGCCCCTATGGGCGAAGATGAAGTTGAAGTTCCTACAACTTCAGTTGTGGAGGAAGGAAGTACTGCTCATGGAGATACTCCAACAGCAGAAAATTTAACTGTGGATTCAGATGATGACTTCACCTTTGATCCTCCGAGCAGTCCAGTGCTCGATCTCCCGGAGAATGTCGAAGGTAAATTTCGCATAATTCTTATCGATTTTTGCAAAATTATACAATGTATAATATTTTTGTTTTTGCAGAGCCTCCTGCTGTAGAAGTACATCACGAAGACACAATTCAAAGGCCTTCGACAACTTCGGAGCCACACCCGGAGGTTACTCAACAGGGGCCTGGAAGGGGTAAAAGACACATAGAGCCTCTCCCTACTCAAGGATCGACTTCGTCTGAGTCAACAGATGAAAGTGAATCAACTGAGGGGGGGCCTTCTTCAGAAGTTCCAAGGACCTCAGGAGAACACTTCGGAGCTTCGCCAAGCAGGGAAGATCAAAAGGCTTCGGCTCTGCTCCCTCTTTTAACTCCTTTTTTGGAGCAAAGAAGAGGGCTTTGGACTTTGCTCAAACCTTTAGGTCGAGTGAGTCGGGAAGTCGGGGAGACAGAGCTAGTAGCAAAATTAAGCAAGGCGAAGAATTCGGAGCTTAATGTTGCTTTGGAACGAGCAGCTTATCAGGTACGGAGCACCTTCGAACCGATATCTTTAGCAAATTATATTGGGTTCGAAGTACATCTTCGAACCAGTAGCAAATTATAAATGAATAATTTCTTACTTCAGTTTTTTCTCTTCTTAGCAAGCGGTCTTGGCCCGCGCTGCAGCCTTATCGAACGAAAATGAAATTTCTCAGCTTCGGGAAGAAAATGAAGCTTTGAAACGCAACTTATCTTTCTCCGAAGCTAGAGTACTTCAAATGGACAATGTAATTTCCGCGGAGCGCAGGGCCAGACAGGGCTTGGAGGCTGTTAATAAGGAGCTCGAAGCAGAAAGAATCGTGCTTCGGGCCGAAATTGAAAAGGTGAGGTCGGAGCATGCTAGTGCTGGGTCCGAACTTGTAAGGCTCCAAGAGGAAGCTAGCCAACTCCTAAACCAGAAGAAAGATTTAATTACGGAGAACGCTAGGATTTCCGGAGTTTTGGCAGAAACGACTTCGAGCAAGGATGCGCTGCGCTAATTGAAGAAAAGCTTAAGTCGGAGAAGGTGGCTACGGAGGTCATCGAACAGATGCTAAGTGTTCTGGAGTACTTCGGTACTACTGGATCACTTCTTTCGGATGACAATGTGACTCTGCTGCGCCGGTTAAAGAGGATCCAAGGAGCAGCGAAGCAAATGAAGACGGCAGGCATGCGTTATGGAGAACTCTCCGACAAGTGTCTGCCCTCGGATTACTTCGTTACTACGAGGATTTGGGCCGAACAATCACTCCGAGCGCAGAGGGTTCCATTACCTTCGACAACGAGCGGCTTTTGAATCCTTCCGAAGGCGTGACTGCCGCCTGGCGAGCCTTTCAAACCTCATGGAGAGCCGAAGGTCGTTCTGCGATCAAGGCTTGGATCGATGAAGGCCAACGTCAGAAGCAAGTTCGGAGTGAAGCTTCGAGCAGTCAGCCTCCTCCGAACCCGCAGGTTTAGGAATTATTTAGGATTTTTTGATTATGTAAAGCTCATGCTTGTAAACATTTATCAATGAAAGTCTTGTTTGTCATATTTTTAGGCTTTGCCTCTTATGGAAGATATCGAAGTGTTAGAGCTTAACAACGAACTTCGCTCATTGTGGAACACCTTCGAACTTCTAAAGAGTTATAAGCGTCCTCGATTTCTTATTCCTCGAGATGACTCCGGCGTAATTGCGCCCGAAGTAATCAAAGACGTATTGTCTTATATTAAAGAGGAAGATAAAGAAGTTGACGCAAACACCTCGTCTTCTGAAGACACTAATTGGTCTGAAGACGAAGGTGAAGCTCGAAATAAAAGATCTGAAGATCTTAGAAGCTGGGAAAGAAGCCCCGAGCGGCTTCGAACTTGGGCCGAGCTTCAACAATAGCAGAAGGATTTTAGAGCTTCGAAGGGGAGGAAGAGAGTTAAACGTAAAGTTCTTATAACTTGTGATGTTGGAACTAGTCATTCCACCCCTAGCTCTCGGGACCGAAGAGGTCTCCGATTCCTTCTGGGTATAGATACCAATTTTTCATAGTGTAATTTGTAAACACATTTATTTCAATAATGAATGCCGATTTAAAATTGTCTCCATATTTACTAGCCCCTCTTTGGGTATAAGCAACTTCGAAATGTATTCAAAGATGGTTATGCGCAAAGAAAAAACTTCGGAGTACAATTTTTTGGGGGTTCGGAGCCCCTCTGTCATTTAAAGATCTTTTAAAATCTTATGAAATGTCTTCGACTTTTTGCAGTCAGAAGAATGGTAACTTAATACCTTTGTTTTACGAAAGAAATCAATTGAGATAACTTTCAGGACACTTTAGTGTCTTAAGAAATTTGTCACTTTGGACTTATGTTAACAGACATTCGAAGCTCATGGCTCAAATGCTGTCTTGCTTTAGCCACCTTCGGCTTGTCTTTGCGATCTCTGACGAACCAATGGTTCAGGAGTTTGCAATGGTCTCTTTGGACTCTTTTTACGGATGTCTACCAGCCAATGGCTTGGACTCCGTATAATTTAGCCACCTTCGGCTGTTTTTGCAGAAGTCTACCAGCCAATGGCTTGGACTTCGCAGATTTTGGCCACCTTCGGCTCTTTTTACGGAAGTCTGCAAGCTGCAGCTTGGACTCCGTAGATTTTGGCCACCTTCGGCTCTTTTTACGGAAGTCTACCAGCCAATGGCTTGGACTCCGTAGAATGTGGTTTTGGGCTCTTTTACGGATGCCTACAAGCCGTTGGCCTGGGCTCCGGATTATGTCAGCCACCACGTCGGAGGCTTCGAACTTTATGGGTTCGAAGTCCGAAAATACAACCCAGCTTAATGACACTTCCCTCTCGGTCGACCCCGCGGTTCCAGTGCGTCCACTCGGAAGCTGGAAGTCTATGAGGGGAAGGCAACTATCAGGGTCATATGCTTTATTAATTTAGAGGTGATTACAAGCGAATTACAAGGAGCCCTTATGCGAAGTATCACTTTAGGTGCTCCGCATGCCAAGTATGTGCTAACTCTTCACCTTCTAAATTAGCTAATTTAAATGAACCAGGGCGCCCTGAGCGGACAATTAGATATGGACCTTCCCATTTATTGCCTAACTTCCCTGGTGCTATAATGCTTCGTAGAACAAGATGACCCGGCCTTAACTCACTGAGCTTAACCTTCGGGTCATACCAAGTCTTCGTCTGCTGATGATACTTTGATAAATTAGCTACAGCCCGAAGTCTTGTTTCTTCTGACAAATCTAACGAAGCTTGTCTTTCTTCTTCAATGTCCGGTTCGGTGCTGCGAAATGATCCCCCTTTGAGCTCCGTTGGAGTCATAGCTTCATCTCCGAATAGTAGTCTAAACGGAGTAAAACCTGTGGACCTTGTTTGCGTAGTCCGAATGGACCACAGAATCTTTGGAAGCTCTTCGGTCCACAGTCCCTTTGATAATCCTACTATTCTTCGATTTAGCCCTGATAAAATATTTCCATTGGCTCGCTCTATGGCTCCATTCGACTGAGGATGTCTCACTGCAGCAAAACATAGTTGAATGCCTAGGTCTTCGCAAAACTTCCTGAAGGGTTCTGCGTCGAACTGTGTTCCATTATCAACTGTGAGATATCTAGGCACTCCGAACCGGCAAATAATGTTCTTCCAAAAGAATTTCTGTACATTGTTCGAAGTGATAGCTATTAAGGGCTCTGCTTCTACCCACTTAGAAAAATATTCAATAGCTACCACTGCGAACTTCAGATTTCCCTTTGCTAACGGAAAGGGACCAATTAGATCCATACCCCATCTGGCCATGGGCCATACCAGAGCAATGACTTGAAGAACTGTTGGTGGGCGATGACTTCGTCGACCCATCCACTGGCATCCTTGACAAGTGCGGACCAAGCTCTCCGCATCAGCTGTTATTGTGGGCCAATAAAGCCCCTGGCGAAGTGTTTTTCCTGCCAGAGCTCTAGGGGCTAAATGGCTTCCACAAAGGCCTTCGTGAATTTCTCGAAGAATTTCTTGGCCTTCGGCTTGAGATATACATCGGAGTAGAGGGGAACATACTCCGGCCTTGTATAATATACCGTTGATTAACTGATAGTTTCTGGCTCTGAGCTTTAATCTTGACAACTGGGGCTCTTCGGGCAAATTTGTTCCTCCTTGCAAGAGTTCTATGATCGAATCTTTCCAATCTGCATTAGGAATGCAAAGAATCTCCGCAGAGGCAATTTGTGACACCGAAGGTATATTGAGTTCCTCATAGAAAGCTTCGTCAGGCACATCCACAGCTTCGGCTGTAGCCTTCGCTAAAATGTCCGCTTGCATGTTTTCAGCTCTTGGTATACTCCGAATGGAAATACCCTTGAAGTGTGCTTCGATCTTGCGAATTTCTTCTAAGTACTTGGCAAGCTGTGGATGCCGAACTTGAAAACTTTTGTCTACGTGCCCTGCTACTATCTGAGAATCTGTCTTTATAATTATTCTTGTAGCCCCTAGAGCACGTGCTTTCCGAAGTCCCAATAAAATCCCTTCATACTCCGCTATATTATTGGTAGACTTAAAGTTGAGTCTTGCGGAGTACATTGCTCTTTGCCCTAACGGTGAAATCAACACTGCCCCAATGCCTGCTCCAGATGCTTGGAAAGCCCCATCGGAGTAAACAGTCCAAACTCCGTCATTTGATTTCTCCGGAGTCAAATTCGCAGGTGGAGTCCACTCTGCTACGAAGTCTGCTAGGACTTGGGATTTGATAGCTGTCCTTGCCAAGAAAGATATGCCGAAAGGTGCTAGCTCGACTGCCCACTTTCCAATCCTTCCAGTGGAATCTTTGCATTGGAGCATATCTCCTAAGGGATACGAAGTCGGTACAATTACATTGTGAGCCAAAAAATAATGTCTTAGCTTCCTCGAAGCCATTATCAGAGCATAAACGAACTTCTCCAGTTCGGAGTATCTTGTCTTCGCTCCTGACAATGCTTCGGATACAAAATAGACAGGATTTTGGACCAACTTCCCATTGAAATCCACTTCTCTGACAAGGACTGCGCTGACAGCTGAACCTGTAGCTGCAAGGTACAGGAGTAGGGTTTCGTCCGCAATAGGCACCGTGAGTGTAGCAAGATTGCTGAGATAATCTTTAATATCTTCGAAGCTTTTCTGACACTCCGGTGTCCATGCAAAATCTTCGGACCCTTTCAAAGCTTTAAATATTGGCAAGCTCCTCTCCGCAGACCTTGATAAAAACCTGCTAAGTGCGGCCAGACGTCTAGTCAGCTTTTGCACTTGCTTTAAATTCTCCGGAGGAGCCATTTTCTGCAGCGCAGTTATTTGAGTAGGGCTAGCTTCAATTCCCCTGCTTGAAACTAAATACCCTAACAACTTTCCAGCCTTAGCTCCGAATATACATTTTTTGGGGTTAAGACGGATCCCACATGCCCGAAGGCTATTGAATGTTTCTGCTAAGTCTAGGCTATGTTGGTGCTTTAAAGCACTCTTTATTACAATATCATCCATATAGGCCTCCACATTGCGACCTAGTTGATGACCTAGAGCTTTAGCAACTAATCTTGAAAAAGTAGCCCCGGCATTTCTTAGGCCGAAGGGCATTCTTACATAGCAGAAGACTCCCGAAGGAGTTACAAAGCTTGTCTTGATTTCATCTTCGCGCTTCAACCATATTTGATGATAACCAGAATACGCGTCAAGGAAGCTTAATAACTCCGAACCTGCAGTGGAGTCAACCAATTGATCAATTCGGGGCATGGGGTAGGGGTCACGTGGGCACGCTTTATTCAGAGATGTGAAATCAATGCACATGCGCCACTTCCCGGAAGACTTCTTCCTGACGAATACTGGGTTGGCTAACCATTCTGTGTGAGCCACTTCTCTGATAATCCCATCCTTCAACAATTTTTCAACTTCGTCCTTAGCTAGAGCAGCTCTCTCTGCGGACATCTTCCGGAGTCCTTGTCGAACAGGCCGGGCCTTCGGGTTTACAAGTAAACTGTGTTCAATGATATCCCGATCGACTCCGATGATATCTTCGTCAGACCAAGCGAAGACATCCAAATTTTCTTCCACGACCTTTTCTAAGGAGGTTGCAACTTCAGGAGGTAAGTCTTTACCAAATTGAAAAGTGTATTCTTTACCATCTTTAACAATGACCTTTGTTGCAATCTCCCCTTCGGGACTTGGTCTCGGAAAAGACTTCTTCGAAGCTTCGGAGGAGGCTGAAAAAATTTCTTCATTATCCTGCACACTGTTTACTTGCCTCGGATCAAGAGGGGGACCATGACCATATTCTGCCCTCCGAGCAATGGCTTGATCTCCGAAGATTGTTAGGACTCCTGCTTGAGTGGGCATCTTCATGCACAAGTAGTTTTGATGCGCCACAGCTCCGAACTGATTCAACATGCCCCGTCCGAAGATGACATTATAAGCATACGGGGCATCTATCACATCAAAGATAACTTCTTCAGTCCGGGCTAATAAACCTTCTCCGAAGGTAACTTCCAGGCCTATCTGGCCAAGTGCATCAAGCGGAGGTCCTGCGAAGCCTTGCAGAGGACGAGCCGCTGGGAGGAGATGCTTCCTGGAAATGCATAACTGATCGAAGGCTTGCACAAAAATGATATCTGCCGAACTACCTCCGTCAATTAGCACCCTTCGGACTTCAGTCCCTGCAATATCAGCAGTGATAACCAATGGATCTGCGTGCGGGAACATAATACCAGCTGCATCCTCCGCAGAGAAAGATATCGGAACATGAGACCACTCCGGCATTGCAGCTGCAGATGACGAAGTCCCAATATGACCTACTTCCCGAACGTACTCTCTTCGTTGTCTCTTGGACATGCTTCCGAGGGTACCTCCTCCGGTGATAGGGAGAACTACTCTTTTTCCTCTATCTTGCCCTTCCTCTTGCTTCGGAGGTGGCATAACATTGGCCACCGGAGGGTGCCTTGCAGCATCAAAATTTTCTATCCGCGCCACAGCTTGGACCGGCTCTGGGCGCGTTGCTGCTGGACTTCAGTCGGTACTGCCTCGACCCGAAGTTCTCTCCAAGTACTCTCCCCTTAGGGTAGGGATAGCCTTGCAAGTGTCAGTTGCATGGCTTCGATTTTCTCCATGAATACAGCAAAAAAGGGTCTGGCCCTTGCCAGCCGTTTTCCCTGGCGGCCTCCAGCCACTGGTCTTGTTCCCCGCAGACTGTGGAGCTCTTGGTGCAAACTTCTGTGGGGGTGCAATATTCAAGACTTCAGAGCGAGGGTGCTTTTGCCCTCTTCTTCGATCATGTTGCACTTCGAAGACTGGTTCCTGCGGCTGTGCCGAAGTCTTCACTTCTGCTTTAACTTCTTGCAATACTGTCGAAGTAGCAGCAGTCCTCCGAAGCCAACCCTCTTCTGACCTCGCATACTCCTCGAAATATGACATCAACTGTGACACTGAGGAGATGCTCTTCCGATGCAGTTTATCCAGAAGGCCTTGATGACTGACGCCTTCCCGAGCCGCATCAACCACTGAGGATGTGGACAGCCCCCGAATTTGCGACTTCGTATGAGCGAAGCGCTTAAAGTACTGCCTCAATGTTTCTCCGGGGAGCTGTTTCACTTGGAAAAGGCTTCCTGTTGACATAGGAGGCACGAAGGTGCCCTGAAAGTTACTTATAAACTTCCTCTTCAACTGCGACCATGAATTGATTGATCCTGGCTTTAAAGACCAGAACCATCTCAACGCCACTCCTTGAAGAGCTAACGGGAAGCACTTCGCCATAGTGTCTCTGACTCCGCCGCTAGCCTCAATCGCTAGGGCATAAGAACGCGCGAACTCTCCGGGATCTTCATCTCCGGCATACTTGCAGAGCTTCAAAGTTTTAAACTTTGGATCAAAGCGAACCTTCTGCAGCTCAGGATGCAACGGAGATTCATTGTCGTAAGAGGCGTTCTCCGGGGCTTCGGGATAATCAAGATCGTCATCTTCGGGCACTTCTGGGATAGTTGTGATGGCTTGAGAGCGAAGCCTGTCCGCAGCTTCTTGTCGCCATCTTGCTACCTCAGCTTGAAGGTTGGCCATTTGAGTGGCCATATCTCCAAGGCTATCTTTATCTCCTCCGGAAGGACCTTCCGGGTCTTGAGAACTGATAGGATCAGTTCGAATCGGAATGGAGGGTGGAGAAGTGACTCCGGGCTATCAGAGTATGGAAAGGGTTGGCGGAGAGGCTTCGTATCCTCGAGGGATAGAAGCCCCTTCCGAAGTTTGTGGAGGGAAGGACGAAGACCCTCCGACTTCAACTGTGTCGAAGGGTATCTCTCCGGAGATCCGAGAGGACCTCCGAGTGGGATTGCGAGGTGCGCTCCGCTTAGGAGGCATGATGTAAGAAGTTGGTAGAGAACGAAGTTTTTCGGACTAGGTTCCCCACGGACGGCGCCAACTGTTGGCGTAAAAGATTACGCTAACAGGTTTCTGTAGAAAAGAAACTAACAAACGAAGCATTTGTGAAGCAAACTGTTCTAAGCCTCCGAAAGGATAATAACTTAGAATAGTTCGAAAGTGTGTATTGAATAACTTGTATTCGGTCCCTATTACAGGGTGAAATGGGGGGTATTTATAGGTCCAAACATTAAGGAAAAGACCTATTTACCCCTCTATTACAACCGACATTAAGGAAACTATTCGGTTTCCTTAATAGGGCTAAAATGGTAAAAGACTAGTCTAGTAAGAAAGAAAATAAGTCTTCCATCTTAGCTGGCAGAAAAGATCTTGAAGGGCTTTAGTTCGAAGACATACTCCGAACCAATGCCTATCTTTGTGCTTCGAACGGGGTTCCAGGTGTCTTCGAAGATGATCTTCTGAGAACCTTCGAACCTGATGACTGTCTTTATGTTGCTTCGGCAATAACCCCAAAGATGAGATATTTTCCTAAAACAGAGTTCCTTCAGAGTTCTTTGTCTTTGCCTTCGCGGACGTCCTTAGCCGCCGACGAAGCCCTAGATTTCTCTGCCTTCGATACGGCACCGCCTGCTTCGCTAACTTGGAGCGACCTGCAAAGTGGGAGAAGAGGTCCACGGGCTTCAGAGCCTGGACGAGCCGGACGCGGGAGAGCGGGCTCCGACGAGGCTTCGTCCAGCCGAGGGGGCCCTGGCCGAAAGAGAGGCAAGCGAGGGTTGGGGCCTCGCACACGATTCTTCTTAGGCTTAGACACAGACTACTCGTAGTTTGCTCTCGAAGTATATCTGTAACACACCTCTCAATTGTCATTCAATGAATGGATTATATTTGCATACTTCGTCTGTATGCTTCGCATTGTTTGGCTTCGAACGTTTTAGCTTGTCACGCTCGTACTGCGTATTACATTCGCGCACCTCGCCTACATGCTTCCCCCCTTTGCTCGTGGCAGCTAGGGACTTAGTCGTTGCTGGTGCGGGAAAAAAATAAATGATGTGAAGGGTGCGCCCTTTAGCGGCTTCGATGTATGAAATTTTATTTGAGCAAAGGCCTCTTTTGGGCTTCGAATGCTTTAATTTGGTGCGAAGCATGGCTTCGGCTGCTGGGGATTTCATTGAGCGAAGGCCTCTTTTGGGCTTCGAACGCGCTAACTTGGTGCGAAGCAAGGCTTCAGCATAACCAAATTGAGCGAAGCATGCTTGGGCATGCTGGGATTTGGATGCTGTGAGCGAGGCTCTGAAACGCACTTAGATTTTTTAGCGAAGTATGACTTCGACAGGCTTTAATCTTTTGCTTAGATCACGTCACACGAAGTGAGGCTTCAGTGCGTGTTTAGATAGCGAAGCAAGGCTTCTAGAGCTTGGTCCTGTATTGAAAAGGATATTTGGTGTGGATTCACCGAACCTGGGATAGTTGAGCCACCTTCGACTCTGAGCCACCTTCGACTCTGGGACACCTTCGACCCTGGGCCACCTTCGACCCGGGGATGCATCAGGCCAGAGCCTGGAATCCCGGACATGCCGAGCCGTCGCCCGGAAGTCTCAAAGCCCACTGCTACGGGCCCGGAGGCGCTGTGTAGCCTTCGGAGGGATGCTCCGGATTTTGTAAGGCGATGCGAGGCTTCAGATTTTAAATAAGGCGAAGCAAGGCTTCGGGTTTTTGATAAGGCGAAGCAATGCTTCGAATTTTTCTCAATAAGATGGGGCAGAAGTTTGCTTTAAAGGCGAAGCAGGGCTTCGATCTTCAAGGCGAAGCTGGGCTTCGAATATATATCAAGTGATCGCGACATTGTACATCGAAGTAGTACTTCGGATAGTAGACATACCTCGCAAAGTAGTTGAACGATGGCCTCGTAGCCCTTGGGGCTTCTACGACCTCCGACATGTGTAGCGGAGCCCCTTGCTGGAGGGTGAGCTCCGGTATGTGAAGGATGGAGGAAGGCAAAAATGGCCTTCGAGCTGCACCCGAAGCCCCTTGCCGGAGGGCGCGCGAAGCAAGAAAGCTTCGAAGCTCCCCCCTCAGGCGTACTTCGAGTTGCAGACAATGGTAGAGAACTTAGCTTCTAGTACTAAGTTCCCCACGGACGACGCCAACTGTTGGAGCAATTGCGTTAGTTCCAGCAGGTTTTTCTGTGGTGGAGTGTGATGTGGAGAATGAACCTCTAAGGGTTCTGACAGAAGGAGAAAAAGGTTTATACTGGTTCGGGCCTCTCTTGGGAGATAATAGCCCTACGTCCAGTTGTGGTGGATTTGGCACGGTATGCCCTAGTATGGAGCAATAATTCCAGGGTCCCTTGCCCCCCTGGAGAGTGTGTCCTGTTACAAGGGCTTGGCCCTGCTTTTATAGGCACGCAGGCCTTAAGGAAAAGACCAAAATGCCCTCTACAAGCCCTAAAGCTTTTAGGGGTAGATAGGGAAAGAGGGCTAGCTACTGTACAAATGTACAAAGGTACTTTACAGCTTTACAGCTTTACAGGCGTGTCAGGCTGCGCCAGACTTTTACCAGCTAAATGACATACCAGGGGCGGAGGGGCCCCCGGTATGGCCTATACTTAGATATTTCTTGAACCTCGAAGTAGGGGTCGAAGCTCTATGGCAGAGGCTGCGAAGAGGGCTTCGAAGTGCACCCGAAGGGTGGCTCCGAAGCATGCTCCGAGCAAGGCTTCGAACAGGGCTCCGAACTGGGGTCTCGGAGCCTTGACCTCGAACTGGGCTCCGAACTGGGGTCTCGGAGCCTGGGCTTCGAACAGGGCTCCGAACTGGGGTCTCGGAGCCTTGGCTTCGAATAGTCTTAACAAGGTCTGAAGGCTGGCTTGCGGAGCCCCGGAAGGGGGGTTCGAGAGCTAACTCCGGATATGGTCCGAAGGTTAACCTCGAACCGGGCCCGGAGGCTGGCTTCGGGACCAGCCCGAGGCTTGGCTCCTTGCGGCTCTCAGGGGATCCCGCGAGCTTCGCACCGAAGGGCTTCGAAGTACCCCGCTCTGGAGGGCTTCGACGGGGCCCGGGGGCTTCGCACCAGCAGGCTCCGGGACGAACCTCGAGACATGGGAATAGTCCCGGGGGAGGATACAGGCTTCGACAGTGTTGGGCTCCGGGCCGGAGGCCGTCAGAGGCTGATGTCATTTGGCCCCTGATCAGGGGAATCATATTCCCCCAACACCGGTTAAAGCAGTTTTTTGTTGGGGAAGGGCTTTGTGATGGGTTTTGTGGATAAAACTCTTTTCTTGCTTAGATATTCTTTAGATTTCTTAGTCGCTCAGTTTTACGTGGACGATATTATCTTTGGCGGTACTACTGATGCTCTTGTGTCCAAGTTTTCTGAGAATATGCACAGCGAGTTTGAGATGAGCCTCATGGGTGAGCTCAAGTACTTCTTAGGGCTCCAGATCAAGCAGCCCAAGGATGGCACCTTCATTCACCAGGGTAAGTACACTCGGGACATGCTGAAAAAATTTGACTTTAGAGGAGAGCTGAAGCGTTAGATGACCCCAATGGGAACATCTGGGGGCCTGGACAAGGACGAGAGCGGTGTCAAGGTCAACGAGAGAGAGTTTCGAGGGATGATTGGTTCATTGCTATACTTGACGGCAACGAGGACAGACATACAGTTCATCGTGGGACTGTGCGCGTGCTTCCAGTCTTCACCACGTGCGTCTCATCGGCAGGCTGTCAAGCGCATTTTCAGGTATCTCACCTATGCGCCTGATCTTGGTCTTTATTACTCAGCATCATCATCTCTTGATTTATCTGGCTTTTCGGACGCTGACTTTGGTGGGTGTCGGTTGGATCGCAAGTCGACTTCCGGTACTTGCCAATTTCTTGGTTCATCTCTTGTTTCTTGCTCTTCTCGAAAGCAGTCTGGAGTTGCTCTTTTGACCACCGAGGCTGAGTATGTAGCTGTCGCTAGCTGCTGCTCACAGCTGGTTTGGATGATTTCCACTTTGCGAGATTTTGGGTTGTTCTTTCCTACCAGAGTTCCTCTGTTTTGCGACAGCACCAGTGCTATTAGTGTAGGGAAAAACCCTTGTCTCCATTCAAAAACCAAACACATTGATGTGCGCTTTCACTTTCTGAGGGATCAATATGAGAAAGGTGTCATTGACCTTGTTCATGTTGATACTCATCATCAGTTGGCTGACATTTTCACCAAACCCCTGGATCAGTCTACTTTTGAGCGTTTACGAGGGGATTTGGGTGTTGTGTATCCTTTTTAGGATATTTTGCGTCAGTTTTCTTTCTTCTTTACTCTTTTCTTGAGTCTTTTTGTGTGTGTTCATATCATACATACTCACATATCACACTTTGAGCCTGCTTCTGTTATATGATTGAACTACATTACTTATTCTAGTTGGTACATGCTTTTGATTACTTGTTTATGATCATGCCTTGGTTCAGTTCACTTGATATGTCTGATATCAGTCATATGCATGGCTTTTATGCTTTAAAATTGAAAAATGATCACCATTGCTTCTGGTAACTAGCATGTGTAGGGTGAATACTTTTGCTATCTGCTACATGACTTGTAGCAAGTTCCTTGATTAGATGCGAATATGCAACTTGGACATATTTATGCTTTAAACATGGAAATGTGCTATAAAAATGATGAAAAATCAGAAAAATGAAAATTCCATGCCATTTTATGCATATTTTGAAAAGATCCAGGTGGGTTTTCTTTGTCGCATTGCATTATTCTGGACTGCTTACCATAGCACTTTGGTATGAACTAGGACAATGTAGTGTATGCTAGGACCAATGTCTTAAGCTTCTGATGGTCCAGTTCTGGCCTAGGCTTGACTTGGTCGGTCAGCATAAGGTTTGACATGCAAATAACCCCTGGCACAAATGAAAAAGGAAAAATAAAAAAAAGCCTGAAAATTAAAAGATAACAAGTTTGCTGAAGCACTTTGTTTTGGACAATGCTTGTCTTGGTAGATATCAGTTAGCTTCTGCATCTCATGCTTTACCTTGCTTGTCAACTGGAAAATGTGGTGATGCTTTTGTTTGCAAAACATGAAAAATGTGTGTAATGACTTTCTTTAGATATCATCTGTTGCACTGATCATGCCATGTGTCTTAGATAGTAAGTCTTTTGCTATACCTGCTAGATTTTGTAAATTGCAGTCAATCATATCTGAGAAGCATGCTTTCTACACTCCACCTGCGCCCCAGTTGCATTCTTTGCATATTTTGAGGGGGAGTTGCATTTCAGGGGGAGTGTGTGTCTCTTTCGAGTGCATTTAGTCTCGCTTGATGAGTCCACTTGTCAACAAGGGGGAGAAATTTTGGGAGAAGAGTTTAAGGGGAATTTAGGCTTTCTCTAGGATTTGTTTCAGGGGGAGTTTTTTGTCTCGTTTGTCCTTACAATTTGGTGTGAAGCAGGGCTTCGACTGCTCGGGATTTCATTGAGCGAAGGCCTCTTTTGGGCTTCGAATGCGCTAACTTGGTGCGAAGCAAGGCTTCAGCATAACCAAATTGAGCGAAGCATGCTTCGGCATGCTTGGATTTGGATGCTGTGCGTGAGCAAGGCCCTGAAACGCACTTAGATTTTTTAGCGAAGGTTGACTTCGACAGGCTTTAATCTTTAGCTTAGATCACGTCACATGAAGCGAGGCTTCAGTGCGTGTTTAGATAGCGAAGCAAGGCTTCTGGAGCTTGGTCTTGTATTGAAAAGGATATTTGGTGTGGATTCACCGAACTTGGGATAGTTGAGCCACCTTCGACTCTGAGCCACCTTCGACTCTGGGCCACCTTCGACCCTGGGCCACCTTCGACCCGGGGATGCATCCGGCCAGAGCCTGGAATCCCGGACATGCCGAGCCATCGCCCGGAAGTCTCAAAGCCCACTGCTACGGGCCCGGAGGCGCTGTGTAGCCTTCGGAGGGGTGCTCCGGATTTTGTAAGGCGATGCGAGGCTTCGGATTTTAAATAAGGCGAAGCAAGGCTTCGGGTTTTTGATAAGGCGAAGCAATGCTTCGAATTTTTCTCAATAAGATGGGGCAGAAGTTTGCTTTAAAGGCGAAGCAGGGCTTCGATCTTCAAGGCGAAGCTGGGCTTCGAATATATATCAAGTGATCGCGACATTGTACATCGAAGTAGTACTTCAGATAGTAGACATACCTCGCAAAGTAGTTGAACGATGGCCTCGTAGCCCTTGGGGCTTCTACGACCTCCGACATGTGTAGCGAAGCCCCTTGCTGGAGGGTGAGCTCCGGTATGTGAAGGATGGAGGAAGGCAAAAATGGCCTTCGAGCTGCACCCGAAGCCCCTTGCCGGAGGGCGCGCGAAGCAAGAAAGCTTCGAAGCTCCCCCCTTAGGCGTACTTTGAGTTGCAGACAATGGTAGAGAACTTAGCTTCTAGTACTAAGTTCCCCACGGACGGCGCCAACTGTTGGAGCAATTGCGTTAGTTCCAGCAGGTTTTTCTGTGGTGGAGTGTGATGTGGAGAATGAACCTCGAAGGGTTCTGACAGAAGGAGAAAAAGGTTTATACTGGTTCGGGCCTCTCTTGGAAGATAATAGCCCTACGTCCAGTTGTGGTGGATTTGGCACGGTATGCCCTAGTATGGAGCAATAATTCCAGGGTCCCTTGGCCCCCTGGAGAGTGTGTCCTGTTACAAGGGCTTGGCCCTGCTTTTATAGGCACGCAGGCCTTAAGGAAAAGACCAAAATGCCCTCTACAAGCCCTTAAGCTTTTAGGGGTAGACAGGGAAAGAGGGCTAGCTACTGTACAAATGTACAAAGGTACTTTACAGCTTTACAGCTTTACAGGCGTGTCAGGCTGCGCCAGACTTTGACCAGCTAAACGACATACCAGTGGAGGAGAGGCCCCCGGTATTGCCTATACTTAGATATTTCATGAGCCTCGAAGTAGGGGTCGGAGCTCTATGGCAGAGGCTGCGAAGAGGGCTTCGAAGTGCACCCGAAGGGGGGCTCCGAAGCATGCTCCGAGCAAGGCTCTGAATATGGCTCCGAACTGGGGTCTCGGAGCCTTGACCTCGAACTGGGCTCCGAACTGGGGTCTCGGGGCCTGGGCTTCCAACTGGGCTCTGAACTGGGGTCTCGGAGCCTTGGCTTCGAACAGTCTTGACAGGGTCCGAAGGCTGGCTTGCGGAGCCCCGGAAGGGGGGTTCGAGAGCTAACTCCGGATATGGTCCGAAGGTTAACCTCGAACCGGGCCTGGAGGCTGGCTTCGGGACCAGCCCGAGGCTTGGCTCCTTGCGGCTCTCAGGGGATCCCACGGGCTTCGCACCGAAGGGCTCCGAAGTACCCCTCTCTAGAGGGCTTCGACGGGGCCTGGGGGCTTCGCACCAGCAGGCTCCCAGACGAACCTCGAGACATGGGAATAGTCCTGGGGGAGGATACAGGCTTTAACAGTGTTGGGCTCCGGGCCAGAGGCCGTCGGAGGCTGACGTCATTTGGCCCCTGTTCAGGGGAAACATATTCCCCCAATAGTAGCCCCTCGCGTGCAGGCCTTCGGGATGAAGGGGTGCGCGCGCCCTTAGGACAAATGACCTGCAAAATATAACTTCAGATAAAACATGCCTTCAGAGCTTGGACCGAAGGTGACCTCGAAAACTGTAGGAAATAAATGCTTGCGCCAGTTTGTCAGAAAGACCTCGGGAGCCCAAGCGGCTCCACAACGGCTAGAAAGTTACCGTTACCCTGCGCTGGGCCGCTTCGCCTTCGCTGGAGGCCCACTCGGCAGTGGGTTCGGCCCACGACTGTTGGAATTCTTACCGCGCCTATAAATATGGGTTTACCGTGTGCAGCTTTGGCACGCTCTCATTTGCTTCCTTCTCATTGCCGTACAACCTTCGCTCTCTTCTTCCTTCTGGCTTCGCGCAGAGCATACTTCGCTAGACTTAGCCCTTCGCTAGCTTAGCCCTTCGCTAGCTTTAGCGCTTCGCTCCAAAGCCCCACTGAGATGCTGAAGAAGGCCGTGGCGAAGTCCTTGGCTCTGGGCCCGAGCTTGAGCTCCGCCCAACTGCAAGCGGCAGCGGCTGCAGCGGCGAAGCCCCCGCCTAGGTGGCTGGGGCCGAGGGACCTTCGGACGCCCTCCGACAAGTTCGAGCAGACCATGGAGATGAGGGCTTCGATCTCCACAGAGGAGTCGGTCCAGAAGGCCTGCGAAGGGAGGATCGCAGCGAAGATCCAGCTTCGGGTCCCGGAGAAGTCGGAGGCTGTGCCGAGGCCTCGGGTTGACGAAGTGGTGGTGTTCGAGGCCTTCTTCGAAGCCGGCCTCGGGCTGCCAGCAGTGGGGATGCTGAGCGAAGTCCTCAAGGCTTACAACCTCGAGCTTCCTCAACTTTCGCCCAACGCGGTGGCGAGGTTGGCTGTCTTCGAATGGGCTATGAGGGCCGAGGGCTGCGAGGGTCGTGCGGACATCTTCGTCGCCCTCCACGACGCCAACTGCCAGTCGAAGCCGAGGGAGGGGTCAGACCGCGTCAAGAGGGCGCTGGCCTTCGGCAGCGCCAACTTCCAGCTCTGGAAGGAGTTCCAGGATGCCTTCCCGGTGAGGGCTGTAAACAATAAGAGGTACTCGAAGTGGGATCAGGAGTGGTTCTACGCCTCCATCGGCGCGAACTCCCCCCTTCGGAGTACCAACACCCATATCTTATACTAACGCGAAGGGGTGGTGAAGACCAGCGAGGACATCCTTCGCTCGCGGATCTTGCTACTCCAGAGAGTGGCGGCGAAGATGAGCATGAGGGACCTCACGGAGGAGTTCATCACCCTCCAGCTCAGCCCCCTCGCGTGCTCCTGGCCGGAAGGGCTCTTCCAGGCTTCGGGTCGAGGTTAACTTAGTGAGTTGGCCTTCGACCGCTTCTGTAAGGCTTCGCAATCTCTTCGCCTTTTATACTTCGTAGATTTTCACTTCTGACTTTAACCTTTCATGAAGCCACCCTCGAAATGAGGGCTCCGGAGGAGGCCATCGCGGCGGAGGATCGAGTCGTTGGGACTCCGACCCCCGAGGAGCAGGCCCAGTGCCTCGCACTAGTGGGGTCCTAGGAGCGCTGGAACAGAGTATGGACCGCGCTCGACCTCGCAGAGCTCCCTGCTCTGCCGGACTTCGCCCATCTGACCACCTCGTCTGCCGGAGCCAAGAGGAAGAGGGGGGATGACGACGAGCCGGATGCTTCGGGGCCTCGGCCGGAGGTCCCCGCGGCCGAAGTCCCTAACCCGGGAGAGGTTGCGGCGAAGCCCACAACTACTCCGACCCCAAGAAGGCAGCGAAGCCCCTGGCGGCGAAGCCTTCGGCGGCGGAGGCCGACGCGCTTACTCCCGCCGCCAAGAAGGCTGCGGATGCTCTGGTGGCAACAACTTCGGGCGCGGAGGTTGATGCGCCAGCTTCGCAGCGAAGGGATTGGAGGGCACACCTAGCCCCTCCTTCCTTCGAAGAGATCTCTGACGAAGGTAAACTCTTTAACCATGCTCTCTTCAATATGCGGATCTTGACTTAGCTTTTCTATAGAGGATGAAGCCGAAGCGAGGCCCACTGAGGCGAAGCCGGCAGGCGAAGACGGATCGAAGCCCGCTGATGCGAAGCCCACGGAAGCCTCGAGCAGCAGCGGCAGTGGCAGCGATTCGGAGTCCGAAAGTACTTCATCCGAAGACGGAGGCAGCGGAGGCCGCGAGGACCCTCGAAGCGATTAAGATGTCGACGTGGTGGGCTTGGGCCCCGCCTTGCCGAAGCCCGCGCAGGCGACCGTGGCAGTGGTTCACCCCTTCAAGCCGAGGGGTGGCGTGACGGAGGCGGCGATCAACGGCTTCCGCGAGGCTTGTGCTTCTGCGGAGGCAGGGGACTTGGTGGCCCAACTTAGCCACTTGAACCCCACGGAACTCTTCGTCAGCGCGAACGAAGTCCTCATACGAGTGAGCGAAGCCCCTCGCAGCCTCGAACTATATTTTAGTCTTTGGTTAATACTTATGATTTCTTGAATTCCTGCAGGCCTTCGCACTGAACGCAGCAGCTTCGACTTCTGCAGACAGGCGGATGGAGCGCCTTGCAGAGGAGAAGGAGGCCCTTCGCCGCGAAGTCTCGGTGGAAGCCGAGAAACGAAGGTGGGCTGAGGCCGCGGTAGAGGCGGCGAAGGCTGAAGCCGACAAGGCTAAGGAAGCTTGGGCTTCGGAGATAGGCCAGCTCCGCGTGGAGCTCAAGGCTTCGAAGGACGCCGAGGCCCGGCAGGCGAAGGAGAACGCTTCACTCCGCCAACGGGCTCAGAAGCTTGAAGACTTCGTCGTGGACAATCTTGGCGAAGCCACCCAGAGCCTGACCGAAGTCCTTGAGCTAATAGGGACCAAGTGCCGGGCTCCGGAATTTGGCGACCAGGACCCAATTGGGGACCGCGTCGACTTCTTGAAGACTGTGGCTTCGACGGCGGATGTATCGCTGAAGGGCTTCGCCCTCATGGCCGGTCGAGTCGCGGGCCAAGGGGTGTTGCACATGCTTCATGAAGCGGGGTGCAACCACCTTCAGGCAGCAACCTCCATGACGCCGGTGGTCTTCGGGGGCCAGCACTTGGTAACGCCTCCGGCTGATGTCCGCGGAGCCTGGCGGCGGCTGCAGGAACCCTGGAAGGAGCAAGGCTGCGAAGCAGTCCTCGACCTCCAGAAGATCTTTCGACACCGTTGATCCAAATCAACTACTGTGCCTGACCAGCCTTCGACTTCGACAACTCCGGCTCCGAAGGTGTAGATCTCCTTAGGCCTTTTGTAATACTTAGCTGTAGGCTTGTAAAAACTCTTATCAGCTTATTAATATGAATGCGGGGGTCTTTTTATACCTGCCCAGGCTCAGCCTCCGAGTGTAGACCTCGAAGTGCTCGAGGACTCCGAAGAACTTCGACAGTTATGGGCGGTCCTCGAAGTAGCTAGGTCTGAAGGTCCCCCTCGGTTTAATCTTCCGAGGGGGCCCAACGGCGAAGCCATCTCCGAAGTAGCTCAGGATTTGCTAGCCGCTGTGAAGACGGAGTTCCTTCAGAGTTCTTTGTCTTTGCCTTCGCGGACGGCCTTAGCCGCCGACGAAGCCCTAGATTTCTCTGCCTTCGATACGGCACCGCCTGCTTCGCTAACTTGGAGCGACCTGCAAAGTGGGAGAAGAGGTCCACGGGCTTCAGAGCCTGGATGAGCCGGACGTGGGAGAGCGGGCTCCGACGAGGCTTCGTCCAGCCGAGGGGGCCCTGGCCGAAAGAGAGGCAAGCGAGGGTTGGGGCCTCGCACACGATTCTTCTTAGGCTTAGACACAGACTACTCGTAGTTTGCTCTCGAAGTATATCTGTAACACACTTCTCAATTGTCATTCAATGAATGGATTATATTTGCATACTTTGTCTGTATGCTTCGCATTGTTTGGCTTCGAACGTTTTAGCTTGTCACGCTCGTACTGCGTATTACATTCACGCACCTCGCCTACATGCTTCCCCCCTTTGCTCGTGGCAGCTAGGGACTTAGCCGTTGCTTGTGCGGGCAAAAAATAAAGGATGCGAAGGGTGCGCCCTTTAGCGGCTTCGACGTATGAATTTTATTTGAGTGAAGACCTCTTTTGGGCTTCGAATGCTTTAATTTGGTGCGAAGCAGGGCTTCGGCTGCTCGGGATTTCATTGAGCGAAGGCCTCTTTTGGGCTTCGAACGCGCTAACTTGGTGCGAAGCAAGGCTTCAGCATAACCAAATTGAGCGAAGCATGCTTCGGCATGCTGGGATTTGGATGCTGTGCGTGAGCGAGGCTCTGAAACGCACTTAGATATTTTAGCGAGGCTTCTAGAGCTTGGTCCTGTATTGAAAAGGATATTTTGTGTTGATTCACCGAACCTGGGATAGTTGAGCCACCTTCGACTCTGAGCCACCTTCGACTCTGGGCCACCTTCGACCCTGGGCCACCTTCGACCCGGGGATGCATCAGGCCGGAGCCTGGAATCCTGGACTTGCCGAGCCGTCGCCCGGAAGTCTCAAAGCCCACTGCTACGGGCCCGGAGGCGCTGTGTAGCCTTCGAAGGGGTGCTCTGGATTTTGTAAGGCGAAGCGAGGCTTCGGATTTTAAATAAGGCGTAGCAAGGCTTCGAGTTTTTGATAAGGCGAAGCAATGCTTCGAATTTTTCTCAATAAGATGGGGTAGAAGTTTGCTTTAAAGGTGAAGCAGGGCTTCGAACTTCAAGGCGAAGCTGGGCTTCGAATATATATCAAGTGATCACGACATTGTACATCGAAGTAGTACTTCGGATAGTAGACATACCTCGCAAAGTAGTTGAACGATGGCCTCGTAGCCCTTGGGGCTTCGACGACCTCCGACATGTGTAGCGGAGCCCCTTGATGGAGGGTGAGCTCCGATATGTGAAGGATGGAGGAAGGCGAAAATGGCCTTCGAGCTGCACCTGAAGCCCCTTGCCAGAGGGCGCGCGAAGCAAGAAAGCTTCGAAGCTCCCCCCTCAGGCATACTTCGAGTTGCAGACAGTGGTAGAGAACTTAGCTTCTAGTACTAAGTTCCCCACGGACGGCGCCAACTGTTGGAGCAATTGCGTTAGTTCCAGCAGGTTTTTCTGTGGTGGAGTGTGATGTGGAGAATGAACCTCGAAGGGTTCTGACAGAAGGAGAAAAAGGTTTATACTGGTTCGGGCCTGTTGGGGGAGATATCCCTGGAGTCAGCGGGCTGGGCCCCCCCAGCCGGAGGGCCTAGGCTTGATGACGGAGGCCACCATCCGGAGGAGCGTGGCCGGAGGTCATCGTCCGGAAGAGCGTGGCCGGAGGTCACCTTCCGGAGGAGCGTGGCCGGAGGTCACCTTCCGGAGGAGCGTGTCCGGAGGTCACCTCCTGGAGGAGCATGGCCGGAGGTCACCGTCCGGAGAGGCGTGGCCGGAGGTCACTGTCCGGAGGAGCGTGGCCGGAGGTCACCTTCCGGAGGAGCGAAGCCGGAGGTCGCCCTTCGGCGCAGGACACAGGAGCCCGCCCTCCGGAGGCTGAAGGTCCGGGGCTCTCGGCAGGCCAGGCGAGACGAGCCCGAATAGAGTCTTGGCGGGAAAAGGACCAGGTGGCCGTGCGAAAGGATAGGATCGCGATCTTCTGAGCCGTGTCGGGCGGCGCAGGAAGCATCCGACACGGCCGATACGCTGTCAGAGTCGAATCTTCTTGTCTGTACTATGTACCTCTTTGTCTGTACTACCGGTCAGGGTTGGTCGGGTGGCCGTTGGCAGCCCGGAGGCGCTTAGTCCTCTGGGCGGGGCGCCCTATAAATACCCCCCACTACAGTTATAACGAACGGGCAGTCCAAAGCATTGAATACACTACTCTTGTTTTCCACCAAAACCTGCTGGTTCGATCCGTCGTTCCAACAGTTGGCGCCGTCCGTGGGGAGGTTAGTCCGAAAAGCTAGTGTCCTCTACACCTATCCACCCAAAGCATGTCGAGCCGGAAGGGAGCGAGCACGGCCCCCCTGCGCAGGTCGACCCGAACCGCTGGGGGCGAGCCCGCCCCGACCGTCGACCCCAATCCTTCAGCTCCCATCACCACCACCGTCGGAGCGGCGCCCCCAGCGGGCTCCACCCAGTTGCAAGAAGAGACGCCCGGAGCTCATGGCACCGACGGCCTGCCCGAGCCGACCTCCGCCAACCTGCCGGGTCGCCGGGCGGGCCGCCGGAGCAGCATCTCCCAGGTGGACCCCCGGTAGTAGTGTCCCTTCAGACGGACTGCGTCCGCTCGCGGGACCCCGACACAACTTCCGGGGGAAGCGGGAGCCAGGCTGATGCCCTGGCTGCCGAGAACGCCAGGCTAAAGGCGGAGTTGGCTCTGTGGCGTCAGGAAGCGTCGCTCCGGCCCCCGGCCCCCCCGGCAGCCTTCCGCGCCGCGAGAGCTACGGTCACGGACCTGAGCGACGACGAGAACCCCCGGAGGAGGAGAACGCATCATACGACGAGGACTCTCCCTGCACCCGGACCTCCAGAGGGTACGTTTCAGCTCGAGCTTCCGCGCCGCCAAGCTCCCCAAATACTCCGGGGACTCCGACCCCGGCGAGTTCTCTCGCTCCTACGCTCTGGCAATAGAAGCGTCCGGGGGAGCCGGGACGCCATGGCCAAATGCTTCCCTCTGGCGCTCGAAGGGATCGCCCTTCGATGGTTCTGGTCTCTCCGGCCAGGGACCATCCACTCATGGGAGCAGCTGAAAAAGAAGTTCGTCAACAACTTCCAGGGGACCTTCGTGGCCCCCATGTCCACCGGAAGCCTTTTTCAAGTGAAGCAACAACCCGGAGAGACACTGCGGCAGTACTCCCAGCGCTTTGCGCACACCAAAGCTCAGATCAGGGGCTTTCCGCTTCTTCAGTCATCGACGCGGCCCGGGAAGGCGTCACCCACCCAGGTCTCCTCGACAAGCTCCACCGGAAGCCCATCTCTTCGGTGGCGCAGCTCATGACGTACTTCGAAGAGTACGCTCGGTCCGAAGAGGGCCAGATACGCCGACAGGCGATGGTAGTCCCTGTCCGGGCTCCGAACGCCCGAGCGTACGAAGTGCCTCCGGAGCCCAGCCGGGGCCACGTCGCGCCCCTGACTTCCGGCGCCCGGAGCCCGCTCGCCCGGACCTCGTTCGTCAAGATTCTCGGCGGAACCGGAAGCATTTTCGGGGGAAGTCCTTAACATCACCCCTCAAGCGCCCGCCAAGCACCTGCACACGCCCGGCGGAAGTCGCCAGGCCGGGCCCAAGCCTCCACCCCGAGCACCTGCCAGGGGAACCTTTTACTGCAGCGTCCATGGCGGAACCGGAGCCACGACACCG
>JAAALK010000080.1:88564128-88671666 GCA_019279435.1 Zizania palustris
AAGAGAGTTAAACGTAAAGTTCTTAGGAACTTCCGATGTTGGAACTAGTCATTCCACCCCTAGCTCTCGGGACCGAAGAGGGTCTCCGATTCCTTCTTGGTATAGATACCAATTTTCATGATGTAATTTGTAATACATTTGTTTGATAATGAATGCCGATTTAAAATTGTCTCCATATTACTAGCCCCTCGTTGGGTATAAGCAACTTCGAACTGTATTCGAAGATGGTTATGCGCAAAGAAAAAACTTCGGAGTACAATTTTTTGGGGGTTCGGAGCCCCTCTGTCATTTAAAGATCTTTTGAAATCTTATGAAATGTCTCGACTAGTATAGTCAGAAGAATGGTAACTTGGTACCTTTGTTTATTTCATGAAAGAGATCAATGAGATAACTTCCAGGACACTTTAATGTCTTAAAAATTTTGTCACTTTGGACGCATATGAACAATCATTTGAAGCTCATGGCTTAAATGCTGTTTTGCTTAGCCACCTTCGGCTGTTTTTTGCGGAAATCTACCAGCCGGAGCTTGGATTTCGCAGAAATTGTAGCCACCTTCGGCTATTTTGCAGAAGTCTACCAGCCGGAGCTTGGACTTCGCAGAATTTGGCCACTTGGGCTCTTTTTTGCAGAAAGTCTACCAGCCGGAGCTTGGACTTCGCAGAATTTGGCCACCTACGGCTCTTTTTATACGGAAGTCTGACAAGCTCAGCTTGGACTCCGCAGATTTTGGCCACCTTCGGCTCTTTTTACGGAAGTCTACCAGCCGAAGCTTGGACTCCGTAGAATGTGGTATTGGCTCTTTTACGGATGCCTACAAGGTATCAGCTTGGGCTCCGGATGGATTTCAGCCACCACACCGGAGGCATTCGACTTTAAGGGTTCGAAGTCCGGAAATACAGCCAGCTTGATGACACTTCCCTCTCGATCGACTTCCGTCCCAGCGCGTCCGCTCGGGAAACTAGGAGTGTCAAGGGGAAGGGCAAACCACTGGTGTATGTTTTATTAATGTAGAGTGATTACAAACAGATTACAAGGGGCCCTTATGCGAAGTATCGCTTTAGGTGCTCCGCATGCCAAGTATGTGCTAACTCTTCACCTTCTAAATAGCTAATTTAAATGAACCAGGGCGCCCGAGCGGACGATTAGATATGGACCTTCCCATTTATTGCCTAACTTCCCTGGTGCTATAATGCTTCGTAGAACAAGATGACCCGGCCTTAACTCGCTGAGCTTAACCTTCGGGTCATACCAAGTCTTCGTCTGCTGATGATACTTTGATAAATTGGCTACAGCTCGAAGTCTTGTCTCTTCTGACAAATCTAACGAAGCTGTCTTCTTCTTCGATGTCTGGTTCGGTGCTGCGAAGTGATCCCCCTTTGAGCTCCGTTGGAGTCATAGCTTCATCTCCGAATAGTAGTCTGAACGGAGTAAAACCTGTGGACCTTGTTTGCGTAGTCCGAATGGACCACAGAATCTTCGGAAGCTCTTCGGTCCACAGTCCCTTTGACAACCCTACTATTCTTCGATTTAGCCCTGATAAGATATTTCCATTGGCTCGTTCAACGGCTCCATTCGACTGAGGATGTCTTACTGCAGCAAAACATAGTTGAATGCCTAGGTCTTCGCAAAACTTTCTGAAGGGTTCTGCGTCGAACTGTGTTCCATTATCAACTGTGAGATATCTAGGCACTCCGAACCGGCAAATATGTTTTTCCAGAAGAATTTCTGTACATTGTTCGAAGTGATAGCTGTTAAGGGCTCTGCTTCCACCCACTTAGAGAAATATTCAATAGCTACCACTGCGAACTTGAGATTTCCCTTTGCTAACGGAAAGGGACCAATTAGATCCATACCCCATCTGGCCATAGGCCATACGGAGCAATGACTTGAAGAGCTGTTGGTGGGCGATGACTCCGTCGACCCATCCACTGGCATCCTTGCAAGTGCGGACCAGGCTCTCCGCATCAGCTGTTATTGTGGGCCAATAAAGCCCCTGGCGAAGTGTTTTTCCTGCCAGAGCTCTAGGGGCTAAATGACTTCCACAAAGGCCTTCGTGAATTTCTCGAAGAATTTCTTGGCCTTCGGCTTGAGATATACATCGGAGTAGAGGGGAACATACTCCGGCCTTGTATAATATACCGTTGATTAACTGATAGTTTCTTGCTCTGAGCTTTAACCTTGACAATTGGGGCTCTTCGGGCAAATTCGTTCCTCCTTGCAAGAGTTCTATGATGAATCTTTCCAATCTGCACTAGGAATGCAGAGAATCTCTGCAGAAGCAACTTGTGGCACCGAAGGTATATTGAGCTCCTCATAGAAAGCTTCGTCAGGCACATCCACAGCTCCGGCAGCAGCCTTCGCTAAAATGTCCGCTTGCACGTTTTCAGCTCTTGGTATACTCCGAATGGAAATACCTTTGAAATGTGCTTCGATCTTGCGAATTTCTTCCAAATACTTTGCAAGCTGTGGATGTCGGACCTGAAAACTCTTGTCTACGTGCCCTGCTACTATCTGAGAATCTGTTTTATAATTATTCTTGTAGCCCCTAGAGCACGTGCTTTCCGAAGTCCCAATAATATTCCTCGTACTCCGCTATATTATTGGTAGACTTAAAGTTGAGTCTTGCGGAGTACATTGCTCTTTGACCTGACGGAGAAATTAATACTGCCCCAATACCTGCTCCGGATGCTTGGAAAGCCCATCGGAGTAAATAGTCCAGACTCCGTCATCTGATTATCTCCGGAGTCAACTTCGCAGGTGGAGTCCACTCTGCTACGAAGTCTGCTAGGACTTGAGATTTGATAGCTGTCCTTGCCAGGAAGATATGCCGAAGGGTGCTAGCTCTACTGCCCACTTTCCAATCCTTCCAGTGGAATCTTTGCTTCGGAGCATATCTCCTAAAGGATACGAAGTTGGTACAATTACATTGTGAGCCAAAAAATAATGTCTTAGCTTCCTCGAAGCCATTATCAGAGCATAAACGAACTTCTCAAGTTCGAGTATCTTGTCTTCGCTCCTGACAATGCTTCGGATACAAAATAGACAGGATTTTGGACCAACTTCCCATTGATATCAGCTTCTCTGACAGGACTGCGCTGACTGCTGAACCTGTGGCTGCAAGATACAGAAGTAGGGTTTCGTCCGCAATAGCACCGTAAGTGTAGCAAGATTGCTGAGATAATCTTTAATATCTTCGAAGCTTTTCTGACACTCCGGTGTCCATGCAAAATCTTCGGACCCTTTCAAAGCTTTAAAGATTGGCAAGCTCCTCTCCGCAGACCTTGATAAAAACCTGCTAAGTGCGGCCAGACGTCCGGTCAGCTTTTGCACTTGCTTTAAATTCTCCGGAGGAGCCATCTTCTGCAGCGCAGTTATTTGGGTAGGGCTAGCTTCAATTCCCCTACTTGAAACTAAGTACCCTAACAACTTTCCAGCCTTAGCTCCGAATATACATTTTTCGGGGTTAAGGCGGATGCCACATGCCCGAAGGCTATTGAATGTTTCTGCTAAGTCTAGGCTATGTTGGTGCTTTAAAGCACTCTTTATTACAATATCATCCATATAGGCCTCCACATTACGACCTAGTTGATGACCTAGAGCCTTAGCAACTAATCTTGAAAAAGTAGCCCCGGCATTTCTTAGGCCGAAGGGCATTCTTACATAGCAGAAGACTCCCGAAGGAGTTACAAAGCTCGTCTTGATTTCGTCTTCGCGCTTTAACCATATTTGATGATAGCCGGAATACGCGTCGAGGAAGCTTAGTAACTCCGAACCTGCAGTGGAGTCAACTAGCTGATCAATTCGGGGCATGGGGTAGGGGTCACGTGGGCACGCTTTATTCAATGATGTGAAATCAATGCACATGCGCCACTTTCCGGAAGACTTCTTCCTGACGAAGACTGGGTTGGCTAGCCATTCTGTATGGGCCACTTCTCTGATAATCCCAGCCTTCAACAGTTTTTCAACTTCGTCCTTAGCTAGAGCAGCTCTCTCTGCGGACATCTTCCGGAGCCCTTGTCGAACAGGCCGGGCCTTCGGGTTTACAAGCAAGCTGTGCTCAATAATATCCGATCGACTCCGGTGATATCTTCGTCAGACCAGGCGAAGACATCCAAATTTTCTCCTACAACCTTTTCCAAGGAAGTTGCAACTTCGGGAGGTAAATCTTTACCAAACTGAAAAGTGTATTCTTTACCATCTTTGACAATGATCTTCGTTGCAATCTCTCCTTCGGGACTTGGTCTTGGAAATGACTTCTTCGAAACTTCGGAGGAGGCTGAAAAAAATTTCCCCCATTATCTTGGACACTGTTCACTTGCCTCGGATCAAGAGGAGGACCATGACCATATTCTGCTCTCCGAGCTATGGCTTGATCTCCGAAGACTGTCAGAACTCCTGATTGTGTGGGCATCTTCATGCACAAGTAATTGTGATGCGCCACAGCTCCGAACTGATTCAACATGCCTCGGCCAAAGATAACATTATAAGCATACGGGGCATCCACCACATCAAAGATAACTTCTTCAGTTCGGGCTAGTAAACCTTCTCCGAAGGTTACTTCCAGGCCTATCTGGCCAAGTGCATCTAGCGGAGGTCCTGCGAAGCCTTGCAGAGGACGAGCCGCTGGGAGGAGATGCTTTCGGGAAATACATAACTGATCGAAGGCTTGCACAAATATGATATCTGCCGAGCTACCTCCGTCAATTAGCACCCTTCGGACTTCAGTCCCTGCAATATCAGCAGTGATAACCAACGGATCTGCATGCGGGAACTTGATACCAGCTGCATCCTCCGCAGAGAAAGATATTGGAACATGAGACCACTCCGGCATTGCAGCTGCAGATGACGAAGTCCCAATGTGGCCTACTTCTCGGACGTACTCTCTTCGCTGTCTCTTGGACATGCTTCCGAGGGTACCTCCTCCGGAGATAGGGAGAACTACTCTCTTCCCTCTATCTTGCCCTTCTTCTTGCTTCGGAGGTGGCATAACATTGGCCACCGGAGGATGCCTTGCAGCATCAAAATTTTCTATCCGCGCCACAGCCTGGACCGGCTCCGAGCGCACTGCTGCTGCTGGACTTCGGTCGGTACTACCTCGACCCGAAGTTCTCTCCAAGTATTCTCCCCGAAGGGTAAGAATAGCCTTGCAGGTGTCAGTTGCATGGCTTCGGTTCTCTCCATGAATACAGCAAAAAAGGGTCTGGCCTTTGCCAGCCGTTTCCCTGGCGGCCTCCAGCCGCTGGACTTGTTCCCTGCAGACTGTGGAGCTCTTGGTGCAAACTTCTGCGGGGGTGCAATGTTTAACACCTCAGATCGAGGATGCTTTTGCCCTCTTCTTCTATCATGTTGCACTTCGGGGACTGGTTCTTGCGGCTGAGCCGAAGTCTTCACCTCTGCTTTAACTTCTGTCAACACTGTCGAAGTAGCAGTAGTCCTCCGAAGCCAACCTTCTTCCGACTTCGAGTACTCCTCGAAGTACGACATCAACTGTGATACTGTGGTGATGCTCTTCCGATGCAATTTATCCAAAAGGCCTTTATGACTGACGCCTTCCCGAGCCGCATCAACCACCGAGGATGTGGACAGCCCCCGAATTTGCGACTTCGTGTGAGCGAAGCGCTTGAAGTACTGCCTCAATGTTTCTCCGGGGAGCTGTTTCACTTGGAAAAGGCTTCCTGTCGACATGGGGGGCACGAAGGTGCCCTGAAAGTTACTTATGAACTTCCTCTTTAACTGTGACCAAGAATCGATTGATCCTGGCTTTAAAGACCAGAACCATCTCAACGCCACTCCTTCAAGGGCTAACGGGAAGCACTTCGCCATAGTTTTCTCTGTCTCCGCCACTAGCTTCGATTGCTAGGGCATAAGAACGCACAAACTCACTGGGATCTTCGTCTCCAGCATACTTGCAGAGCTTCGAAGTTTTAAACTTCGGATTGAAGCGAATCTTCTGAAGCTCAGGATGCAACGGAGATTCGTTGTCGTAAGAAGCGTTCTCCGGAGCTTCGGGATAATCAAGATCGTCGTCTTCATGCACTTCGGGGATAGCTGGGGTGGCTTGAGGACGAAGCCTATTCGCAGCCTCTTGTCGCCACCTTGCTACCTCGGCTTGAAGATTGGCCATTTGAGTGGCCATGTCTCCAAGGCTATCTTCATCTCCTCCGGAAGGACCTTCCGGGTCTTGAGAACTGGTATGATCAGTTCCGATCGGAATGGAGGGTGGCAGAGTGGCTCCGGGCGGTCGGAGTGTAAAAGGGGTTGGTGGAGAGGTTTCGTATCCTCGAGGGATAGAAGCCCCTTGCGGAGTTTGGGGTGGAGGGATAGTCGAAGACCCTCCGACTTCGACTGTGTCGAAGGGTATCTCTCCGGAGATCCGAGAGGACCTCCGAGTGGGATTGCGAGGTGCGCTCCGCTTAGGAGGCATGATGCAAGAGGTTGGTAGAGAACGAAGTTTTTGGACTAGGTTCCCCACGGACGGCGCCAACTGTTGGCGTAAAAGATTACGCTAACAGGTTTCTGTAGAAAAGAAACTAACAAACGAAGTGTTTGCGAAGCAAACTGTTCCAAGCCTCCGAAAGGATAATAGCTTAGAATAGTTCAAAAGTGTGTATTGATTCACTTGTAATCGGTCCTCATTACAGGGTAAAATGGGGGGTATTTATAGGCCTAAATATTAAGGAAAAGACCTATTTACCCTTTATTACAACCGACATTAAGGAAACTATTCGGTTTCCTTAATAGGGCTAAAATGGTAAAAGACTAATCTAATAGGATAGAAGATAAGTCTTCCATCTTAGCTGGCAGAAAAGATCCTGAAGGACTTTGGTTCGAAGACATACTTCGAACCAATGCCTGCCTTCGGGCTTCGAACCAGGTTCCATGCACCTCGAAGATGGCCTTCGGACAATCTTCGAACTGGCTGGCTGTCTTCATGCTGCTTTGGCAATAACCCTGAAGATGAGATATTTTCCCCCAACAATTAGTAAGTCCAAAGGAATGACAAGCCACTCATATAATCCAACTTTGTTTTAAAAGCAGTTTTCCATTCAGCACCTAGTTTATGCGAATTTGGTGGTAGCCACTACGGAGATCGTCTTAGTAAAGATAATGGCGCCACTAAGCTCATCAAGCATGTCATCCAATCTAGGAATAGGGTGTTGATATCGAATGGTGATATTATTAATAGCACGACAATCAACACACATGCGCCAACTACCATCCTTCTTAGGCACCAAAAGAACGGGTACTGCACAAGGACTAAGGCTTTCATGGATGTATCCACGATCAAGAAGGTCTTGTACTTGGCGCTGAATTTCTTTTGTCTCCTCCAGATTGGTACGGTACGCTGCACGATTAGGAAGAGACGCCCCCGGGATTAAATCAATTTGGTGCTCGATGCCGCGTATCGGTGGCAGCCCGGGTGGTATCTCAGCAGGAAAAACATTGTTAAACTCCTACAAAAGGTCAGTGACTGCAACAGGAACAGAGCTAGGAATGTTCGCAAGTGAAAAACAGGACGTTGTGCAAATCAAGCCATATATCAAGGGAGTATCATCACAAATTTCAGCAAGGTCAGTTTTAGTTGCAAGCATGGCATGTCCTTTCAAATTAATAACTTGTGATGAAGAAGGAGAAGCAACTTTATCTTTCTGTTGCCTCAAAAGCGTCTTAGCTACTTTCTGATTTTCAGAAGGTTGTTTGCTCGTTTGTGCGTCCTTAGCATGTTTTTCTTGTTCAAATTTCACAATTTCAGCAGGAGTCATAGGAAGCAATGTAACTTTCTTTCCTTTATACATAAATGTGTACTTATTGCTCCTACCATGGTGTGTAGCATCAGTATCATACTCCCAAGGTCTACCAAGTAACAAAGAACATGCTTGCATTGGTACTACATCAAAATCAGCGACTCCGAAGTAGGTACCAATGGAAAATTTGATGTGAGCAGTTTGTGTTACCTTGACCTTACCGCTATTGTTGAACCATTTCACGTGGTAAGGGTGTGGATGTGCACGTGTGGGAAGTTGAAGCTTAGTTACCATGTCGTGGCTCACCAAATTGTTGCAACTACCTGCTGTCGATGATGACACGTACACGACGGTCATTGATGATGAAGAAGGTCTGAAACAGATTATTCCGTTGTGCCCGATCGTCCTGCTCCATGTGAGTGCTCAAGACACGTTGTACAATAAGTGCTTCATGGTCGGTAGAGGCATCCGGTGCAAAAAAGCATCATCGTCGGAAGCATCGTAATCTCCTGCAATGTTAGCAGCAAGTGTGTATTCATCTTCAACATCACTAGCACTTACATAGTCACCGTCTTCCGTAGCAATATAAGCCCGCTGACTAGGGTAGTCCTTCATAACGTGGCCGAATCCTTTGCATCAGTGACACTGGATCGCTGCAGAATGTGCAGTAGAGGCCACCGAGGAGGTTGGCTTGGCTGACGCCTTGGATGCTGCAGCTTTGGCGCTCTCAGCCTGGGCTGTAGATGTAGAAGGTGCTGATGTAGCCGCCGGTCAAGAAGGTGGTGGTGGTCGTTGCTGCTGCCCACTTGAGCGTGAAGTGGCACCACCAATGTTGGTCCTCATGCTACGTTGTGGTTGTTGGTGACCCTGCAATTCTTTTTCTGCAAGTATAGCAAGGTGGAAAAGACGAGTGATAGTATTGTATTCTTTATAATCAATGATATCCTGAATTTCACAGTCTTAAACCACCATAAAAACGGGCCATTTTATCCTCAATGTCCTCCTTAATTTCAGCACGCATGCAACCTATTTGCAACTCCTGATAATACTCCTCTACCGATGGGAAGCAACTAGGTGGAGTGGTGGGTGTGTGGTGGAAGCAATCTGTCAAGCGCATTACCCACGCTTGCAAGTGTTCTTACCACGCCGCAGTGAGGTCACCGGCCTACAGGTGAAAACCAGGTGGAGGGTGGTGGGCGATTGCAAGATGTGAACCTGTCCTGACCAAGAGAAGGTGTAGCTTGGAAGGCAAAGTAAGTAACAAGGAATAGCGATAGTAATAACAGTTAAACCAAGTTCAATAAGTGTTCTCTTGTACTCGTCAAAGTTGCTGGCCTTAGTGCTCCCAAGGTGAAATTCAAGCAATAGAGGGAAACTACGTGCCCAAAACTCAAGTGGAGGCAGAACAAGGTAGCAAACGACAGGACCGATTCTCTTTTGCTTCTCACAATCTCGTTTCTTTTCTTTTCTCTTTTTTTTTCTCTTTTTTTTCACTATATTTTTTTTGAACAAGGATGACAAGAGATGCAACCACAAAAATTGGCACCTGCAACTGAGGTGGGATGTGGTTCACAGAAATTCAACAAGTTCGCTGAACGGCGAGCAAAAACATTGACCAATTTTTTTCTTTATCTTCCCGAATTGAGTCAAGAAGATGCTCAAAAAATTTCAGTTTTTTTTGCCAAACGAGCGAAAAGTTATGCCTCTTTTACCGAAGGGGGGTCACAAGGACACAATGTGGAAACCGACTAGGGTTGTGGAGGGAGGTTTTCGGGTTGAGACACAAGATCAACTACTACTCAAACGACACAAAGGGGGGATTAAACCAGCAACAAGACTCGACCAAGAACACAAACTCAACAAAGTTAAAAACTGAAATTAAAATCGCAAGGCACAAAGGGGTTTTCGATGGGGATTTTTTTGTGGCGGTTTTCTGGACTCTAGGTAAAAACAAATGAAGATCGAGATTACCTAACGGGAAATCTGAGCTCTGATACCAACTAATGGGGGATTGGTCCCGATCTTCCGCTAGGTAAGGATAACTTGGATTGGTGGAGAATCTCGACGTTGACGATCCAAGGCTCCGGTCCGGCGGATCAAAACCTTGCAATCGCTACACCACTGTCTCCGTCGGTTATCAACCACGCAGGGCGCGATTGACCTCGCCACGAAGGCTAGTTCCTGCAAGAGAACCCAAGAACACAAGCAAGAATAGGAAGAACACAAGTCGAATGCCAAATCACAGATGAACTATGATGAGGAGAGGTTTCACAAACGCTGATGCAGCAGCCAATCGGTCCGGTGCAGGAGCGGGATCTAAACATACAAGTGTAAATGCAAACAAAGCAAAACTAACCCTAATGGCGGCTGGCGTGAGTTATATAGGGCGTGGGCAGCCTGTAGGAGGTGCACACAACTCGGACTATGGGCCAACACGGCCTCCAACTCAGTACAAGGTCCAACTCGGCCCAGTTCTGTCACGCAGGACCGTTTCAGTCACACATGGCGACTTGTGACTCCAAATCAGGCGAAACCAACTCCAAAAGATCCATCTTCTCCTTAGCTTTCCAAAAAGTCCAAGAACGCGCCAATCGGACTTCGTATGAGGAAGTTATGACCATTTTGGTGCATGGTGGTTGATGTAGTCCGAACCAGCGAATTCTTGACTTCAATCATCCGTGCGACTCCGTCTTCAACTCCAACTCTTCTATTCCATCCCCCATGTTCCTAAGAAAAAAAATATCACTAGTATTCAGTAGCATCCCATCCAAACAAATATTAACATAGTTGCTAAGTAAAGAATTAACCTCATGGTTCAAGCGACGGGCGCGGGCGCGTGTGATTGGTCCCTGTAATTGAATTGTAGGTTGATGGTGCATGTGTGTATCAAGCTGGTGCATGTGTGTATCATGCTGGTGCATCTGTGTATCATGCTGGTGCATGTGTGTATCATGTTGGTGCATCTGTGTATCATGCTGGTGCATGTGTGTATTGTGTGAAGTGATGTCATCATCACTGGGTTCTCTTTGATGTCTATCACTGAGGACTAGCTTGAGTCTTTGGGAGATGACGATTTGTGTCTTTTTAACAACCGAGTGCGTCGTGTTTATAACAAGAGGATGTTCAAGAGACATGGCACAAAATCCGGGTGTTTTGAGTGTGGTGACCCAGGACACTTCATCGCCGACTGCCCCTAAGTGCAATGGACAAAAGAAGGGCACCGGTGGTGGCTTCCACGACTCCGGCAAGCACGACAACTCCTCCTTCAACAAGGGCAAGCCAAAGACCAGATTCTTTAGAAAAGCCCTGAAGGACTACTGGCGAGAGAACAGGAAGCACGACAAGGCCTTCTTCGCCGAGATGGAGAAGAGCTACTCCAAGCAGTCCACGTCTTCTTCCTCTTCATCGAGCTCAAGCGATGAGGAGATCATCATCAGGAAGGGAAGGACAAGGACAATCCGGTGGGTCTTTGCTTCATGGCTTTCGGGGACAGATCGAAGAGACGCTCACATCAGCGCCGAAGATCCCGCAAGAGCTTCTGCTCAATGGTACTTGGGGATAAGGAAGAGAAGAGCTCCTCAGATGACTCCGACGACGACGACAACGAAAAGGTATCATCTTATGAACACGAAATCGTTGATTTACTTGAGAGAAATCGTCAGGAGTTGAAATATCGGGAAAACTGCTTAGGGGGGCTAAGAAGAGGATAGATGAGATAGAGAGTGAGCTTGCCGTGGCCAACGACAGGATTGAGAGTCTATCTTCTTCTCCTTGCTTGGGTGATAGTAGTGAGTGCCCAAAGTGTGAGGTGCTTCTGTGTGACCTGTCGACTCTAAAGTCCAGGTACACAGAAAGGGTTGATGAGAGGGACGCTTTGGCCACTGAGCATGAAAGTGCTCAGCTGGAGCTTAAAGATGCTCAAGCCACTGTCGTCGTACCCTGTGCTGATTGCCCATCTCATCTAGCTATCTTAGCTGAGCTGAAAGCCCAGGGAGATGAACATTTTGGGGATTTGGAGAGAGTGAGAGCTGAGCTGGCGCAGACTAGGCTAGAGCTTGAGACACTGTCAGTTCCACCCACTGTCTGTTAGAATTGTCTGTCTCTTAGACTGGAGTTAATTAAGCTAAAAGCCGAGAAGTATGTCCAGGTAGATAGCGAGTGTGAGACCTGCTTGTCTCAAGTGGAGGTTCTAGCTTCCTTGAGAGAGGAGCTAGCTGATTCTCATAATGAGAACTTTTACCTTCGTTCTATCCTGAGTTGGATCAGTGCCAGAGATCTATAGCTCGGCATGATGATCCATCAGTTTAAGAGGCAGGATGGGTTTGGGGTAGGTTACACCTACACGAAGTCTGACTTTGAGAGTGCCATTAGCCGGGCAGTGGAGTGGAGTAAAATGACTCCAGAGCATAGATACCCCAAGACTCACTCCACTTAGTCTTTCCAGGCTAGTCAGCCCAAGGATGGAGTTATCCAAGAACAGTCCAAAGCTCCACCCAAGAAGCCCATTTGGGTTCCAAAGCCCAAACACCTCCACACTTCTCTTGACTCTCTTCCTGGACCGTCTCAACCCAAGAAGACGACACCAAACACCACTAAGCCCAAGAACCCCAAGCTTCAACCACATCCCAAGAAGCACACCTACCATTGTGAGTATTGTCAGAGAGAAGGGCATCTTGCAGAGTTTTGCTTCAGGAGGAAGCAGGTTGAGAGAGCTGAGAGAGCTCGTGGTGGTCAGGAGCAGTTCTACCACTAGGGTGGTAGATTGCGTGTTCCTCGACGCGGGGAGAGGCTGGAGGCCAGGCCGCGTCGTGTAGGTGGTGGTAGAGGAGACGACTTTCATGCCCGTGCTCTAGATGGTGTTGTCCGTTCTGGCAGAGCTCCGGCCATTTTGGCTACGGTCCTGGACCTCGTGGCCGAGGCTTTAGGCAGAATCGAGGACCGCGCTTTGAGCCGCGTTTTGGTCCGAACTCTCATGATGATTTCTGCTTTCCATCTTTTGAGCAGATGGCTCGACACTGGTTTAGCTCTTTTGCTAAATCTAGTGCCGGATCATTTGCTCCCCCTTACAACCACTGATTGTGCAGTATCGGGGACTGGAGGACGTTTGGATCATGGACTCAGGATGCTTCTCGCCACATGACGGGACATCGCATATGGTTCTCCAGTCTCACTCCCCCAAGCTCCAAAGAGTACATCACCTTCGGGAACAGTGGTCAAGGGAAAGTAAGTGGCATTGGCTCAATTGGCATTTCAGACCATTTTTCTTTGAAGAACGTTGCTTTGGTCGGAAACTTGAACTTCAATTTGATTTCTGTTTTGCATCTTCTTGAGGATGGTTTGGAGGTTCGTTTTAAGAAGGGCAATTCTTCTGTATTTGATTCTAGAGGGTCTTTGATTTGCCAGATCTTACCATTCGGTAAAATTTTTCGAATTGACTTCTCTAGTTCTTTTGGCCCTTCTCGCTGTTTGATAGCTGGAAATCTCTTCTGAGCTCTGGAAGTGGCATAGGAGGTTAGGTCATTTGAGTTTTGATCTGCTAGTCAGGTTAATCTCTATGGACCTCATCCGAGGATTGCCCAAGCTTAAAATGGAGAAAGATCTAGTTTGCCATCCCTGTCGTCATGGGAAAATGGTTGCCGCTTCTCACTCCCCTGTGACTCAGGTGATGACTTCGTATCTAGGCGAGCTGTTACATATGGACACTGTCGGTCCAGCTCGGGTACGCTCAGTCGGTGGGAAGTGGTACGCGCTTGTCATTATTGACGATTTTTCTCGATTCTCATGGGTTTTCTTTTTGGAGTCTAAGGATGAAACCTTTCATTTTGTTCATGACCTGATTTTGAAGCTGAAGAATGAGAACAATGGTCGGATGCGAGCAATTTTCTCTGACAACGGCTCTGAGTTTAAGAACTCTCAGTTCGTCATCTTCTGTAGTGATCAGGGTCTTGACCATCAGTTTTCTGCTCCTTACACTCCCCCACAGAACGGCTTTCTGGAACGAAAGAACCGCACGCTAGTCGAGATGGCTAGGATGATGCTCGATGAGCACAAGACTCCTAGGCGTTTTTGGGCTGAAGCCATGAACACGGCTTGCTATCTGGCCAACCGCATTTTTCTTAGAGCTTACCTTGGTAAGTCCTCATACGAATTGCGGTTTGGCAGACATCCCAAGGTGAGCCATTTGCGAGCGTTTGGCTGCAAGTGGTTTGTGCTCAAGAAGGGAGGGCATTTGGACAAGTTTGAGTCTCGTTGCTGGGATGGTGTCTTTCTTGGTTATGCATTGCATTCTCGAGGTTTCCGTGTTTGGAACCTCGAATCCTAGCAGCTTGTCGAGACTTGCGAAGTGTCATTTGATGAGTCCTTGCCTTCTTTGACTCCTTCTTTTGAGCTTTCTGGTGATGGTGAGCTCGGAGAGTCCATCTTCGAGGAAGATGAGGATACTCCAGCTGCTTATCAGGGTGGGCCTTCTGCACCTCCTGTAGAGCCCACACCTTCTAAGACTTCGACTAAGGATGAGGGCGGACCTCTTATCACTTCTTCCACTTCGATCGAGCCCCCTCAGTCGAGTCCAGAGGTGCCAGCTACTGACTCCGGTGAGGTGACTTCAGATCACCAGGGATCCCGAGCAGTTTAGCGTGATCACCCCTCTGAGCTCATCATCGGTGATCTAACTGAGAGAACATTGCGTTCATCTGGTAACTCTCTTGCTGTGTTTGCTAAATCTGCTTTTGTTGCATCTTTTGAGCCCAGAGATGTTTCTCATGCTCTTTCTGATTCTAATTGGATTAATGCTATGCAAGAAGAGCTTGATAATTTTGTCCGTAATCGGGTTTGGACACTAGTTGAGCCGCCACCAGGATGCAATCCCATAGGCACCAAGTGGGTGTTCAAGAACAAACAAGGTGAAGATGGGGTTGTGGTGCGCAACAAAGCTCGACTAGTTGCCCAGGGTTTTTGCCAGAAGGAAGGTATTGACTTTGAAGAAACCTTCGCTCCTGTTGCCCGTCTTGAGTCTATTCGCATTCTCTTAGCTTTCGCCGCTTCGAAGGGTTTTAAGCTTTTTCAAATGGACGTCAAGAGTGCTTTTCTAAACGGGTACATAGAGGAGGAGGTTTATGTTAGGCAGCCCCCCGGTTTTGAGAACCCCAAGTTTCCTCGACATGTTTTTAAGTTGCAAAAAGCTTTATACGGGTTAAAGCAAGCCCCTAGGGCTTGGTATGACCGGTTGAAGCAGTTTTTGGTGGGGAAGGGCTTTGTGATGGGTTCTATGGATAAAACTCTTTTCCTGCTCAGAGATGCTTCAGATTTCTTAGTCGCTCAGATTTACGTGGACAATATTATCTTTGGCGGTACTACTAATGATCTTGTGTCCAAGTTTTCTAAGCAGATGCACAGCTAGTTTGAGATGAGCCTCATGGGTGAGCTCAAGTATTTCTTAGGGCTTCAGATCAAACAGACTAAGGACGGCACCTTCATCAACCAGGGTAAGTACACTCGAGACATGTTGAAGAAGTTTGTCTTTGGTGGAGAGTTGAAGCCTCAGATGACCCCAATGGGCACATCTGGGGGCCTGGACAAGGACGAGAGGGCGTCAAGGTCAACGAGAGAGAGTTTCGAGGGATGATCGGTTCGCTGCTGTACTTGACGGCGATGAGGCCAGACATACAGTTCATCGTGGGACTGTGCACGTGCTTCTAGTCTTCACCACGCGCGTCTCATTGGCAAGCTATCAAGTGCATCTTCAGGTATCTTACCTATGCGCCTGATCTTGGTCTTTAATATTCAGCATCATCATCTCTTGATTTATCTGGCTTTTCGGACGCTGACTTTGGTGGGTGCCGGTTGGATCGCAAGTCGACATCCGGTACTTGCCAGTTTCTTGGTTCGTCTCTTGTGTCTTGGTCTTCTCGAAAGCAATCTGGAGTTGCTCTTTCGACCACTGAGGCTGAGTATGTAGCTGCTGCTAGCTGCTGCTCACAGTTGGTTTGGATGATTTCCACTCTACGAGATTTTGGGTTGTTCTTTCCTACCAGAGTTCCTTTGTTTTGCGACAGCACCAGTGCAATTAGTGTAGGGAAAAACCCTTGTCTTCATTCAAAAACAAACACATTGATGTGTGCTTTCATTTTCTGCGGGATCAATATGAAAAAGGTGTCATTGACCTTGTTCATGTTGATACCCATCATCAGTTGGCTGACATTTTCACCAAACCCCTAGATCAGTCTTCTTTTGAGCGTTTACGAGGGGATTTGGGTGTTGTGTATCCTTTCTAGGATATTTTTGCGTCAGTTTTTCTTTCTTCTTTACTCTTATCTTGAGTCTTTTTGTGTGTGTTCATATCTTGCATATTCACATATCACACTTTGAGCCTGCTTCTGTTATATGATTGAACTGCTTTACTTATTCTAGCTGGTACATGCTTCTGATTACTTCTCAATGATCATGCTTTTGTTCAGTTCACTTGATATGTCTGATATCTGTCATATTCATGGCTTTTACACTTTAAACTTGAAAACTGATCACCATTGCTTCTGGTAACTAGCATGTGTAGGTTGAGTGCTTTTGCTATCTGTTACATACCTTGTAGCTAGTTTCTCACAATAGATGCAGATATGCAACTTGGACATCTTTATGCTTTAACATGGAAAATGTGCTATAAAAATAACAAAAAATGAATGAGAATTCCATGCCTTTTTGTGCTTGAGTTGAAAAGATCCAAGTGGGTTTGCTTTGTCGCATTACATTGTTCTGGACTGCTTACCATAGCACTTTGGTATGAACTGGGACGGTGTAGTGTATGTCAAGACCATTGTCTTAAGCTTCTGATGGTCCAGTTCTTGCCTAGGCTTGACTTGTTCGGTTAGCATAAGGTTTGATATGCAAATAACCCTTGGCAAAAATGAAAAAGGAACATGAAAAAGCCTGAACATTGAAGAAGATAACAAGTTTGCTGAAGCACTTTGTTTTGAACAATGCTTATCTTGGTAGATATCAGTTAGATTCTTCATCTCATGTTTTACTTTGCTTGTTTAACTGGAAAATGTGGTGATACTTTTGTTTGCAAAAACTGAAAAATGTGTGCTAATGACTTTCTTTAGATATCATCTGTTGCACTGATCATGCCATGTGTCTTAGACAGTATGACTTTTGCTATACTTGTTAAATGTTGTATTTGCAGTCAGTCATATCTGAGAAGCATGTTTTCTACACTCCACTTGCACCCCAGTTGCATTCATTGCATATTTTGAGGGGGAGTTGCGTTTTAGGGGGAGTATGTGTCTTTTTAGAGTGCTTGATGAGTTCACTTGTCAACAAGGGGGAGAAATTTTGGGATAAGAGTTTAAGGGGGAGTTTTTGTCCCGGTCCTTACTCTTTTGATATCCTTGTTGATGATTCTGAGATTGCACTCGTTTTTGAGTTTTTACCTTTGGTTAACCATAATGACTGTTTCTTGCTTTTGTTTGGCTTTTGGTCATTAGGGTTAAACTTTTACTTTATTTTTCTTCTTCTTTGTTTTCTTGTGCTTTGTTTTCAGTGTTTCCACAGTTGCTTGCAGATACTAAAGAGCTGAAGAAGTGAAGTGTTGACAATGCACTCATCAAGGGGGAGATTGAGGAGCCATGCTGAATAGTGTGGGCCTCATGGCTCCACATGTGATGAGTCATTGTCAATGGAAGTCAAAGAGGACAAAAGAAGAGAGAAGATCTGCTGCGTCATGGGCCGTGTGTGACTCAGGTACATGGGTAGCGAGCGACTATCGGGCTGAGAGAGCTGCGAAGTCAGGCTGGCCCAATCTGGGTACATGGGCCAGAAGCAGCAGAAGACCCACTGGGTTGTTGACCAGGATTGACTCAGGTACACGGGCGGTGAGCGATTGCCGGGCTGAGAGAGCTACGGAGTCGGGCCGGCCCAATCCGGGTATCTGGTGCAAAGTCAGGTGGAGGCTTTGTCAGTTTCGGCGCAAAACTAACGGCCGCTGATCTTGTATTGGACTGTCCAGAAGAGAAGCCGTAGTCACTACAAAAGCTTAGCTTCCGGATAAGTCATCTGTAAATAGGAGTTTACTAGTTTGTCCCTAGGCCCACAGTCAGTCAATCATCATAAGAGGATACCTTTTCATTGTCGTCATCGTCGGAGTCGTCGGTGGAGCCCTTTTCTTCCTTATCCCCAAGAGCCATTTAGTAGAAGCTCTTGTGGGATCTTCGGTGTTGATGTGAGCGGCTCTTCGGTCTGTCCCCGAAGGCCATCAAGCAGAGGCCCGCCGGATCGTCCTTGTCCTTCCCCTTCCTGATGACAATATCCTCATCGCTTGAGCTCGATGAAGAGGAAGATGACGTAGACCGCTTGGAGTAGTTTTTCTCCATCTCGGCGAAGAAGACCTTGTCGCGCTTCTTGTTCTCACACCGGTAGTCCTTCAGGTTCCTTTTGAAGAATTTGGTCTTTGGCTTGCCCTTTGTGAAGGATGCGATGTCGTGCTTGCCGGAGTCGTAGAAGCAACCACCGGTACCCTTCTTGTGACCATTGCGCTTTGGGGCAGTCGACGATGAAGTGAACTGGATCACCACACTCAAAGCATCCGGATTTTGTGCCGTGTATTTTGAATATTCTCTTATCATAGACATGACGCACCCAGTTGTTAAACAGACACATGTCATCATCTCCTAATGACTTGAGCTGGTCCTTAGTGATAGACATCAAGGAGAACCTAGCATAGCTCACAGAAGAGGGGTCAGCATAAGGTGTAGCAAGGGCCAGGGTTTTTTATCCAGAGCCAGTGAGATTTGATCTCAACTAGGTATCAACCTCAGTGGCCTTCAGCTTGCTAAACAACTCAGAGATTGTCAAGGTATCATAAGATGTGCTCTCAATGATAGAGGATACCTTGATCTCCTAGATCTTAGGGTCCAAGGTATGGAGAACCTTGAGCGCCTGCTCATGATCTGAGACTAACTGAACACCCTCGGCCTTGTTGGCCCGAAGCTTGTTGATGATCGATTGAAAACGACCAAACAAAGCTTCAACAGATTCACCCGGCTTCTGTGTGAAATTTTTATATTGACACCGGTAGGTCTGATAGAGCCGAGCCTTGACCTGGGCTGTCCCCTCATGGTGTGCCTAGAGGGTAGCCCATATCTCTCTAGCTGTGGTGAGATGGCTCACACGCTCAAATTCAGTGGGACCTAAACCAGAAAACAAAATGTTCATCGCTTTGTTGTTGTTCTGATATTGGGCGATAATATCTGGAGTATTATGCTCAGCAACAGGCAATACTATGAAAGTAGCGTGAACACAAATGTCCCAAATGTCCGAGCTTTGGCTCATGAGATAGGCTCGCATGTGAGTCTTCCAATAATTATAGCCATAAGCTTCCAAGGATGGGACCTTTCCAGGAGAAGTCATGATCACTACTAGGGTTTAGAACCAGTTAAGGTATGGAAAAACCCTAACCAGGCTCTCATACCACTTGTAGGACCGAAAGTAGCGACCAGAGGGGGGGTGAATGGGTGCCTAAAAAATTCTTTTGAATCAATGGCCTGGCTCCCAACACCCAACGCACCTCAACAAACTAAGCAGGGAAAAGTAAAACTAAATTAACAAGGCCTAAAAAGATCTAGCCTAAAAACGACCGGTGATCTAGAAGTAAGGACATCAAAACAGTGCTTATAGGCAGATAAATTTATCATTCAAAACAAAAGCACTTCATGCAACATTAAAAGAAACATCTGACTTGTCAGATGTTTTCTTCTGGACGAACATAGGGTTTTACAACCACTCTGTATGACTGACTTCCCAAATGACTCCGGCCTTGAGCAGCTTCTCAACTTCGACCTTGGCGAGATCAGCCCGTTCGGAGGACAGCTTGCGGAGCCCCTGGCGCACTGGGCAGGCCTTCGGGTTGACTGCCAGGGAATGATCGATGATGGAGCGATTGACCCCCGGTATGTCCTCCTAGGACCATGCGAAGATATCCAGGTTACTCTGAACGACTTCCTCGAGTTGCTTCAATACCTCTAGCTACAGGCTTCCTCCGAACTAGATGGGGTACTCCCTCCCATCCTGGACTAAGACCCTGGTTATGACCTCCCTCTCTGGGTGCGATTTGGCTGCGGGGCCTTCGGGGGGCCCTTCGTGGAGCAGAGGGATGTTGTCGATGCCAAAAAGTTTGGCCTCTTTCGAACTTCCGCGAACGCTGTGGACTTGTCTTGACTCCAAAGGTGCAGAGTGACCATACTCCACTTGCCAAGCCACGGCTTTATCACCGAGGATCGACAGCACACCTCCAGGGGTTGAGATCTCAACGCACAGGTAGTTGTGGTTTTCGACGGCTCCGAAACGGTTGAGCATGCCCCTCCCGAAGATCGCATTGTAGGCGTTCGGGGCATCGACAACGTCGAAGACAATCTCCTCATTACAGGAAAAGGGAGGTTCTCCGAAGGTCACCTCTAGCCCAATCTGGCCGAGGGCATCGAGGGGTGGACCTGCGAAGTCTTGCAGAGGTCGGGAAGCTGGTAACAGGTGCTTCCGAGAGAGACATAGCTAGTCGAAGGCCTGCACGAAAATGATGTCAGCAGAACTACCTCCGTCAACCAGGTGTAGGACCGAAAGTAGCGACCAGAGGGGGGGTGAATGGGCGCCTAAAAAATTCTTTCGAATCAATGGCCTGCTCCCAACACCCAACGCACCTCAATAAACTAAGCAGGGAAAAGTAAAACAGATTAACAAGGCCTCAAAAGATCTAGTCTAAAAACGACCGGTGACCTAGAAGTAAGGACACCAAAACAGTGCTTATAGGCAGATAAATTTATCATTCAAAACAAAAGCACTTCATGCAACATTAAAAGAAACATCTGGTCAATAGCATGCAAAACGATACAAAGTAATACTATTCAAAATAGTCTCTGAAACGAAGTCTGTTAACACATGTTCAAAGTTTGCAGAACTACTCCGAAGTCAGACTTCGTCATTCGAAGCCGACAAGAAAACTCCGAAGCGTACTGCAGTATGTTGGTGCGATCGAAGCCCGGAAATCCGAGCAAACCTCGAAACCGTGAACAAATAGAACCAGCGAAGGTTGGGTCGTGGACTCCGATCTCGTGCACAAAACCAGCGGAGGTTGTGCACTTGTGGAGCCAACGTTCAGACTTCGACAAATTTAGTAGACAACAAAAAAAACATTTCAACAAAAACCCCGAAGAACACTTCGCACACACTCCACTCAATCAGCCCCCGTGCTAGGCGCTTGAAGCCTGCTGCCTAGCTTCGCATGCATGCTCTGCTTGATTAAACACAACAGCTATCGCCCGTGAAGCAAAACACGTAGAGATGCCAGGCTCCTGCTAGAAAACTGTGCAGCAGACAAGCTGTGCAAAATCAAATGATCTTGTGTTTAATCAAATGATCTTTGTGATGGGTTCATGTGGATAAAACTCTTTTCCTGCTTAGAGATGCTTCAGATTTCTTAGTCGCTCAGATTTACGTGGATGATATTATCTTTGGCGGTACTACTAATGATCTTGTTTCCATGTTTTCTGAGCAGATGCACAGCGAGTTTGAGATGAGCTTCATGGGTGAGCTCAAGTATTTCTTAGGGCTTCAGATCAAACAGACTAAGGACAGCACCTTCATCCACCAGGGTAAGTACACTCGAGACATGTTGAAGAAGTTTGTATTTGGTGGAGAGTTGAAGCCTCAGATGACCCCATCATACTTCGAACTTGACTCCATGCATCCCCGGAGTCATATGCTGGAAATCTTGGACTTAATCGCCAACCTTTATCTTGTTACTGCAATAACCCTGAAGATGGAATATTTTCCCCCAATAGTAGCCCCTCGAATACGCTTCTCCGTTAAATCTGTAATGTTAGGAGAGCAGTATACGCAAGAAAAATAATCATGCATAGGGGTTAGCAGATTTAAACCATCTCCGAACTACGTGGAGATGTAAACTTTGAATCAGTTTCTAAGAAAATTACATTCAAAGTAACTTAGAACTAACTCGAAAAGCCCGAAAGCCTTTTCAGACTTGGAAGAAATAGCCGTTGGCTTCTTTTTTTTAAACGGAAGTTACGCAACGCGTTAATTCCAGAACAAATTAACGGTTAAGAATGTGAAACGGCATAGGCAAACGGTAAAAAGTCGGGGTCTGGGCTATAAATAGAGGGCCCAGACCCTTCTCGGGTACCTTTTCACCGCTTTCGTGTAAATAGACCATCAATCGAGCCCTAGCCTCCATTCTTCTTCCGAAGCAATCCGTGAGATCTAATGGCAAAAACTAGTTTCAAGGATAATGGAGCAGCTTCAACCGTGGCCCTGCAGCAGGCTGCGGCAGCGGCAGCGGCTGCAACATTGGCAGCGACTCCGACATCAGTAATGGCAACAATGGCGGCGGCGGCAGGAAATCCTCAAAATCATGGCCCTCAAGATCTCTTCCCGGCGTCGACAAAGTACACGGACCAGTCTTATCAACTGGGGCCTTCAACCTGCAAAAGGGAATCGCTTGCGGCCGCAGTAGAAGGAAAAATGAGTTCTGGGGTTATGATTCGCAAACCTAGGAAGGAAATCATCCCACTACCAAGACCCGGAGAAGTGGTTGTTTTCGACGCCTTCTTCGAAGTAAGCTTGGGGCTTCCGGCGGTCGTCTTCTTGGCAGAGGTATTGGAGTTGTTCCATGTCACTCTCCCCCAACTCTCTCCGAACGCTGTAGCACGTCTGGCCATCTTCGAATGGGCGTTACGAGCCGAGGGTTGTGAAGGAAGGGCAGAGATCTTCGCAGCACTGCACAGAGCTTCATGCCAGCCGAAGACCTTCGTAGGCCCCGGAGGCGAGAAGATGGTGGTGGCCTTCGGAAGCATCAACTTCAGACTCCGGGACGAGTATGCTCTCCGGTTTCCCGCCAAGGCCATCAATGTCAGATGGTACACCGACTGGATCTTGAAGTGGTTTTATGCCGAAGTTGGGGCGAGTAGTCGCCTAGCTGGACCTTTGCAAGATATCAACTTCCGAAAGGAAGCCCTTGTGCACCCGGATCTGGGCCAGCTCGAAGCTCGCCTCAGTCTGCTTCAAAAAATAAGTCGCCGCCTGAGTATGCAGGACTTAGCCGAAGAATTCCTCAGGCTTCAAATTCCTCCCCTGATGGCCAACTGGTCGATCACTTTCGAGGAAGATTCGGAGGGCGGTCTTCGGAAAATTACTTCAACTTCGAGCCCTGCAGGTAACTTCTAAAACAACATATGTCATGTATATTTATTCGAAGAATTAACCAACTTAACTCATTTTTCAGCTTCTTCGGCCCCTATAACTTCGGAGCAGATTGTACGGGCTTCGGAGAAGATTTTGGGCGTCCCAACTCCGACCGAGAAAGAATGGAGAATCAAATTGGTTGGTACTTGGGAGCGATCCAACCGAGTATGGGGCTACTCAAAGTTGTTCCGCCCCCTCTGGTGGATTGGGTGCCTTTAGAGAAAGGGCCCAAAAAGAGAAAAGCCGGAGCTGGAGCTTCGAGTTCTGCCAAGACTCCGCTCAAGAAGGTGGCTCGAAAGCCAAGAGTTCCTGCGCCTTCGAGTCCAAGAGCTTCAATCTCCGATTCTTTGGAAGATGAAGGCAGGATGCTTGTGGGCCTGATTGACGAGGATGCAGCCCAAAAAGATGCACATATTGATGATGCTGTGAGCTTGCCAGAGCCTCAAGTCAACCTTGAGCAAGTGAGGACTCCGGCTACTCAAGAAGATTTACCTCAAGACGGAGCCCCTGTGGACGAAAGCAGAGTCGAAGTTACTGCAGCTTCGATTCCGGGCGAAGTAACAACGGCTGCTCAAGAAGATGCTCCAACAGTAGAAGATTTGACCGTTGACTCCGACAAAGACTTTGGAGTAGCCTTCGACCCGCCAAGCAGTCCAATGCTTACCCGTCGCCAAAATGTCGAAGGAAAACTTCGCATAATTCTTTTGTTCTTTTTCCCTGCGAAATTATACAATGTATAATACCTTTGTTTTTACAGGATCCACTTCCATAGAAGAGGTCCGTCCCGAAGATATAATTCCTGGACCTTCGACAACTTTGGAGCCAATTCCAGGAGCCACTCAAATGGGGCCTGGAAAAGGCAAAGGGAAGATGGACCCCCTCCCTGCTATGAGCTCAGGATCAACTCCGTCTGAGTCAATAGACGAGAGCCAATCTACTGAGGGGGGCCAGTCTGCCGAAGTTCCAAAAAACACGGCTCAGCACTCCGGGCCTTCACCAAACGAAGATGACCAGCAAGCCTTGAGCATGCTCCCTCTTCTAGCTCCTTTCTTGGAGCGAAGAACCGGGCTTCGGACTTTGCTCGAGCCTTTGGATCGAGCTAGTCGCGAAGTCAGGGAGACGGACTTGGTGGCCATCTTGAGCGAAGCGGAGAGTTCGGAGCTTAACGCTACCATGGAATGTGCAGCATACCAGGTACGAAGTATCTACAAAACAACATCGAATTTATATACAAATAATTTCTCACCTTGGTTTTTTCCTTTTCGCAGCAAACAGTCTTGTCCCGAGCTACAAACATCTCAAATGAACGTGGAAGCGTTTGCCTTCGAGAGGAAAATGCAACTCTTCAACGAAATCTTACTATCTCCGAAGGTCGAGTGGCCCACTTGGACAACACGGTTTCAATGGAGCGCAGGGCCAGACAAGGCTTGGAAGTTGTGAACAAAGAGCTCGAAGCAGGAAAAATTGTACTTCGAGCGGAAATCGAAAAGATGCGGGCGGAGCACACTACTGCGGGGGCTGAGCTTGTTAGACTCCAAGAAGAAGCTAGCCAACTACTAAATCAGGAGAATTCTTTAGCTACGGAGACAGCTAGGCTCTCTGGAGTAGTAAGAGAATTGACTTCGATGAAGGATGCCTTCATTGAAGATAAGCTAAAGTCGGAGAAGGTATCTGCGGAGGTCATGGACCAATTGCTAGGCGTTCTAGAGTACTTCGGTACTACTGGGACGCTTCCTTCGGATGACAACATCTCCCTGCTGCGACGGTTGAAAAGGATCTAAGGAGTAGCGAAGCAAATGAAGACAGCAGGCATTCGGTACGGAGAAATCTCCGGACAAGTGGCTGCTATCGGCATACTTCGTTACTACGAAGATCTGGGCCAATCGATAACTGCGAGTGCAGGGGGAGGTCCCATTACCTTCGATGACGACCATCTTATTACTCCTTCCAAAGGTGTGGCCGCTGCTTGGCAAGCCTTTCAAACTTCATGGAGAGCCAAAGGTCGCTCTGCGATCAAGGCCTGGATTGACGAAGGACAACGCCAGAAGCAAGCTCGGTCCCAAGCTTCGAGCAGTCAGCCCCCGCCAAACCCGCAGGTTTAGAATTATCTTAGGATCTTCAACTATGTAAAGCACTACGCTTTTGTACATTTATGAATGAAAATTTTCTTATCATGTTTTTAGGCTTTGCCTCATATGGAAGATGTCGAAGTGTTAGATGTTAACGACGAACTTCGCTTATTATGGGCTACCATCGATATCTTAAAACTTCACAAGTGCCCTCGATTTCTAGTTCCTCGGGATAGCTCCGGAGCGATTACGTCCGAAGTAAGCAAAGATATATTATCTTGTATTAAAGAGGAATAAAAAGAAGTTAACTTGGAAACTTCATCTTTCGAAGACATTGTGTGGTCCGAAAACGAAGATGAAACTCAAGATAAAAAGCCTGAAGAACTTAGAAGCTGGGAAAGGAGCCCCGAACGACTTCGAACTTGGGCCGAGCTTCAACAAGAACAAAACGACTTTAGAGCTTCGAAGGGAGGCAGGAGAGTTAAACATAAAGTTGTTAGAACTCCCGGCTCTGGAAGTAGTCGTTCTAACTCTAGCTATAGAGATCGAAGGGGTCTTCGATTCCTTCTTGGTATAGATACCAACTTTTCATGATGTAATTATATTTGTTCGAATAATAAATATCGATTTAAAATTGTCTCCCTATTTACTAGCCCCTCTTTGAGCGTAAGCAACTTCTAACTATATTCAAAGATGGTTAAGCGCAAAGAAAAAACTTAGGAGTACAATTTTGGGGGTTTGGAGCCCCTCAACAATTTAAAGATCGATTAAAATCTTATAAAATGTCTTCGACTATTTGTAGTCTGAAGACTGGTAACTTAGTACCTTATGTTTTTGAAATAAATATCTTGGGATAACTTTTCGGACACTTTAGTGTCCTAGATGATTTGTCACTTTGGACTTAACAGACATTCGAAGCTCATGGCTCAAATTCTGTTTTGTTTTGGCCTCCTTCGGCTCTTTTTGCGAATTCAGTCAAACCAGTGGTTTGGAATTCACATTGGTCTCTTTGGACTCTTTTTACGGATGCCTACAAGCCGGTGGCTTGGACTCCGCATCATTTGGTCTCTTTGGACTCTTTTTACGGATGTCTTCCAGCCGGTGGCTTGGACTCCCCATTCTGTGGTCTCGGGCTCTTTTACGGATGTCTTCAAGCTAGTGGCTTGGACTCCGGATTATGTCAGCCCACCACCTCGGAAAATATGATTCAAATTAATGACACTCCCCTCTCGGTCAACTCCGCTATTCCAGTGCGTCCACTCGGAAGTGGGAAGTTTATGAGGGGTAGGCATTACCTGAACCATATGCTTTATTAATTCGGAAAGTGCTTACAAATGATTACAAGGAGCCCTTATCCGAAGTATCGCTTTAGGTGCTCCGCATGCCATGTATGTGCTAACTCTTCACCTTCCAAATTAGCTAATTTAAAAGAACTAGGACGCCCTGAGCGAACAATTAAGTATGGACCTTCCCATTTATTTCCTAATTTTCCTGGTGCTATGATACTTCGCAAAACGAGATGACCCGGCCTAAGTTCATTAATCCTGACCTTCGGGTTGAACCAAGCCTTCATCTGCTGCTAATACTTTGACAAATTTGCCACAGCTCGAAGTCTTGTCTCCTCTGTTAAATCCAGCGAAGCTTGTCTTTCTCCTTCTACTTCCGGTTCGGTGCTGCGAAGTGATCCTCCTTTGAGCTCTATTGGTGTTATAGCTTCATCTCCGAATAATAGTCTGAATGGAGTGAAACCTGTGGACCTGGTTTGAGTGGTCTGAATGGACAACAAAACCTTCGGAAGTTCTTCGGTCCAGAGTCCTTTTACCAATCCTACTATCCTTCGATTTAGCCCTGACAAAATATTACCATTGGCTCTTTCTACAGCTCCGTTAGACTGAGGATGTCGCACCGCAGCAAAACATAGCTGGATGCCTAGATCTTCACAAAATTTCTTGAAAGGTTCTGCGTCGAATTGTGTTCCATTGTCAACTGTGAGTTGTCTAGGCACTCCAAACCGGCAAATGATATTCTTCCAGAAAAATTTTTGTACATTGTTCGAAGTGATAGCTGTTAGGGGCTCTGCTTCGCCCCACTTTGAAAAGTATTCAATTGCTACCACTGCGAACTTCAAATTTGCTTTTGCTGTTTGGAAGGGACCAATAAGATCCATGCCCCATCTGGCGATGGGCCATACTGGAGCTATGACTTGAAGGGTTGTTGGTGGGCGATGACTCCTTCGTCCCATCCATTGACATCCTTGGCAAGTGCGGACCAAGGTTTCCGCATCAGCTGTTATTGTAGGCCAATAAAGCCCCTGGCGAAGTATTTTTCCTGCCAAAGCTCGAGGGGCCAGATGGCTACCGCAAAGTCCTTCATGGATTTCTCGAAGAATTTCTTGACCTTCAGCTTGAGATATACATCGGAGCAGAGGGGAACATACTCCGACCTTGTATAAAATACCATTGATTATTTGATAATTTCGAGTTCTAAGCTTTAACCTCGAAAGCTGTGGCCCTTCGGACATGTTTTCTTCTCCTTGCAACACTTCCGTGATTGAACTTCGCCAATCTGTACTTGGAATGCAAAGGACTTCTGCAGCTGGAATTTGTGGCACTGAAGGTGTAATGAGTTCTTCATAAAAAGCTTCTTCGGGTATGTCCATGGCTCTGGCTGCAGCTTTTGCTAAGATGTCAGCTTGCATATTTTCTGCTCTAGGTATACTCCGAATGGAAATCCCTTTAAATGTTACTTCGATCTTCCGGATTTCTTCCAAGTACTTTGCAAGCTGTGGATGTCGAACTTGGAAACTCTTGTCTACGTGCCCTGCTACAATCTGAGAATCTGTTTTAATAACAACTCTTGTAGCCCCTAGAGCACGTGCCTTGCGAAGTCCCAATAGAATTCCCTCATACTACCGCTGTATTATTGGTAGACTTAAAGTTGAGTCTTGCGGAATACAATGCCTTTTGCCCTGAAGGCAAAATTATCACAGCTCCGACACCTGCTCCAGATGCTTGAAAAGCTCCATCAGAGTAAATAGTCCAAATTTTCTTCACAAGGCTTCTCCGGAGCCCATGCTGCAGGGGGAGTCCACTCTGCCACGAAGTCAGCCAATACTTGTGACTTAATTGTTGTTCTTGCCAAGAAAGATATGTCGAAGGGTGCTAACTCAACTTCCCACTTCCCAATTCTTCCAGTGGAATCCTTACTTCGGAGCATATCTCCTAGAGGATACGAAGTTGGTACAACAACATTATGTGCCAAAAAATAATGACTTAGCTTCCTCGAAGCCATTATCAGAGCATAAACAAATTTCTCAAGCTCGGAATATCTTGTTTTTGCTCCGGACAATGCTTCGGACACAAAGTAAACTGGATTTTGTACCAACTTCCCATTGAAATCAACCTCTCTGACAAGAACTGCACTGACAGCAGAGCTAGTAGCTGCAAGGTAGAGGAGTAGGGTTTTTTCCGCAGCAGGCACCTTTAGTGTAGCAAGGTTACTGAGATAGTTTTTAATATCTTCGAAGCTCTTTTGACACTCTGGTGTCCATGCAAAATCTTCGGACCCTTTCAATGCTTTGAAAATAGGCAAACTTCTCTCCACAGACCTTGCGAGAAATCTGCTAAGTGCTGCTAGATGACCGGTCAGCTTTTGCACTTGCTTTAAATTCTCTGGAGGAGCCATCTTCTGCAACACAGTTATTTGAGTGGGGCTAGCTTCGATCCCTCTGCTTGAAACTAGGTACCCTAACAATTTTCCTGCCTTCGCCCCGAAGACACATTTTTCAGGGTTGAGACCGATCCCACATGCCCGAAGGCTATTGAATGTTTCCGCTAAGTCTAGGCTATGTTGGTGCTTTAAGGCACTCTTGATTACAATATCATCCATATAGGCCTCTACATTACGACCTAATTGATGACCTAGAGCCTTAGCAATTAATCTCGAAAATGTAGCCCCGGCATTTCTTAAGCCAAAGGGCATTCTTACATAACAAAAGACTCCTGAAGGAGTTACGAAGCTTGTCTTGATTTTATCTTCGCGCTTCAACCAAATTTGATGATAGCCGGAATACGCGTCGAGGAAGCTTAATAACTCCAAACCAGTAGTGGAGTCAACCAACTGATCAATTCGGGGCATGGGGTAGGGGTCGTGGGGGCATGCTTTATTCAGAGATGTAAAATCAATACACATGTGCCACTTCCCTGAAGATTTCTTCTTAACGAAGACTGGGTTGGCTAACCACTCCGTATAAGCCACTTCCCTGATAATCCTAGCCATCAGAAACTTTTCAAATTCGTCTTTAGCAAGGACAGCTCTCTCCACAGACATCTTCCGAAGTCCTTGCCTAATAGGTCGAGCCTTCGGGTTCACAAGTAGACTGTGTTCAATAATGTCCCGACTGACTCTGGTGATGTCTTCATCAGACCAAGCAAAGACATCCAAATTTTCCTCAACTACTTTTTCTAAGGAGGCAGCAACTTCTGGAGGCAAGTCTTTACCAAATTGAAATGAATATTCCTTGCCATCTTTGACAATAACCTTCGTTGCAATCTCTCCTTCAGGACTTGGTGTTGGGAAGGATCTTTTCGAAGATTCGCTAGGAGCAGAAAAATTCTCTTGATCATCTTGCACATTGTTCACCTGTCTCGGGTCAAGAGGAGGGCCATGACCATACTCTGCTCTTCGTGCGATGGCCTGATCTCCAAAAACAGTGAGCACTCCTGCTTATGTGGGCATCTTGATACATAAGTAATTATGATGCGCCACAGCTCTGAATTGATTTAACATGCCTCTTCCGAAGATGATATTATATGCATATGGAGCATCTACAACATCAAAGATCACTTCCTCTGTCCTGGCCATTGGCCCTTCTCCGAAAGTAACTTCCAGGCCAATTTGGCCGAGGGCATCAAGAGGGGGACCTGCAAATCCTTGCAAAGGACGGGCTGCTGGGAGAAGATGCTTTCTGGAGATGCAGAGTTGATCAAAAGCTTGGACAAAAATAATATCCGCCGAACTCCTTCCGTCAACTAGCACTCTCTGAACCTCAGTTCCTGCTATGTCAGCAGTAATGACAAGTGGGTCTGCATGTGGGAATTTAACACCAACTGCATCATCTGTGGAGAAAGATATTGGCACATGGGACCATTTGGGCATAGCAGCTGCAGATGAAGAGGTTCCAATATGGCCCACCTCTCTGACATATTCTCTTCACTGCCTCTTTGACATACTTCCAAGAGTACCTCCTCCGGAGATGGGGAGGACTACTCTTTTTCCTCGATCTTGCCCCTCTTCTTGCTTCGGAGGTGGCATAATATTGCCCACCGGAGGGCGTCTTGCCGAATCGAAGTTCTCTATCCGCGCCACAGCCTAGACAGGCTCCGGTCGCACTTCAGCTGGAACTCGGTCAGTAGTGCCTCGACCCGAAGTTCTTTCCAGATATTCTCCTCTCGAGGTAAGTATAGCCTTGCACGCATCAGTTGCGTGACTTCGGTTTTCACCATGAATACAGCAGAAAAAGGTCTGTCCCTTGCCAACCGGTTTCCCTGGCGGCCTCCAGCGGCTGGTCTTGCTTCCTGAGGGTTGCGGAGCTCTTTGGGCAAACTTCTGCGGTTGTGTAATGTTCAGAACTTCTGAACGAGGATGTTTTTCCCCCTACGCCTGTCATGCTGAACTTCGAAGCTAGGCCCTTGCGGCTGATGCTGAAGTTTTTACTTCCAATTTTACTTCTTGCAGTATCGAAGGGGTTGTAGCAGTTCTTCGAAGCCATCCTTCTTCTGACCTTGCATACTCTTCGAAATATGACATCAACTGAGAAACAGAAGATATGCTTTTCTGATGAAGTTTATCAAGGAGGCATGGATGAATAACTCCCTCTCGTGCTGCGTCAACTACTGAAGACATAGTTAACCCTCAAATCTGCGACTTCGTATGAGCGAAGCGCTTGAAATATTGTCTCAATGTCTCTCCAGGGAGCTGCTTCACCTGGATAAGACTTCCTGTTGACATTGGGGGCAAGAAGGTGCCTTGGAAATTACTTACAAACTTCTTCTTCAGCTGTCCCCATGAATTAATTGATCCTGGCTTCCGAGACCAGAACCACCGTAATGCCACTCCTTGAAGAGCTAGGGGAAAGCATTTTGCCATAGTGTCTCGCACTCCTCCACTAGCTTCAATTGCTAGAGCATAAGAACAGACAAATTCTCCAGGATCTTCATCTCCGGCATACTTGCAAAGCTTCGAAGTTTTGAACTTAGGGTCAAAGCGTACTTTCTGCAACTCAGGATGCAGCGGAGACTCGGTATCGAAGGAAGCATTCTATGGGGCTTTGGGATAAATAACCTCGTCGTCTTCGGGCACTTCGGGAATGGTTGGAGTGGCTTGAGAGCGAAGCCTATTCGCGGCTTCTTGCCCGCCACCTTGCAACTTCGGCTTAGGAGACTGGCCATTTGAGTGGCCATATCACCAAGAATGTCTTCATCTCCTCCGGAAGGATCTTCTGGGTCTTGAGAACTGTAGGGATCAGTTCGAAGTGGAACATGAGGTGGAAGAGGGACTCCGGCTGGCCGAAGTATAGATGGAGTTGGCGGAGGAACTCCGTATGCTCGAGGAAGGGGAATCCCTTCCAGAGTTTGAGGTGGAGGAAACGTTGAAGGTCCTCCGACCTCAACTGTATCTGAAGATCTTACTCCGGAGGTCCGAGGGGACCTCCGAACAGGATTACCGGCTGCACTCCGCTTAGGAGGCATGGTGTGAGGAGTTGGTAGAGAATGAAGTTTTTTGAACTAGGTTCCCCACGGACGGCGCCAACTGTTGGCGTAAAAGATTACGCTAACATGTTTCTGAGGATTAGAAACTAACAAACGAAGTGTTTGTGAAGGAAACTATTCCAAGCCTCCGAAAGGATAATAACTTAGAATAGTTCGAAAGTGTGTATTGAATAACTTGAATTCGGTCCCTATTACAGGGTAAAACGGGGGGTATTTATAGGCCCAAACATTAAGGAAAAGACCTTTTTACCCCTCTATTACAACCGACATAGTGGAAACTATTCGGTACCCTTAATAGGGCTAAAATGGTAAAAGACTAATCTAATGAGAAAGAAGATAAGTCTTCCATCTTAGCTAGCAAGGAAGCTCTCGGAAGAGTTCAAGTTTGAAGATATACTGCGAATTGAAGTTCGCCATCATACTTCGAACTTGACTCCATGCATCCCCGGAGTCATATGCTGGAAATCTTGGACTTAATCGCCAACCTTTATCTTGTTACTGCAATAACCCTGAAGATGGAATATTTTCCCCCAACACTAGTACCTCCACCTGAGACAAGCAGGCCTCACACTCTCTATCAACCTGGACAGACTTCTCGGCTTTAAGCTTGATCAATTCCAATCTAAGAGACAAGCAGTTCTCACAGACAGTGGGTGGAACTAACAGTTTCTCAAGCTCTAGCCTAGTCTGCTCCAGCTCAGCTCTAACTCTCTCTGAATCGCTCAAATGCTCATCACCCTTGGCTTTCAGCTCAGCTAAACTAGCTAGATGAGATGGGCAATCAGCACAGGGCACGACAAAAGTGGCATGAGCTTCTTCAGCTCCAACTGAGCGCTCTCAAGCTCAGTGGCCAAAGCGTCCCTCTCATCGACCCTTTCTGTGTACCTGGACTTTAGAGTCGTCAGGTTACACAGCAACACCTCACACTTTGGGCACTCACTGCTATCACCCAAGCAAGGGGAAGAAGATAGACTCTCAATCCTGTCGTTGGCCACGGTAAGCTCACTCTCAAGTTCATCAATCCTCTTCTTTGCCCCTCTAAGTAGTTTTTCCCTGATATTTCAACTCCTGATGATTACTTTCAAGTAAATCAACAATTTCTCGTTCGTAAGAGGATACCTTTTCATTATCGTCATCGTCGGAGTCGTCGGAGGAGCCCTTTTCTTTCTTATCCCCAAGAGCCATTTAGTAGAAGCTCTTGCGGGATCTTCAGCGTTGATGTGAGCGGCTCTTCGGTCTGTCCCCGAAGGCCATGAAGTAGAGGCACGCCGGATCGTCCTTGTCCTTCCCCTTCCTGATGACAATATCCTCATCGCTTGAGCTCGATGAAGAGGAAGATGACGTAGACCGCTTGGAGTAGCTTTTCTCCATCTCGGCGAAGAAGGCCTTGTCGCGCTTCTTGTTCTCACACCGGTAGTCCTTCAGGTCCTTTTTGAAGAATGTGGTCTTTGGCTTGCCCTTTGTGAAGGATGAGCTATCATGCTTGCCGGAGTCGTAGAAGCCACCACCGGTACCCTTCTTGTGACCATTGCACTTGGGGCAGTCGGTGATGATGTGACCTAGATCACCACACTCAAAGCATCCGGATTCTGTGCCGTGTATTTTCAATATTCTCTTATCATAGACATGACGCACTCGGTTGTTAAACAGACACATGTCATCATCTCCTAACGACTCGAGCTGGTCCTTCGTGAGAGACATCAAGGAGAACCCAACACAGCTCACAGAAGAGGGGTCAGCAGAAGGTGTAGCAAGGGCCAGGGTTTTTTATCCAGAGCCAGTGAGATTTGATCTCAACTAGGTATCAACCTCAGTGACCTTCAGCTTGCTAAACAACTCAGAGATTGTCAAGGTATCATAAGATGTGCTCTCAATGATAGAGGATACCATGATCTCCTAGATCTCAGGGTCCAAGGTATGGAGAACCTTGAGCGCCTGCTCATGATCTGAGACTAACTGAACACCCTCGGCCTTGTTGGCCCGAAGCTTGTTGATGATCGATTGAAAACGACCAAACAAAGCTTCAACAGATTCACCCGGATTCTATGTGAAATTTTATATTCATGCCGGTAGGTCTGATAGAGCTGAGCCTTGACCTAGGGCTGTCCCCTCATGGTGTGCCTGGAGGGTAGCCCATATCTCTCTAGCTGTGGTGAGATGGCTCACACGCTCAAATTCAGTGGGACCTAAACCAGAAAACAAAATGTTCACCGCTTTGTTGTTGTTCTGATGTTGGGCGATAATATCAGGAGTATTATGCTCAGCAGCAAGCAATACTGTGAAAGTAGCAGTGAACACAAATGTCCCAAATGTCCGAGCTTTGGCTCATGAGATAGGCTCGCATGTGTGTCTTCCAATAATTATAGCCATAAGCTTCCAAGGACGGGACCTTTCCAGGAGAAGTCATGATCACTACTGGTGTTTAGAACCGGTTAAGGTATGGAAAAACCCTAACCAGGCTCTGATACCACTTGTAGGACCGAAACTAGTGACCAGAGGGGGTGAATGGGCGCCTAAAAAATTCTTTTGAATCAATGGACTGCTCCCAACACCCAATGCACCTCAACAAACTAAGCAGGGAAAAGTAAAACAAATTAACAAGGCCTAAAAAGATCTAGCCTAAAAACGACCGGTGACCTAGAAGTAAGGACATCAAAACAGTGCTTATAGGCAGATAAATTTATCATTCAAAACAAAAGCACTTCATGCAACATTAAAAGAAACATCTGACTTGTCAGATGTTTTCTCCTGGACAAACATAGGGTTTGACAACCACTCTGTATGACTGACTTTCCAAATGACTCCGGCCTTGAGCAGCTTCTCAACTTCGACATTGGCGAGATCAGCCCGTTCGGAGGACAACTTGCGGAGCCCCTGGCGCACTGGGCAGGCCTTCGGGTTGACTGCCAGGGAATGCTCGATGATGGAGCAATCGACACCCGGTATGTCCTCCTAGGACCATGCGAAGATATCCAGGTTACTCTGAACGACTTCCTCGAGTTACTTCAATACCTCTGGCTACAGGCTTCCTCCGAACTGGATGGGGTACTCCCTCCCATCCTGGACCAGGACCCTGGTTATGACCTCCCTCTCTGGGTGTGATTTGGTGGCGGGGCCTTTGGGGGCCCTTCGTGGAGCAGAGGGATGTTGCCGATGCCGAAAAGTTCGGCCTCTTTTGAACTTCCGCGAACGCTATGGACTTGTCTTGGCTCCAAAGCTGCAGAGTGACCGTACTCCACTTGCCAAGCCATGGCTTGATCACCGAGGATCGACAGCACACCTCCAGGGGTTGGCATCTTGAGGCACAATTAGTTGTGGTGTGCGATGGCTCCGAAGCGGTTGAGCATGCCCCTCCTAAAGATGGCATTGTAGGCGTACGGGGCATCGACGATGTCGAAGACGATCTCCTCATTGCAGGACAAGGGAGGTTCTCCGAAGGTCACCTCTAGCCCAATCTGACCGAGGGCATCGAGGGGTGGACCTGCAAAGTCTTGTAGAGGTCGGGAAGATGGTAACAGGTGCTTCTGAGAGAGACACAGCTAGTCGAAGGGCTGCACGAAAATGATGTGAGCAAAACTAACTCCGTCAACCAGGTGTAGGACCGAAAGTAGCGACGAGAGGGGGGTGAATGGGCGCCTAAAAAATTCTTTCAAATCAATGGCCTGCTCCCAACACCCAACGCACTTCAATAAACAAAGCAGGGAAAAGTAAAACAGATTAAAAAGGCCTAAAAAGATCTAGCCTAAAAACGACCGGTGACCTAGAAGTAAGGACACCAAAACAATGCTTATAGGCAGATAAATTTATCATTCAAAACAAAAGAACTTCATGCAACATTAAAAGAAACATTTGGTCAATAGCATGCAAAATGAGACAAAGTAATTCTGTTCAAAATAGTCTCTGAAATGAAGTCTGTTAAGACATGTTTGAAGTCTGCAGAACTACTCCGAAGTCAGACATCGTCATTCGAAGCCCACAAGAAAACTCCGAAGCGTACTGCAGTCTGTTGGTGCGATCGAAGCCCAGAAATCCGGAGCAAACCTCGAAACCATGAACAAATAGAACCAGCGAAGGTTGTGCTGTGAACTCCGATCTCGTGCACAGAACCAGCAGAGGTTGTGCACTTGTGGAGCCCACGTTGAGACTTTGACAGATTTAGTACACAGCAAAAAAAACTTTCAGCAAAAACCCCGAAGAACACTTCGCACACACTCCGCTCAATCAGCCCTCGTGCTAGGCGCTCGAAGCCTGCTGCCTAGCTTCGCATGCACGCTCCGCTTGATTAAACACAACAGCTATCGCTCGTGAAGCACAACACGCAGAGACACCAGGCTCCTGCTAGAAAATTGTGTAGTAGACAAGCTATGCAAAATCAAAAGCTTAGGCCGGCTAGACTAAACTATAGGCTGTTGTGCCTCATGCAAGCAGACTGCACAATAGACCTATCAAGCCTAGCAAGTTACAACAATAAAAATCTTTCTCTCAGCAAACTAGTACCTATCGTATGCTGCTACAGCCCGAAGACACAGACACATGCACAAGGACATGAAAAGCCTAGTAGATATGAAAAGGATGCTGAAGCTCTATGCGGATAGAACTCAAGAAAGAGACCAGGACAAGGTTTTAAACAATAAAATAATAGATTCCAAAAACTGTAAGAGCATGGCTATTTCAGACATCAACAATAGTATTCCATAGAAAATATAAACTAAACTCAGTCCATGCGCGTGATAAATAAAAACACAGTCCACAGATAAAACAATCAGAGATAAAACTGGAGGAGTGCACCTCAGGTCCATCGCAAGTACACGCGCAGTTCACAGCACATAGTACGCAGTGATTCGGCTCCTGCACACGCTCACCAAGAGAATGTCTTCTCGAAGGAACAGGAAGAACAGTGGCGGCGCTCAAAACAGGAGACAAACAAGAACACAACGTGGGGAAAGTGAACTCTAGTTTGTCATTAAATGAGTTAACCGTAACCCTAGGGATTGGGGCCCTATTTATAGGCAGCCCACTAGCCTAGGAAAATACCAAAAGACCCTTAGGATATTTTTACAGACTCGACTGACTGACTGTGGGCCTAAGGACAAAATAGTAAACTCCTATTTACAGATGACTAATCCTGAAGCGGAGCTTTCGTAGCGACTATGGCTTCGCCACAGAACGGTCCGATCCGAGATCAGTGGTTGTCAGTTTTGCGCCAAAACTGACAAAGCGTCCACCGACTTTGCACCAGGTACCCATATTTGTCCGGCCCGATTCCGCAGCTCTCTCAGCCCGGCAATCGCTCGCCGCCCGTGTATCGGAGTCAATCCTGGTCAACAACCTAGTGGATCCTCTACTGCTCTTAGCCCATGTACCCAGATTGGGCTAGCTCGACTTCGTGGCACCTCTGCCCGATAGTCGCTTGATGTCCGTGTACCTAAGTCACATGCGGCCCAGACACAGCAGGTCTTCTCTCCTCATCAGTCCTCTTTGACTTCCATTGACAATGACTCATCACATCTAGAGCCATGAGGCCCACGCTCTTCAGCATGGCTCCTCACCAGGATGCGACGCACCTCTACGCCAGCAATATCCGCTGAGATGACGAGGGGATCAGCATGCGGGACCTTGATGCTAGGAGATGGGAACATGAGACCACTCGGGAAGCGTGGTGAGACTGTAAGTTCCGATATGCTTGACTTCACGGACATACTCCCTTCGTTGTCGCTTCGACATAGCCCCAGAGCTCCACCTCCAGAAATGGGCATTACCACGTGCTTCCCCCGGTCCGCCCCATCTTTGAGCTTGGGAGCTAGGAAACTACCGACCTCCGAAGCAAGCCCCTAGCTCATTACGGTGCCCGACCACCTGGACGGACTCGGTGCGGGATCCAGGAGGCGCTCTATCAGAGGAACCACGACCAGAGCTTCGCTCGAGGTAGTCATTCCAAAGAGCGAAGATGGTACGACAGGAGTCGGTGTCGTGGCTTCGGTTCTCACCATGAACACTGTAGTAGAAGGTCGCTCCCCCAGGAGGTGCCTTCACAGGTGGTTTGGCACCGAAGGATTGCCCCCGCCTGAAGTGCGCTGATACTTGGCAGGGCCTTTCGGGCTAATACTGAGGACTTCTCCACGGAGATGCTTTCATCCTCACCGGAATCTCGATGGCGAAGATTCAGGGCAGGGGACGAAGGTGCCTCGTACACCTTGACGCTCAGAGCTCGGACGGGGGAAATCATTGCCTAGTGACGCAGCTGGCCTTCTTCGGACCGGGCATACTCCTCGAAATACATCATGAGATGGGCCACCGAGGATATCAGCTTCAGGTGGAGCTTGTCGAGGAGGCTAGGGTTGGTGACACCTTCTCAAGCAGCATCGATGACGGAGAAGGCTAAAAACCCCTTAATCTGCGCTTTGGTGTGTGCGAAGCGCTGCGAATACTATCGCAACGTCTCTTTGGGATGCTGCTTCACTTGAAAGAGACTCCTGGTGGACATGGGGGCTACGAAGGTGCCCTGGAAGTTGTTGACAAACTTCTTTTTCAGCTGGTCCCATGACCTAATGGTCCCTAGCCTCAGCGACCAGAACCATCGGAGAGCGATTCCTGCGAGAGCCAAAGGAAAACACTTTGCCATTGTGTCTTGGCCTCCCCAAAGGCTTCTATCGCCAAGGCGTACGAGTGAGAGAACTCTCCGGGGTTGGACTCTCCGGAGTACATGGGGAGCTTCGTGGCATGGAACTTCAAGTCGAAACGCACCCTTTGCAAGTCATGGTGCAATGGAGACTCCTCGTCGTAGGACACATTCTCCTCCTCCCCTTGATCTTCGTCATCACTTAACGCGACAACCGCAACCCCTAGTGCCCTGGAGGGCTCGGGGGGACAGAGCGAAGCTTCCTAGCGCCACTGTGCCAGCTCGTCCTTCAGCCTCGCATTTTCAGAGGCCAAAGCATCAGCTTGGCTTCCGCTACATCCGGAGGCTGTCTTTGGGTCTTATGAGCGGACGTAGTCGGTACGGAGGGCCATGGACGGGGGGCGCCTAGGAGATGCAGCCCGAAGAGCCCCTCCTTAGGAGCTGGGGGATTCCCTGAGACGGGCCCGGCTAAACCATGGCCTGGTCTGGACCCCCGCCTGGCACCTCAGGGGCTGGCGAAAGGGGGGCCCACGGGAGGAACAGGTCCAGCGGCAGGGGAGGGCCCTATCCCGACAGTGCGGGCCAACCTTTGGAGGGGGGACGTGCTCGCACCCTGCCTGCCCGACATGCTTCTTCTTGAGTGATGGATGGAGAGGAGGCTAGCATCTAGGACTAGGTTCCCCACAGACTAGAACAACATGTTTAGGAATGTTTTGGAATGAGAGGCTAGGCTCAAAGCTGTATTCTTGGATCAAGTGTACCGTGTCTTACACCTCAGAGAGGGGGGAGTATTTATAGTGGATCCCTACAGGGGCTTGATACTTCCAAAATCCCTCTGATAGTAGTACTGCGGACAGTAGCCCGATAGTACAGACAAATATTACAGCTCTGACAGCGTATCAGCCGTTCTGAACATGGCTGCGGTACCAGACGCTGCACAAACAATTGTGATCCTGTCGCCAGGCCAGCTTGACCAGATTGGTCCTGGTCCCCTGCCTCGCTGTTGCACCTCTCACACCTTCTAGGGACACGCCTCCGGCCTCTGGTCGGTTCCGCGGGCTCGAGTCATCAACTGCGGGCCTCCAAACTTCGGGTCTTGAGGCGAGGTGGACTCCAGACTGCCCCCTCCAAATGCCTTCGGAGAGGGGCATTCGGCCTTCATACTAAACCGCTTCGGGGCCAATGGCTTTGTCAGTCGCCAGCCTGTGGAGTCTCCCCTTCGAACATCGCTTCGCGTTCCTCGCGCTCCCGGGTACCATCGGGATTATCTCCCCCAACATAGATACTTGCACGAGTGAGTCATGTATTTGTGGAAGATGCTAGTAGATTCTTTGCTAATGTATGAGGATAATTGTTATCTTGTCCCTTGAATAAATATCGTTTGCATTTAATTAATGAGTACGACTTGTTATGTGAAACTTTTGCTTTATGATGATGTTGTTGAAAAGGGTCCCTAATCTTGTCATCATGTGGGACAGTTATGATACATGGATTAGAACATCTGACTGATTGATGATTGTGTTTCACAGATCATAGACATAGAGATGTCAAATCAGTGATGTTGACACATGTTGGTGAACATGGTGTTGGACAGACCCCCTAGACATACTGCTGAGATTTTATGTGCCAACAGTTGTCATCTCAAATGGTGTACTTGTAGAGTCCTTATACCTAAGATTGTCATTTGATTCCAGAATGCGTAGTGACACACTTAGATGCTTCCTAACGTTATTCCGTAAAAGGGTAAAATAAGGGTTGTTTTCAGGTGTGTTGTGAAACATGTCTTGGGATTTGAGCGGTCAAGATGGAATTTACCCCTCCTAATAATGGGGGAGTCGTCTCTAGGCCCCTCAAGGTTTTGGATTGGAAAAGTACATGGCCATGCCACTATGACTAAGCAGTTAGTCATGATTTGAATCCTATGCTTGATCAAGTGAAATGTTGAGCTAACCAACAAGGGTGGCACGTATCTCGCCTTGAGCTAGACTGACGGCGTGTGGTAAAGCGATAGTTGCGTGAGTATACCAAGGTTAATGAAAATTTGATTGTGTACTCTTTTGGGGGTCAATATGTGCTGCTAGGTACCACTATTGATGAGTGAGTCGGAAACGGTTTCTGGTGAACAACCGTTAGTGTATGAACCTATCGGGTGACACACTTAAGGGATGGATTAAAAACATGCAAAGAATTCATTCTTGTCCGAGTGGGAGATTAAGGATATGCCCAAGAAAATGATGTGGATCAAAAGCTCCGATAATTATCTGGTCTCGATATAGAGAGAAAATGTTGCTTCGGAAGTTCCGATATGGTATCTGAAGTTCCGATGAGTCGGAAGTTCCGATTCGGAATCGGGGAATTTTTGTACTGATCGGAAGTTCCAATATGGTATCAGAAGTTCTGAGGTGGGCGAAAACATATTGGATCTATTGCACGTCGTGCTGAATTTGGAGACCAGAAAAATACCTTGTCAGAAGTTGCGATGTGGGGTATTAAATTTGATCTATTACGAATACGGATTAGTTATAACTAATTTGTGGGTTCCAAGATGTGCACGACCCAGGGTGCTTTTAGCCCTATATAAGGAGAAGAGGAGGAGGTCTTGGGAATAGGAATAATCCTAGCTCAGACCTAGCCACCCAAGATTCCTCAAGATTGAGGCAGGAGGCTGCAGACAGGCTTCGCCCTTAAGCCATCCCTCCTGATTCAGAGGTGCATAAAGATGACGGTCTCGATGATTATCCCGAAGCCCCTAGAGTCCAAGAAGATGTCGAGAATGCCTCCTTCCACAATGAATCCTCACTGCATCCGGACTTGCAGAAGGTGTGCTTCGATCCACTATTCCGAGCCTCGAAGCTGCACAAGTACTCCAGAGGGACTGATCCCGGAGAATTTTCTCACTCTTACGCCCTTGCAATAGAAGCAAGCAGAGGGGTCCGAAATACGATGGCAAAGTGTTTCCCTCTCGTGTTAGAAGGTGTAGCCCTTCATTGGATCTGGTCTTTAAAGCCAGGATCAATTAAGTAGTGGGAGCAGTTGAAAAGGAAATTTGATAGCAATTTCCAGGGAACTTTCGTAGCCCCAATGTCTACTAGAAGCCTTTTTCAGGTGAAGCAGCAAGCGGGAGAAACTCTTTGAGAATACTTCACGTGTTTCGCCCACACCAAGTCCCAGATAAAAGGGTTGTCCACATCTTCTATGGTGGATGCAGCACGCGAAGGTGTTTTGAATCCCGACCTCTTTAGCAAACTTCACCGAAAGCTTGTGTCTTCAGTAGCGCAATTGATGGCATACTTCGAGCAACGTGCCAAGGAAGAAGAACGATGCCTCCAGAGATCTGTGGTACCCACATCAACCCTCCCCCAAGAAATCAAGCTGGAGCCAGGGGCTCCGAATGCTCCACAAGTCCCCTTCGATAATCGCCCTAATGATCAGAGAAGGGGAAAGAGACATTTCCGCTCCGAAGTAATGAATATTGCCCCCTCCACTCCAAATATGCCTTCCAACTATCAACAGGCTCATGGTAATAAAGCTAGTGCCTCAAAGCCACTAGAAAAACCAGTTGGTCTGGGCCAGGCTCTTTTTGTTGTGTGCATGGTGAAAACAGAAGCCATGCCACAAAAGATTGTAAGTCTATACTGGCTCTCTGGGGCTAGTATCTAGGGAGAAGTTCAGGGTGATGCGCTACAGATTGAGCTCCTCCAGCAACATGTGAGGAGCCATGCTGAATAGCATGGGCCTCATGGCTCCAGATGTGATGAGTCATTGTCAACGATAGTCAAAGGGGACAAAAGAAGAAGAGATCTGCTGTTTCATGGGCCGCGTGTGACTCAGGTACACGGGTAGCGAGCGACTGTCGGGCAGAGGAGGCTGCGAAGTCGGGCTGGCCCAATCCGGGTACATGGGCCAAAAGCAATAGAAGACCCACTGGACAGTTGACCAGGACTGACTCAGATACACGGGCGGTGAGCGATTGCCGGGCTGAGAGAGCTGCGGAGTCGGGATGGCCCAATCCGGGTACCTGGTGCAAACTCGGTGGAAGGCTTTGTCAGTTTCGGCGCAAAACTGACAACCGTTGACCTTGTATCCGACTGTCCAGAAGAGAAGCCGTAGTCGCTACGAAAACTTAGCTTCCGGATAAGTCATCTGTGTCTCTAGGCCCACAGTCAGTCAGTCGTGTCTGTAAAAATACCTAAGGGCAGTAGAGTCTTTTCCTTTATTTCTTGCGTCTGTAAAAACCCTAAGGGGCTGGTAGAATATTCCTAGTGTTGGGCAGCCTATAAATAGGGCCCCAATCCCTAGGGTTTGGACTACCCTTTTGGCTAAAATCAATACTACTCCTTTGGGTCATTTTGTCTCTTGCTTTGCCTCTCTCCTCTCCTGTTCATGCTTGCGCCGCCAGGCATTTTTGCTCCTGTTTTTCTTGCCTTGCATTTATTGTTGTAGTGAAGCTTCTATTCTGAAATCGTGTTCAGCAACTGCAGAGTTTTAATGGCTTCATTTCACTCACACAGCAAGTTTTTCCATTGATTTTGAGGCTTCGGAAGCTTCTGTTGCGTGTGTTCTTCATGCAAGTAGTACTAGTTCTTGTTGTTGCAAGTAGTACTACTACCCTGTAGCAACAGTACATTGTGCCAGCTTTTTGCTTTCTACTGCGCAACTTTTTGATCGAAGTTGACAGGCCCTAGCAACTTTTCCGACTGTTTTCTGGTGAAGCCATCCTCTTTGTTCGAAGCCCCTCGGCTCAGTGAGGCAGGCTTCGTTCTGACATACTCGAAGGCTTCGTTTGAACTTCGAACTTCGTTCTGTATCCTGAGTTGATAGCTTCGAAGTACTTTTTGAACTGACAGCGTCTCATACTTCAATCGACAGTGCGAAGGTACTCCGACTTGAGCTCTTCGAAGTGCACACTTCGATAGGTTTCGAAGTTGGCTTCGAAGCTTGTCGTTCTGTTAGACTTCGCTCAGTGTTGTGCTTCCGTCTTCTACGAAGGTCCTTTGTTGTGTTCTGTTCGAAGGTAGAGTGTAGGTTTCGAATTTGGTTTCTCTATCGTGTGACAGGCTTCGCTCCTTTGTTCGAAGGTTGTCTGTCTGTGCGTTGTGTTCAAAGTATTCTGTTCGGAGGATTGGCTTCGTAGCACTCGGTTTGAAGCTGTATTCGAAGTCTTGCCTTCGAAGTACACACTTCGAAGCAGGCTCCGACTTTGTCATACTTCGCTTCGAAGCATACTTCGCTCCCTGCCACTTCGAACTAGGCTAGACCAAAAACATACCTTCGACATCTTCACAATAGCCTTCGGTAGGCTTTGCAACTAACCTCCGAAGCAGGCTTCGTCACCGACCTCCGAAGCAGGCTTCGACCAGCGAAGCAGGCTTCGTCAAGTTTCAAACAGGAGACAGACTTCGAATGGTAACTTCTCATTTCATTCTTATTGTACTCAAAATATTATACTGAGAAGTTTCCCTTGCCTAGTCTTGTGTATACTATTTATCTGTCTATTAGCACTGCTTTGATAGTTCTCTGTTTGACATCAGTTGCTTCTAGGCTAGATACCTTTAGACTTAGGCTATATGTTTATTTTCTGCTGCTTAGTTTGTTGAGGTGCGTTGGGTGTTGGGAACAGGCCATATATTTGAAAGAATTTTTAAGGCGCCCATTCACCCCCCCCTCTGGTCGCTACTTTCAGTCTTACAAGTGGTATCAGAGCTTGGTTAGGGTTTTTCCATACCTTAACCGGTTCTAAACCCCAGTAGTGACTATGACGTCTCCTGGCAAGGTCCCGTCCTTGGAAGCCTATGGCTTTAATTATTGGAAGACTCGCATGCGAGCCTATCTTATGAGCCAGGGTTCGGACATTTGGGATATTTGCGTTCACACCACGTTTGTCATATTGCCAGTTAATGAGCAGGGCACTGCTGGTATCATTGCTCAGCATCTGAGCAATAGTAAGGCTGTGAACATTCTGTTTTCTGGTTTAGGTCCCACTGAGTTTGAGCGTGTGAGTCAACTCTCCACTGCGAGAGAAATCTGGGCTACCCTCAAGGCACACCATGAGGGAACAGCACAGGTCAAGGCTCGGCTCTATCAGACCTACCGGCGTGAATATGAGAATTTCACACAGAAGCCGGGTGAATCTGTTGAGGCTTTGTTTGGTCGTTTTCAGTCGATCATAAACAAGCTTCGGGACAACAAGGCTGAGGGTGCTCAGTTAGTCTCAGATCATGAGCAGGCGCTCAAGGTTCTCCATAGCTTGGACCCAAAGATCTGGGAGATCAAGGTATCCTCTATCGTTGAGAGCACTTCTTACGATACCTTGACCATTTCTGAGTTATTTAGCAAGCTAAAGGCCACTGAGGTAGATATCCAGTTGAGATCAAATCTGACTGGTTCTGGATCAAAATCCTTGGCCCTTGCTACACCTTCTGTTGATCCCTCTACTGTGAGTTGTGCTGGGTTTTCTTTGATGTCTATCACTAAGGACCAGCTTGAGTTGTTGGGAGATGATGATTTGTGTCTGTTTAACAACCGGGTGCGTCGTGTTTATGATAAGAGAATGTTCAAAAGACACGCACAAAATCCGGATGCTTTGAGTGTGGTGATCCAGGACACTTCATCGCCGACTGCCCCAAGCGCAATGGACACAAGAAGAGCACCGGTGGCAGCTTCCACGACTCTGGCAAGCATGAGAGCTCATCCTTCAACAAGGGCAAGCCGAAGACTTGATTCTTCAAGAAGGCCCTGAAGGATTACCAGCGAGAGAACAAGAAGCGCGACAAGGCCTTCTTCGCCGAGATGGAGAAGAGCTACTCCAAGCGGTCCACGTCTTCTTCCTCTTCATCAAGCTCAAGCGATGAGGAGATCGCCATCAGGAAGGGGAAGGACAAGGACGATTCGGCAGGCCTCTACTTCATGGCTTTCGGGGACAAGACGAAGAGCCGCTCTCACCAGCGCCGAAGATCCCGCAAGAGCTTCTGTTCAATGGCTCTTGGGGATAGGGAAGAAAAGAGATCCTCCGATGACTCCGACGACGACGACAACAAGGTATCATCCTATGAACGAGAAATCGTTGATTTACTTGAGAGCAATCGTCAGGAGTTAAAGTATCAGGAAAAACTGCTTAGGGGGGCCAAAAAGAGGATAGATGAGTTAGAGAGTGAGCTTGCCGTAGCCAACGGCAGAATTGAGAGTCTATATTCTTCCCCTTGCTTAGGTGATAGCAGTGAGTGCCGAAAGTGTGAGGTGCTTCTGTGTGACCTGTCGACTCTGAAGTCCAGGTACTCAGAAAGGGTTGATGAGAGGGACGCTTTGGCCACTGAGCTTGAAAGCGCTCAGCAGGAGCTGAAAGATGCTCAAGCCACTGTCGTCGCACCCTGTGTTCATTGCCCATCTCATCTAGCTGCCTTAGCTGAGCTGAAATCCAAGGGTGATGAGCATTTGGGTGATTTAGAGAGGTTGAGAGCTGAGCTTGCCCAGACTAGGCTAGAGCGTGAGACACTGTCAGTTCCACCCACTGTCTGTGAGAACTGTCTGTCTCTTAGAATGGAGTTGATCAAGCTGAAAGCCGAAAAGTCTGTCCATGTAGAGAGTGAGTGTGAGACCTGCTTATCTCAGGTGGAGGTTCTAGCTTCCTTGAGAAAGGAGCTAGCAGATTCTCAGAATGAGAACTTTTACCTCCGTTCCATCCTAACTTGGATCAGTGCTAGAGAGCCTCAGCTTGGCATGATGATCCAGCAGTTCAAGAGGCAGGATGGGTTTGGAGTAGGTTATACCTACACCAAGGCTGACTTTGAGAGTGCCATTAGCCGGGCAGTGGAGTGGAGTAAAATGACTCCAGAGCAGAGGTATCCCAAGACTCACTCCACTGAGTCCTCCCAGGCTTGTCAGCCAAAGGATGGAGTGATTCATGAACCACCCAAAGCTCCACCCAAGAAGCCTATCCTGGGTTCCTAAGCCCAAACACCTCCACTCTTCTCTAGACTCTTTCCTGGACCCTCTCAGCCCAAGAAGACGACACCCAACACCATTAAGCCCAAACATGCCAAGCCTCAACCACATCCCAAGAAGCCCACCTATCACTGTGAGTACTGTCAGAGAGACGGGCATCTTGCGGAGTTTTGCTTCAGGAGGAAGCGGGTTGAGAGAGCAGAGAGAGCTCGTGGTGGTCAGGAGCAGTTCTACCAGCAGGGTGGTAGACTGCGTGTTCCTCTGCGCGGGGAGAGGCTGGAGGCCAGGCCGCGTCGTGTAGGTGGTGGTAGAGGAGACGACTTTCTTGCTCGTGCTCCAGTTGGTGGTGTCGTTCTGGCAGAATTTCAGGCCAGTGTTGGCTACGGTCCTGGACCTCGTGGTCGCAGGGTTAGGCAGAACCAAGGACACGCCTTGAGCCGCAGTTTTGGTCCAAACTATTTTGATGTTTTTCGCTTTCCATCTTTTGAGCAGATGGCTCAACACTGGTTTAGCTCTTTTGCTAAACCTGGTGCCGGACCATTTGCTCCCACTTACAGCCACTAACTGTGCAGGATCGGGGACTGGAGGACGTTTGGATTATGGACTCAGGATGCTCTCGTCACATGACGGGACATCGCAGATGGTTCTCCAGTCTCTCTTCCCTGAGCTCCAAAGAATACATCACGTTCGGGAACAGTGGTCAAGGGAAGGTAAGTGGCATAGGCTCTATTCGCATTTCAGATCATTTCTCTTTGAAGAATGTTGCTTTGGTTAAAAATTTGAACTTCAATTTGATTTCTGTTTCGCAACTTCTTGAGGATGATTTGGAAGTGTGTTTTAAGAAGGGCAATTCTTCTGTGATTGATTCTAGAGGGTCTTTGATTTGCCAGATTTTACCATTCGGTAAAGTTTTTCGAATTGACTTCTCTAGTTCTTTTGGCCCTTCTCGCTGTTTGATTGCTGGATCTTCTTCTGAGCTCTGGAAGTGGCATAGGAGATTAGGTCATTTGAGCTTTGATCTGTTAGTCAGGTTAAGCTCTATGGACCTCATCCGAGGATTGCCCAAGCTTAAGATGGAGAAGGATCTAGTTTGTCATCCCTGTCGTCACGGGAAAATGGTTGCCGCCTCTCACTCACCTGTGACTCAGGTGATGACTCCGTATCCGGGCGAGCTTTTACACTTGGACACTGTTGGTCCATCTCGGGTACGTTCAGTCGGTGGGAAGTGGTACGCACTTGTGATTGTTGACGACTTCTCTCGATTCTCGTGGGTTTTCTTTTTGGAGTCTAAGGATGAAACTTTTCAGTTTGTTCATGACCTGATTTTGAAGCTGAAGAATGAGAACAATGGTCGGATGCGAGCAATTCGCTCCGACAACGGCTCTGAGTTCAAGAACTCTCAGTTCGTCAGCTTCTGTAGTGATCAGGGTCTGGATCATCAGTTTTCTTCTCCTTACACTCCCCCCACAGAACGGCGTTGTGGAACGAAAGAACCGCACGCTAGTGGAGATGGCCAGGACGATGCTCGATGAGCACAGGACTCCTAGGCGTTTTTGGGCTGAAGCCATGAACACGGCTTGCTATCTGGCCAACCGCATCTTTCTTAGAGCTTACCTTGGTAAGACATCATATGAATTGCGGTTTGGCAGACAGCCCAAGGTGAGCCACTTGCGAGCGTTTGGCTGCAAGTGCTTTGTGCTCAAGAAGGGAGGGCATTTGGACAAGTTTGAGTCTCGTTGTTGGGATGGTGTTTTTCTTGGCTACGCTTTGCATTCTCGAGGTTTTCGTGTTTGGAACCTCGAATCCCAGCTGCTTGTCGAGACTTGTGAGGTTTCATTTGATGAGTCCTTGACTTCTTTGACTCCTTCTTTTGAGCTTTCTGGTGATGATGAGCTCGGAGAATCCATCTTCGAGGAAGATGAGGATACTCCAGCTGCTGATGAGGGTGGGCCTTCTGCATCCCCCACAGAGCCCACACCTTCTGAGACTTCGACTGAGGATGAGGGCGGACCTCTAATCAATTCTTCCACTACGATCGAGCCCCCTCAGTCGAGTCCAGAGGTGCCTGCTGCTGACTCCAGTGAGGTGACTTCATATCACCAGGGAACCCGAGCAGTTCAGCGGGACCATCCCTCAGAGCTCATCATAGGTGATTTGACTGAGAGAACTTTGCGTTCTTCTGCCTCTCTCGCTGTGTTTGCTGAATCTGCGTTTGTTGCATCTTTTGAGCCTAGAGATGTTTCTCATGCTCTTTCTGATTCTATTTGGATTAATGCTATGCAAGAAGAGCTTGAGAACTTTGTCCGCAATCGGGTTTGGACATTAGTTGAGCCGCCACCAGGATGCAACCCCATAGGCACCAAGTGGGTATTCAAGAACAAACAAGGTGAAGATGGGGTTGTGGTGCGCAACAAAGCTCGACTGGTTGCCCAGGGTTTTTGCCAAAATGAAGGTATTGACTTTGAAGAAACCTTCGCTCCTGTTGCCCGTCTTGAGTCCATTCGTATTCTTCTAGCATTTGCCATTTCGAAGGGTTTTAAGCTTTTTCAAATGGATGTCAAGAGTGCTTTTCTGAACGGGTACATAGAAGAGGAGGTTTATGTTAGGCAACCCCCCGGTTTTGAGAACCCTAAGTTTCCTCGACATGTTTTTAAGTTGCAAAAGGCTTTATACGGGTTGAAGCAAGCCCCCAGGGCTTGGTATGACCGGTTGAAGCAGTTCTTGTTGGGGAAGGGCTTTGTGATGGGTTCTGTGGATAAAACTCTTTTCTTGCTTAGAGATGCTTCAGATTTCTTAGTCACTCAGATTTACGTGGACGATATTATCTTTGGCGGTACTACTAATGATCTTGTGTCCAAGTTTTCTGAGCAGATGCACAGCGAGTTTGAGATGAGTCTCATGGGTGAGCTCAAGTACTTTCTAGTGCTCCAGATCAAGCAGACCAAGGATGGCACCTTCATTCACCAAGGTAAGTACACTCGTGATATGTTAAGAAATTTGACTTTGGTGGTGAATTGAAGCCGCAGATGACCCCAATGGGCACTTCTGGGGGTCTGGACAAGGATGAGAGCGGCGTCAAGGTCAATGAAAGGGAATTTCGAGGGATGATCGGTTCGCTGCTGTACTTGACGGCAACAAGACCGGACATACAGTTCGCCGTGGGACTTGTGCGCGTTTCCAGTCTTCACCACGCACGTCTCACCGGCAGGCTGTCAAGCGCATCTTCAGGTATCTCACTAATGCGCCCGATCTTGGTCTTTACTATTCAACTTCATCATCTCTCAATTTATCTATCTTTTCGAATGCCGACTTTGGTGGGTGCCGGTTGGATCGCAAGTCGACTTCCGGTACTTGCCAGTTTCTTGGTTCTTCTATTGTCTCTTGGTCTTCTCGAAAGTAGTCTGGAGTTGCTCTTTCGACCACAGAGGCTGAGTATGTAGCTGCTGCTAGTTGCTGCTCACAGTTGGTTTGGATGATTTCCACTCTGCGAGATTTTGGTTGTTCTTTCCTACCAGGGTTCCATTGTTTTGCGACAGCACAAGTGCTATTAGTGTAGGGAAAAACCCTTGTCTCCATTCAAAAACCAAACACATTGATGTGCGCTTTCACTTCTTGCGGGATCAATATGAGAAAGGTGTCATTGACCTTGTCCATGTTGATACCCATCATCAGTTGGCTGACATTTTCACTAAACCCCTAGATCAGTCTACATTTGAGCGTTTACGAGGGGATTTGGGTGTTGTATATCCTTTTTAGGATATTTTGCGTCAGTTCTTCTTCTTCTTTACTCTTTTCTTGAGTCCTTCTGTGTGTGTTCATATCTGCATATTCACATATCACACTTTTGAGCTTGCTTCTGTTATATGATTGAACTGCTTTACTTATTCTAGCTGGTACATGCTTTTGATTACTTGTCGATGATCATGCTTTGCTTCAGTTCAAATGATATGTCTGATATCTGTCATATGCATGGCTTTTATGTTTTAAAATTGAAAAATGATCACCATTGCTTCTGGTAACTAGCATGCGTAGGCTGAATGTTCTTGCTATCTGTTACATGCCTTGTAGCTAGTTTCTGACTTAGATGCACATATGCAACTTGGACATCTGTATGCTTTAAACATGGAAATGTGCTATAAAAATGATGAAAATTCGAGAAAAATGAAAATTCCATGCCTTTTTGTGCATAACTTGAAAAGATCCAGGTGGGTTTGCTTTGTCGCATTACACTTGTTCTGGACTGCATACCATAGCACTTTGGTATGAACTAGGACAGTGTAGTATATGCCAAGACCAATGTCTTAAGCTTCTGATGGTCCAATCTGGCCTAGGCTTGACTTGGTCGGTCAGCATAAGGTTTGACATGCAAATAACCCCTGGCAAAAATGAAAAAGGAAATAGAAAAAGCTTGAAAATTGAAATGATAACAAGTTTGCTGAAGCACCTTTGTTTCTGAACAATGCTTATCTTGGTAGCATATCAGTTAGCTTTTGCATCTCATGTTTTACCTTGCTTGTTTTACTGGAAAATATGGTGATGCTTTTTGTTTGCAAAAACTGAAAAATGCGTGCTAATGACTTTCTTTAGATATCATCTGGTGCACTGATCATGCCATGTGTCTTAGACAGTATCTCTTTCGCTATACTTGTTAGATGCTGTAATTGCAGTCAATCATATTTGAGAAGCATGCTTTCTACACTCCTTATGCACTCCAGTTGAATTCACTGCATATTTTGAGGGGGAGTTGCATTTCAGGGGGAGTCTGTGTCTCTATTGAGTGCTTGATGAGTTCACTTGTCAACAAGAGGGAGAAAATTTGGGATCAGAGTTTAAGGGGGAGTTTTTACTCTATTGATATCCTTGTTGTTCTGAAATCGCACTCATTTTTGACCTTTTACATTTTGGTTGACCATAATGACCACGTCTTGCTTTTGTTTGGCTTTCGGTCATTAGGGTTAAACTTTTACCTTATTTTTTCTTCTTCTTTGTTTCTTGTGTTTTGTTTTCGTGTTTCCACATTTGTTCGCAGGTGCTGAAGAGCTGAAGAAGAGGAGTGTTGACAATGCACTCATCAAGGGGGAGATTGAGGAGCCATGCTGAATAGCATGGGCCTCATGGCTCCAGATGTGATGAGTCATTGTCAACGATAGTCAAAGGGGACAAAAGAAGAAGAGATCTGCTGTTTCATGGGTCCGCGTGTGACTCAGGTACACGGGTAACGAGCGACTGTCGGGCAGAGGAGGCTGCGAAGTCGGGATGGCCCAATCCGGGTACATTGGCCAGAAGCAGTAGAAGACCCACTGGACTGTTGACCAGGACAGACTCAGGTACACGGGCGGTGAGCGATTGCCGGGCTGAGAGAGCTGCGGAGTCGGGCTGGCCCAATCCGGGTACCTGATGCAAAGTCGTTGGAGGCTTTGTCAGTTTCGGCGCAAAACTGACAACCGTTGATCTTGTATCTGACTGTCCAGAAGAGAAGCAGTAGTCGCTACGAAAACTTAGCTTCCAGATAAGTCATCTGTGTCTCTCGGCCCACAGTCAGTCAGTCGTGTCTGTAAAAATACCTAAGGGCAGTAGAGTCTTTTCCTTTATTTCTTGCGTCTGTAAAAACCCTAAGGGGCTGGTAGAATATTCCTAGTGTTGGGCAGCCTATAAATAGGGCCCCAATCCCTAGGGTTTGGACTACCGTTTTGGCTAAATCAATACTACTCCTTTGGGTCATTTTGTCTCTTGCTTTGCCTCTCTCCTCTCCTGTTCATGCTTGCGCCGCCAGGCATTTTTGCTCCTGTTTTTCTTGCCTTGCATTTATTGTTGCAGTGAAGCTTCTATTCTCAAATCGTGTTCAGCAACTGCAGAGTATTAATGGCTTCATTTCACTCACATAGCAAGTTTTTCCATTGATTTTGAGGCTTCGGAAGCTTCTGTTGCGTGTGTTCTTCACGCAAGTAGTACTAGTTCTTGGTGTTGCAAGTAGTACTACTACTCCGTAGCAACAGTACACTGTGCCAGCTTTTTTCTTTCTACTGCACAGCTTTTTGATCGATGTTGACAGGCCCTAGCAACTTTTCTGACTGTTTTCTGGCGAAGCCATCCTCTCTGTTCGAAGCCCCTCATCTCCGTGAGGCAAGCTTCGTTCTGACATACTCGAAGGCTTCGTTTGAACTTCGAACTTCGTTCTGTGTCATGAGTTGATAACTTCGAAGTACTTTTTGAACTGACAGCGTCTCATACTTCGATCGACAGTGCGAAGGTACTCCGACTTGAGCTCTTCGAAGTCCACACTTCGATAGGTTTCGAAGTTGGCTTCGAAGCTTGTCGTTCTGTTAGACTTCGCTCAGTGTTGTGCTTCCGTCTTCTACGAAGGTCCTTTGTTGTGTTCTGTTCGAAGGTAGAGTGTAGGCTTCGAATTTGGTTTCTCTATCGTGTGATAGGCTTCACTCCTTTGTTCGAAGGTTGTCTGTCTGTGCGTTGCGTTCGAAGTATTCTGTTCGGAGGATTGGCTTCGTAGCACTAGGTTCGAAGCTGTATTTGAAGTCTTGCCATTCGAAGTACACACTTCAAAGCAGGCTCCGACTTTGTCATACTTCGCTTCGAAGCATACTTCGCTCCCTGCCACTTCGAACTAGGCTAGACCAAAAACATACCTTCGGCATCTTCACAACAGCCTTCGGCAGGCTTTACAACTAACCTCCGAAGCAGGCTTCGTCACCGACCTCCGAAGCAGGCTTCGACACTGCGGAGCAGGCTTCGACCAGTGAAGCAGGCTTCGTCAAGTTTCAAACAGGAGACAGACTTCGAATGGTAACTTCTCATTTCATTCTTATTGTACTCAAAATATTATACTAAGATGTTTCCCTTGCCTAGTCTTGTGTATACTGTTTATCTGTCTATTAGCACTGCTTTGATAGTTCTCTGTTTGACATCAGTTGCTTCTAGGCTAGATACCTTTAGACTTAGGCTATCTGTTTATTTTCTGCTGCTTAGTTTGTTGAGGTGCGTTGGGTGTTGGGAACAGGCCATATATTCGAAAGAATTTTTAAGGCGCCCATTCACCCCCCCTCTGGTCGCTACTTTCGGTCCTACAACATGACCGGAGCCCGTACAAGCTGTCAGGCATGCAGGCAATCCCGAAGATGTAATGCAACTTCCGGTGGCCAACATATGCCACCACCGAAGCAAGAAGACCCTCATGATCGTGGCAAACGAGTGGTCTTACCCATCTCCGGAGGGGGACCCTTGGTAATATGTTGAAGCGTCAGCGAAGGGATTATGTTCGGGAAGTAGGACATATAGGGACTTCGAAGTCGGCTGCTGAAATGCCCGGGTGGTCCCATGTGCCCATTTCATTTTCTGCCCATGATGCTGTAGGGGTGAAATTCCATCATGGTGACCCCCTTGTCAGTTCTACTGATATCGCATGGGTGGAAGTTCGAGGGATATTAGTGGATGAAGGATGCTCCATTGATATACTCTTTGTCCAAGCCTTCGATCAAATATGTATTCCCCGAAGACATTTGCTTCCAGCAGCTCGCCCACCCCAAGGCTTCGTAGGCCCTCCTCTCGATGCCCTCGGCTAAATAGGCCTCGAGGTTGCTTTCGGTGAGGGGACCATAGCAAGAGTTGAGGAAGTCATCTTTGATGTTGTCGACGCCTCGTAAACCTGCAATGCAATCTTCGGGCGAGGGATGCTGAACCAATTTGGAGCTCTGGCACACCATAATTATTTGTGTCTCAAAATGCCCACGGAAGGTGGAGTTCTTACAATTTCACGAGACCATGCCGTAGCTCGGAGAGCGGAATATGACCATGTCCCACCTCTCAATCCTCGGTAGGTGAACAGTGTGCAAGAGCACTCGGAGGAAGCTTCGGGGTCCCTAGACCCTCCGAAGAACCCTTCCCTCAAACCAAGACCTGAAGGTGATGTAGTCACGAGGATCATTCTCAAAGAAGGCAAAGAATACCCCATTCAGTTTGGCAAGGGGCTGCCTTCAGAAATTGCTACTTCGCTAGAAGAAGTAGTCTGAGAAAATTTAGATATCTTCGCTTGGGCAAACGAAGATATCCCGTGAGTTGACCGGAGCATTATTTAGCATAGTTTACTCATTAACCCTAAGGCTCGACCAATTCGCCAGGGGCTCTGAAAATTGTCAACTGAGAGAGAAGACCTCGCTAAGGCGGAGGTACAGAAGTTGCTAAGAGCTGGAATCATCAGGGAGGTAGCCCACACAGAATGGTTGGCTAACCCGGTCTTCGTCAAGAAAAAAGGCTCTAGCAAATGGCGCATGTGCATTGACTTCACCTCTCTAAATAAAGCATGCCCATAAGACCCCTACCCCATGCCCCCATTGATCAACTTGTTGATTCTACGGCTGGTATCAAGCTCTTAAGTTTGCTTGATGCATACTCCGGCTATCATTAAATTTAGCTGAAATGTGAAGATGAAGCCAAGACGAGCTTTATAAGTCCTTCAGGAGTATTCTGTTATGTCCGAATGCCCTTCGGCATGAGAAATGTTGGGGCAACTTTTTTGTGTCTTATTGCTAAGGCTCTAGGTCACCAAATAGGGTGAAATGTCAAAGCCTATATGGATGACATTGTAATAAAAAGTGCTTTAAAGCACAAGCATAGTCTAGACCTAGCAAAAACTTTTGAGAGCCTCCGAGCATGCGGAGTTCGCCTCAATCCTGAAAAATGTATATGCGAAGCTCAAGCAGGAAAATTGCTAGGGTATTTAGTTTTGAGCAGAGGAATCGAAGCTAGCCCAATGCAGATAAGTGCACTACAAAGAATGGCTTCACCTGAAAATTTGAAGCAAGTCCAGAACCTGATAGGACGCCTAGCAGCCCTCAGCAGAATCCTAGCCAGATTAGAAGAGCGAAGCCTCCCAATTTTTAAAGCCTTAAAGGGGCCGAAAGTTTCAAGTGGACGTTGTTGATAGCAAAAAATGGCATTAATGGTTAAGATTATAAAAATATCAATTTTGGTAATATGGGCCGAAAATACACAAGTCCCGGGTAGGGCCAAAGCCCTACAGGGCGGAAGGCCCACCAGGCTATGGGCTTCGAAATCTTCCAGCAAGCCTGCAGCCTTCGGCCCAAAGGCCTTCGGAGGCCCACTCCGCCGAAGCATCGACCCGAGGAGCAGGCTTCAGCGGGCCTGGCCGAAGGCCCACTTCAGGCAAGAGATAGAGTCGAGTTCGATTTTGATTAAGTCTTAGCTCCACGCGTGATCAAACCGAATCCTATCAGATTAGGCTTAGAGATTAGAAGTCTAACCCCTATAAATATAGGGGTGAGGCCGGTTCATTGACCCCCAACACAATCAACCACAAAGACCTAGCTTTGAAACATCCCATTATTTTAACTTTACTTTCCGCACTCTTCGTGGGTTTGCTGGAAGCCCTCTGACGGCCACTTCGGAATAGTGGTAATCCTTGTTACTTCGCTTGTGAAGTATCCATTAATCTACGCAATAGATTGCTATCGCCTTGTTAATTCACGTGTGAAGTATCCGCTAATCTGCGTAATAGATTGCTATATTCGCCCCCTAGTGCAACACTTAGCAGAATTCGGTCCTCATGCCGAATTGGTACTTCGAATCTACTCTACTGCAGGTTTCCACATTTGGAGCTACATCAGCGGAGGTGCCCGAAGCTGAGAGATTGGTTTCGGAGGCTGCGAGAACGCCCCTCGACGAGAGTACTACTTCGACCGCTCGTGCCGGATCGTCATGCTGTTGTCGGCTTGACTAAGTTTCACACGCCAACACGCTCCGCAACAAGCTTCGTCACGACAGGCTTCGCCACACTTGTACCTCGCCTCAGACGAAGATACGCCCGAAGCATTGCATCTAAGTCATTATTCTGTATCTTACTGTATAAGAGACTTCGTGACAAACCCTACTGTTCGGAGGTGATTGTAATGTCGAGCTCCGAACGCCAAAGGTACCCTTCGGTGGGACACTTCGCACCAGATGGCGAAGATACCCTTCGGTGGGACACTTCGCACCAGACACAGAAGGTACCCTTCAGTGATACCTTCGCACTACATACTTCGAATCAGTCAGGCTCCGCTTGGCTTGCTGATTTGTTCTGTTTAATACATTTCTTTCAGCTAATTGGATTATTTCTGTGTGATTTGATTACATGGCAAGTCGACCCCCTTTCCATGGTTAAGGGTAGTCGGAATGCGACGTTGGTGTTGTGTTACGCTTAGGCTTGTCCCTAAGTATCCGCACACTTTTGGATCATCGAACTGACCCAAGTGCGGGGGTATGTTTTCATGTCAACACACTTTTTGGCGACTCCGCTGGGGAACACTATGCCAACATGACAGGTACATCTACATCGGCGACCAGTAGATCTACAATGACTGCTACCATTGAAGATATTCCCACTGAAGACCGAGTAGAGATTGAGGCAAAGATGAAGGCGCTCTAGGACCTGATGCTTGGGAGCTACATCAAGACACACAGGCTTCATCAACCGCGACATCAACATCCTCGAGCTTGCTCAGATCCTGGTAACACCAGTATCGCCTCGTTTATCTTCTTTAGAGATAGAGCAAAAAATAGCTGCATCGGTAGATCAAGCCGTTAACGCTTCGCTAGCCAACCGTTTAGATTCGACAGTTAGCTCCCAAGTAGAGGCGATGCTTTAGAGGTTCGGCTTTACTAAGGTCGTACCACTAGCACCTATTGCCAGCATACTGCTGGTAAATCACATTTACAGCAGAACTGATGGTAGTAATGGCAAATCCATTACGTCTCCAACCTCGGTATCCATGGCTGACACCAATCTTTATGCTTACATCCAAGATAGCAAGGCCTACCATGCACCGCCTCCACCTACACCAGCACCAGTTTTACCCACGCTACACGCACCGCATGCACAAACACATAGGCTTGAGCATGATGTATAGCCAGCGCATGAGGAGGGAACCCATGGCTGACACATAGGCATCCCACAGCGTGTCATGCCCCCACATGAGCGTTGTGCGCAGACAGCGGGTCAAGATGACATTGAGGAGCGAATCTGCACACTGTTTAGGTAGTGCACCGACTTTGTTCCTAGGGTCGAGCTAGGGTTTACCGGAAGTCATACCCCGATCATTTTGATGTAGTACATTACCCTCGCGGATATAGAGTTCCTGAATTCACCAAATTCTATGGTGAGGGTAACAAAACCACACTAGAGCATGTTAGTCAATTTTTAGCATAGTGTGGAGAAGATAGTGGGTCGGACGCTTTGAAGCTTATACTATTTTCCCTCTCACTGTCTAGCACCGCTTTCACTTTATTTTCAGCACTCCCACCGAACTCTATCCAGACGTGGGCTGAGTTAGAACAGAAATTACATGACTACTTTTATACGGGTGAAACAGAACTAAGGCTTTCATACTTAACATTAGTTAGACAGAAATCTAGCGAGAGCGTCTCTGGGTATATCAAACATTTTAGGGATACTAGAAACCGATGTTTTAGTCTTACTATTTTAGAGAGGGATTTGGCGGATCTAGCTTTTACCGGGTTGCGTTCTGAGATTAAGGAAAGAATAGACAACCAACACTTTTTAGAAGTTAGCCAAGTCTTGCAACAGGCTCTGGTCCAGGAAGGCCGAGCTAATGATAAACAGTTTATTAAGACATTTAACAAGCCTAGGGCTGAAATCCACGTCATGGAACACTCTGACGAGGAGGAATCGGAAGACGAAGAGGATTCAGCCGACATGTACATGGCTGAATGGGTTTGGAATGCTAAGAGTAAGCCTGTTGCGTGCTCCGAGTTATGGCCGTCTCCCGCCAAGAATCGGCCTAGCGAGGTTAAGTACTCATTTGATATAACTAAGTGTGATAAAATATTTGATTTCCTCTTGAAGAACCAGCTTATCAAGTTGCCTAAAGGCCAAGTCATTCCATCTGTCGACAAGTTAAAGAAACATCCATACTATAGGTGGCATGATTTGCATTCGTATTATACTAATGAATGCAATGTTTTTTGATGGTAGGTTCAATCGGCCATAGAAGAAGGACAATTGAAGATAGACCACAATCCAAAGATGAAGCTAGATAAGGATCCCTTTCTCGTCAACACTATCGATCTCGATGAGAAGAGAGTGTTGATTCGTCCAGAATAGGCTGAGTCAACTAAGGGAAAGGCAGTGATTGTGAGAGAACCACGCACACGCACACTCATACCTAAAAATCCCGAAGTGGGAATATGGAAGCAGAATGTTAGCACATCTCCTTCGGCTAGGGCTTGCAAGAATCCGAAGGTAACTTATCAAATGTTGTTGAACAAACACCAAAGAAAAGCCAAGGAAACAGGCCACCATGCCAAAAGGCTATGTCCGCCGAAGGGGCCAAGGCGTTCGGAGGGTGGCTTCGGACCACAGTGGCCGAGCCCTCCACATGGCGGCTTCGGACCGCAGTGGTCGATCCCTCCGCAAAGTGACTTCAGGACACAGTGTCCTAACACTCTTTATGGTGGATTCGATCCTCAGTGGCCGAACCCTCCGTATAGTGGCTTCAGACCGCAGTGGCCAAGCCCCATGCAGAGCGAGTTCGGCCCCCAATGGCCAAACCCTGCACTGCTCTAGATGAGCCCTTCGATAGGAGGCTTCGGCCCATACTGGCCGAACATACCCCTGGTTTGGCAGGACCCTTCGTTGATATTGTCCGAGACACCGTTGACTTTGCCGAGCCCTCCTCCGGGTAACAGGTTCGGCTCACAGTGGGCAAAGCCACTAGAGCCATCGATGCCTCGCCATACAATTGGGTAGGATCTCCGTGGGCTCCGTACGTGTCACAACCGGAGTACCCTCCACAACATAACACTATTCCTTGTTTTCCTTCAGAGTATTATGACTAGTAGGGACAAGCAGACTCAACGGAGGGAGGCATCATCCATAGGCTGTCGATGGTACCTCCGAATCGACTCATGCAGAATGAAGTCGAAGGATGTGAAGAGGCAAAGGACAAGGAGACCGAAGCTATCACAGTCAGAGTAGGGTCTCAGGAAGTCCCAATCCCGAAAGCCCCTTCGCCGAAGCCTAGTAGAGGTATGTCTCTTACTCCGGCCGAAGCCTACACTAGAGCCTCGTTCGATCGGCCGAACAAGGCCGACCCGAATACCGGGGTCCGCAACGAAGGCCCCTCCAAGTTCAGAATGTGCGAGGCCGAGCTGGACATCACCACTTCGGCCATAGCCATAGCCATCTTGGGCACCTCTAGGTATGTCCAAATCACAGAAGAGGTGCCTACAATGACTACGGGCACAAGAGATGCCCGAGAAGAAAGCCGAGGACCAGCGAGACGCTATCTTTGAAGAAATCAGCCCTTGACTAGCTACGAGACAGGTATGGAAGGTTAAGCCGATTGAGATGACCAATCCAGCTCCTAGTCCGAGTGACGACGAAGACGACATGCTCGACGACGATTACTCGCTCGTCTCTGAGGAGCCCATGCCCCACTCAATGGACATCAACGTCGTCATGCTGCCGCCAAGTTCGCCCTACCACAGGACGAGGCCGAGGTCGCTCAGTTGAACCTCGGCCCGCGTAGTGCTATCTTTGAGAAACCCGAGGACTCGGCTCGCTATTTAAAGCCTCTCTATGTCAGGGGTCACTTTGACGGAAAGCCGATCTCGTAGATGCTTGTTGATGGTGGCGCCACCATCAACCTAATGCCTTATTCGCTATTGAAGAAACTTGGCAGGGACGAAGAAGACCTAAAGATAACTAACTTAATGCTCAATGGCTTCAACGGCGAGAGTTCCGAAGCCAAAGGCGTGCTCTCCATGGAGTTGATAGTAGGCAACAAAACATTGCCGACAACATTCTTCGTCGTCGATATGCAAGGTAACTACAGTGTGCTGCTTGGGCACAACTGGATTCACGCAAATTGTTGCATTCCTTCTACTTTGCACTAGTGCCTAATTCAACGAAACAACGATGAAGTAGAAATCATACCCGCAGACACTTTGGCCCAAGTGGCATTAGCCGATGTGTCCATTGACGTCGTTCACAACAAAGTAGAGTGTCTATCAGGTAGAGATCTTTCGGATTATGACTTTGTTAGCATGTCTGGAGGACATTTTGTACCAGTGTCTGTAAAGCCGGCTGGTGTAGCATGGCTATTTCTAAATTAGTAGTCATGTCTAGTAAGAGTAATCTAGAGTGGCTAAAGTCTCGTGTAGGGCAGTATCGGTCTACTAAAGACGGTATTGCCGAAGCCATCGATGACACTCCTTTAGAAGAAGTTGACATAGGCAATGGTAGCATCCCAAGGATGACTTTTGTAAACCAACATTTACAGCCTGACGAAAAGGCCGAAGTAATAAAATTGCTTCGGTCGTATGTCGATTGTTTCACATGGGAGTATAGTGAGATTCCAGGGTTAAGCCATGAGCTCGTGGAGCATCGGCTGCCTATTAAACCCGGATTTAGGCCTCATAAACAGCCTCCTCGTCGTTTTAATTCGTCCGTCTATGACCGAGTTAAAGAAGAAGTGGAGTGACTGCTCAAAGCTGAATTTATTAGGCCATGCAGGTATGCTGAATGAGTCGCTAACATTGTGCCTGTAGAAAAGAAGGGGAGCAGCAAATTACGGGTTTGTATTGATTTCAGGGATCTAAACAAGGCCAATTCGAAGGATGAGTATCTAATGCCGATAGCCGACATGCTGATCAACGATGCTTTAGGACACAAGGTACTAAGTTTTCTCGATGGCAATGCTGGCTATAATCAAATCTTAATGGCCCAAGAGGACGTCTATAAGACAACCTTTCGATGCCCTGGTTTTGTCGTTTTGTTCGAGTGGGTCGTTATGACTTTTGTCTTAAAGAATGCTGGCGCTACATATCAATGTGCTATGAACTTGATCTTTCATGACTTGCTAGGAGTTATGTTAGAAGTTTACATTGATGTTGTTGTAGTCAAATCAGATGATATGGGAAACCATCTAGCTGATTTGCAAGTTTCTTTTGATAGGATGCAACAGTATGGCTTAAAAATGAACCCACTCAAATGCGCTTTCGGCATGTGGGCTGGAAGTTCTTAGGCTTCATGATTCATGAACGAGGCATAGAGATCGATCCTAAGAGGCTTGAGAAAATTAGAATCTCTACAGCGCCGACATGCAAGAAAGATGTGCAGAAGTTGCTAGGCAAGATGAATTATTTGCATCGCTTTATATCTAACTTGTCTGGCAAGATTGATGCCTTTGTCCCCATACTACGGGTAAAGAATGAAGCCGAGTTCACTTGGGGGCAAGTCAGCAACGTTTCTTTGAAAAGATCAAGGAATGTTTGTCATCGCCGCCCGTGGTGAGACCACCCAAAGCCGGGATTCCATTTCGGCTATACATCGATACCGAAAAAAGCGTGATCGGGGGCATGTTGACCTAGGAGATGGAGGGAAAGGAGTACATCATCATGTTTTTGAGCCGCCGCCTACTAGACACCAAAACCAACTACACGATTGTGGAACGTTTATGTTTATCACTTTACTTCGCATGTACCAAATTGTGCCACTATCTCCTCTCTACTACATGTGTTGTCGTCTGCCAAACCGATGTTATAAAACACATGTTGCAAAAGCCAATTCTAAGTGGAAGAATCGGGAAGTGTGTGCATGCTTTGGTTGAGTATGATTTGGCCTATGAACCCCTAAGAGCTATGAAGGGCCAAATTGTCGCTAACTTTATAATTGATCACCACATAGATGTTAGTTGGAGTGACAATGTTTCTGTAATTGAAGTAGTACCATATGAACTTTATTTTGATGGTTCAGCTTGCAAAAGTGGCTAAGGTATTGGAGTGGTTCTCGTATCACCTAGTGGGATGTGTTTTGAAACCTTGGCTCGTTGAGAATTTCCCTCTACTAATAACCAAGCTGAATATGAGGCTTTATTGCTAGGACTTGAATTGTTGGAATCCATGGGTGTTAAACATGTTCATGCGCATGGTGATTCATTTTTAGTAGTGCAACACGTAGCTAAGAGTGCTCAATGTTTTAATGGCTTGCTAAACAGCTACTTGGATAAATGCCTAGACATAATTGCTACTTTTGATGACTTCAAAATTTCTCACGTGTCAAGGGGGGAAAATTCCATTGCAAGTGATTTGGCTCAGCAAGCATCTTGCTATCGGGTTAGGAGAGGTAAGTTTTCTATACAAGAAAAGCCAACACTTGGTCTCACTGCCGAAGCTGGGAGCTTCGGGCAGGCGCGAGGGTTGCCGAACCCTCTGGGTCGGACCCCTCCAGACACCAGAGACTGCCGCACGCTGGAGCCCTAGGGCCGGAGTACTCCGCCCACCAAAGGGTCTGGCGTGTTGGAGCCCATGCGCCGAAGTCCCCTGGATATTTAGGGTTTCCGGGGACCCAAACCCTCCGGCAGGAGGCTTCGGCCTGACCTATTTCGCGCAGCCAGCTCGAGCAGGCTTCAGTAGAAGCATGAAGGGCTCGGGGGCACTCTGAGATTAATAGCCTGGACGTCACTCTAGTGAATGATATAGCAAACTGTTCGGGAGCCCATAAGGGCAATTGGAGAACTCCAATCATCTAGTATTTAAGAGACCCTAGTCAAAGGGTTGATCGGAGAGTTCGGCGGCAAGCGTTTAAATTTGTGTTTCTAGATGATACACTATATCGCTGAACTGTCGATGGAGTACTGTTAAAGTGTTTAGACGATGAACGGTCCCAAGTGGCTATGGGAGAAGTCCATGAAGGGTTTTGTGGAACTCATCAGTCGGCCCAAAAATGAGTTGGATGCTCAAGAGAGCGGGGTTCTACTGGTCGACTATGACTGAGGATTGTTTTAAGTATTATAGGGGATGTGAAGCGTGTCATAAGTTTGGCAATATTCAGTTAGCTCCTGCTTCATTACTCAACCCTATTGTCAAGCCTTGTCCATTCCGAGGTTGGGGTTTAGACTTCATCGGCCAAATTCACCCTCCTTCTTCAAGAGGGCATCAATTCATGTTGATGGCGACGGACTACTTCACGAAATGGACCGAAGCCGTGCCTCTCAAGAACATGACTCACAACGAGGTACTTGATTTTATCTTGAAGCACATTATACATAGATTTGGTATTCTTCAAACCCTCACTACAGATCAAGGCAGTTCGTTTGTTTCTAAGGAAGTGAGGGACTTTGCCGAATTTTATGGTATTAAGTTAATAAAAACTTCACCATACTATGCTAAGGCCAATGGTCAGGCCGAGTCTAGTAATAAGACTATGATTACGCTTATTAATAAGAAAATTGAAGAGTTCCCTAAGAGGCATGAAGTGCTTCCCGAGGCACTATGGGCTTGTAGAATTGCGAAGCACGGTGCTACCAAAGTTAGTCCATATGAGTTGGTGTATGGACAAGAAGCCATTCTACCTGTAGAAGTAGATCTTGGCTCTTTGAGAGTTGTAAAGCAAGATGGCATATCGGTCGACGAGTATGAGACTCTTTTGAAGGACCATCTAGAAGAAGTGACCAATAAGAGATTGAGGGCTTTAGAATCTATAGAAGTGGACAAGAAGAGAATAGCTAAATCTTACAATAAGAAGGTTAAACCAAAATCGTTTCAACTAGGTGACTTGGTTTGGAAGATGATTTTGCCCTTAGGCACTAAGAGCCCTAAATTTGGTAAATGGTCAACTAGTTGGGAAGGTCCTTTCAAAACAGACAAAATCACTCCTGGCATTGCTTATATGTTAGAGTATCTACAAGGATAGCGGTTTCGAAGGGCTTTAAATGGTAGATAGTTGAAACGGTATTTCCCATGTGTGTGGCAAACAACTTGAAAAGTGTCGAAAGACCGATATGAAAAGTATCGTCCTTAGCCTGTTATGATTTTAGTTCACTTAGTTCACTAAAAGGCAGGGGGAATGTGTCGATAGCAAAAATTGGCATTAATGGTTAAGATTATCAAAATATCAATTTTGGTAATTTGGGCCGAAAATACACATGTCCTGGGTTGGGACGAAGCCCTATAGGGTCGAAGGCCCACTAGGCTATGGGCATCGGAAACTTCCAGCAAGCCTGCAGCCTTCGACCCGAAGGCCTTCGGAGGCCCACTCTGCCAAAGCTTCGGCCCGAGAAGTAGGCTTCGTCGGGCCTAGACGAAGGCCCCCTTCGGGCAAGAGATAGAGTTGAGTCCGATTGTTATTAAGTCTTAGCTCCACGCGTGATCAAACCGAATCCTATAAGATTAGGCTTAGAGATTATAAGTCTAGCCCCTATAAATATAGGGGTGAGGCCGGTTCATTGACCCCCCCCAACACAATCAACCACAAAGCCCTAGCTTTGAACCGTACCTTTATTTTACCTTTACTTTCCTTACTCTTCGTGGGTTTGCCTGGAAGCCCTCCGATGGCCACTTCAGAACAATCGTAATCCTTATTAGTTTGCTTGTGAAAGATCCATTAATCTACGTAATAGATTGCTATCACCTTGTTACTTCGCCTGTGAAGTATCCGCTAATATGCGTAACAGATTGCTATCTTCACCCCCCTAGTGCAACAACTAGCAGAATTCAGTCCTCAGGCCGAATTGGTACTTCGAATCTACTCTGTTGCAGGTTTCCACATTCAGAGCTACTTCGCTGGAGGTGCCCGAAGCTGAGAGATTGGTTTCAGAGGCTGCCAGAATGCCCCTCGGTGAGAGTACTACTTCGACCATCCGTGCTGGACCGTCACGCTGTTGTCGGCTTGACTGAGTTCCGCACGCCAACACGCTCCGCAACAGGCTTCGTCACGACAGGCTTTGCCACACTTTTACCTTGCCTTGGACAAAGTTACGCCCGAAGCGTTGCATCTAAGTCATTATTCTATATCTTACTATATTGGAGACGTCGCTCTGAACCCTGCTGTTCGGAGGTGATTGTCGCGTACAGATCCGAACGCCGAAGTTACCCTTCGGCAGGACACTTCGCACCAGATGCCGAAGGTACCCTTCGGCGATACCTTCACACTGCATACTTCGAATCAATCAAGCTCTACTCGGCTTGCTGATTTGTTCTATTTAATACATTTCTTTCGGCTAATTGGATTATTTCTGTGTGATATGATTACCTAGCGACTCCAACCTTCTTACCACGGTTAAGGGTAGCCGGAACATGACGTCGATGTTGTGTTACGCTTAGGCTTGACCCTAAGTATCCGCACACTTTTGGATCATCGAACTGACCAAAGTGCGAGTGCACGTTTTTTGTGTCAACAATAGTGTTTTCATCTTCCCCTTCTTCATAAAAACCCCTACACTGATCTATCAACAGCGAGGCGACCACTGGAGACCGGGTGTTCTGATCTAGAATTGTCGGTCTAACTGACGTTGGCCTTTCGGTCTGACCAGCGTGTGCTAGATTTGTCAGCACGCGTGCCGGTAATGAGAGGTGACAACTCTCCGCCTCTTCAATCTGACTGATGGATCACTGTCAGTCTGACCAGATCATGTTAGATCTGTCACCCTCTGTGTCGGCAAGCGCATAGCGGCCGCCGCCAGCCCTTCGGTCCGACCAATGGTGAGCGTCCAGTCTGACCAAGTCGTGCCAGCACCCGATGGTCTAACCGGCCTCTCTAGGTCGGTCTGACCAATCCCATTTGTGTCGATTCAAATTGAGTGCTTGGCCAGTTTGGTTTAATTCATCCATATTTCAGCTAATTGGGTTATATTTCTGTAACCTAATAGCATGGCGACTCCACCATCCCTCATCACTATCAAGGGTCGTTGGAATGCAATGTCGGTGTCGTTTTATGCTTAGGGTATCCACACACTTTTGGATCGTCGAATCGGCATCAGTATGCTGGTTCTTTGATCATTAGGTTTTAGCGTCAACAAACTTTTTGGTGACTCCACTAGGCATAACATGCCAAGTATTACCACATCGGCGATGGGTATGTCTATTACATCTACATCAATGGGACCCTCGATGCCAATGGATCTGGTGGGGAGCGCGGAGATCGACGACAGCAATATCATCCTCCCCATCTTCGACGACCTGTCTGACGAAGATAGGGTAGAGATCAAGGCCAAAACAATGGAGCTGCATGCTCTCATGCTTTGGCGCTTCACCAAGACCCATGGGGGTTTCGTCAAGCGTGATATCGACATCCCTGACCTCTCCAGAAGCAAGGTAACACCGTTATCCCCTCCACTATACTCCCTAGACATTGAGAAAAAGATAGCCACCATAGTAGATCAAGGCGTTAGTGCCACTTTTGCAAATGGTCTAGGGCTCAAAGTTAATTCTAGGATGGAGGCAATGTTTAGGAGATTCGGCTTTTCTGAGGCTGCTTCTCCATGTCCAATTGCTAGTGTTGCCCCTATTCATCACATACACAATAGAACCGATGGGAGTACCATGAAAACCATCACGTGTCCGGCCTCGTCGTCTATGGTGGATACCGGATTCTACCCTGTTGGTTAGATTGGCCACCAGGCCGGTCCGACCAGCCATTACACCCTTGGTCAGACCGGTCCTATGGATGGTCAGACCGGTCCTATGGACGATCAGACCTCCCCTACCACCTATTACATCCTGCCTCCGCCCACTCCTATGCTACCCTTTCCCGCGCTGCCTACACCTCTTGCTCCCGCACACCCATATAGACCCGAGAACGTCCCTTATCATGAGCCGGCACGAGAGGACGAGTCACACGGCCGATATGCCAAGGTACACCACGTGTCGTGCCCTACATGAGAGATGCACACAGTCAAGAGGCGTAGATGGCATTGAAGAGCGAATTCGTTCGCTATTTAGGGAATGTATGGGTTTTACACCTCGGGATCGGGCTAGGGTTTACCACAAGACATACCTCGACCACTTTGACACCATCCCATACATGCACCGCTTTAGGGTTCCTGAGTTCACAAAATTTGATGGTGAAGGTAGTAAAACCACCCTAGAGTACATAGGCCAATTCCTAGTGCAATGTGGCGAAGCTAGTGGGTTTGATGCACTCAAGCTTAGACTATTTTCTCTATCGCTTTTCGGCACTGCTTTCACTTGGTTTTTGCTATTACCACCGAAGTCCATATAGACTTGGGACAAGTTAGAACAGAAGTTCCACGACTACTTTTACACTGGGGAAACCGAACTTAGGCTCTCACACTTGACATCAGTTAGATAGAAGGCTAGCGAGAGCGTCTCTGAGTACATTAGGAACTTTAGGGACACTAGAAACTGATGTTTTAGCCTGAACATTTCCAAGAGAGACTTGTCCAACCAAGATTTTAATGGCATGCACTTTGAGCTTAAGGAGAAGCTAGATGGCCTGGATTTCCTCGAGGTTAGTCAAGTCCTACAGAAGGCTTTGGTTTAGGAAAACCAAGCCAAAAGTAAAAATTTACTAAGACATTTAACAAACCTAAGGCTGAGGTGCACGTCATGGAGCACTCCGTTGAGGAATCATTAGAGAGAGACGATGACTCAGCCGACATGTACACTTCAGAGTGGACTTGGTCTACTAAGTCCAAGCCCATCACCTGCTCTGAGTTGCGGCCGTCTCCCACTAAGAGTCGGCCCAGTGAAGTGAAGTATGCATTTGATGTGACCAAGTGCGACAAAATATTTGATTTTTTGTTGAAGAACAAGCTCATTAGGTTGCTGAAGGGTCACGTCATTCCAACTGCCAATGACTTGAAGAAACACGTTTATTGTAAGTGGCATGATTTTTTTGTCGACTGGTTCAATCGGCCATTAAGGAAGGACGATTGAAGTTGGATACCAATCCTAAGATGAATCTCGACCAGGACCCCTTCCCCGTGAACACCATTGACCTCGACAGGAAGAAGGTGTTGATTTTGCCCGAGCAGGCCGAGTCGTCCAAGGGGAAGGAGATCATGATTGGAGAGCCCCACACACACACTCGTGCCAAAGAACCCTGAGGTAGGAGTGTGGAAAGTGAACATCAACACGTCGTCCTTAGCTGGGTCCCACAAGAAGCCAAAGGTGACATATGAGATGCTACTCCAGAAGCACAAGAAAAGGGCCGAGAAGATAAACACTAGGCCAGGACCACCAAGAAGGTAGAACCCTCAGTAGAGAGATGAGTTTGACCCACGATGGGCGGGACCACTAGAGCCACCTTTTCCTCAACCGCCAGATCACCTAACAATAGCACAATGGCCTCCGTGTTACTTTCTGCCTCCCAAGCATCCGGCCCCCTACTATATTGCTCCATGTGTGCCTTTTGATTTTTATAACATGCAGAATCAAATGTGTGCGGCAAGGGGTGACATCTTTGATAGGTTGTCTGTCATACCACGAAGGCATCCATAGGAGGTGTCTGAGGCCATCGTAGTCAAGGTGGGGTCCAAGGACATCCTAATCAATATGGGGATGCCCTCGGAGAAGAACGAAGGTGAACCAAAAAAAACAGCCGAGCAGGAACCTGTCGGTCTGACCGTAGCCCCAGCGCCAGTCAGACCGCCATCACAAGTTTGGTCTACCAGCCTATGGTGGCCGGTCTGACCGACCCTTTGCAGTCTTCTGACAAGAGTCGGTAAGACCAGCCCACCATGGCCCGTCTGATCGATAGGACCTAGTCAGACCGGCCCAGTAAGGCCGGTCTGACCGACAGGATAAAGGAAAAAGTTCCCACCAAGCACAAAAATGTTGAGGTTGATCCGTCTGCTTCCCATTCGACCAAAAATTCCAAGAGCAAGTCCGTGGCGCCTGGCATGAAGTCGTAACCTTCATGGGTGCCTCCAGGCATGACGAAATCACAAAAGAGGTGGCTACAACGTCTTCCGTCTCAGGAGATGCGCAAGGAGAAATCCGAGGACGAGTGGGACGCCATTTTTGAGGAGATCCGTCGCCGACCAGTGATGAACAGGTATGGAATCCCAAGCAAGTTGTAGTAAGCAACCCGACTCCCACTCCGAGCGACGATGAGGATGATCTGATGGATAATGGCTACACTCCCATCTCAGAGAGGCCTCCTCTTCAGCCAATGGATGTGAATGTGGTGATGCTTCCCGTTGAGTTTTGTCTGCCAGAAGAGGAGGCCAAGGTCACTCAACTAAACCTGGCCCCACGTGAAGCTATTTTTGAGACACTTGAGGATACGGCTCATCACTTGAAGCCTCTCTACTCAAAGGGGCACATTGACTGGAAGTCGATCTCTAGGATGCTCGTAGACGGAGGTGTCACCTTCAACCTGATGTCGTACTCTCTGTTGAAGAAGCTCGGTAGAAATAAAGACGACTTGATGAAGACCAACTTTACGCTCAACGTCTTCAACGGTGAGAGCCCTGAGGCGAAGGACGTACTTTCCTTAGAGGTGATGGTGGGCAACAAAATGATGCCGACAATGTTCTTCGTCGTCGATGTGCAAGGTAACTATAGTGTACTACTTGGTCGTGATTGGATCCATGCTAATTGTTGTATTCTCTCTACCTTTCACTAGTGTCTGATTCAGTGGGATGGCAATGATGTAGAAGTTGTACCAGTTGACACATCGACCCAAGTTGCTAAGGCCGATGTGTCTATTGATGCTGTCCATGATAAGGTAGAGTGTCTATTAGGTAGATACCTCTCGGATTATGATTTTGTTAGCGTGTGTGAGTGGTGATTTGTTCTAGTGTCTGTAAAGCTGGCTGGTGTAGCTCGGCTGTCTCTGAACTAGTTGTCATGTTAGGTAAGAGTAATCTTTATTGGCTAAAGTCTCGTGTAGAGCAATATCGGTCTTCTATGGATGGTATTGCTGAAGCCATTGACGATTTTACTAAAGTAGAAAATTTAGGTCAAGGTTTTGTGTTGTCCGACCTGTTGAAACAAGTATACATAGGAGATGGTAGTGTTCTAAGGCCGACTTTTGTAAATTAGAATTTGCAGTCTTGTGAAAAGGATGAGGTAATAAAGTTGCTTCGGTCGTATATCAATTGTTTTAGATGTGAGTATAGTGAGATGCCTAGACTAAGCCGCGATCTTGTGGAGTATCGGCTTCCCATCAAACCCGGGTTTAGGCCTTATAAACAATTGTCGCGCCACATTAATTGGGCCATGTATGACCTAGTTAAAGGCGAGGTAGAATGATTACTATCGGTGGGCTTTATTATGCCATGCAGGTACGCTGAATGGGGTGCTAACATAGTACCTATCGAGAAGAAGGGGAGTGGCAAGATTCGCGTGTGTATTGATTTCAGTGATTTGAAAGAGGCCACTCCGAAGGATGAGTATGCCATGCTGATAGCCGACATGTTGATCAATGATGCTTCAGGACACAAGGTACTAAGTTTTCTTGATGGCAATGCTAGTTATAATCAAATATTTATGGTCGAAGAGGACATTTACAAAACGGCCTTTCGATGTCCCGTTTTGTCGGTTTGTTTGAGTGGGTAGTTATGACTCTTGGCTTAAATAATGCTAGCGCTACATATGAACATGCTATGAACTTGATCTTTCATTACTTGCTAGGAGTTATGCTAGAGGTCTACATAGATGATGTTGTAGTCAAATAGGATGCTATGGGAAACCATTTAGCTGATTTGAGAGTTTCTTTTGAAAGAATGTGTCAGTATGGCTTAAAAATTAACCCGCTCAAGTGTTCTTTTGGTGTGTCGATGGGAAAGTTCATAGGATTTATGATTCATGAAAGGGGTATCGAGATTGATCCTAAGACACTTGAGAATATTAATAACTTTGAAGCGCCGACATGTAAGAAAGATGTGCAAAAGTTGCTAGGCAAGGTAAACTATTTGCATCGCTTTATATCTAACCTATATAGCAAGATTGATGCTTTCGTCCCCATACTTCGGCTGAAGAACGAAGCCGAATTCACTTGAGGGCAAGTCAGCAGCGTGCCTTTGAGTGAATTAAGGGGTGCTTGTCATCACCGCCTGTGGTAAGAGCACCAAAACTCGGGATTCTGTTTTGGTTGTACGTTGCTGCAGAAGATAGTGTGATAGGAGTTGTGCTAACTTAGGAGGTGGATGGAAAGGAGAACATCATCACATTCTTGAGTCATCACCTATTATATTTCGAAATGAGGTACGTGTTCTTATAGTGTTTATGTTTATCAATTTGTTATGCATGTACTAAACATCGCTACTATATTTTATCTGGCACATGTATTGTTACTTGTCAAACCGATGTTATAAAGTACATGTTGCAAAAGCCGATTATAAGTGGGAGAATCGGGAAATGGGCTTATGCTTTAATTGAGTATGATTTGGCTTATGAACCCTTGAAAGAGATGAAAGGCCAAATTGTTGCAAACTTTATAGTTGATCACCATGTATATGTCAATTGGAGTGATAGTGCTGTTTTAATTGAGGTAGTACCATGGAAACTTTATTTTGATAGTTCTGCTTGCAAAAATGGCCATGGTGTTGGAGTTGTGCTCATATCACCTAGTGGCATTAGTTGCGAGACCTCAACCTGATTAGAATTCCATTGCACTAATAACCAAGTTGAATATGAAGCCTTATTGCTAGGACTTGAACTTTTAGATTCCATGAGTGTTAAATATGTTCATGTATATTGTGATTCATTATTGGTAGTTCAACAAGTATCTAAAGATGCCAAATGCTTTTATGGTTTATTAAATAGTTACTTAGATAAGTGTTTAGACATAATTCATACTTTTGATGATTTTGAGATTTCTCATGTGTCTAGGGAAGCCAACTCAGTAGCGAATGACTTGGCTCAACAAGCATCTGGTTATCAAGTCAAAAGAGGTAGATTTTTCGTGCAGAAAAACTGATGCTTAGCTTATTTTTACCATATGAGTTAGAACAAATCGATCTGACCAGCCATGCCAGGCCGGTCTGACCGCCCCGTGTCAGGATATTTTAGGACACGGGGGCAAGCCGAGGTTTGTAATCTAAACTCCAATTCATGTGAGAATTTGGTGATTACTTTAGAATATAACGTGGATGATTGGAGGACTTCGATTATCCAATACTTGAGAGATCCTAGCAAACAGGTTGATCAAAAAGTTTGGCAGCAAGCGTTTTGTGTTGCTCAATGATGAGTTGTATCATCGAACAAATGATGGAGTACTTTCGAAAAGTTTGAATGCTAATCAGTCTAAACTTGCTATAGGCGAAGTACATGAAGATATTTGTCGTAGTCATCGGTCAGCCTAGAAAATGAGTTGGATGTCGAAAGAGCGAGTTTCTATTGGCCGACTATGACTGAGCATTGTTTTAGGTAATATAGAGGATGCGAAGCCTGTCAAGGTTTGGTAATATTCAGCGTGCCCCCGCGTCTTTGCTTAATCCTAGTATCAAACCATGGCTATTCCGAGGTTGGGCCTTGGACTTCATCGGCCAAATTTATCCTTCTTCTTCAAAAGGCATCGGTTCATGTTGATAGCGACGTATTACTTCACCAAGTGGATCGAGGTCGTGCCTCTCAAAAATATGACGCTTAATGAGGTAATCGATTTCATCTTTAAGCACATTATACATAGATTCGGTATTCCTCAAACTCTTACTACAGATCAGGGTGCTTTATTTCTTTCTAAAGAAGTGTGTGATTTTGCTGAGTATTATAGTATCATGTTGATAAACTCTTCACCATACTATGCTTAGGACAATGGTTAGGCTGAGTCTAGTAATAAAACTGTTGTTAAGCTTATTAAAAAAGATTGAAGAGTTTCCTAGAAGGTGGCATGAAGTGCTTTCTGAGGCATTATGGGCATGTAGAGTTGCGAAGCATGGCGCCACCAAGGTGAGTCCATATGAGTTGGTGTATGGATAAGAAATCGTTTTACCTGTAGAGGTGAATCTTGGCTCTTTGAGATTACTTAAGCAAGATGATTTATCAGTCCGTGATTACGAAGTTCTCTTGAAGGACAATTTGGAAGAAGTGACTGATAAGAGATTAAGATCTCTAGAGGAAATAGAAAGTAAAAATAAAAGAGTGACTAGAGCTTATAATAAGAAGGTGAAAGCAAAATCATTTTGATTTTGCCTTTCGACACTAAAATTCCCATGTTTGGTAAATGGTCGCCTAGTTGGGAAGGTCCTTTTAGTGTTGTTGAAATCTCTCCATGTAATGCATATTTGCTAGAGTCTTTGCAGAGAGAGCGATTTCGAAGAGCTTTAAAGGGTAGGTATTTGAAAAAGTACTTCCCAAGTGTGTGGAAAAACACTTGAACTGTCAAAAGGCCGATATGGAGTATATCGCCCTTAGACCATTGTGCTTTTGGCTCACTAAGTTTGCCAAAATGCATGGGGGCATCTGTTGATAGCAAAAAGTGGCATTAATGGTCAAAATTGACAAATGTCAAAATTGGTACTTTTGGATGAAAATATGTGATTTCCTGGTATAGGACGGTCTGACCAAGGTATGCACTTCGGTCTGACCAGACTAGGTCTAGTCATACCGGCCATATAGGCCCGGTCAGACTGGCCCAATCTAAGTCCGAGTCAAATTGGCTGATTTCGGGTAAATTTTATCCCTAATAAAATCTTAACCACTTGGATGTGTTTCTTGAGTAGATTAAAGCCTAGGCACATTGAGACCAATCCCTATAAATATAGGGGCAAGGCCGATTCAAGGGACCCCCCGAAACCCTAATAGATCCAATGTATTATTACCTTGAATCGTACTTTTACTTTTCAATCTACCTTCCGTGCCCTAGGATTAGTTTAGTCCATACTTTTAATAGAAAAAATGACATTAATGGTTAAATTTGTCAAAATACCATTTTTCGTAAATTAGACCGAAGATATGCCAAGGCCTGGCAAAGGCATGTCCAAGCGGCCACATAGGCCCAGTTTGACCAGGCCGACATGGGTCCGGCGAACTGGCCCAACTAGAGTCTGAGTCCAGTTAGATGATTTCTGTAACACCCCAGAATTAAAAATAAAATAAAAATGAGGGAAATAAATTTTATGAAATAAAAAGGAATTATTTAATTAGAGAAAAGGGTAAAAGGGCATAATTAAAGCAAAACAGGGAGAAATATTTCAAATTTGAACCTGAAAACTTTATGGTGGAATCTAGAGGCCAAGAAATATTTTTGAGAATTTTTACAAAAATTTTCCAACAGTGCTTCATGCCTTAAATAAATAATCGATTTTCTGGAATTAATTTAAAAAGAAAATGCATTTAAATTCTTGTTGGGCCGCAACCCCCAAAGCTCCTTAGGTCGGCCCAGTCCAGCGCCAGGCCACTGCCAAGTGGGACCCGCCTGTCGGCGCGTCCCATACCTCTCTCTCCCGCCCGCTCGCGTCAGCCGGCCCCAGCCGTCAGCCCTTAGCACCGCGCCCCTCAACTATTGCCGTCCCTGGCTCACATGTCGATGCCCTCTCTCTCCCGCACGCGCCTCCCTCTCTCTGCCCCGGGACCCCACATGTCGACACTCTCCTTCGCGCGCGTCCGCTGACAGGTGGCCCCCACCTGTCGGGCCTTTCTTCCCCGAAGGAATCCCCCCCTTTCCTTCGCCGGAACCCTAGCCTTCCAATTCAACGCCGCTAGCCCCCCTTGTCAAAATTAGCGCCCAAATACTTCTTGCATTAACCCGGTGATCCTTTCCCCTCTGTTCCCCGATGAAATCGTGCCCCAAATTGTCGTATTGCTTGCTCATGGAAGTTGGTCGAAGCAAATATGGGATTCCCCGTCGGTTTCCCTCTTTCGGCCTTCCTTTTCCACCGCTGGAGGGCTCTATTTAACCCCCGACCGCCACTGCAGCCCAGGCTGACCGAAATCGCTCTAGCCTTTGCGAATCAGAATGACACCGATCATTTTTCAGATTTCTCCTATATTCACAATCCGGCAAGCCCTCGCCGGCGCTCCGAGCCACCACCGCCCTCATAGTTGCCATCGCCTGCTCTCCCTCGGCCTCGCCTCCTTTCGGGTTTCCCGCCACCGGAGCGCCTCATCGCCGTCGAACCCAAAGGGCTCCACCGCCTCTTCTCATCGCCGATCGCCACCAGTCATCGTTCGCCACCATCCCCGGTACCTTGGCACTCCCCTTTTTCCCTGGTCCAATTTTAGCTAACATCACCACCGGTGGCCCTCGCCGTCACCGGGGATCACTCGCCGCCGCTTAGCCGGAGAGGGGGACGAAGCCCCTGGCTCCCTCGTGCCGCCACTGTGCCGGTTTTGATCGTGGCCGTCAGATACTGCAAGGACGGCTGTGATTAGAACCCGAGATCTAGGCCCCAGATTGGCTTGACCAGAGTTGACCGGTATCGGCCAATCTGAGCCCTCCAATCTCATTTAAATCCCCTGCCCCACCGCGAACCATTGGATTTGGATCCAACAGTCCAGATCAGGCCATACCATGGTGGGCCTGGCTCACCATGGACCCAAGCTTGTTTCCTATTTAAATAAAATTCAGAAAAATGCTTTAAACTTTGAAAATTCATAACTTGCCCAATTTAACCTCAAATTTGACCATTTTAATTCCAAAAAATTTGTCTCTTTATTCTCTACACTTTTATGCAATAAAAACAATATGTTTATTTGGCACAATATATTCTTATTAAATAATAAAGAAAAGTCCCCTTTAGGATTTAATTTATATTTCATTAAATAATTCAGAAAAGACCCTTAAAATTTATATATTAATTTCAGAGGACAAAACAACTTATTTTCACTATTTTAATCCAACAAACATGGTAGGGTTACTTTGTACACTTTTATTTACCATTAAATAGGAAAGTAAAGACCCTTAGGGTAAAATGCTTAATACAATTTATAAAATTCAGAAATCTCTTTAAAAACCAATCTTAAATATTTAGGAAATAATTTCATAGAATTTAAGACTCTATATCCTTTACTTAATCCAACAAAAACATGTATGCTTGTATGATTGATTTTTGGATTGTTTATTGAATGTTGTGTTTACTTTTCTGTATCGAGAAGACGACGTCGCCGTCGACGATCTGGAGTCTTACCCCGAGGTTCCACCTTCACCATTCGCGGATCAAGGCAAGTCACAACCCCCATTTTGATCATCATTGAGACCATGTTTTAATAAATTATCGCTATAACTCATAGCATAATATTGCATTAGTCTAATCTCAAAGCCCTACACACTATATTTATTAGATCCCTGTCCTGGTGTGTAAACCCAAGCCATGCTTATTGAGCCTTAACTCCTTGTCACTCTACAATAATATATTAGTCAGTGTCCATTGTACCAACACAACTGCTATAGGATAAAAGAATGAGTCGTAGATAGTTGGATTCTACTATATGAATTTCCCCGTTCTTGTCGTCTCTGGATTTTGTTGGAGTTGGCTATGTTATAAGTATGGTGGGTTCCGGGTGCAAGGTCGGGAATTGGTTGGTCGCACCTGGGGCACTAGAAAGACCAGTCTGCGGGATCTGTTATAAAGCACTTCCGTACTAACAACAAGTCTAGTGGGTAAGTCCTAACTGGAGGTATGGATCGTACCAACTTGGAACACCATAGTGGAGGGGGCAAGGGGCAACCTGCGGGTGACTTGTACCGACGTGGCTCAAGGGGTGGTATGGTGTGGCCCGAAGTGACTGGGAAACCATATGAAACCTATAAGACGGTGTTATCGAATTGGTGCGTTCTATGCTGAAGGTTTTGGCACGAGCTTCTCCTGACAGGAGTTATTTAACACACTGCGGTGTGCGGGAAATGAGTGCCTTGTGGGTACAGTAGTACACCTCTGATCAGAGTATAAATCTTTTGAAAAGCTGAGCCCACGGTCAAGGGCGGGTTGTGTGACCTCTCGCAGTTAGTTTACTATTATGTGAATGTATGTGTTATTCATGGCATGTAAGTGCTGATGAGCGAGGGTGGGCTGACTGTACCCCTCGAGTTAGAAGATGATGCATGGACTCATGTTTACTTTTCTGTATTAATAATAGGATTACATTAATTGCTTTACAAATGTGCTTTTCTGCAAAAGTGAGCCACTACCTTCCTTGTTATTACCTTGCATTATAATTACATTCGGTGGATTGCTGAGTACGATTGTACTCACCCCCGTTGACTTACACAACCAGAGGCAGTCTACTACGAGGAGGGTGAAGGTCTGGAGTAGCGACCCAGTCAAGGCACGAGACTGGAAGGAGGCGTTCATCTAGAGGATTTATTTTATTAGTTTCTCTTTTATTTAACTATTTTGTAATAATATGGTCTACGAACCATGATTGATTGGTGTATTGTACGCAGTCGTGTGATGAACGTTTCCAAGAGAGACTTGTCCAACCAAGATTTTAATGGCATGCACTTTGAGCTTAAGGAGAAGCTAGATGGCCTGGATTTCCTCGAGGTTAGTCAAGTCCTACAGAAGGCTTTGGTTTAGGAAAACCAAGCCAAAAGTAAAAAATTTACTGAGACATTTAACAAACCTAAGGCTGAGGTGCACGTCATGGAGCACTCCGTTGAGGAATCATTAGAGAGAGACGATGACTCAGCCGACATGTACACTTCAGAGTGGACTTGGTCTACTAAGTCCAAGCCCATCACCTGCTCTGAGTTGCGGCCGTCTCCCACTAAGAGTCGGCCCAGTGAAGTGAAGTATGCATTTGATGTGACCAAGTGCGACAAAATATTTGATTTTTTGTTGAAGAACAAGCTCATTAGGTTGCTGAAGGGTCACGTCATTCCAACTGCCAATGACTTGAAGAAACACGTTTATTGTAAGTGGCATGATTTTTTTGTTGACTGGTTCAATCGGCCATTAAGGAAGGACGATTGAAGTTGGATACCAATCCTAAGATGAATCTCGACCAGGACCCCTTCCCCGTGAACACCATTGACCTCGACAGGAAGAAGGTGTTGATTTTGCCCGAGCAGGCCGAGTCGTCCAAGGGGAAGGAGATCATGATTGGAGAGCCCCACACACACACTCGTGCCAAAGAACCCTGAGGTAGGAGTGTGGAAAGTGAACATCAACACGTCGTCCTTAGCTGGGTCCCACAAGAAGCCAAAGGTGACATATGAGATGCTACTCCAGAAGCACAAGAAAAGGGCCGAGAAGATAAACACTAGGCCAGGACCACCAAGAAGGTAGAACCCTCAGTAGAGAGATGAGTTTGACCCACGATGGGCGGGACCACTAGAGCCACCTTTTCCTCAACCGCCAGATCACCTAACAATAGCACAATGGCCTCCGTGTTACTTTCTGCCTCCCAAGCATCCGGCCCCCTACTATATTGCTCCATGTGTGCCTTTTGATTTTTATAACATGCAGAATCAAATGTGTGCGGCAAGGGGTGACATCTTTGATAGGTTGTCTGTCATACCACGAAGGCATCCATATGAGGTGTCTGAGGCCATCATAGTCAAGGTGGGGTCCAAGGACATCCTAATCAATATGGGGATGCCCTCGGAGAAGAACGAAGGTGAACCAAAAAAAACAGCCGAGCAGGAACCTGTCGGTCTGACCGTAGCCCCAGCGCCAGTCAGACCGCCATCACAAGTTTGGTCTACCAGCCTATGGTGGCCGGTCTGACCGACCCTTTGCAGTCTTCTGACAAGAGTCGGTAAGACCAGCCCACCATGGCCCGTCCGATCGATAGGACCTAGTCAGACCGGCCCAGTAAGGCCGGTCCGACCGACAGGATAAAGGAAAAAGTTCCCACCAAGCACAAAAATGTTGAGGTTGATCCGTCTGCTTCCCATTCGACCAAAAATTCCAAGAGCAAGTCCGTGGCGCCTGGCATGAAGTCGTAACCTTCATGGGTGCCTCCAGGCATGACGAAATCACAAAAGAGGTGGCTACAACGTCTTCCGTCTCAGGAGATGCGCGAGGAGAAATCCGAGGACGAGTGGGACGCCATTTTTGAGGAGATCCATCGCCGACCAGTGATGAACAGGTATGGAATCCCAAGCAAGTTGTAGTAAGCAACCCGACTCCCACTCCGAGCGACGATGAGGATGATCTGATGGATAATGGCTACACTCCCATCTCAGAGAGGCCTCCTCTTCAGCCAATGGATGTGAATGTGGTGATGCTTCCCGTTGAGTTTTGTCTGCTAGAAGAGGAGGCCAAGGTCACTCAACTAAACCTCGGCCCACGTGAAGCTATTTTTGAGACACTTGAGGATACGGCTCATCACTTGAAGCCTCTCTACTCAAAGGGGCACATTGACTGGAAGTCGATCTCTAGGATGCTCGTAGACGGAGGTGTCACCTTCAACCTGATGTCGTACTCTCTGTTGAAGAAGCTCGGTAGAAATAAAGACGACTTGATGAAGACCAACTTTACGCTCAACGTCTTCAACGGTGAGAGCCCTGAGGCGAAGGACGTACTTTCCTTAGAGGTGATGGTGGGCAACAAAATGATGCCGACAATGTTCTTCGTCGTCGATGTGCAAGGTAACTATAGTGTACTACTTGGTCGTGATTGGATCCATGCTAATTGTTGTATTCTCTCTACCTTTCACTAGTGTCTGATTCAGTGGGATGGCAATGATGTAGAAGTTGTACCAGTTGACACATCGACCCAAGTTGCTAAGGCCGATGTGTCTATTGATGCTGTCCATGATAAGGTAGAGTGTCTATTAGGTAGATACCTCTCGGATTATGATTTTGTTAGCGTGTGTGAGTGGTGATTTGTTCTAGTGTCTGTAAAGCTGGCTGGTGTAGCTCGGCTGTCTCTGAACTAGTTGTCATGTTAGGTAAGAGTAATCTTTATTGGCTAAAGTCTCGTGTAGAGCAATATCGGTCTTCTATGGATGGTATTGCTGAAGCCATTGACGATTTTACTAAAGTAGAAAATTTAGGTCAAGGTTTTGTGTTGTCCGACCTGTTGAAACAAGTATACATAGGAGATGGTAGTGTTCTAAGGCCGACTTTTGTAAATTAGAATTTGCAGTCTTGTGAAAAGGATGAGGTAATAAAGTTGCTTCGGTCGTATATCAATTGTTTTAGATGTGAGTATAGTGAGATGCCTAGACTAAGCCGCGATCTTGTGGAGTATCGGCTTCCCATCAAACCCGGGTTTAGGCCTTATAAACAATTGTCGCGCCACATTAATTGGGCCATGTATGACCTAGTTAAAGGCGAGGTAGAATGATTACTATCGGTGGGCTTATTATGCCATGCAGGTACGCTGAATGGGGTGCTAACATAGTACCTATCGAGAAGAAGGGGAGTGGCAAGATTCGCGTGTGTATTGATTTCAGTGATTTGAAAGAGGCCACTCCGAAGGATGAGTATGCCATGCTGATAGCCGACATGTTGATCAATGATGCTTCAGGACACAAGGTACTAAGTTTTCTTGATGGCAATGCTAGTTATAATCAAATATTTATGGTCGAAGAGGACATTTACAAAACGGCCTTTCGATGTCCCGTTTTGTCGGTTTGTTTGAGTGGGTAGTTATGACTCTTGGCTTAAATAATGCTAGCGCTACATATGAACGTGCTATGAACTTGATCTTTCATTACTTGCTAGGAGTTATGCTAGAGGTCTACATAGATGATGTTGTAGTCAAATAGGATGCTATGGGAAACCATTTAGCTGATTTGAGAGTTTCTTTTGAAAGAATGTGTCGGTATGGCTTAAAAATTAACCCGCTCAAGTGTTCTTTTGGTGTGTCGATGGGAAAGTTCATAGGATTTATGATTCATGAAAGGGGTATCGAGATTGATCCTAAGAGACTTGAGAATATTAATAACTTTGAAGCGCCGACATGTAAGAAAGATGTGCAAAAGTTGCTAGGCAAGGTAAACTATTTGCATCGCTTTATATCTAACCTATATAGCAAGATTGATGCTTTCGTCCCCATACTTCGGCTGAAGAACGAAGCCGAATTCACTTGAGGGCAAGTCAGCAGCGTGCCTTTGAGTGAATTAAGGGGTGCTTGTCATCACCGCCTGTGGTAAGAGCACCAAAACTCGGGATTCTGTTTTGGTTGTACGTTGCTGCAGAAGATAGTGTGATAGGAGTTGTGCTAACTTAGGAGGTGGATGGAAAGGAGAACATCATCACATTCTTGAGTCATCACCTATTATATTTCGAAATGAGGTACGTGTTCTTATAGTGTTTATGTTTATCAATTTGTTATGCATGTACTAAACATCGCTACTATATTTTATCTGGCACATGTATTGTTACTTGTCAACCGATGTTATAAAGTACATGTTGCAAAAGCCGATTATAAGTGGGAGAATCGGGAAATGGGCTTATGCTTTAATTGAGTATGATTTGGCTTATGAACCCTTGAAAGAGATGAAAGGCCAAATTGTTGCAAACTTTATAGTTGATCACCATGTAGATGTCAATTGGAGTGATAGTGCTGTTTTAATTGAGGTAGTACCATGGAAACTTTATTTTGATAGTTCTGCTTGCAAAAATGGCCATGGTGTTGGAGTTGTGCTCATATCACCTAGTGGCATTAGTTGCGAGACCTCAACCTGATTAGAATTCCATTGCACTAATAACCAAGTTGAATATGAAGCCTTATTGCTAGGACTTGAACTTTTAGATTCCATGAGTGTTAAATATGTTCATGTATATTGTGATTCATTATTGGTAGTTCAACAAGTATCTAAAGATGCCAAATGCTTTTATGGTTTATTAAATAGTTACTTAGATAAGTGTTTAGACATAATTCATACTTTTGATGATTTTGAGATTTCTCATGTGTCTAGGGAAGCCAACTCAGTAGCGAATGACTTGGCTCAACAAGCATCTGGTTATCAAGTCAAAAGAGGTAGATTTTTCGTGCAGAAAAACTGATGCTTAGCTTATTTTTACCATATGAGTTAGAACAAATCGATCTGACCAGCCATGCCAGGCCGGTCTGACCGCCCCGTGTCAGGATATTTTAGGACACGGGGGCAAGCCGAGGTTTGTAATCTAAACTCCAATTCATGTGAGAATTTGGTGATTACTTTAGAATATAACGTGGATGATTGGAGGACTTCGATTATCCAATACTTGAGAGATCCTAGCAAACAGGTTGATCAAAAAGTTTGGCAGCAAGCGTTTTGTGTTGCTCTATGATGAGTTGTATCATCGAACAAATGATGGAGTACTTTCGAAAAGTTTGAATGCTAATCAGTCTAAACTTGCTATAGGCGAAGTACATGAAGATATTTGTCGTAGTCATCGGTCAGCCTAGAAAATGAGTTGGATGTCGAAAGAGCGAGTTTCTATTGGCCGACTATGACTGAGCATTGTTTTAGGTAATATAGAGGATGCGAAGCCTGTCAAAGGTTTGGTAATATTCAGCGTGCCCCCGCGTCTTTGCTTAATCCTAGTATCAAACCATGGCTATTCCGAGGTTGGGCCTTGGACTTCATCGGCCAAATTTATCCTTCTTCTTCAAAAGGCATCGGTTCATGTTGATAGCGACGTATTACTTCACCAAGTGGATCGAGGTCGTGCCTCTCAAAAATATGACGCTTAATGAGGTAATCGATTTCATCTTTAAGCACATTATACATAGATTCGGTATTCCTCAAACTCTTACTACAGATCAGGGTGCTTTATTTCTTTCTAAAGAAGTGTGTGATTTTGCTGAGTATTATAGTATCATGTTGATAAACTCTTCACCATACTATGCTTAGGACAATGGTTAGGCTGAGTCTAGTAATAAAACTGTTGTTAAGCTTATTAAAAAAAGATTGAAGAGTTTCCTAGAAGGTGGCATGAAGTGCTTTCTGAGGCATTATGGGCATGTAGAGTTGTGAAGCATGGCGCCACCAAGGTGAGTCCATATGAGTTGGTGTATGGATAAGAAATCGTTTTACCTGTAGAGGTGAATCTTGGCTCTTTGAGATTACTTAACCAAGATGATTTATCAGTCTGTGATTACGAAGTTCTCTTGAAGGACAATTTGGAAGAAGTGACTGATAAGAGATTAAGATCTCTAGAGGAAATAGAAAGTAAAAATAAAAGAGTGACTAGAGCTTATAATAAGAAGGTGAAAGCAAAATCGTTTTGATTTTGCCTTTCGACACTAAAATTCCCATGTTTGGTAAATGGTCGCCTAGTTGGGAAGGTCCTTTTAGTGTTGTTGAAATCTCTCCATGTAATGCATATTTGCTAGAGTCTTTGCAGAGAGAGCGATTTCGAAGAGCTTTAAAGGGTAGGTATTTGAAAAAGTACTCCCCAAGTGTGTGGAAAAACACTTGAACTGTCAAAAGGCCGATATGGAGTATATCGCCCTTAGACCATTGTGCTTTTGGCTCACTAAGTTTGCCAAAATGCATGGGGGCATCTGTTGATAGCAAAAAGTGGCATTAATGGTCAAAATTGACAAAATGTCAAAATTGGTACTTTTGGATGAAAATATGTGATTTCCTGGTATAGGACGGTCTGACCAAGGTATGCACTTCGGTCTGACCAGACTAGGTCTAGTCATACCGGCCATATAGGCCCGGTCAGACTGGCCCAATCTAAGTCCGAGTCAAATTGGCTGATTTCGGGTAAATTTTATCCCTAATAAAATCTTAACCACTTGGATGTGTTTCTTGAGTAGATTAAAGCCTAGGCACATTGAGACCAATCCCTATAAATATAGGGGCAAGGCCGATTCAAGGGACCCCCCGAAACCCTAATAGATCCAATGTATTATTACCTTGAATCGTACTTTTACTTTTCAATCTACCTTCCGTGCCCTAGGATTAGTTTAGTCCATACTTTTAATAGAAAAAATGACATTAATGGTTAAATTTGTCAAAATACCATTTTTCGTAAATTAGACCGAAGATATGCCAAGGCCTGGCAAAGGCATGTCCAAGCGGCCACATAGGCCCAGTTTGACCAGGCCGACATGGGTCCGGCGAACTGGCCCAACTAGAGTCTGAGTCCAGTTAGATGATTTCTGTAACACCCCAGAATTAAAAATAAAATAAAATGAGGGAAATAAATTTTATGAAATAAAAAGGAATTATTTAATTAGAGAAAAGGGTAAAAGGGCATAATTAAAGCAAAACAGGGAGAAATATTTCAAATTTGAACCTGAAAACTTTATGGTGGAATCTAGAGGCCAAGAAATATTTTTGAGAAATTTTACAAAAATTTTCCAACAGTGCTTCATGCCTTAAATAAATAATCGATTTTCTGGAATTAATTTAAAAAGAAAATGCATTTAAATTCTTGTTGGGCCGCAACCCCCAAAGCTCCTTAGGTCGGCCCAGTCCAGCGCCAGGCCACTGCCAAGTGGGACCCGCCTGTCGGCGCGTCCCATACCTCTCTCTCCCGCCCGCTTGCGTCAGCCGGCCCCAGCCGTCAGCCCTTAGCACCGCGCCCCTCAACTATTGCCGTCCCTGGCTCACATGTCGATGCCCTCTCTCTCCCGCACGCGCCTCCCTCTCTCTGCCCCGGGACCCCACATGTCGACACTCTCCTTCGCGCGCGTCCGCTGACAGGTGGCCCCCACCTGTCGGGCCTTTCTTCCCCGAAGGAATCCCCCCCTTTCCTTCGCCGGAACCCTAGCCTTCCAATTCAACGCCGCTAGCCCCCTTGTCAAAATTAGCGCCCAAATACTTCTTGCATTAACCCGGTGATCCTTTCCCTCTGTTCCCCGATGAAATCGTGCCCCAAATTGTCGTATTGCTTGCTCATGGAAGTTGGTCGAAGCAAATATGGGATTCCCCGTCGGTTTCCCTCTTTCGGCCTTCCTTTTCCACCGCTGGAGGGCTCTATTTAACCCCCGACCGCCACTGCAGCCCAGGCTGACCGAAATCGCTCTAGCCTTTGCGAATCAGAATGACACGATCATTTTTCAGATTTCTCCTATATTCACAATCCGGCAAGCCCTCGCCGGCGCTCCGAGCCACCACCGCCCTCATAGTTGCCACCGCCAGGACCGCCATCGCCTGCTCTCCTCGGCCTCGCCTCCTTTCGGGTTTCCCGCCACCGGAGCGCCTCATCGCCGTCGAACCCAAAGGGCTCCACCGCCTCTTCTCATTGCCGATCGCCACCAGTAAACGTTCGCCACCATCCCGGTACCTTGGCACTCCCCTTTTTCCCTGGTCCAATTTTAGCTAACATCACCACCGGTGGCCCTCGCCGTCACCGGGGATCACTCGCCGCCGCTTAGCCGGAGAGGGGGACGAAGCCCCTGGCTCCTCGTGCCGCCACTGTGCCGGTTTTGATCGTGGCCGTCAGATACCGCAAGGACGGCTGTGATTAGAACCCGAGATCTAGGCCCCAGATTGGCTTGACCAGAGTTGACCGGTATCGGCCAATCTGAGCCCTCCAATCTCATTTAAATCCCCTGCCCCACCGCGAACCATTGGATTTGGATCCAACAGTCCAGATCAGGCCATACCATGGTGGGCCTGGCTCACCATGGACCCAAGCTTGTTTCCTATTTAAATAAATTCAGAAAAATGCTTTAAACTTTGAAAATTCATAACTTGCCCAATTTAACCTCAAATTTGACCATTTTAATTCCAAAAAATTTTTCTCTTTATTCTCTACACTTTTATGCAATAAAAACAATATGTTTATTTGGCACAATATATTCTTATTAAATAATAAAGAAAAGTCCCCTTTAGGATTTAATTTATATTTCATTAAATAATCAGAAAAGACCCTTAAAATTTATATATTGATTTCAGAGGACAAAACAACTTATTTTCACTATTTTAATCCAACAAACATGGTAGGGTTACTTTGTACACTTTTATTTACCATTAAATAGGAAAGTAAAGACCCTTAGGGTAAATGCTTAATACAATTTATAAAATTCAGAAATCTCTTTAAAAACCAATCTTAAATATTTAGGAAATAATTTCATAGAATTTAAGACTCTATATCCTTTACTTAATCCAACAAAAACATGTATGCTTGTATGATCGATTTTTGGATTGTTTATTGAATGTTGTGTTTACTTTTCTGTATCGAGAAGACGACGTCGCCGTCGACGATCTGGAGTCTTACCCCGAGGTTCCACCTTCACCATTCGCGGATCAAGGCAAGTCACAACCCCCATTTTGATCATCATTGAGACCATGTTTTAATAAATTATCGCTATAACTCATAGCATAATATTGCATTAGTCTAATCTCAAAGCCCTACACACTATATTATTAGATCCCTGTCCTGGTGTGTAAACCCAAGCCATGCTTATTGAGCCTTAACTCCTTGTCACTCTACAATAATATATTAGTCAGTGTCCATTGTACCAACACAACTGCTATAGGATAAAAGAATGAGTCGTAGATAGTTGGATTCTACTATATGAATTTTCCCCGTTCTTGTCGTCTCTGGATTTTGTTGGAGTTGGCTATGTTATAAGTATGGTGGGTTCCGGGTGCAAGGTCGGGAATTGGTTGGTCGCACCTGGGGCACTAGAAAGGACCAGTCTGCGGGATCTGTTATAAAGCACTTCCGTACTAACAACAAGTCTAGTGGGTAAGTCCTAACTGGAGGTATGGATCGTACCAACTTGGAACACCATAGTGGAGGGGGCAAGGGGCAACCTGCGGGTGACTTGTACCGACGTGGCTCAAGGGGTGGTATGGTGTGGCCCGAAGTGACTGGGAAACCATATGAAACCTATAAGACGGTGTTATCGAATTGGTGCGTTCTATGCTGAAGGTTTTGGCACGAGCTTCTCCTGACAGGAGTTATTTAACACACTGCGGTGTGCGGGAAATGAGTGCCTTGTGGGTACAGTAGTACACCTCTGATCAGAGTATAAATCTTTTTGAAAAGCTGAGCCCACGGTCAAGGGCGGGTTGTGTGACCTCTCGCAGTTAGTTTACTGTTATGTGAATGTATGTGTTATTCATGGCATGTAAGTGCTGATGAGCGAGGGTGGGCTGACTGTACCCCTCGAGTTAGAAGATGATGCATGGACTCATGTTTACTTTTCTGTATTAATAATAGGATTACATTAATTGCTTTACAAATGTGCTTTTTCTGCAAAAGTGAGCCACTACCTTCCTTGTTATTACCTTGCATTATAATTACATTCGGTGGCTTGCTGAGTACGATTGTACTCACCCCCGTTGACTTACACAACCAGAGGCAGTCTACTACGAGGAGGGTGAAGGTCTGGAGTAGCGACCCAGTCAAGGCACGAGACTGGAAGGAGGCGTTCATCTAGAGGATTTATTTTATTAGTTTCTCTTTTATTTTACTATTTTGTAATAATATGGTCTACGAACCATGATTGATTGGTGTATTGTACGCAGTCGTGTGATGAACGTCTTGTGTTTATTGATTTTCTATGGAATTTCAATAACAGTCTAGATTTATTAAATCTGGGCGTCAATATTTCAGGGTGTATTTTATCCCTAATTAATTTTTATGACTTGTAACCAGTTTCTAACTCATATTAGACCCCATGAACTCATGACCAACTTCTATAAATAGAGGCAAGGCTGATTCAAGGAGCCCCCCAAAACCCTAATAGATTTAATCTATTATCTACGGTGAATCGCATTTACATTCAATGTATCTTCCTTGCCCTAGGATTAGCCAACTAAGATCCATCATTGCAGGTTTGTGCTTTTAAACCATCCGATCACCACGTCGTAATCATGGTAATCCCTTGTCGATTCGCTCATGAAAGTTTTGTTTCATCCATGTAACAAATTTCTATCATTTTATTGATTTTTACGAGGGATTCGGTCTCTTGGCCAAATTGCCTCTAGTTTCTTAGTGTTTCTTGCAATATTTTATCTCATCTTCTTCACCAAGAAGTATCATACCCATCCAATTCCCTAAGATGGCTGCTGGAGCACGGAGGCCGCTTTCCTGGAGGCTATCGGTCTGACCGATGGCACCCGTCCGGTCTGACCGACCCGTGTCGTGCCATTGTTAAGTGCGCTGGTACACCACGGTCTAACCGATGCCCCGAGGCCGGTTCCGACCGAACCCGCGCACCGGAGCTTCGCGCTGGAGTACGCCACATCGGAGCCCTTCACATCAGGAGGTTTTCTTCGTTCCAGAGACCATCTTCGCACCAGTGTCCCGGAGCCCCGAGGACGCTTCGCTCCTGACTTGGGTTATACCATCGGTCCAACCGATTGATGGAGGAGGTACCTCTTCCATCACTCTTCGCATCGCACACCTAAGAACCCTTCATTCCGTTCTCTGCACTGCCAGTCCGACCGACTGGTATAGCCTCAGTCTAACCAGCATACCTCGGGCGTTCTGACTGCCAGGACCCCTTCGGTTGAACTCGCCCTATTCTGGCCGGTTTAATTATTTTTCTCACACATCAATTAATTGAATGATTTTAATTGATATTATTTGATTGTCTAGCGACTCCATTATTCCCTTACCACTGTTTAAGGGTCGTCAAAACGTGACGTTGGCGTTGTGTTACGCTTAGGGTTTACTCCTAAGTATCCGCACGCTTTTGGATCGTCGGATCAGCGTCCATGTGTTTGGCACTTTATTGTCAGATTTTAGCGTCAACACGTACATATTTGTGAGTTTGCGCTGTAAACTCTCTGTCCACCACATCGTAATCACAATAAGCCTTGTTGTTTCACTCGTGAATAACCCGTTTAATCCACATAATGGATTTCTATCAGTTTTATCTATTTTTATCGGTAATCCGCTCTGCAGGTCGAATTGCCTCTAATCTTTTTGTGTTTTTGCAGTGTTTTCATCTTCCCCTTCTTCATCAAAAACCCCTACACTAAGCTATCAACAGCGAGGTGATCACTAGAGACCTAGGTATTCTGATCTAGCATTGTCGGTCTGACCGACGTTGGCTATTCGGTCTGACCGGCATGTGCCAGATTTATCAGCAGACATGCCAACAACGCGAGGCGCCAACTCTCTACCACTTTGGTCTGGCCAATAGGTCCCTATCGGTATGACTAGATTGTGTCAGATCCATCACCCTCCGTGCTGGGAAGCCCAAAGCGGCCACCATCATCTCTTTGGTCCGACCGACGGTGAGCGTCCGGTCTAACCGAGCCATGCCAACAACCGACAGTCTGACCGGCTTCTCTAGGCCGGTCTGACTGACCTCATTTTTGTTGCTTCAAATCAGCTGCTTGGCCGTTTTGGTTTAATTCATCCATATTTTAGCTAATTTAGTTATATTTTCGTAATCTAATTGCCTAGCGACTCCACCCTCCCTCATCACTATCAAGGGTCATCGGAATGCGACATCGGCATCGTGTTACACTTAGAGTTATCCCTAGGTATCCACGCGCTTTTGGATCATCGAATCAGCGTCAGTGTGTTGGTAATTTGATCGTCGGGCTTTAATGTGAACAAAGGGTATCAGAAGTTTCAATGCTTCTTTGAATTGTAGACCGAGAGTCTTGATCGGAAGTTCCGATCTAAGGATTGGAAGTTCCGAGGTGGGTGAAACAAATTGGATCTATTGGGCCCCAATGTGGATTAGGGCTAGGACTCTCACCTCTATATAAAGATAGGAGGAGGAGGTCTTGGAAATCAAGTTATTCATTATTTAGATCATATCTAAACCCTAGCCACCAAGAACCTCTCCTCTCTATTCTTGATCCCAAGAGTTGACATTGAGATTTCTCCCGGTTCTCATGAGCGGTTCTAGTAGGTTGGCGTGGGATCGATCTCATCCCTGTACATGTGGATATCATGGAGGCATTGCTCCAATAGCGGTTCTCGTGGGCTTCTTCATGTGAACACCATCGTCTTCGTCGATTGGATCATCGAGGAATGGGCACAGCGAGGCGAGGATAAGTGAGGATGCACTTCCCCAACATCTTCTGTTGCACCTAATGCATCTTTCATTACAATTTAACTATCATGATCCCTCACACGCATGGTTTCGGGGCTTGGGGTGAAATTTTTGAAATTTTTGGCTAGTATAGCCTTCCCATGAACCAACAGTGGTATCAGAGCCTACGTGCGTAGTGTTCGATCTGGATCCCTCATGTATGGAGATACATGGTGGAGAAAAAAATTATATTTGTTTTTTGTCCACAAAAAATTGGAAGTTCCGATGCTAGATCGAAAGTTCCCATGTTTGTCAGATCGAAGGTTCCGATACTTGATCGAAAGTTTTGATATTGAATAAGATTCAATACATAGAGCAATTTTGCTGTCAGGAATTCCGATATATCAAATGTTCTGGTGTCGGTTTTTAATCGATAGAGAGAGCAATATTGTCGTCAGAAGTTCCGATTTGGAATCGGAAGATCCGATCCAGTTCAGTCACCATTAGATTATTCGCTTAACTTTGTTTTGTAGAGAATGTTGTGACTAGTATGGCCATGATGAATGTGATGTATGAGATGCATGCAATGAATGTAAATTAAATATGGTTTGCGGGTCATGATTATTTACAGCCAAGGTTGGTGTACATTCATATGGCCTGTGTGTAGATTATTGATGCTTCGACTCATGTAACTAGTATCAGTGCTATAGTGATTGGCTAGTACAGTTCATGGAGACCATAAGTACACACTCACTAACGGGGGCCATCGAGATGAAAATCACCATGTGTAGATGGCCATACTATGTCACAGTCAATGTCATTGTCTGTGGTGCTTACTTATGTTCCTGTCATACCACTACTAGAAACCGCCCCTGTAGCTACGCCATAGTAGTAACGCCATGTAAAAGCATCTCTACATCCACATATAAAGATGCTTGTTGACACGATTTTGAAAGCATGTCAGATTGTTACGATAATAGACACGCTTATACTGATACGAATCATACAAAGACATTTTTTGACACGCTATTGAAGTCATCTCAAAATGACACGACGTTAGACATGATTTAAAGCGTCATTATCACACCGAGACGTTGTAATGTGTATCAAACATTTGTTTATATCTAGTTATAGATTCTTTCTAACTTGATTAGAAAAGCGTATTGAATTGATACAAAGTTTAACATGTTGTCATTCCACGAATAGCATGTAGATTAGTCATAAATCGTATCAAATAACCATCAATAGAAAATGACACGGACATAAACACGCTTTGAATGTCATTATCCTCTTCACACATTTTAAAGCATAACAAACAATTTTTTGTAATCATGCATCGTGAATGATGAAGAAATAATATATTTGATATGGTAAAAAATACAATTACGTGCCATATATAACATATTGTTATATTATATATGTACATGGAAAAAATATTATTCGGAATGAATAAATTAAATAAGTTATATTATATATGTACATGCTAAAAACATAAACAAATAAGTTGTGTGCACTGAAATAAAAATATAAAAAGTTGAGCCTCCTAGGATTCGAACTCTAGTCAGTAGCATTAGAGGCATATGGGCAAGCCATTGAGCTACCAACACATTTGTGTTTATTACCAGGTCAGAGTACATAAATAGACATATCTTCAGCTACCATATATACCCACGACCCAAATCGGCAATATTCTCAAATTGAGTTTATTGTGTCGCCGCACTGCCCGTGCACGCCGCCGCCACCGACAGCTCCTCCATCGACCGCTTCAGCCTTCTCTCAGGCACCGTCGGCAGGCTACGCGCCGTCGCCTCACATCCCACCGTCAACCACTTCCTCTCCATCGACACTCGCCGCCTCCCATCCCACCAAAGCCTCCCATAGAGCCACCGCCACCCATCGCGCTACTGCGTTCCCCGGTTGAGAAACCATGTTGAAGAATATGGTTTTGATACTCTAGATGTGATGAGTGATTGTCATCGGAAGTCAAAGAAGAAAAGAAATAAAGACCTGCCAAGTCTGAGGCGCGTGTGACTCAGGTACACGGGCGGCGAACGATTGCCGGGCTGAGGAAGCTGTGGGGTCGGGTCAGCCCAATATGGGTACCCGGTGCAAACACAGTGGACGCTTTGTTAGTTTCGGCGCAAAACTGACAACCTATGATTATTTTGTTTTTAGGATATTAATATTTAGTTTTAAGTTTAGGATATTTTTATTTGAGTCAGGTGGTTTTTCTAAGAATATTTTTGTAATTTTCGGAATTTATTTTAGAGTCAGTGTTAATTTACCCTAGGGTAAATTAGTCTTTTCATGTATTAGGAGTCGCCTATAAATAGGCCCCTATCCCCCCTGGGGATAGATGACTATTTTTAATAGATCAATCTGCAGTCCACCAGAAACTTGATCGATCTCTGATTTTTCATCTCCTCTTCTATGTCGTGCGGCTGATTCCACCGGCGGCGACGCGTGCACACGGGGAGCCTCCGACTGCTTTTCGCGTCAGCCGGCTGCTACATTTTCTTGCTTCGGGCACAACATGCAAAACAGTGGGCAGCAAATCTGCTTTACACTGGTTTTGGCGCACGTTTCCTGAGGCAGATTAAATCAAGTAACTCAGCAGTTGGGAGGGACCCACCGACGCATGCAGCATCATCACGCTGGCACGGTTCTTCTCGCGCTGGCATCAGGCGTCAGAGCTAGCGTCAGGAGGGGCCCACGAATTTGTTACTTTTGTGCTTGGCTTCTCGTGCGGCAGGGGTGCGGCAAGGCAACACACGGCCACATTGTTTTTGCATTTTTCCCGCGCCAGGCGACGCGCGGCTACAGCATGGCAAACCACCGGCAGCCAGCTCCTGCGCTTGGACTTGGTGCGATGCCGGCCGCGTAGTAGCAGGCGGTTTGAGCGACGCAGTGAACGGCGACGTCAACAGAAGAACCAGGTAATTGATCTAATCTCCTATTTTATTGGCAGATCATTTTTAGAGATAATCATCTATTAATTAATTAGCTGAAAATCTATTTAGAAATTTCGTTGGTAATTTAATCTGCCAAAATATTCTTAGTACTCGCATATTTTTATTTAAATATTTTTTAATCTGCTTGTATAAAAAGAAAAATTTATTATTAGTCGCAGTAATATTTTTATTCTAGTTTTACGTGCAATATTTTCGGTTCATTTCTAAATTAATTTTTAGATGATCCATGTTTTATTCATTTGATTAGTATTTTATTTCTAGACTGCAATATAAATATTTTTTGATATATCTCGGTGTTTTTATTTGCTGCAGTATTTTTATTTAGTTTATCTTTAGATATCATTTTAATAAGGACATCGGTCTTTTTTTTAGACTAGACAACTTTAGTTCCAGTAATTGGCTCTGCTAATATTGAGTGTCTGGTTTAGTTCGTTTGGGTGTTTGGTTTAAGTCATAGCATAGAAAGAAATTTTTAGGCGCCCATTCACCCCCCTCTGGTTGCTACTTTCGGTCCTACAAGTGGTATCAGAGCAAGGTTAGGGTTTTCTAATATCTTAACCGATTCTAAACCTAGGTAGTGACCATGACGTCTTCTGGCAAAATCCCGTCCCTAGAAGCTTTTGGCTATACTTATTGGAACACTCGCATGCGAGCATATCTTATGAGCCAGAGCTCGGACATATGGGCGATTTGTGTTCATCCTACTTTCACCATAGCGACTATTGTTGCGGATACTGCTACAGATGTAGTTACCCAGCATCAAAATAATAGTAAAGTGGTGAACATTTTATTTTCTGGTGTAGTTCCTAGTGAGTTTGAGCGTGTTAGCCATCTCACCACTGCTCGAGAGATCTGGGCTACCCTCCAGGCACACCACGAGGGACATCTCAGGTTAAGGCTAGGCTCTACCAGACCTACCAGCGTGAGTATGAAAATTTCACATAGAAGTCGGGTGAGACTGTTGAGGCTTTGTTTAGTCGTTTTCAATCGATCATTAACAAGCTACGCGTCAACAAGGCCGAGCGTGATCAGCTGGTCTCGGATCATGAACATGCGCTTATGGTACTCCATACCTTGGACCCTAAGATCTGGGAGATCAAGGTTTCATCTATTGTTGAGAGCGCGTCTTATGATACCTTGATTGTCGCAGAGCTTTTTAGTAAGCTCAAGGCCTCAGAGGTCGATATTCAGTTGAGATAAAATCTCACTGATTCTGGCTCCAAGACTCTGGCACTTGCGATACCGTCTGCTGATTCTACTACCATGAGTTGTACTGCTTTTTCCTTGATGTCTATCTCCGAGATACAACTTGATTCGCTAGGAGATGATGATCTGTTTTTGTTTAACAACCGGGTGCGACGTGTCTATGATAAGCGAATGTTTAAAAGACATGGCACAAAATTCGGATGCTTTGAGTGTGGTGACCTAGGTCATTTCATCGCCGGCTGCCCCAAGCAGAAGAATTACAAGAAGGGAACCGGCGGCAACTCCTACAACTCTGGCAAGTATGACAACTCCACTTCCACAAAGGACAAGCCCAAGACAAGATTCTTTCAAAAGGCTTTGAATGATTACAGGCGGGAGAACAAGAAGCGAGACAAGACCTTTTTCGCCGAGATGGAGAAAAGATACTCCAAGAGATCCTCGTCTTCCTCCTCGTCTTCAAGTTCAAGTGATGAAGAGATCATGATCAGGAAGGGGAAGGACAGGGACAATCCGAAGGACCTCTGTTTCATGACCTTCGGGGACAAGCCGAAGAGTCGCTCACGTCACAGCCGAAGACCCCACAAGAGCTTCTACTCAATGGCTCTTGGGGAGAAGAAAGAAAACGACTCCTCTAACGACTCCGACGATGACGACGATGAGAAGGCATCTTCCTATGAACAAGAAGTTATTAATTTATTATAACAGAACCATCAGGAGTTGAAGTATCGGGAGAAACTGCTTAGAGGGGCTAAGAAGAGGATAGATGAGCTTGAGAGTGAGCTTTCCATGGCGAATGGCAAGATTGAGAGTCTGTCTTCTTCCCCTTGCTTGGGTGATAGTAATGAGTGCCCTAGTTGTGAGGTGTTGTTGTGTGACCTGATGACTCTTAAGTCCATGTACACAGAGAGAGTAGATGAGAGAGACGCTATGGCCACTGAGCTTGAAAGCGCTCAGCTGGAGCTGAAAAATGCTCATGCCACTGTCGTCGTACCATGTGTAGACTGCCCATCCCATTTAGCTAGTATAGCTAAGCTGAGAGCCAAGAGTGATGATAAGTTGAATGAGTTAGCTGGAGTGAGAGCTGAGTTTGGGCAGACTAAGCTAGAGCTTGAGACCTTGACAGTTCCACCCACTGTTTGTGAGAACTGTTTGTCCATGAGAATGGAGTTGATCAAGCTAAAAGCAGAGAAGTCTGTCGATGTTGATAGAGAGTGTGAGATCTGCTTGTCTCGGGTGGAGATGTTAGCTTCTTTGAGAGAGGAGCTAGCTGATGTTCAGAACGAGAACTTTTACCTCCGTCAGATCCTGAGTTAGATTAGTGCAAGAGATCCATAGCTCGGCATGATGATCCAGCAGTTCAAGAGACAGGATGGGTTTAGGGTAGGTTACACGTATACCAAGGCTAATTTTGAGAGTGCTATTAGCCGAGCAGTGGAGTGGAGTAAGATGACTCCCGAATAGAGTTGTCCTAAGACTCATTCCACTGAGTCCTTTAAAGATAGTCAGCCCAAGGATGGAGTGTTCCAAGAACAACCTAAAACTCCACCTAAGAAGCAAAACTGGGTCCCAAAGCCTAAAACTCTTCACACTTCTCTTGATTCTTTACCTGGACCCTCTCACACCAGAGATGATACACCAATCACCACCAAGCCTAAGAATCCCAAACCTCAACCACATACCAAGAAGCCTACCTATCACTGTGAGTTTTGTCAGAGAGACGGGCATCTTGAGGAGTTTTGCTTCAGGAGGAAGCGGGTTGAGCGAGCAGAGAGAGCTCGAGGTGGGCAGGAGCAGTTCTACTAGCAGGGTGGTAGACAGAGAGTTCCTCGATGTAGAGAGAGGCTAGAGGCCAGGCCACGTCGTGTAGGTGGTGGTAGAGGAGACGATTTTTATGATCGTGCTCCGGAGGGTGATTTTCGTTCCGGCAGAGTTCTAGATCGTTCGGTATACGGTTTTGGATCTCGCGGCCATGATTTTAGGCAGAATAGAGGTCCGCACTTTGAACCGCGTTTTGGTCTAGACTCATATGATTCCTTCTGCTTTCCTACATACGAGCAGATGGCTCGACACTGGTTTAACACTTTTGCTAAACCTGGAATTGGACCGTTTGCTCCCTCTCAAGATTATTGATCTTAATTTGGGAGTTGTGTATCCTTTTTAGGATACTTTGAGTCAGTTTTTCTTTCTTATTTATTTTTGTTATTATCGAGTCTTTCTGTGTGCGTTCGTATCATGCATAATCATCAACCACATTTTGATCTTGCTTCTGCTATATGATTAATATGCTTTACATTCTCTAGCTAGTATATGTTTTTGATTACTTGTCAATGATCATGTTCTATTTCAGTTCACATAATATATCTGATATTTATCATATGCATGGCTTTTATGCTTTAAAAATTGAAAAATGATCACCATTGCTTCTGGTAACTAGCATGTGTAGGCTAAATGTGTTTGCTATCTTTTACATGCCTTGTAGCTAGATCCTTACTTTTATCTAGATATGTGTTGATAGCAAAAAATGGCATTAATGGCTAGATTATCAAAATATCAGTTTTTGGTGATTTGGGCCGAAGGTACACATGCCTAGGGTCTGTCCGAAGCCCTACAGGGCCAAAGCCCATCGAGCTATGGGCTATGAAAGCCTCTAGCCAGCCCATGGGCTTCGGCCAGGAAGCCTTCGGAGGCCCACGCTGCCGAAGCTTCAGAGGCCTTCGGAGGCCCACGCTGCCGAAGCTTCGGCCTTTGGAGTAGGCCTCGACGGGCCTGGCCGAAGCCCACCTCGGCAGAGATAGAGTTGTACACGTTTCCAGCTAAATCTCTATCTCTATCTGGCCGGATTAATAGCAGATTAGATTAGGAGTTAACCCGTCTAAATAGAGAGGCATGGCCGGCATGGAGAAGCCCCCCTCCCCCAACTCAAAACAAACCAAAGCCCATGCTTTGATCGTATTTACTTTACCTTTATTTTCCTGTACCTCTTTGTGGGTTTTCCTGGAAGCCCTCCGTTGGCCGCTACGGAACAGTGGTAATCCTTGTTACTTCACCTGTGAAGTATCCGTTAATCTACATAATAGATTGCTACCTTCGCTACTAGTGCAACACTTAGCAAAATTTGGTCCTCGGGCCGAATTGGTACTTCACACTCTTCTATTGCAGGTTCGCATGTCGGAGCCACTTTGTCGGAGGTGTTCGGAGCTGACAGATCGGTTTCGAAGGTCCCCAGGACACCCTTCGGTGGGACTACAGGCTTCGCCGGCACACTTCGTCACGACAGGCCTCACCACAACCATACTCTGCACTGGATGACGTTGCACTCACGCGTGGCCCTCGCGTTACTATTCTGTAGTTTGCTGTATCGGAGATCGCACGCCGAACCCCGCTGTTCGGAGGTGATCATCGCGTCCTGATTCATTCGGAGTCCATCTTCGACCGGATCAGTCCGAACATCGAAGCACCCTTCGGCGGAGTACTTCGCACCAGACGCCGGAGGTACCCTTCGGTGACCCCTTCGCACCAGACTTAGAACCAGGCGGGTTCCGACTGGTTTGCTGATTTTATTCTGTTTAATCTATTTCTTTCGGCTAATTGGATTATTTTGTGTAATCTGTTTGCCTGGCGACTCCAACCCCCTTATCACTATTAAGGGTAGTTGGAATGCGACGTCGGTGCCACGTCACGCTTAGGCCTGTCCCTAAGTATCCATGCACTTTGGATCGTCGAACTGACCCAAGTGCGGGGGTACGTCTTCGTGTCAACACACTTTTTGGTGACTCCGCTGGAGAAGGCTACGCCAACATGATGAGTACGTCTACATCATGGAACGCTCTGATGAGGAAGAGTTAGTGGAGGAGGATTCGGCCGACATGTACTCGACCGAATGGGTTTGGGACACTAAAAATAAACCTGTCAATTGCTCTGAGTTATGACCATCCCCCACAAAGAATAGACTTAGTGAGGTCAAATACTCGTTCGATATAACTAAATGTGATAAAATATTTGATTTTCTCTTAAAAAGTCAGCTTCTCAGGTTACCTAAGGGTCAAGTCATCCCACCTGCCGATGAATTGAAAAAGCATCCATACTGTAAGTGGCATGATTCACATTCGCATAATACTAATGATTGCAATGTTTTTCGACGGTAGATACAATCGGCCATAGAAGAAGGACGATTGAAGATAGACCATGATCCAAATATGAAGCTGGATAAAGATCCTTTTCCAGTCAATGCCGTTGACCTCGGTGAAAAGAAGGTGTTGATTTGGCCAGAACAGGCCGAGTCTACTGAAGGGAAAGATGTAATTGTTGGGGATCCGCGCACTCGCACACTCGTGCCAAAGAACCTCGTGGTAGGAGTGTGGAAACATAACATCAATTCCCCTTCGGCTAAGGCTCGCAAGAGGCCGAAGGTAACATATAACATGCTGTTGAACAAGAATCAGAGGAGGGCCAAAGAAGCAGGTCCACACGCTATGTTAAAACAACCGAAGGGTCCAAGACCCTCGAAGGGTGGCTTTGGACTGAAGCAGGCGAACCCTCCACGCGAAGGCTTCGGGCCACGTTGCCTTATGCTCCGCGTGGTGGTTCCGAGCCGCAATGGCCGCCCCCCCGTACGGCAGCTTTGAACCCCAGTGGTCGGGTCCCCCATGCAACAACTTCGGCCCCCAATGGTCGAACCCTGCACCGTGTTGGACTTCCTCGATAGGAGGCTTCGGCCCGCACTAGCCGAACGTACCTCCGGCCTGGCAAGACCCTTCGCTGGTGTGGTCCGAGGTACCTTCGACTTGGCCGAACCCCCCTCCGGGTGACGGGCTCGGCTCATAGTGGGTGAGGCCACTAGAGCCGCCGATGCCTCCACCGTATGACTGGGCGGGGACCCCATGGGCTCCGTACGTATCCGGGTCAGGGTACCGTCCGCAACCTAACACTATGCCTTATTTTCCTTCGGAGTATTATGGATGGCAGGGGCAAACAGATGCAGCGGAGGGTGGCTGTAGCGCCCCGATTTATCAAAATCGAGACATTATTGAATTTCATAAGAAAAACAATAATACAAGAGGTTCATCATGCGACAACGTACATACGGCAATATTCATGGTACGCAGACCATATTTATTACATCAAAGTTTTGGTAAAAACAGTAATAAAGATAATTAAAATTCTGCATGACGAACATCTTCTTCAGGATCATTCTTCTCGACTGGGTCGCTACTCCAGACCGTCTTCATAGTACGCATCCTCTGTGGGGTCCAACGGGTATGAGTACAAAGAGTACTCAACAAGCCACCGCAAATGCAAGTAATAATGCAGGATAATAAACAAAGAAGGGTAATGGCTAACATTGCGGAAAAGTACAGTTTCAGTTATTGCATTTAGTGTAGTCATATTTTCATCATGCAGAAAAGTAAACATGAACATCAACAACATCAACTAACTCGAGGAGTACGTTTTACCTCCTCGCACAACAGTCCTTACATGTCAAACCATCATGCACATACATATTCAAAGTAATCTAACTGGGGGATGTCACGCAACCCGCCCTTGACCGTGGGCTCGGCTTTTCGAAAAGATTTAAGACTCTGATCAGAGGTGTACTACTATACCCACAAGGCACGCACTCATCCCAAACGAGATGACCCATACCACGGGAACTCGTGCCAAAACCTCGGCATGAAATGTTCCAAGCGATAACCACCCGCTCTAGGTTTCGCCGGCGCGCCGGGCCGCATCCCGGCTAACGTCGCACCCCCTTTTGTGCCACATTGGTACAAGTCAGCCGCAGGTGCTACTTGACCCATCTCCAAATTGTGGCCTCGGTTTGGAACAATCCATACCTTCGTTAGGACTTACCCACTAGACTTGTGGTTAGTACATAAGTGTATTGCAACGGATCCCTCGGACCGGTCCTTATTGTGCCCCGGGTGCTACCGACCAATGCCCTAGCTTGCACCCGGAACCCACCATGCATACACTCACAACCATAACTCATCACCAACAGAATTCCAAGGATAAGAAGTAATGGGGATCATATAGTAGAACCATGTGTACGACTCATTTTTACCCTATAGCGATCGTGTCGATACATTGGACACTAACTAATAACATTTATCATATGGTGACAAGGAGTTTAGGCTAGAGACATGGCTTGGGTTGCACATCAAGGTCGGGGGATCCTAAATAAATATACTGTAAGGGTTCATTTGACTAATGCATATATAACCTATGTGTTTTAGCGATAGTTTAATCAAACATGGGTTCAATATGCTCAAGAGATTGGTTTGGTGACTTGCCTTGTTCAGCGAAGGGCGAGGAAGGGACTTCCGGGAAGTAATCCGGCTCCTCGGTGGCGTCGTAGTCTTTTCAATATAATAAAGTAAAATAAAAAGAACACAACATTCAATCAAACAATATAACATTACCTGATAAGCATATAAGTTAAAGTTGGTTTGATTAAGAATAAGATAAATTCAATTGTTAAGGTTCTGAGATTTATTTCATAATAAATTTTCAAGTAATTAAAATGAAAGGTTGTCCTTTTTAGAAAGGGTGTTTAAATGTGATTATTGTCATATTAAGTTTCCTAATAAACTTTTAAATGAAAAGTTCATGTTAGTTTAATGGTTTTCATTACATGGACAGAAAGGAAATAAACATAAATTTTGCTGAAGTTTAAATATTTGAATTTGTATTTTAACCCTAAAGGCATTTGAATATTCATTTGAATAAACATTAAATGTCCAAAGTAAACCTACTGTTTTTATTGCATAATCATGTAGAGAATAATATTATGAATTTTCTGAAATTGGAATGGCAATTTTTTGAGTTCAAATGCGCCAGATATTAATTTTACAAGTTTTAAACCTTTTTTGGAATTTATTTTCAAATTTAAAACGCCTCGGGTCCACGGTGAGCTAGGCCCACGGTGAACCCGCGCACTGTGCGCGTGCGCCAGATCGATCTGGACCGTTGGATCCAGATCCAACCCGCGCGGGTGAGGCGGGGTGTGTAAGTTGACGTGGACGGCTGTGATTAAAACATCGAACCGGTACGCGATGAATGGCTTAGATGCGATGCGGGGTTTTAAAACTAACGGGCGGCTGAGATTATAACGTACCCCTTTGCTGAGATCTAACGGATCCGATTAAATCACACGCGGGAATTAATCGTAACCGTCGGATCCAGATCGCGCGGTCGTGCGTGAATCCGACATGGCACGGGTACTCAGCCCGTGCTGGTCGTCTTCTCCGACGACGGCAAGCGGGCCAGGGGCCACGGCGAGCGATGGCGGTCGAAGCTAAGGCCTAAAATGGAAAGAGGGTGCTACGGGGATCACGAGGGTACCCTTGCGGCGAAGAAAGGTCGACAGAGCGAGGCCGGCGATGAGCGGAGGTGGCGAAGGTGTTCGGGTCCTCGGCGGCGACGGCGATCCGGCGGGGTTCGTTGACGACGGAGTGGTGGCCGGCGTTGGGGAGGTCCTTGCGGTTGCAGCGGTGCGGTCGGCGAGGACGGAGTAGGACTCCGGCGACGGCGAGCGACGGCTGAAGTGGGGGCGGCGGTGGTGCGCTAAAACTTGGGGTGAGGGCATTCTGTGCGTTCTCGCAACGTGTAAGCGTGGGGGTGAAATGCGGGTGGCCAGGGGGTTTAAATAGGGTCACTGGCGGGGGCAGAGGGGGCGCAATTGATGGTGGCCGAGGGTTAAAGCGTTTAAACGCCGGCGAGGTTCGGGTGGCATGCAGATTCATCGAACCGGGACGCAATCGGGCTGGGTTTAATGTGGGAAACAGTCACCGGAGCATGGGGGTTTGAATGTCGGGCTTATCTCGGGGGAAGGGGGTCGGGAGCGACGGATCCGAGGCGCATTATTGCGTCGGCCGGTGAGGGGGGGATTTGGGGGCGGATCTCGCGGAGACGAAGGATCCGACAGGTGGGGCCACCTGCCAGTGAGCTCGAACAAGCGAGGGAGGCGACTGACGGGTGGGGCCGTGGCGTCGGGCGCGCGCGCGAGGGGAGGCATTCGGCGCCGACGGGTGGGACCAGGCTGTCAGCCTAAGGCGAGCGCGGGTGATGGGCTGGACCGGCCGGGAGAGAGAGAAGGGAGGAGGAGGGCCCAATACTGTTTTAAAATATTTTCTGATTAAAAATAATTGCAGAAATTGGTTTAAAATAATAGGGCTACTTCCAAGCTTGGTAAAAATTTATGAAAATTCTCAAAAATATATTTTAGCCTTGGGAGTTTATACAAAAATTTTCAGCTCCTGGTTTGGTCATTAACTCTATGTTGTAGTTCAAAAGGGTATAAAAGGATATTAAAGGTATTTTCAGAAATATAAAATCCAGGAAATTGAATTAAATAATATTTTTATTGTTTTGGAAATTTGGGGTGTTACAAACCTATCCCCCTTACAAAGAATCTCGTCCTCGAGATTGGAACGTTACTCGAATAACTCGGGGTATTGGGCTTTTAGTTCGTCTTCCTTTTCCCAAGTCGCTTCTTCGGCGGGATGGTTGTTCCATTGAACCTTGCAGAAGCGAACTACACGACTTCTGGTTACCCTTTCCTTGGTTTCCAAGACCTTGATGGGTCTCTCTATGTAGGTCAAGTCTTCCTGGACGTTCAGCTGTTGAAGATCGGCTTGCTCGGTGGGTACGCGAAGGCACTTCTTCAGCTGAGAGACGTGGAACACATCGTGAACTCCTGCCAAGGATGGAGGCAGTTCAAGTTGATATGCCACTTCTCCTTGTCGTTGGAGGATCTGAAAAGGTCCGACGTAGCGGGGTGCTAGCTTGCCTTTCATGTTGAACCTTTGAGTGCCACGGAGGGGAGTGACTCGGAGATAGACATGATCGCCCTCCTCAAAGGCTAGGTCTCTATGATGGTTGTCGGCATAGCTCTTCTACCGGGATTGGGCTGCCTTCAATCGGTCTCTTATGATCTTGACCTTCTCTTCAGCTTCCCTTAATAGATCGGTCCCAAACAGTTGTGACTCTCTGGTTTGATCCCAGAGCAACGGCGTTCTGCACTTACGTCTGTAGAGTGCCTCGAACAGTGACATTTGCAAGCTGGCTTGATAGCTGTTGTTGTAGGAGAACTCTGCATATGGTAGGTTCTTGTCCCACATTTCGCCAAAGTCTAGAGCACAAGCTCTAAGCATATCTTCCAATATCTGGTTGACCCTTTCGGTTTGACCGTCGGTCTGTGGATGATAGGCGGTGCTAAATTTCAGCCGGGTGCCGAGTTCCTCTTGAAGGTTCTTCCAAAACTTGGAGGTAAACTGACTCCCGTGGTCAGATACAATCTTCTTAGGAACTCCATGAAGGCACACGATCCGGGTCATATACAACTCGGCCAACTTGGCGACGGTGTAAGTTGTCTTGACCGGAATGAAGTGAGCTACCTTGGTGAGTCGGTCGACGATCACCCAGATAGAGTCATGACCATCTTGGCTCCTGGGCAGTCCCGTGATGAAGTCCATTCCTATCTCTTCCCACTTCCATTCAGGGACCTTGAGAGGTTCAAGAAGTCCGGCAGGTCTCTGATGCTCTGCCTTGACTCGCCGGCATGTGTCACACTTGGCCACATACTCAGCTATTTCTCTCTTCATGCTGACTGTAACACCTCAATTTTTCAAAACAATAAAAACATTATTAAATTCAATTTCTTGGAATTATTATTTCAGAAAATACTTTTAAATCCCTTTTATACCCTTTTGAACTACAACATAGAGTAGATGACCAAATTAGGAGGTGAAACTTTTTGTATATGATCCTAAGGCCAAAAGATAATTTTGAGAATTTTTATAAATTTTTACCAGCCTTGGAAGTAGCCCTAATCTTTTAATCTATTTTCTGGAATTATTTTTATTCAGAAAAGCATTAGAACAGTAATGGGCTCCTCCCCCTCCCTTCTCTCTCTCCCGGCCGGCCCAGCCCGTTACCGCGCTCCCCTCTGGCTGACAACCCGGTCCCACCTGTCGGCGCCGAATCCCTCCCCTCGCGCGCGAACCCGACACCCCGGCCCCACCCGTCAGACGCCACCCTCGCCCGTTCGCGCTCGCTGGCTTGTGGCCCCTGCCTGTCAGACCCGTCTTCAACCCCGCGCCGTCGCCCCCAAATCCCGCCGGCCGACGACCCCGCCTCGGATCCGCCTCGCCGGTCCGTCCCCCATTAATTGGCCGCCATAACTCGGTCCCCCGCGCCACGCCGACCGTTTTCCCCTTTAATTCACCGCGTCATCGCCCCCGGATCGTCGCTACACGTGCATGGCCGAGCCATCGCCGGCGAGTAAAGGCCCTCTGGCCGGTTTCCTTGCATGCGACCCCCGCCGGTGACCCTATTTATACCCCTGGCCTTCACCGCGTTCGACCCCCACGCCCATTCGCACTCAGACCGAACAGAACAACCACGATTCGCCGTTTAGCGCATTCTCTCTGGTTCGTCTCCGGCCACCGCTCGCCGTCGCACCAGACCACCTCCGCCCGTGCCTTCGCCACCAACGTGACCGCGAGGACGACCCCGACCTCGGCCACCCCTCCGCCGACGTCGAACCCCGCCGGATCGCCGTCGCCGCCAAGGACCCGAACGCCTCCACCGCCCACGCTCGTCGCCGGCCTCACTCCGTCGACCCCAGACCACCGCAACGGTACCCTCTTGTTCCCCTCGGTGCCCCCTTTCCGTTTTTAGCCCTAGCTAGACTAGATAGCCTTCGACCTCACCGGAATCGCTCGCCGTTGTATCGCCGGAGTCGGGGAAGAAGGGGTACTTTACCCCCCCGACACGCACTGTGCCGGATTTAATCCTGGCCGTGCGATCCAGATCCAACGCTCGGGTTAAATCATCTGTTCGGTTTAATCCTGGCCGTCGGATCTGAGTGAAGCGGTACGGTGCGATCTCGTGCGTCCATCCGTATTTAAAACCCGCGTTAAATCCCGTGCGTCCACGTGGTACCGGTTCGAACGTTTTAATCCTGGCCGTCCATCGCAACTTACGCGTCCCGCCTCGCCCTCGCGCGTCGGATCTGGATCCGACGGTCCAGATCGACCCGGCGCACGCGCACAGTGCGCGGGTTCACCGTGGGCCTGGCTCACCGTGGACCCGAGAGGTTTAAAATTTGAAAATAAAATTCCAGAAATGCTTTTAAACTTGTAAAATTCATATCTAATGCATTTGGACTCTAAAAATTGCCATTCCAATTTTAGAAAATTCATGAAATTATTCCCTACATGTTTATGCAATAAAACAGTAGGTTTATTTGGACATTTTCATGTTTATTTAAATAAGTATTCAAATGCCCTTAGGATTTAAATGTGAATTTCAATATTTAAATTCCAGAAAAATTGTATAATTGCCCTTTACTGTTAAACACTAAAACCACTAGGTTTCCTATAAATCATTTGAACTAAATTGGTTAGAAAACTCAATGTAGGGTTATGCCCACTTAAAAACCCTTTTATGAAAAACAATGATTTATTTAGATTCACTTTAAATTAATGGAGGAATAAATTTCAGAACTTTAATATCTGAATTTATTTTATTCTTAATCAAACCAACTTTAACTTATATGCTTGCAATGTAATGTTATATGGTTTGATTGAATGTGGTACTCTTTTATTTTACTTTATATTAAAAAGACTACGACGTCGCCGAGGAGCCGGAGTACTTCCCCGAAGTCCCTCCCTCTCCCTTTGCTGAACAAGGCAAGTCACCAAACAATTCTTTTGAGCATATTGAACCCATGTCTAAGTTGATTATCGCTAAAACACATAGGTTATGTATATGCATTAGTCAAATGAACCCTTACATTATATTTATTTAGGATCCCCCGACCTTGATGTGCAACCCAAGCCATGCTATCTCGCCTAACCTCCTTGTCACCATATGATCAATGATATTAGCTAGTGTCCAATGTATTGGCACGGCCGCTATAGGATAAAAATGAGTCGTAGCAAAATGGTTCTATTATATGATCCCCGTTGCTTCTTATCCTTGGAAATTCTGTTGGTGATGAGTCATGGTTGTGAGTGTATGCATGGTGGGTTCCGGGTGCAAGCTAGGGCATTGGTCAGTCGCACCCGGGGCACTATAAGGACCGGTCTGAGGGATCCGTTGCAATACACTTACGTACTAACCACAAGTCTAGTGGGTAAGTCCTAACTAAGGTATGGGTTGTTCCAAACCGAGGCCACCACTTGGAGATGGGTCAAGTTGCACCTGCGGGTGACTTGTACCAATGTGGCGCAAAAGGGGGTGCGACGTTAGCCGGGATGCGGCCCGGCGCGCCGGCGAAACCTAGAGCGGGTGGTTATCGCTTGGAACATCTCATATTGAGGTTTTGGCACGAGTTCCCGTGAAATGGGTCATCTCGTTGAGGTGAGTGCGTGCCTTGTGGGTACAGTAGTACATCTCTGATCAGAGTCTAAAATCTTTTCGAAAAGCCGAGCCCACGGTCAAGGGCGGGTTGCGTGACATCCCCCAGTTAGTTTACTTGAATATGGATGTGCATGTTGTTTGTCATGTAAGGACCGTTGTGCGAGGAGGTAAAACGTACTCCTCGAGTTAGTTGATGTTGATGATGCTCATGTTTACTTTCCGCATGATTAAAATATGATTACACTAAATGCCATAACTGCAACTGCTTTATTCCGCATTGTTAGCCTTTATCCTTCCTTGTTTATTATCCTGCATTATTATTTGCATTTGCGGTGGCTTGTTGAGTACTTTGTACTCATACCCGTTGGACCCCACAGAGGATGTTTATCTTGAAGACGGTCTGGAGTAGCGACCCAGTCAAGAAGAAAGATCCTGAAGAAGACGTTCGTCATGCCGTTATTTAATTACTTTATTACTGTTCTTACTAAAACAATGTTGTATTAAATATGGTCTGCGTACCATGGATACTATCGTATGTACGTTGTCGCATGATGAACCTCTTGTATTATTGTTTTTCTTTGGAAATTCAATAATGTCTCGATTTCGATAAATCGGGGCGTGACAAGATGGTATCAGAGCCGACTTGACTGTAGGAAGCCAAACAGACCCGCCTAGCCATTAGTCACAGGAAATTATTTCTTGAAAATCTACTTCATAAACTTTGTTCCTCTCCTCACTTTTATTCAACTTACTGTTTTGTAGATGCCAGTCTACCAAGTCCACAGCTACTGCCGCCACTATGAGGGCTTCGTCCGGGAGCTCCGCATGATGCTTACCTTCCTCGGGTTCCTCTTCGAACCCGAATTTCAAGGAGTCTACCCCGACGAGTTCGCCGGGCCTTGCGACGTCTCCCTCACCGTCCATGGCTCCGGAGAGCACCTGCCGCCCTACACCACCGCACTTGGAGGCCCGACTTTCGACGTCGCGTGCCAACGAGTCGCCCTCCAGGCCCTCATGGAGCTGAGGATGATCTACGACGATCGTCTTCAGAACTCATCCTTCCGGCTTGTGCCGAAGCGTACTCCCGGCCCACCGTAGT
>JAAALK010000080.1:88672666-88706213 GCA_019279435.1 Zizania palustris
GTTCTTTTTAGGCTTAGACACAGATTACTCGTAGTTTTGCTTTCGAAGCATGTTTGTAACATACTTCTCAATTGTCTCTTAATGAACGGAGTTTATTATTTTTGCATACTTCGTTTGTATGTTTCGCATTGTTTGGCTTCGAACGCTTAGCTTGTCACGCTCGTACTGCGCATTACACTCGCACACCTCGCATACATTCTTCCCCCCTTTTGCTCGTGGCAGTTAGGGACTTAACCGTTGCTGGTGCGGGCAAAAAATAAACATGCGAAGGGGTGCGCCTTTTCGCGGCTTCGGATATTGGATTTGTACCGAGCGAAGGCCTCTTACGGGCTCCGAACGCATCAATTTGGTGCGAAGCAAGGCTTCCGCATAACCAATTTGAGCGAAGCATGCTTCGGCATGCCGGGATTTGGATGCTGTGCGTGGGCGAGGCCCCGACCGCACTTAGATTTTTTAGCGAAGTCTGACTTCGACAAGCTTAGTTTTTCAACTTAGATCACATCACACGAAGCGGGGCTCCGGTGCGTGTTTAGATAGCGAAGCAAGGATTCTGGAGCTTGGTCCTGTAGTGAAAAGGATATTTGGTGTGGATTCACCGAACCTGTGATATGTTGAGCCACCTACGACTCTGAGCCACCTTCGACTCTGGGCCACCTTCGACCCGGGGATGCGTCAGGCTGGAGCCTGGAATCCCAGACTTGTCGGGCCGTCGATCGGAAGCCTCAAAGCCAGCTGCTACGGGCCCGGAGGCGCTGTGTAGCCTTCGGAGGAGTGCTCCGGAATTTGAAAAGCGAAGCGAGGCTTCGTTTTTTTTAAATAAAGTGAAGCAGTGCTTTAGTTTTTCAATAAGGCGAAGCAGTGCTTCGGATTTTAATACGCCGAAGCATGGCTTCGGTTTTTCAAACAAGGCGAAGCGGTGCTTCGGATTTTAATAAGGCGAAGCAAGGCTTCGGTTTTTTTATAAGGCGAAGCAAGGCTTCGGGTTTTAAATAAGGCGAAGCAAGGCTTCGGTTTTTAAACAAGGCGAAGCAAGGCTTCGATTTTTTAACACGGCGAAGCGGTGCTTCGGATTTTAAATAAGGCGAAGCAAGGCTTCGGTTTTTAAACAAGGCGAAGCAAGGCTTCGGTTTTTTAAACACGGCGAAGCGGTGCTTTGGATTTTAATAAGGCGAAGCAAGGCTTCGGTTTTTAAATAAGGCGAAGCAAGGCTTCGGGTTCGATTTTTTGGGGGTGAAGCAAGGCTTCAAAAATGCATTAAAATGATTACGACATGGCACGTCGAGGTAGTGCTTCGGACAGCGGACATACCTCGCGAATTGGCTGAATGTTGGCCTCGTAGCCCCTAGGGACCTCGACGACCTCCGACGCTCAAAGCGGAGCCCCTTGCTGGGGGGCGAGCCCCGGTATGCGGAGGGCAAGGGAAGGCGAAAATCGGCCTTCGGACTGCACCCGAAGCCCCTTGCCGAAGGGTGCGCGAAGCAGAAATCTTCGAAGCTCCCCCCCGCAGGCGTGCTTCGAATTGCAGGCAGTGGTAGAGAACTTAGCTTCTAGTCTAAGTCCCCACGGACGGCGCCAACTGTTGGAACAATTGCGTTAGTTCCAGCAGGTTTTCCTGTGATGGTGTATGATGCGAAGAATGAACCTCGATGGGTTCTCTCAGAGGGAGATGGAGTTTATACTGGTTCGGGCCTCCCCTAGGGGATAATAGCCCTACGTCCAGTTTGGGGTGGATTTGGCATGGTATGCCTTAGCGTGGAGAAGAGAACTACAGGGTCTCATGGCTCCCTGGGCTGTCTCCCCCGCTACAAGGGCTTGGCCCTGCTTTTATAGGCACGCAGGCCAGAGGAAAAGACTGGGATGCCCCCTATGAGCCCTAGGCTCATAGGGGCAGAGAGGGGAAAAGGAGTTAGCTACGGTACAAAAGGCGCCAGACAACTTTACAGCTTTACTGACTTGTCAGACCGCGCCAGGCTTTGACCAGCTAGAAGATACACCGAAGGTAGAGGCTGGGGGGAGCTTCGAAACATGCTCCGGAGGGCAGTCTCCGGACGGGACTCCGGAGGGCGGCCTCCGGACTTGGCTCTCGGGGGGTGGCCTCCGGACTGGGCTCCGGAGGGCGGCCTCCGAACTGGACTCCGGAGGATGGCCTCTGGACCTGGCTCTCGGAGGGTGGCCTCTGGACTGGACTCCCGGAGGGTGGCCTCCGGACTGGACTCCGGAGGGCGGCCTCCGAACTGGACTCCGGAGGATGGCCTCTGGACCTGGCTTTGGAGGGCGGCCTCCGGACTGGACTCCGGAGGGCGGCCCCCGGATTGGCTTTCGGAGGGTGGCCTCCGGACTGGACTCCCGGAGGGTGGCCTCCGGACTGGACTCCGGAGGGCGGCCTCCGAACTGGACTCCGGAGGGCGGCCCCCGGATTTGGCTCCGGAGGGCGGCTTCCGGACTTCTGCGCCCGGAGGGTGCCTCCGGCGCCTCGCGCCAGGGCCCGGACTGGGGGCTCCGGGCCGGACCTCCTGGTCTGAGGGCTCCGAAGCTACGGACCTCGAAAGGCACCTTGGGACCTGGAAACAATACTTAGAGAGAAAACAGGCTCCGACAGTACCTGGCTCTGGGCCGAAGGATGTCGGAGGCTGACGTCATTTGGCCCCTGTTTAAGGGAAATATATTTCCCCAACAATCGTGAATGATGAAGAAATAATATATTTGATATGGTAAAAAATACAATTACGTGCCATATATAACATATTGTTATATTATATATGTACATGGAAAAAATATTATTCGGAATGGATAAATTAAATAAGTTATATTATATATGTACATGCTAAAAACATAAACAAATAAGTTGTGTGCACTGAAATAAAAATATAAAAAGTTGAGCCTCCTAGGATTCGAACTCTAGTCAGTAGCATTAGAGGCATATGGGCATGCCATTGAGCTACCAACACATTTGTGTTTTATTACCAGGTCAGAGTACATAATAGACATATCTTCAGCTACCATATATACCCACGACCCAAATAGGCAATATTCTCAAATTGAGTTTATTGTGTCGCCGCACTGCCCGTGCACGCCGCCGCCACCGACAGCTCCTCCATCGACCGCTTCAGCCTTCTCTCAGGCACCGTCGGCAGGCTACGCGCCGTCGCCTCACATCCCACCGTCAACCACTGCCTCTCCGTCGACACTCGCCGCCTCCCATCCCACCAAAGCCTCCCATAGAGCCACCGCCACCCATCGCGCTACTGCGTGCCCCGGTTGAGAAACCATGTTGAAGAATATGGTTTTGATACTCTAGATGTGATGAGTGATTGTCATCGGAAGTCAAAGAAGAAAAGAAATAAAGACCTGCTGAGTCTGAGGAGTCGCTGATGATCCACTGGTCTCTTGACTGGGTTTGACTCAGGTACACGGGCGGCGAACGATTGCCGGGCTGAGGAAGCTGTGGGGTCGGGTCAGCCCAATATGGGTACCCGGTGCGAACACAGTGGACACTTTGTTAGTTTCGGCGCAAAACTGACAACCTATGATTATTTTGTTTTTAGGATATTAATATTTAGTTTTAAGTTTAGGATATTTTTATTTGAGTCAGGTGGTTTTTCTAAGAATATTTTAGTAATTTTCGGAATTTATTTTAGAGTCAGTGTTAATTTACCCTAGGGGTAAATTAGTCTTTTCATGTATTAGGAGTCGCCTATAAATAGGCCCCTATCCCCCCTGGGGATAGATGACTATTTTTAATAGATCAATCTGCAGTCCACCAGAAACTTGATCGATCTCTGATTTTTCATCTCCTCTTCTATGTCGTGCGGCTGATTCCACCGGCGGCGACGCGTGCACACAGGGAGCCTCCGACTGCTTTTCGCGTCAGCCGGCTGCTACATTTTCTTGCTTCGGGCACAACATGCAAAACAGTGGGCAGCAAATCTGCTTTACACTGGTTTTGGCGCACGTTTCCTGAGGCAGATTAAATCAAGTAACTCAGCAGTTGGGAGGGACCCACCGACGCATGCAGCATCATCACGCTGGCACGGTTCTTCTCGCGCTGGCATCAGGCGTCAGAGCTAGCGTCAGGAGGGGCCCACGAATTTGTTGCTTTTGTGCTTGGCTTCTCGTGCGGCAGGGGTGCGGCAAGGCAACACACGGCCACATTGTTTTTGCATTTTTCCCGCGCCAGGCGACGCGCGGCTACAGCATGGCAAACCACCGGCAGCCAGCTCCTGCGCTGGGACTTGGTGCGATGCCTGCCGCGCAGTAGCAGGCGGTTTGAGCGACGCAGTGAACGGCGACGTCAACAGAAGAACCAGGTAATTGATCTAATCTCCTATTTTATTGGCAGATCATTTTTAGAGATAATCATCTATTAATTAATTAGCTGAAAATCTATTTAGAAATTTCGTTGGTAATTTAATCTGCCAAAATATTCTTAGTACTCGCATATTTTTATTTAAATATTTTTTAATCTGCTTGTATAAAAAGAAAAATTTATTATTAGTCGCAGTAATATTTTTATTCTAGTTTTACGTGCAATATTTTCGGTTCATTTCTAAATTAATTTTAGATGATCCATGTTTTATTCATTTGATTAGTATTTTATTTCTAGACTGCAATATAAATATTTTTGATATATCTCGGTGTTTTTATTTGCTGCAGTATTTTTATTTAGTTTATCTTTAGATATCATTTTAATAAGGACATCGGTCTTTTTTTAGACTAGACAACTTTAGTTCCAGTAATTGGCTCTGCTAATATTGAGTGTCTGGTTTAGTTCGTTTGGGTGTTTGGTTTAAGTCATAGCATAGAAAGAAATTTTTAGGCGCCCATTCACCCCCCTCTGGTCGCTACTTTCGGTCCTACAAGTGGTATCAGAGCAAGGTTAGGGTTTTCTAATATCTTAACCGATTCTAAACCTAGGTAGTGACCATGACGTCTTCTGGCAAAATCCCGTCCCTAGAAGCTTTTGGCTATACTTATTGGAACACTCGCATGCGAGCATATCTTATGAGCCAGAGCACGGACATATGGGTGATTTGTGTTCATCCTACTTTCACCATAGCGACTATTGTTGCGGATACTGCTACAGATGTAGTTACCCAGCATCAAAATAATAGTAAAGTGGTGAACATTTTATTTTCTGGTGTAGGTCCTAGTGAGTTTGAGCGTGTTAGCCATCTCACCACTACTCGAGAGATCTGGGCTACCCTCCAGGCACACCATGAGGGACAGCTCAGGTTAAGGCTAGGCTCTACCAGACCTACCAGTGTGAGTATGAAAATTTCTCATAGAAGCCGGGTGAGACTGTTGAGGCTTTGTTTAGTCGTTTTCAATCGATCATTAACAAGCTACGCGTCAACAAGGCCGAGCGTGATCAGCTGGTCTCGGATCATGAACATGCGCTTATGGTACTCCATACCTTGGACCCTAAGATCTGGGAGATCAAGGTTTCATCTATTGTTGAGAGCGCGTCTTATGATACCTTGATTGTCGCAGAGCTTTTTAGTAAGCTCAAGGCCTCAGAGGTCGATATTCAGTTGAGATAAAATCTCACTGATTCTGGCTCCAAGACTCTGGCACTTGCGATACCGTCTGCTGATTCTACTACCATGAGTTGTACTGCTTTTTCCTTGATGTCTATCTCTGAGATACAACTTGATTCGCTAGGAGATGATGATCTGTTTTTGTTTAACAACCGGGTGCGACGTGTCTATGATAAGCGAATGTTTAAAAGACATGGCACAAAATTCGGATGCTTTGAGTGTGGTGACCTAGGTCATTTCATCGCCGGCTGCCCCAAGCAGAAGAATTACAAGAAGGGAACCGGCGGCAACTCCTACAACTCTGGCAAGTATGACAACTCCACTTCCACAAAGGACAAGCCCAAGACAAGATTCTTTCAAAAGGCTTTGAAGGATTACAGGCGGGAGAACAAGAAGTGAGACAAGACCTTTTTCGCCGAGATGGAGAAAAGATACTCCAAGAGATCCTCGTCTTCCTCCTCGTCTTCAAGTTCAAGTGATGAAGAGATCATGATCAGGAAGGGGAAGGACAGGGACAATCCGAAGGACCTCTGTTTCATGACCTTCGGGGACAAGCCGAAGAGTCGCTCACGTCACAGCCGAAGACCCCACAAGAGCTTCTACTCAATGGCTCTTGGGGAGAAGAAAGAAAACGACTCCTCTAACGACTCCGACGATGACGACGATGAGAAGGCATCTTCCTATGAACAAGAAGTTATTAATTTATTAGAACAGAACCATCAGGAGTTGAAGTATCGGGAGAAACTGCTTAGAGGGGCTAAGAAGAGGATAGATGAGCTTGAGAGTGAGCTTTCCATGGCGAATGGCAAGATTGAGAGTATGTCTTCTTCCCCTTGCTTGGGTGATAGTAATGAGTGCCCTAGTTGTGAGGTGTTGTTGTGTGACCTGATGACTCTTAAGTCCATGTACACAGAGAGAGTAGATGAGAGAGACGCTATGGCCACTGAGCTTGAAAGCGCTCAGCTGGAGCTGAAAAATGCTCATGCCACTGTCGTCGTACCATGTGTAGACTGCCCATCCCATTTAGCTAGTATAGCTAAGCTGAGAGCCAAGAGTGATGAGAAGTTGAATGAGTTAGCTGGAGTGAGAGCTGAGTTTGGGCAGACTAAGCTAGAGCTTGAGACCTTGACAGTTCCACCCACTGTTTGTGAGAACTGTTTGTCCATGAGAATGGAGTTGATCAAGCTAAAAGCAGAGAAGTCTGTCGATGTTGATAGAGAGTGTGAGATCTGCTTGTCTCGGGTGGAGATGTTAGCTTCTTTGAGAGAGGAGCTAGCTGATGTTCAGAACGAGAACTTTTACCTCCGTCAGATCCTGAGTTAGATTAGTGCAAGAGATCCATAGCTCGACATGATGATCCAGCAGTTCAAGAGACAGGATGGGTTTAGGGTAGGTTACACCTATACCAAGGCTAATTTTGAGAGTGCTATTAGCCGAGCAGTGGAGTGGAGTAAGATGACTCCCGAATAGAGTTGTCCTAAGACTCATTCCACTGAGTCCTTTAAAGATAGTCAGCCCAAGGATGGAGTGTTCCAAGAACAACCTAAAACTCCACCTAAGAAGCAAAACTGGGTCCCAAAGCCTAAAACTCTTCACACTTCTCTTGATTCTTTACCTGGACCCTCTCACACCAGAGATGATACACCAATCACCACCAAGCCTAAGAATCCCAAGCCTCAACCACATACCAAGAAGCCTACCTATCACTGTGAGTTTTGTCAGAGAGACGGGCATCTTGAGGAGTTTTGCTTCAGGAGGAAGCGGGTTGAGCGAGCAGAGAGAGCTCGAGGTGGGCAGGAGCAGTTCTACTAGCAGGGTGGTAGACAGAGAGTTCCTCGATGTAGAGAGAGGCTAGAGGCCAGGCCACGTCGTGTAGGTGGTGGTAGAGGAGACGATTTTTATGATCGTGCTCCGGAGGGTGATTTTCGTTCCGGCAGAGTTCTAGATCGTTCGGTATACGGTTTTGGATCTCGCGGCCATGATTTAGGCAGAACAGAGGTCCGCACTTTGAACCGCATTTTGGTCTAGACTCATATGATTCCTTCTGCTTTCCTACATACGAGCAGATGGCTCGACACTGGTTTAGCACTTTTGCTAAACCTGGAATTGGACCGTTTGCTCCCTCTCAAGATTATTGATCTTAATTTGGGAGTTGTGTATCCTTTTTAGGATACTTTGAGTCAGTTTTTCTTTCTTATTTATTTTTTTATTATTGAGTCTTTTTGTGTGCGTTCGTATCATGCATAATCATCAACCACATTTTGATCTTGCTTCTGCTATATGATTAATATGCTTTACATTCTCTAGCTAGTATATGTTTTTGATTACTTGTCAATGATCATGTTCTATTTCAGTTCACATAATATATCTGATATTTATCATATGCATGGCTTTTATGCTTTAAAAATTGAAAAATGATCACCATTGCTTCTGGTAACTAGCATGTGTAGGCTAAATGTGTTTGCTATCTTTTACATGCCTTGTAGCTAGATCCTTACTTTTATCTAGATATGTGTTGATAGCAAAAAATGGCATTAATGGCTAGATTATCAAAATATCAGTTTTTGGTGATTTGGGCCGAAGGTACACATGCCTAGGGTCTGTCCGAAGCCCTACAGGGCCAAAGCCCATCGAGCTATGGGCTATGAAAGCCTCTAGCCAGCCCATGGGCTTCGGCCAGGAAGCCTTCGGAGGCCCATGCTGCCGAAGCTTCAGAGGCCTTCGGAGGCCCACGCTGTCGAAGCTTCGGCCTGAGGAGTAGGCCTCGACGGGCCTGGCCGAAGCCCACCTCGGCAGAGATAGAGTTGTACACGTTTCCAGCTAAATCTCTATCTCTATCTGGCCGGATTAATAGCAGATTAGATTAGGAGTTAACCCGTCTAAATATAGAGGCATGGCCGGCATGGAGAAGCCCCCCTCCCCCAACTCAAAACAAACCAAAGCCCAAGCTTTGATCGTATTTACTTTACCTTTATTTTCCTGTACCTCTTTGTGGGTTTTCCTGGAAGCCCTCTGTTGGCCGCTACGGAACAGTGGTAATCCTTGTTACTTCACCTGTGAAGTATCCGTTAATCTACATAATAGATTGCTATCACCTTGGTACTTCTCCTGTGAAGTATCCGCTAATCTGTGTAATAGATTGCTACCTTCGCTACTAGTGCAACACTTAGCAAAATTTGGTCCTCGGGCCGAATTGGTACTTCACACTCTTCTATTGCAGGTTCGCATGTCGGAGCCACTTTGTCGGAGGTGTTCGGAGCTGACAGATCGGTTTCGAAGGTCCCCAGGACACCCTTCGGTGGGACTACAGGCTTCGCCGGCACACTTCGTCACGACAGGCCTCACCACAACCATACTCTGCACTGGATGACGTTGCACTCACGCGTGGCCCTCGTGTTACTATTCTGTAGTTTGCTGTATCGGAGATCGCACGCCGAACCCCGCTGTTCGGAGGTGATCATCGCGTCCTGATTCATTCGGAGTCCATCTTCGACCGGATCAGTCCGAACATCGAAGCACCCTTCGGCGGAGTACTTCGCACCAGACGCCGGAGGTACCCTTCGGTGACCCCTTCGCACCAGACTTAGAACCAGGCGGGTTCCGACTGGTTTGCTGATTTTATTCTGTTTAATCTATTTCTTTCGGCTAATTGGATTATTTTGTGTAATCTGTTTGCCTGGCGACTCCAACCCCCTTATCACTATTAAGGGTAGTTGGAATGCGACGTCGGTGCCACGTCACGCTTAGGCCTGTCCCTAAGTATCCATGCACTTTTGGATCGTCGAACTGACCCAAGTGCGGGGGTACGTCTTCGTGTCAACACACTTTTTGGCGACTCCGCTGGAGAAGGCTACGCCAACATGATGAGTACGTCTACATCATGGAACGCTCTGATGAGGAAGAGTTAGTGGAGGAGGATTTGGCCGACATGTACTCGACCGAATGGGTTTGGGACACTAAAAATAAACCTGTCAATTGCTCTGAGTTATGACCATCCCCCACAAAGAATAGACTTAGTGAGGTCAAATACTCGTTCGATATAACTAAATGTGATAAAATATTTGATTTTCTCTTAAAAAGTCAGCTTCTCAGGTTACCTAAGGGTCAAGTCATCCCACCTGCCGATGAATTGAAAAAGCATCCATACTGTAAGTGGCATGATTCACATTCGCATAATACTAATGATTGCAATGTTTTTCGACGGTAGATACAATCGGCCATAGAAGAAGGACGATTGAAGATAGACCATGATCCAAATATGAAGCTGGATAAAGATCCTTTTCCAGTCAATGCCGTTGACCTCGGTGAAAAGAAGGTGTTGATTTGGCCAGAACAGGCCGAGTCTACTGAAGGGAAAGATGTAATTGTTGGGGATCCGCGCACTCGCACACTCGTGCCAAAGAACCTCGTGGTAGGAGTGTGGAAACATAACATCAATTCCCCTTCGGCTAAGGCTCGCAAGAGGCCGAAGGTAACATATAACATGCTGTTGAACAAGAATCAGAGGAGGGCCAAAGAAGCAGGTCCACACGCTATGTTAAAACAACCGAAGGGTCCAAGACCCTCGAAGGGTGGCTTTGGACTGAAGCAGGCGAACCCTCCACGCGAAGGCTTCGGGCCACGTTGCCTTATGCTCCGCGTGGTGGTTCCGAGCCGCAATGGCCGCCCCCCCCGTACGGCAGCTTTGAACCCCAGTGGTCGGGTCCCCCATGCAACAACTTCGGCCCCCAATGGTCGAACCCTGCACCGTGTTGGACTTCCTCGATAGGAGGCTTCGGCCCGCACTAGCCGAACGTACCTCCGGCCTGGCAAGACCCTTCGCTGGTGTGGTCCGAGGTACCTTCGACTTGGCCGAACCCCCCTCCGGGTGACGGGCTCGGCTCATAGTGGGTGAGGCCACTAGAGCCGCCGATGCCTCCACCGTATGACTGGGCGGGGACCCCATGGGCTCCGTACGTATCCGGGTCAGGGTACCGTCCGCAACCTAACACTATGCCTTATTTTCCTTCGGAGTATTATGGATGGCAGGGGCAAACAGATGCAGCGGAGGGTGGCTGTAGCGCCCCGATTTATCAAAATCGAGACATTATTGAATTTCATAAGAAAAACAATAATACAAGAGGTTCATCATGCGACAACGTACATACGGCAATATTCATGGTACGCAGACCATATTTATTACATCAAAGTTTTGGTAAAAACAGTAATAAAGATAATTAAAATTCTGCATGACGAACATCTTCTTCAGGATCATTCTTCTCGACTGGGTCGCTACTCCAGACCGTCTTCATAGTACGCATCCTCTGTGGGGTCCAACGGGTATGAGTACAAAGAGTACTCAACAAGCCACCGCAAATGCAAGTAATAATGCAGGATAATAAACAAAGAAGGGTAATGGCTAACATTGCGGAAAAGTACAGTTTCAGTTATTGCATTTAGTGTAGTCATATTTTCATCATGCAGAAAAGTAAACATGAACATCAACAACATCAACTAACTCGAGGAGTACGTTTTACCTCCTCGCACAACAGTCCTTACATGTCAAACCATCATGCACATACATATTCAAAGTAATCTAACTGGGGGATGTCACGCAACCCGCCCTTGACCGTGGGCTCGGCTTTTCGAAAAGATTTAAGACTCTGATCAGAGGTGTACTACTATACCCACAAGGCACGCACTCATCCCAAACGAGATGACCCATACCACGGGAACTCGTGCCAAAACCTCGGCATGAAATGTTCCAAGCGATAACCACCCGCTCTAGGTTTCGCCGGCGCGCCGGGCCGCATCCCGGCTAACGTCGCACCCCCTTTTGTGCCACATTGGTACAAGTCAGCCGCAGGTGCTACTTGACCCATCTCCAAATTGTGGCCTCGGTTTGGAACAATCCATACCTTCGTTAGGACTTACCCACTAGACTTGTGGTTAGTACATAAGTGTATTGCAACGGATCCCTCGGACCGGTCCTTATTGTGCCCCGGGTGCTACCGACCAATGCCCTAGCTTGCACCCGGAACCCACCATGCATACACTCACAACCATAACTCATCACCAACAGAATTCCAAGGATAAGAAGTAATGGGGATCATATAGTAGAACCATGTGTACGACTCATTTTTACCCTATAGCGATCGTGTCGATACATTGGACACTAACTAATAACATTTATCATATGGTGACAAGGAGTTTAGGCTAGAGACATGGCTTGGGTTGCACATCAAGGTCGGGGGATCCTAAATAAATATACTGTAAGGGTTCATTTGACTAATGCATATATAACCTATGTGTTTTAGCGATAGTTTAATCAAACATGGGTTCAATATGCTCAAGAGATTGGTTTGGTGACTTGCCTTGTTCAGCGAAGGGCGAGGAAGGGACTTCCGGGAAGTAATCCGGCTCCTCGGTGGCGTCGTAGTCTTTTCAATATAATAAAGTAAAATAAAAAGAACACAACATTCAATCAAACAATATAACATTACCTGATAAGCATATAAGTTAAAGTTGGTTTGATTAAGAATAAGATAAATTCAATTGTTAAGGTTCTGAGATTTATTTCATAATAAATTTTCAAGTAATTAAAATGAAAGGTTGTCCTTTTTAGAAAGGGTGTTTAAATGTGATTATTGTCATATTAAGTTTCCTAATAAACTTTTAAATGAAAAGTTCATGTTAGTTTAATGGTTTTCATTACATGGACAGAAAGGAAACAAACATAAATTTTGCTGAAGTTTAAATATTTGAATTTGTATTTTAACCCTAAAGGCATTTGAATATTCATTTGAATAAACATTAAATGTCCAAAGTAAACCTACTGTTTTTATTGCATAATCATGTAGAGAATAATATTATGAATTTTCTGAAATTGGAATGGCAATTTTTTGAGTTCAAATGCGCCAGATATTAATTTTACAAGTTTTAAACCTTTTCTGGAATTTATTTTAAAATTAAAACGCCTCGGGTCCACGGTGAGCTAGGCCCACGGTGAACCCGCGCACTGTGCGCGTGCGCCAGATCGATCTGGACCGTTGGATCCAGATCCAACCCGCGCGGGGTGAGGCGGGGTGTGTAAGTTGACGTGGACGGCTGTGATTAAAACATCGAACCGGTACGCGATGAACGGCTTAGATGCGATGCGGGGTTTTAAAACTAACGGGCGGCTGAGATTATAACGTACCCCTTTGCTGAGATCTAACGGATCCGATTAAATCACACGCGGGAATTAATCGTAACCGTCGGATCCAGATCGCGCGGTCGTGCGTGAATCCGACATGGCAACGGGTACTCAGCCCGTGCCGGTCGTCTTCTCCGACGACGCCAAGCGGGCCAGGGGCCACGGCGAGCGATGGCGGTCGAAGCTAAGGCCTAAAATGGAAAGAGGGTGCTACGGGGATCACGAGGGTACCCTTGCGGTGAAGAAAGGTCGACAGAGCGAGGCCGGCGATGAGCGGAGGTGGCGAAGGTGTTCGGGTCCTCGGCGGCGACGGCGATTCGGCGGGGTTCGTTGACGACGGAGTGGTGGCCGGCGTTGGGGAGGTCCTTGCGGTTGCAGCGGTGCGGTCGGCGGGGACGGAGTAGGACTCCGGCGACGGCGAGCGACGGCTGAAGTGGGGGCGGCGGTGGTGCGCTAAAACTTGGGGTGAGGGCGTTCTGTGCGTTCTCGCAACGTGTAAGCGTGGGGGTGAAATGCGGGTGGCCAGGGGGTTTAAATAGGGTCACCGGTGGGGGCAGAGGGGGGCGCAATTGATGGTGGCCGAGGGTTAAAGCGTTTAAACGCCGGCGAGGTTCGGGTGGCATGCAGATTCATCGAACCGGGACGCAATCGGGCTGGGTTTAATGGGGGAAACAGTCACCGGAGCACGGGGGTTTGAATGTCGGGCTTATCTCGGGGGAAGGGGGTCGGGAGCGACGGATCCGAGGCGCATTATTGCGTCGGCCGGCGAGGGGGGGATTTGGGGCGGATCTCGCGGAGACGAAGGATCCGATAGGTGGGGGCCACCTGCCAGTGAGCTCGAACGAGCGAGGGAGGCGACTGACGGGTGGGGCCGTGGCGTCGGGCTGCGCGCGCGAGGGGAGGCATTCGGCGCCGACAGGTGGGACCAGACTGTCAGCCTAAGGCGAGCGCGGGTGATGGGCTGGACCGGCCGGGAGAGAGAGAAGGGAGGAGGAGGGCCCAATACTGTTTTAAAATATTTTCTGATTAAAAATAATTGCAGAAATTGGTTTAAAATAATAGGGCTACTTCCAAGCTTGGTAAAAATTTATGAAAATTCTCAAAAATATATTTTAGCCTTGGGAGTTTATACAAAAATTTTCAGCTCCTGGTTTGGTCATTAACTCTATGTTGTAGTTCAAAAGGGTATAAAAGGATATTAAAGGTATTTTCAGAAATATAAAATCTAGGAAATTGAATTAAATAATATTTTTATTTTTTTGGAAATTTGGGGTGTTACAAACCTATCACCCTTACAAAGAATCTCGTCCTCGAGATTGGAACGTTACTCGAATAACTCGGGGTATTGGGCTTTTAGTTCGTCTTTCTTTTCCCAAGTCGCTTCTTCGGCGGGATGGTTGTTCCATTGAACCTTGCAGAAGCGAACTACACGACTTCTGGTTACCCTTTCCTTGGTTTCCAAGACCTTGATGGGTCTCTCTATGTAGGTCAAGTCTTCCTGAACGTTCAGCTGTTGAAGATCGGCTTGCTCGGTGGGTACGCGAAGGCACTTCTTCAGCTGAGAGACGTGGAACACATCGTGAACTCCTGCCAAGGATGGAGGCAGTTCAAGTTGATATGCCACTTCTCCTTGTCGTTGGAGGATCTGAAAAGGTCCGACGTAGCGGGGTGCTAGCTTGCCTTTCATGTTGAACCTTTGAGTGCCACGGAGGGGAGTGACTCGGAGATAGACATGATCGCCCTCCTCAAAGGCTAGGTCTCTATGATGGTTGTCGGCATAGCTCTTCTACCGGGATTGGGCTGCCTTCAATCGGTCTCTTATGATCTTGACCTTCTCTTCAGCTTCCCTTAATAGATCGGTCCCAAACAGTTGTGACTCTCTGGTTTGATCCCAGAGCAACGGCGTTCTGCACTTACGTCTGTAGAGTGCCTCGAACAGTGACATTTGCAAGCTGGCTTGATAGCTGTTGTTGTAGGAGAACTCTGCATATGGTAAGTTCTTGTCCCACATTTCGCCAAAGTCTAGAGCACAAGCTCTAAGCATATCTTCCAATATCTGGTTGACCCTTTCGGTTTGACCGTCGGTCTGTGGATGATAGGCGGTGCTAAATTTCAGCCGGGTGCCGAGTTCCTCTTGAAGGTTCTTCCAAAACTTGGAGGTAAACTGACTCCCGCGGTCAGATACAATCTTCTTAGGAACTCCATGAAGGCACACGATCCGGGTCATATACAACTCGGCCAACTTGGCGACGGTGTAAGTTGTCTTGACCGGAATGAAGTGAGCTACCTTGGTGAGTCGGTCGACGATCACCCAGATAGAGTCATGACCAGCTTGGCTCCTGGGCAGTCCCGTGATGAAGTCCATTCCTATCTCTTCCCACTTCCATTCAGGGACCTTGAGAGGTTCAAGAAGTCCGGCAGGTCTCTGATGCTCTGCCTTGACTCGCCGGCATGTGTCACACTTGGCCACATACTCAGCTATTTCTCTCTTCATGCTGACCCACCAATATTTTTCCTTCAGATCTTGATACATCTTCGTACTCCCAGGATGGATGGAGTATAGAGTATCATGGGCTTCTTGAAGGATGAGAGTCTTCAACTCAGGTAGGTTGGGTACGCATATCCGGTTTCCGAACCAGATGGTACCATGCTCGTCCTCGGAAAATCTGGGGGCTTTACCCTTTCGCATGTTCTATTGGATCTCCAAGATGTCCGGGTCTTCCCTCTGCTTTTCTCGGATCTGGTCTATCAAGACAGGCCGAGACTCCAAGGCAGCGAGGTACGCTCGGGTGGTGATCCCTAGATTTAGCCTTTCCATCTCCTTGTAAAGTAAAGGAGCTTGGTCCTGAATCATGATGGCATTGCAGTACCCTTTTCAACTAAGGGCGTCTGCCACCACATTGGCCATGCCTGGATGATAATGGATGCCCAAGTCGTAATCCTTGATTAGTTCCAACCATCTCCTTTGCCTGAGATTCAGATCTGGTTGGGTGAATCTGTACTTGAGGCTCTTGTGGTCGGCGAAGACCTCACACCGGTTCCCCACAAGGTAATGTCTCCATATCTTCAAGGCATGAACCACGGCTGCTAATTCCAGGTCATGGGTCGGGTAGTTCAGCTCATGTGGTTTCAGTTGCTGGGAGGCGTAGGATATCACTTTCCCTTCTTGCATTAAGACGCATCCCAATCCTTGACGAGAGGCATCACAGTAGACGTGGAAGTCTTTCCGGATGTCTGGCAGAGTCAGAATAGGAGCTGGCACTAGTTTCTTCTTCAGAGTCTGGAAGCTTTCTTCGCAGTCGGGGGTCCATTCAAACTTTACTTCCTTTTGCAAAAGTCTGGTCATAGGCTTGGCGATCTTGGAAAAATTCTCGATGAACCGGCGGTAGTATCCGGCCAATCCGAGAAAACTCCGGATCTCGGTCACGGTCATGGGCTGCGGCCAGTTGGTTACCGCTTCAACGGTGGTTGGGTCCACCGCTATTCCTCCGGCAAATATAACATGGCCGAGGAACTTCACCTCATACGACCAAAATTCGCATTTGCTGTATTTGGCGTACAGTTGCTGCTCCCTTATCATTCCGAGGGTCAGACGGAGGTGAGTCTCGTGTTCTTCCTTGGTCTTGGAGTAAACGAGGATATCGTCGATGAATACCACGATGAACTTGTCCAAGAACTCCATGAATACATTGTTCATCATGTTCATGAAGAAGGCCGGGGCATTCGTGAGTCCGAACGACATCACGGTGTACTCATAGAGTCCATAGCGGGAGGTGAAGGCAGTCTTCGGTATGTCTTCTTCTCTAATCCTCAACTGGTGATAACCTGACCTGAGGTCAATCTTGGAAAACACCGAGGATCCTTTCGGTTGATCGAACAGGTCGTCGATCCGAGGCAATGGGTACTTGTTCTTGATGGTTACGTCGTTTAGGGCTCTATAGTCCACGCACATCCGCTTGGTCTTGTCCTTCTTCATGGCAAATATAACCAGTGCACCCCAGGGTGAGGTACTCGGTCGGATGTACCCTTTCTGCTGTAGGTCTTCGATGTTGCTCTTGACTTCGGCTAGCTCATTAGCGGCCATCCGGTACGGGCGCTTGGAGATTGGAGTGGTCCCGGGGACAAGTTCAATTCTGAATTCGATGTCCCGTTTGGGAGGCATTCCGGGTAGGTCTTCAGGGAAGACGTCCGCGAACTCCTTGACTATGGGTACTTCTTCGAGAGCTATCGAGCGAAGGGATGCTCCGAGCGGCTTGCGACAGGTCATTCGAAAGGTGACGGCTGCGCCTTCAGGGTTGGTCACCGTGACGAACTTGTTGGCACAGTCGATCACCCCCTTGTGCTTCATCAACCAATCCATCCCTAGTATGAGGTTGAGTCTGGTGCATTTTATGAGGACTGGCTCGGCCCGAAATAATACTCCTTGGATGTCAATCTGAACCTTAGGGATGTATAAGCGGGCTAAGGTCCTATTGCCGGGAGTGGCAATCACCATGGGGATGGGTAGAGGGAGCACGTCCAGTTCGTTGGTTTTCACAAAATCTTCAGAGGCGAAGGAGTGTGTTGCTCCAGAGTCGAATAATATTACGGCCGGTACGGAATTCACAGTAAATGTACCGAGCACGACTTCAGGAGCCTCTTGAGCTTCCTCCGCGCTGATGTGGTTGACGCAGGAACGAACCGCCTGGTTGGGTGCCGCACCTTGGGGCTACTTGGGGTGGGGACACTGGTGCGCGTAGTGCCCTTCCTTGCGGCAGTTGAAGCAGACAACCGGCCTCCCTTGGTGATCCTTCAAGATCGGGGCCTTGGCGGCTGGTGTCGGCTGAGCGGCCGGAGCTGGTGGAGCGTGGCGAGGATGCCCGGCGTTGGATCCACCGGCGGCGTGAGGTGGCCTGTAGCCGGGCCGAGGATGGTAGGCGGGCGCTGGTGGCGGAGGGACGAAGCGGGGCCTCTGAGAGTTCGCCTGCTGGTGCTTGAAGGTGATCATCTTCCTCTTCTTGAGGTCCAACCTGTTTTGCTCAGTCTCTTGGATGAGCGCTTTGTTGACTAGCCGTTGGAAGTCGGCGTAGTCAGTGGCGACGAGCTGGATGGACAGCTCATCCTTAAGTCCCCGGAGGAACTTGGCTTGGCGGAGGGCGTCGGTGCGCACTTCCTCCGGTGCGTAACGGGCGAGGCGATTGAACTCATGGAGGTACTCCATGATGGTTCGGTTGCCTTGTTGCAGGTCGCGGAACTCCCACTGTTTCACCGCGATGACACCAGCGGGGACGTGGGCGGCACGGAAGGCGATGGTGAACTCCGCCCAGGTCACCACGTGGCCCTCCGGCTGGGACTCGCGATAATTGTCCCACCATTCAGCGGCAGGACCCTGGAGCTGATGAGTGGCGAAGGCCACTCGCTCCCGGTCAGTGCAGGGGAGAAGGTCAAGCTTCTTTCCGATGGTGCGAAGCCAAACTCCGGCCTCCATCGGGTTGGTGGTTCTTGAGAAGATGGGCGGACGCACGCGCAGAAACTCCGAGAGTTGTGGAGCGGGTGCGGGTGCTGGTGCGTGAGGGGAAGGCTCCCCGTTCTGCAGTCGGTCCAACTGAGTTTGTTGGTGCTGCATCTGTGTGAGGAGGGTGGTGATCAGTTGGTTATGATTCGCCATCATCTCCGCCAAAGTGGGGTGGTTGGCGGAGGGCGACCCGGACTGACGCGGGCCCGTTGCACCCCAGTTGGGTACAACACCCTCGGGCGCATCACGGCTTCCTCCTGCTCCGTTGTTGGAGCCGGTGTTCTGGTGGTCGGCCATCTTCTAAATTCATAAGGTTATAAGGCAAAAAGATGACAACACAATTAATGAGAATAGTTTTTGCATATATAAATCAAGTGGTAAAATGTTCATTACAATCAAGTTCTTATTCTACCCACAACACACTCGTCGCGGGTAGCACCACATACAAAATTATGCTTTTTTATTTAAATAGCGACTCCTAACGCCTACTCGCCACCGGAGGCGGTCTCCGTGCTCTCGGAACCACGAGTACGCGGCTCCAGAGGGATGGTGGGTTCGAGAAAGTTCTCGATGATGGACTCGGAGACGAGGCCGGGGCGCGGTGCAGTGGCGCTGGTGGAGGGTTTGGCGGGGGAGGGTCGTGGCGGGGTCCTCTTGTGGCGAGGGAGGGGCTCACGGATGGGCTTCTTCTTCCTCGGAAGAAGAGGAACTATCTCCGCAATATCCTTCTGCAGCTGCATGATCTTGCGCTGCAGCTCGCCGTTCTGTTGGATCAAGTTCTTCGTTTCTTCACGAAGGAACTCAACCGCCTCATGGTGCTCGTCGGCGTCAAGCACCGCCTCTGTATGGAGATCGTCCATAGCCTGTAGAAGAAGCGACTGCCGGGCCTTGACCGGATCACGCACGGAGTGAACTCCGAGGTAGATGCTATGGTGGGCTCCGGGAGTACGCTTTGGCACAAGCCGGAAGGACGACTTCTGAAGACTATCATCGTAGATCATCCTCAGCTCCATGAGGGCCTGGAGGGCGACTCGTTGGCACGCGACGTCGATGGTAGGGCCTCCAAGCGCCGTGGACGGTGAGGGAGACGTCACAAGGCCCGGCGAACTCGTAGGGGTACACTCCTTGGAATTCGGGTTCGAAGAGGAACCCGAGGAAGGTGAGCATCATACGGAGTTCCCGAACGAAGCCCTCGTAGTGGCGGCAGTAGCTGTGAACTTGGTAGACATGCATCTACAAAACAGCAAGTTGAATAAAAGTGAGGAGAGGAACAAAGTTTATAAAGTAGGTTTTCGAGAAATAATTTCCTGTGGCTAATGGCTAGGCGGGTCTATTTGGCTTCCTACAGTCGAGTCGGCTCTGATACCATCTTGTAGCGCCCCGATTGATCAAAATCGAGACATTATTGAATTTCATAAGAAAAACAATAATACAAGAGGTTCATCATGCGACAACGTACATACGGCAATATTCATGGTACGCAGACCATATTTATTACATCAAAGTTTTGGTAAAACAGTAATAAAGATAATTAAAATTCTGCATGACGAACATCTTCTTCAGGATCTTTCTTCTCGACTGGGTCGCTACTCCAGACCGTCTTCATAGTACGCATCCTCTGTGGGGTCCAACGGGTATAAGTACAAAGAGTACTCAACAAGCCACCGCAAATGCAAGTAATAATGCAGGATAATAAACAAAGAAGGGTAATGGCTAACATTGCGGAAAATTACAGTTTTAGTTATTGCATTTAGTGTAGTCATATTTTCATCATGCGGAAAAGTAAACATGAACATCAACAACATCAACTAACTCGAGGAGTACGTTTTACCTCCTCGCACAACAGTCCTTACATGTCAAACCATCATGCACATACATATTCAAAGTAATTTAACTGGGGGATGTCACGCAACCCGCCCTTGACCGTGGGCTCGGCTTTTCGAAAAGATTTAATACTCTGATCAGAGGTGTACTACTGTACCCACAAGGCATGCACTCATCCCAAACGAGATGACCCATACCACGGGAACTCGTGCCAAAACCTCGGCATGAAATGTTCCAAGTGATAACCACCCGCTCTAGGTTTCGCCGGCGCGCCGGGCCGCATCCCGGCTAACGTCGCACCCCCTTTTGCGCCACATTGGTACAAGTCAGCCGCAGGTGCTACTTGACCCATCTCCAAATGGTGGCCTCGGTTTGGAACAATCCATACCTTAGTTAGGACTTACCCACTAGACTTGTGGTTAGTACGTAAGTGTATTGCAACGGATCCCTCAGACCGGTCCTTATAGTGCCCCGGGTGCTACCGACCAATGCCCTAGCTTGCACCCGGAACCCACCATGCATACACTCACAACCATAACTCATCACCAACAGAATTCCAAGGATAAGAAGTAACGGGGATCATATAGTAGAACCATGTGCTACGACTCATTTTTACCATATAGCGATCGTGTCGATACATTGGACACTAACTAATAACATTTATCATATGGTGACAAGGAGTTTAGGCTAGAGAGCATGGCTTGGGTTGCACATCAAGGTCGGGGGATCCTAAATAAATATACTGTAAGGGTTCATTTGACTAATGCATATATAACCTATGTGTTTTAGCGATAGTTTAATCAAACATGGGTTCAATATGCTCAAGAGATTGGTTTGGTGACTTGCCTTGTTCAGCGAAAGGCGAGGGAGGGACTTCCGGGAAGTATTCCGGCTCCTCGGTGGCGTCGTAGTCTTTTCAATATAATAAAGTAAAATAAAAAGAACACAACATTCAATCAAACAATATAACATTACATGATAAGCACATAAGTTAAAGTTGGTTTGATTAAGAATAAGATAAATTCAATTGTTAAGGTTCTGAGATTTATTTCATAATAAATTTTCAAGGAATTAAAATGAAAGGTTGTCCTTTTTAGAAAGGGTGTTTAAATGTGATTATTGTCATATTAAGTTTCCTAATAAACTTTTAAATGAAAAGTTCATGTTAGTTTAATGGTTTTTAGTACATGGACAGAAAGGAAATAAACATAAATTTTGCTGAAGTTTAAATATTTGAATTTGTATTTTAACCCTAAAGGCATTTGAATATTCATTTGAATAAACATGAAATGTCCAAAGTAAACCTACTGTTTTTATTGCATAATCATGTAGAGAATAATATTATGAATTTTCTGAAATTGGAATGGCAATTTTTTGAGTTCAAATGCGCCAGATATGAATTTTACAAGTTTTAAACCTTTTCTGGAATTTATTTTCAAATTTAAAACGCCTCGGGTCCACGGTGAGCCAAGCCCACGGTGAACCCGCGCACTGTGCGCGTGCGCCAGATCGATCTGGACCGTTGGATCCAGATCCAATGCGCGCGGGCGAGGTGGGGTGTTTAAGTTAACGTGGACGGTTGTGATTAAAACATCGAATCGGTACACGATGAACGGCTTAGATGCGATGCGGGGTTTTAAAACTAACGGACGGCTAAGATTATAACATACCCCTTCGCTGAGATCTAACGGATCCGATTAAATCATAGGCGGGAATTAATCGTAACCGTCGGATCCAGATCGTGCGATCGCGCGTGAATCCAACACGGCACGGGTACTCAGCACGTGCCGGTCGTCTTCTCCGGTGACGGCGAGCGGGCCAGGGGCCACAACGAGCGATGGCGGTTGAAGCTAAGGCCTAAAATGGAAAGAGGGTGCTACGGGGATCATGAGGGTACCCTTGCGGCGAAGAAAGGTCGACGGAGCGAGGCCGGCGACGAGCGGAGGCGGCGAAGGTGTTCGGGTCCTCGGCGGCGACGGCGATCCGACGGGGTTCGTCGACGACGGAGTGGTGGCCGGCATTGGGGAGGTCCTTGCGGTTGCAGCGGTGCGATCGGCGGGGACGGAGTAGGACTCCGGCGACGGCGAGCGACGGCTGAAGTGGGGGCGGCGGTGGTGCGCTAAAACTTGGGGTGAGGGCGTTCTGTGCGTTCTCGCAACGTGTAAGCGTGGGGGTGAAATGCGGGTGGCCAGGGGGTTTAAATAGGGTTACCGGTGGGGGCAGAGGGGGCGCAATTGACGGTGGCCGAGGGTTAAAGCGTTTTTAAACGCCGGCGAGGTTCGGGTGGCATGCAGATTCATCGAACCGGGACGCAATCGGGCTGGGTTTAATGGGGGGAAACGGTCACCGGAGCGCGGGGGTTTGAATGCCGGGCTTAATTCGAGGGAAGGGGGTCGGGAGCGACGGATCCGAGGCGCATTATTGCGTCGGCCGGCGAGGGGAAGGATTTGGGGGCGGATCTCGCGGAGACGAAGGATCCGACAGGTGGGGGCCACCTGCCAGTGAGCGCGAACGAGCGAGGGAGGCGACTGACGGGTGGGGCCGTGTCGTCGGGCGCGCGCGCGAGGAGAGGCATTTGGCGCCGACAGGTGGGACCAGGCTGTCAGCCTAAGGCGAGCGCTGGTGATGGGCTGGACCGGCCGGGAGATAGAGAAGGGAGGAGGAGGGCCCAATACTGTTTTAAAATATTTTCTGATTAAAAATAATTGCTGAAATTGGTTTAAAATAATAGGGCTACTTCCAAGCTTGGTAAAAATTTATAAAAATTCTCAAAAATATATTTTAGCATTGGGAGTTTATACAAAATTTTCATCTCCTGGTTTGGTCATTAACTCTATGTTGTAGTTCAAAAGGGTATAAAAGGATATTAAAGGTATTTTCAGAATTATAAAATCCAGGAAATTGAATTAAATAATATTTTTATTGTTTTGGAAATTTGGGGTTTTACAGGGGCATCATCCACAGACTGTCTATGGTGCCTCTGAATCGGACCATGCAGAGCGAAGCCGAATGGTGCGAGCACGCGAAGGCCGAAGTCACGGAGTCTGAAGCCATAATCATCAGAGTTGGGTTTGTGGAAGTGCCAATCCCGAAGATGTTGTCACCGAGTTCTGACGGAGGTAAGACTCATGTTTCGGCCAAGCTATGCGCCGAAGCTTGGTTCGATCGGCCAAATGAGGCCGGTCCATCCGACGGGGTTTACAGCGAAGCCCCCTCCGAACGCAGGGTGCACGAGGCCGAAGGGCGTAGTACCACTTCGGCCAGAATTAATGGAAGTCGAACAGTAGCACTGGGCACCAAGCCGCAACCATCTTGGTCTCCTCCAAGCATGTCCAAATCGCAAAAGAGATGCCTACAAAGGCTGCGGGCACAGGAGATGCACGAGAAGAAAGCTGAGGCCGAGCGCGACGCTATCTTTGAAGAAATCCGCCCTCAGCAGGGAGAAGCCGGTTGAGATAAACAACCCGGTTCCTAGTCTGAGCGATGACAACGATGACATGCTCGATGATGATTACTCGCCCATCTCTGAAGGGCCCGCACCCCAGGTGATGGACATCAACATCTTCACATTACCTACCGAGTTTGCCCTACCACAGGACGAGGCCGAGGTTGCTCAACTGAACCTCGGCCCACGCAATGCCATCTTCGAGAAGCCTGAGGACTCAGCTCGCCATATAAAGCCCCTCTATGTTAGGGGTCACATCGATGGGAAGCCAATTTCCCGGATGCTCGTCGACGGCGGCGGCACTATTAACTTAATACCTTATTCGTTGTTGAAGAAACTTGGCAGGGACAAAGATGATCTGAAGAAGACCAATTTGATGCTCAACGGCTTCAACGGCGAGAGCTCCGAGGCCAAGGGGGTACTCTCCATGGAGTTGACGGTGGGCAACAAGACATTGCGAACAACATTCTTCGTCGTCGGCGTACAAGGTAACTATAGCGTGTTACTCGGACACGACTGGATTCACGCGAACTGTTGCATCCCCTCTACTCTACACTAGTGCTTGATATAGTGGGACGGCGATGAGGTGCAGGTCATCCCCACGGATACTTCGGCCCATGTAGCTTTGGCTGATGTGTCAGTTGACATCATCCATAACAAAGTAGAGTGTCTATCAGGTAGAGATCTTTCGAACTATGATTTTGTTAGCATGTCCGGAGGACGGTTTGTACCAGTGTCTGTAAAGCCGGCTGGAGTAGCACGGCTATTTTGTATTAATAGTCATGTCTAGCAAGAATAATCTAGATTGGCTAAAGTCTCGGGTGGAGCAATATCGGTCTAATAAAGGCGGTATTGCCGAAGCCATCGAGGACTTTAGTGAAGTAGAAAAATTAGGGCAAGGTTTTGCGTCGGTCGATCCCTTGGAGGAGGTCGACATAGGTGATGGTAGCATCCCAAGGCCGACTTTTGTAAACCAAAATTTACAGCACAATGAAAAGGCTGAAGTAATAAAGTTACTTCGGTTGTATATTGATTGTTTCGCATGGGAGTATAGCGAGATGCCAGGGCTAAGCCGCGAGCTCGTAGAGCATCGGCTGCCCATCAAGTCAGGATTTAGGCCTTATAAGCAGCCTCCCCGCCGCTTTAATTCAGCCGTCTATGACCGAGTTAAGGAAGAAGTAGAGCGACTACTCAAGGATGAATTTATTAGGCCATGCAGGTACGTGGAATGGGTTGCTAACATTGTGCCTGTAGAGAAGAAAGGGATCGGCAAGATACGAGTATGCATTGATTTCCGGGATCTAAATAGAGCCACTCCGAAGGACGAGTATCCAATGCCAATAGCCGACATGCTGATCAACGATGCTTCAGGACACAAGGTACTAAGTTCTCTTGATGGCAACACCGGTTATAATCAAATCTTTATGGCCAAAGAGGACGTCTATAAGACTGCCTTTCGATGCCCTGGTTTTGTCGGTTTGTTCGAGTGGGTCGTCATGACTTTTGGTTTGAAAAATGCCGGCGCCACGTATCAGCGCGCTATGAACTTGATCATTCATGACTTGTTAGGAGTCATGTTAGAAGTTTACATCGATGATGTTGTGGTCAAATCGGACGCTATTGGAAACCATTTAGCCGATTTGAAGGTTGCTTTCAATAGGATGCGACAGTATGGGTTGAAGATGAACCCACTCAAGTTGCTTTTGGTGTGTCGGCGGGTAAGTTCTTGGGTTTCATAATTCATGAGAGAGGCATAGAAATTGATCCTAAGAGACTTGAAAAGATTAGAAACGTTGTGGTGTCGACATGCAAAAAGGATGTGCAAAAGTTGTTAGGCAAGTTGAACTATTTGCGTCGCTTTGTATCCAACTTGTCTGGCAAGATTGATGCCTTTGTCCCCATACTCCGGCTAAAGAACGAAGCCGAGTTCACTTGGGGGGCAAGCCAGCAAAGTCCTTTCGAAAAGATCAAGGAGTGCTTGTCATCACCGCCTGTGGTGATAGCACCTAAAGCCAGGATTCCGTTTCAGTTATATGTCGCCGCTGAAGATAGCGTGATTGGAGCTGTGCTAACCCAGGAGGTGGATGGGAAGGAGTACATCATCACATTCTTGAGCCACCGCCTGCTGGACGCCGAAACTAGGTACGCGTTTGTGGAGCGGTTATGTTTATCACTTTATTACGCGTGCACCAAGTTATGCCATTATCTTCTCCCCACCACATGTGTTGTCGTTTGCCAAACCGATGTTATAAAGCACATGTTACAGAAGCCGATTCTAAGTGGAAGGATCGGAAATGGGCTTATGCGTTGATTGAGTACGATTTGGTCTACGAGCCCCTAAGAGCGATGAAAGGCCAAGTCGTAGCCAATTTTATAGTTGATAATCACATAGATGTTAGCTGGAGTGATGCTATTGCTCTAGTTGAGGTAGTACCATGGAAAATCTATTTTGATGTTTCGGCTTGCAAGAGTGGCCGAGGTATAGGAGTGGTTCTCATATCACCTAATTGTATGCGCTTTGAGACCTCGGCCCGACTAGAGTTTTCTTCCACTAATAACCAAGCCGAATACGAGGCTTTGTTGCTAGGTCTTGAACTACTAGAGTCTGTAGGCGCTAAACATGTTTACGCGTATGGTGATTCGTTATTAGTAGTACAACAAGTAGCTAAGAATGCTCAATGTTTTAATGGCTTGCTGAATACGTACATGGACAAATGTATAGACATAGTTGCTACTTTGATGATTTCAAAATATCTCACGTGTCAAGAGAAGCCAATTCAGTCGCCAATGATTTGGCTCAGCACGCATCTGGCTACCAAGTCAAGAGAGGGAAATTTTATGTATTAGAGAAGCCGGTGTTTAGTCCAACTACCGAAGCCAGTTAAAGGTGGGTGGGCGCACGCCTCGGGTCGAACCCCTCGGGTCGCCGAAGGCCACCGCATGGTGTAGCCCATAGTGCGAAGCCTTCCGGACGGAGAAGGCTCCCCGGAGTCCGAACCCTCCGAAGAACTTCGGCCCAGCACACTCCGCATGGCCACCTTGGCCAGGTTTCGGTAGAAGCTGGAATGGCTCAGGGGGCACCCCGAAGTCAGTATTTTAGATGTTTTTTTCCGAAGGTGGACCAGCAAAACCCTCTTAAACCTGTAAGGGCGATTGGTGGGTCCCAATCATCCAGTATTTGAGAGACCCTAGCCGAAGGGTTGATCGGAAGGTTCGGTGACAAGCATTCAAATTCGTGTTGGTAGACGACACATTGTATCGCCGAACCATCGACGAAGTGATGTTGAAGTGTTTAGACCATGAGCAGTCCCAGGTGGCTACATGAGAAGTCCATGAGGGGCTTTGCGGCACTCATCAGTCGGCCCAAAGATGAGTTGGATGCTCTAAAGAGCGGGTTTTTATTAGCCGACTATGACTGAAGATTGTTTCAAGTAGTACAGAGGGTGTGAGGCGTGTCAGAGGTTTGGCAACATCCAGTTAGCTCCTGCCTCATTGCTCAATCCTATTGTCAAGCCATGGTCGTTTCGAGGATGGGGTTTAGACTTCATCGGCCAGATTCACCCCCCTTCCTCAAAAGGGCATCAGTTCGTGTTGATGGTCACAGATTACTTCACTAAGTGGACCGAGGCCGTACCTCTCAAGAACATGACTCACAATGAGGTACGTGATTTTATTTTAAAGCACATCATACATAGATTCGACATTCCCCAAATTCTTACTATCGATCAATGTAAGTTGATAAACTCTTCACCTTACTATGCTCAGGCCAATGGTCAGGCTGAGTCTAGTAATAAACCGTGATTAGGCTTATTAAGAAGAAAATTGAAGAGTTTCCTAAAAGGTGGCATGAAGTGCTTTCCGAGTCATTATGGGCTTATAGGATTGCAAAGCACGGTGCCACCAAGGTCAGACCATATGAGTTGGTATATGGACAAGAGGTCGTTCTGCTGGTAGAAGTAGATCTTGGCTCCTTAAGAGTGTTAAAGCAAGACGGCTTATCAGTCAATGAGTATGAGGCTTTTCTGAAAGATAGTCTTGAGGAAGTGACCGATAAGAGACTGAGAAACCAAGGGTTGGTTTCGGAGTCTGTGATGAGTGATTGACAGTTTTTATCCTCTGATTCGAAGGGGTCCCTCTGAAGGGGTTCGGAGGTTGCTTCACCGAAGGGTTCAGGGCTCTGGTTGCTGTAGCTGTTGCAGCGGAGTGTGCCTGTTGGAGGGGTCCAATACTACACGATGACTGAGTTGTACCGAAGGTCTCGGTACTTTGGGCGGTACAACGGAGTGTGTATCAGAGGTTGCTTACACGGAGAGGTCTCCGGGGTACTGGATACACTTATCTGCTTGTCTGTGGTGCGCAGGTGACTTCGGAGGCGACGAACGGTTCGTAGCAAGTGAACCTAGGTAAAGCGGGAGGCTTGATGCCAAGGGAGCAGGGAGCTCCGTCACGAAGGCTATGAAGGGGTCGAGGTCGGACCTCGGGTCGAGGTGAGCCAGGAGAAGGCAGTAAGTGCGAAGTGTGGCTCCGGGTGAAGGTACTCCGAGACGAAGTCCTCGGAGGCGAGGCACTTCGAAGGGTACTCCGACTGGAGTGACTTTGGAGTATGGTGGACCAAGTCCTCAACAATGAGGCAAGGCGTTCGAAGTGTGCTCCGAAGAGAGACACTCGAATGTATACCCAACGAAGGTCTTAGAAGTAGAGGTGCATCAAAGGCATGGTCCGGGTGAGGATCATCGAAGAGTGTGCTCGGGGATAAACACTGCGATGAAGTGCTCATGGAATGCTTCATGCGGAGGCCTTGGACGAAAGAGGGACTTCGAAGGGTGGTACTCCGAAGGTAGGGCTTCGGAGTGAGGCTGGCTTCGGAGTGAAGCTGACTCCGGAGCGAGGCAGGCTCCGGAGCGAAGCTGACTTGAGGTACTTCGGCCATGCATGGCTTCGATACACGGACTGATGGAGTTCGAGCTGGGAGAAGCTGCGAAGTTATGGTGGTCCACTCCGAAGGTGTTGGTGCGAAGGCCCAAGGGCTTTGACGGCTTCGGCTCAAAACCGTCACTGTATCGAAGGCTAACTTTGGTGAAGCGAAGGCCGTCAGGCTGAAGGCTTCTCACCGAAGCTACCGCACCCCTCGCGTGCGAAGGGGGGCTTCAGAAGGGTCCAAAACTGCAAAGGCTGACAGCGTCTGCTCTGCAAAAGCTGGTGCTGCCCCTCTACGAAGCTGACAAAAGAAGCCTCCAAATAAAGTAGACTACCAGTTATACCCCCTGTTCTGATGAGACGAAACCGGTGTAAACCCTAGGGGTAAAGTAGTCTATTCACAGGGCTGAATAGTGCCTATAAATAGTGGAGGCTGGCTAGGTCACATCAACACTTTGAGCAGTCATTTTTGAGCTCCTGTGCTAGCCGCCACATACCTTGTATTCATCCTGTGAGTTCATTTTTGTGTTCCCTGTTCAAGCATTGAAGCTTTGATTTTTGTGTTCATTTACTGCTTGAACTTGTATGCGTACTTCTTTGCATGCTTCGATCTCTCTTGTCTCACTTCTTTTGAGTTGACTTTGTGCACTGAATCCTTTTTGGAGAAGTGTGTGAGAAGCCTGTTGAGCGAAGTGTGTTATAGCGAAGTGTGTATTTTTCAGTGTTTGTTCGCTCTGTGTAATCTAGAGGCTAGACCTCTCTGATTACTAGAGAAGCACTGGTCTGGGCTTAGATCGAAGCCCGTTTTCTTCCCGTGTTGAAATCCTCGGCGAAGTCTGTTTAGTGTGCGTTTAGACCTTCGAAGTACGAAGCTCAGCACCAGTTGCTGTCACTAAGTATTTGGTCGAAGTCCGCAAAGGGAAGTCTGCTCTTGCGAAGTCTGTAGTGTGAAGCCTGCTCGAAGGCACCTAGTGTGCGGAGCCTGCACCGACTTAGCAAAGCTGATCGAAGTCCTCAGAGGGAAGTCCGCTCTTGCGAAGGGTGAAGTGTGAAGCCTGCTCGAAGGCACCCTGTGTGCGGAGCCTGCACTGACTTAGCAGAGCTGAATTTTCGAGGTTGTCGGTGGAGCGAAGTCTTCTTGGCTTTGAACTTTTGCTCCTTGCGAAGCCTGTTTTCAGAGCTATAAAATACCTCCGAACCAGAACTTCGAAGGGTGTGTTTGAAGCATGTTCCGCAGAAGACAGAATTAAAACATAAGGCTATTTTTAGTCTAAAATTTTAAAAGCTCCCATTCACCCCCTCTCTGGTCGCCATTTCCGGTCCAACAATTGGTATCAAAGCGGGTTAAGATCACCAGTTGACCTTAACCGGTTTTGTGATCTGTTGGCGACATGGACAGAGTTAGTAAAATACCTCTGTTCGATGGGACGGACTTTGCATACTGGAAGGTGCGCATGGAGGCTTACTTGCTAAGCCAAGGAAATGCAATTTGGGAGATTGTGGACTCACAATACTCCATCCCTGAAACTCGCACCTCTCAAACAGAGAAGGATCGGTATAATGCCAACTCCAAGGCAAGAAATATATTGTTCATTGGTTTGAGTAGAAGTGAGTTTGATAGGGTGCAGCACCTTATCACAGCTAGGGAAATTTTGACAACACTCACTATTTTTTCTGATGGCTCTACTCAGATTAAGGCCAAGCGCCAAAGCAATACAATCAACAGTATCAGCTGTTTGTGCAGGCACCTAGTGAATCTATAGATGCCATGTTTTCTCGCTTTGATGCGATAGTGAGTAACTGCGGTCCAACGGGACGCTTGCTTACAATGACCATGACAGGGCTATCAAGCTTCTCTATGCTCTTGACCGTAGCATATGGGAAGTGAAGATGTCCAGCATTGAGGAGTCCGCAGGTTATGACACATTGACTTGTGATGAGCTCTTCAGCAAGCTGAAGTCCATAGAGATTGCCAAGGCATCTGTTGTAGTGCATAGGAACTCCTTGCCACAACCATTGGCACTAGATTCTAGCACTAGCCGTGGCACCACTGCAGAACCAAGCACATCGGGCACTTGTGTTTTTGCAGATGGTTTTGCTTTGTCCTCCCTAGTCTCCGTCAGAGTAGGTGGATACTCTGGATGATGATGAGCTTGCTCTCATTGCCAGAAGATTCACCCGTTTTCACCATGAGAGACGGGATCAGAGGAGAGGTGGTTTTAGTGGTTGTTTTGAGTGTGGCGACACTTCTCACATCAAGGCCAATTGACCAAAACTTAAGAAGAGAGATGAGAGTGAGCGCCCCAGATACCACAAAAAGAGAGGAAACCCTTTGTGAAGGGCAAGCGCGGCATGGTGGCTAAGAGGGTAGCCAAAGCCACTTCTAGAGCATTTGTTGTTACTTTCAGTGACATCGACACTTCCTCAACTGAGGAGTCAAGATCGGATGAGGAGGAGGAGTCCCCAAGGAAGGAGGAGAAGGACAAGAAGGGACGAGATTTCACCGGCCTTTGCTTCATGGCCGACAGCGATCACAGCGGCGATGAACTTGACTCATCTGAGGTACCACTATCCTATGACCAGCATTCAATTAAGTTAGATGAATTGAATGAAGTAGTTCTTGGTCAGGATAGATTACTTGTGCAAGCCGCTAGAGATAGAAAAGACCTTAGACTTACGCTAGAATCTGTTTCTACTGATTATGCCATGCTTAAGTCTGTAGTTAATGATGCTGAATGTGAATCTTGTACTGTTGTCATGAGTGAGCTTGCTCAGTTGCGTTCTGTACATGCTCAAACTCTATGTGAGCTTGAGACTGCACAGAAGCAGCTTTTGATGGTTGATTCTAGTCCTCATGATATAATTGAATGCATGAACTATTCTTATTACGTGAGAGCATTGATTTACGTGATAAGCATGTTGTTTTCATCGCATCAAGGATGAGCGACGCTCTCAGGCGGTGAGGTTCCAGAACATGCACTACCCATCTTTTGGTATGCATGAGTCTGAGTTTTACTCTCGTCCTGTTTTCGAGGCTCCTCGTACTTCTTAGAGAGGTTTTGCTCCTCGTGGTGTTCACCATGTTCCATATGGTGGTATACCCCGTGCGAGTAGCATTGTACCTCGTCAGAGTAGGAGACCTCGTCATGCTTTTAGATCACAGCATGTAGGTAGACCTCGCATTTTGCATCATTCTGATTATCATGTGCGTAGACAGTCTACTTTTACTGTGCCAACTACTCGTATCACTCAGTGCTGGATGCCTCGTCATATATTCACTCACCCAGCACTAAGCGATCGAGATTTTCTTATCATGTGTAGGCGCCGGACCGAGGCTTGGAGGGCACGTGGATCATGGACTCCGGTTGTTCGTGCCATATGACCGGAGATGCAGCATGGTTCTCCAGCCTCACCACAACCAAGCAAAGGGAACATATCACCTTCGGCAACAATCAAAGGAGTAGAGTGAAAGGTAAGGTGTGGTAAGAATCAACTCGAATTTCACTCTCAAAGATGTTTCTTTGGTTGAGAACTTGGGATACAATTTGCTTTCTGTATCTCAATTGCTTGATGAGGGCTTCGAAGTGCGATTCCATTGTGATACTTCGCAAGTACTCAATTCTGATGGCGTTGTGGTGTGTAAGATCTTTAGAGTTGGGAGGAGTTTTTGGAGCTGATTTTTCCGAGTCATCTGGTTTCTTCTCATTGTCTTGTTGCACATTCGACCTTTTGAGCTTTGGAAGTGGCATAGGAGACTAGGGAATATGAGCTTTGAGTTGCTTTCTCGTCTGAGTGCCCTAGGTTCTGATCCGAGGATTGCCCAAGCTCAAGTTTGAGAAAAATTTAGTCTGTGCTCCATGTCGACATGGAAAAATGATTGCCGCTTCGCACTCGCAGTCACCACGGTGATGATGAGCAACCGGAGAACTTCTCCACAGGGACACTGTAGGTCCTTCTTGGGTTAGTTCTTTAGGCGACAGTGGTATGTGTTAGTCATTGTCGACGATTTCTCTCGCTACTCTTGGGTCTTCTTTCTTGCCAGCAAGGATGAAGTATTTTCACACTTTTGGAGCTTGGCTTTGAGACTTTTCACTGAACTCCCTAGTGCCATTAAAATTCATTTGAAGTGATAATGGCACTGAGTTCAAGAACAATTTCTTTGTGACTTTGCATGGAGCATGGCATAGAACATCAATTCTCTGCTCCACGCGTTCCTCAATAGAACGGTGTTGTTGAGAGGAAGAACCGCACTTTGGTTGAGATGGCTAGGATGATGCTCGATGAGCATAGAGCTCCTAGAAAGTCTGGGCTGAGGCCATGAATACTGCATGTTACATCTCAAACCGAATCTTCTTACGCTCAATTTTGAACTTGACATCTTATGAGCTATGTTTTGGAGACAGCCCAAAGTTATCATCTTCGAGTCTTTGGTTGTCGTTGCTTTATCCTAAAACGTGGAAATTTGGATAAATTGGAGTCACGCTCTTCTAACGGGATCTTTCTGGGTTACACTACACATGGTCATTCTTATCGTGTTTATATTTGGACACTAACACTGTCATCGAGGTCATGTGATGTGACTTTTGATGAATCAACCCCCTCTGTTAGTTCCACTTTTGAATAGGCAAATGAACACGACATGGAACCGACTATCTTCGAAGAAGAAGATCCTGGAGATTCGAGGATGAACACCCTACTACCCTCGACATCAACCCCCGAAGACGACCCCGCTTCGATACTCGGCTCAAGGTCTCGAAGCAACTACATCGACATCGGTCATCTTGGACCACTCCACGCACAAGTTGAGGGGGAGACTGCATCCCGCTGCGAGGATCCACATCATGTTCCAAGGATTGCACCCTCCCCGAATAGATCATTGGTGAGCTGATCAAAGGGTTAACACGTTTTCATGCTTATTTCATCATTCCGCTTTTGTTGCTTCTTTTGAGCCCTTAGATGTTAGTCATGCACTTTCTGATTCTAGTTGGATCAATGCCATGCACGAATAACTTGAAAATTTTGCAGAGAAACCAAGTCTGGACATTAGTTGATCCTCCACCAAATGTTCATTTCATTGGTACAAAATGGATTTTCAAAACAAACAAGGGGAGGATGGGACTGTAGTTAGAAACAAGGCTAGACTTGTAGCTCAGGGT
>JAAALK010000080.1:88706313-88718293 GCA_019279435.1 Zizania palustris
ATCAGATGGGGGGTGCCGCTGTATCGCCATGTTAGTGAAAGACAACAACAAAGAATATTTTCTATGGAACACAACTAGTAAGGTGGTGGTTGTGTGGTGGAAGCACTCCGTCAAGCACCTTACCCACACTTGCAAGTGTTCTTACCATGCCGCAGTGAGGTCACCGGCCTACAGGTGATGAACCAAGTGGAGGTGGTGTGCAATTGCAAGAATTGATCCTGCCCTGACCAAGAGAAATGTGTAGCTTGGAAGGCAAAGTGAGTAGCAAGGATTAGCGATAGTAATACAGTTAAACCAAGTTCAATAAGTATTCTCTAGTACTCATCAAAGTTGCTGACCTTAGTGCTCCCAAAGTGAAAGTTCAAGCAAAAGAGGGAAAACTATGTGCCCAAAAATCAAATGGAAGCAAAAACAGGCCAAATTCAGTTCTCTACAGATCGAACAATGGATCGAACAAGAGATCGGACAAGGGTTCGGACAAGCAAAAGGCTGCCAAGGCCTGCCTCAGATCGGACAACAGTTCGGACAGAGTTCGGACAAGAGATCGGACAAGCAAATAGCTGCCAAGGCCTGCCTCAGATTGGACAACAGTTCGGACAGGAGTTCGGACAAGCAACAACAGGACTGCTTCTTTTTATATATATATATATTTTTCATTTTTTTCTCTCTATTTTTTTTGAACAAGGATGACCAGAGATGCAACACAAAAATTGGCACCTACAACTGAGGTGGGATGTGGCTCACAAAAATTCAAACAAGTTCGGTGTCCGGCGAGCAAAAACTTTGACCAATTTTTTTCTTTATCTTCCTGATTTTTTTGGCGATTTTTGGTGACGGTACCCACAAACATTGGGTCAGGAACACGCTCAAACAATTTCAGATTTTTCTGCCAAACGAGCGAAAAGTTATGCATGTTTTACTGAAGGGGGGTCACAAAGAGTCGATGTGTAAAACAATAGGGTTGCGGGAAGGGGGGTTTTTCGGTGGGGAAGTTTTTTTTCTGAGACACAAGAACAACTACTACTCAAACGACACAGAGGGATGACTAAACCAGCAACAAGACTCGACCAAGAACACGAACTCAACAAAGTTAAAACTGAAATTAAAATCGCAAGGCACAAAGGGGTTCTCGGTGGGGAATTTTTTTTGGTGCGGTTTTCTGGACTCTGGTAAACAAAGCAGATCGAGATTACCTAACGGGAAATCTGAGCTCTGATACCAACTGATGGGAGAGTGGTCCCGATCTTCCGCTAGGTAAAGGATAACTTGGGTTGGTGGAGATCTCGACGTTTGCGATCCAAGGCTCCGGTCCGGCGGATCAAACCTTGCAATCGTTACACCACTGTCCTCCGTTGGTTATCAACCACGCAGAACGCGATTGACCTTCGCCACGAAGGCTAATTCCTGCAAGCGAACCCAAGAACACAAGCAAGAACAGGAAGGATACAAATCGAATGCCAAATCACAGACAAACGAAGATAAGGTGAGGTTTCACAACCGCCAATGCAGCAGCCAATCGGTCCGGTGCAAGAGGCGGGATCTAAACACAACAGTGTAGATGCAAACAAAGCAAAACCTAACCCTAGAGGCGGCTGGCGTGAGTTTATAAAGGGTGGGAAGCCTGTGGAAGGCGAACAGACAAGGTTGTGGGCTAGAAGGTGAACAGACTTGGACTATGGGCCAACACGGCCCAGTTCTGTCTCGCAGGATTGTTTTAAATGCACAGGACGACTCGAGACTCCAAATGAGGTGAAACCAATGGCAAACGATCCGTCTTCTCCTTAGCTTTCCAAAAAGTCCAAGAACGCATCAATCGGACTTCGTATGAGGATTTTCCTCGGATCAGATGGCTCCATGTAGAGGATTTTCCTAGTGAAGGTGAATATGGAAACCTACAAAAATACCAAAATCAAGTGCCAATTCGGCCAAGAGACCGAATTTCCAAGTGTAGAAAATAAACCGATCAAAACGATTAAAAATCCATTACGTAGATTACACGGATGATTCACGGGCGAATCAACAAGGGTTACCGTTGATTACGACTTGGCGAACGGAGGGCTTCAGCATAAACCCACGAAGATGGACGTTACGGCTAGTCCTAGGGCAAGGAAAGTAGATTGAAATAAAGTGTGATTCAAAACTAGGGTTTTGAGTTGATCTGTGGAGATACCCTTTGAATCGGCCTCACCACTATATTTATAGGGGCTGGTCTCAAGTTCCCTGCTGCCTAATCCAAGTAGGATTCAACCAAAAGTTGTTAAAATTAATTAGAGATCAAAACAGCCCAAAACCAACTCTATCTATAATTTCAGACTTGGGCCGGTCTGACTAGGCCTACATGGCCAGTTGGACCGGCCTATGGCCACGAAAGGCATATTTTCGGCCCAAATTACCAAAAATTGATATTTTGACAATTTTCGACCATTAATGCCATTTTTTGCTATCAACACATGCCCCCCGCCTTTAGCAAACTTATTGAGCTAAACGCATAACGGGCTAAGGGCGATATACTCCATATCGGCCTTTTGACACTTTAAAACGCTTTGCCACACACTTGGGAAGTACCTTTTCAAATACCTACCATTTAAAGCTCTACAAAATCGCTCTCCTTGTAGAGACTCGTATGCATTACCTAGTGCAATTTCAGCTACCTTAAAAGGACCTTCCAACTAAGTGACCATTTACCAAATTTGGGACTTTTGGTGTGTAAGGGCAAAATCGTCTTCAAAACCAAGTCACCCAACTTGAAATGCTTTGTTTTGACTCTTTTATTGTAGGCTCTAGCTACTATCCTCTTGTCTCTTTCTATAGCCTCTAGATCCCTCAACCTCTTATCAGTCACTTCTTCCAGATTATCCTTAAAAGAGTTTCATATCCATCGACTGATAAGCCATCTTGCTTCTGTGTTCCCTTGCAAAGATGCATGTTTTGATGCACTGCTTTGGTACTGATTTAAGGGTAGTGCATGTATGCATGTGGGACATAAGCTATCCATTGCTCCATTAGTACGTCAAATCATTCATTAGGTACTGTTGAATGGGAGTAGCAATTGCTGTTATTGTGTTTTTATTGCATTACTATATATAGTGGTAGAACTAGCTTCTTGTATTCTTTATATCTTTTAGTCCTCACTAATTGGAATTGTTATATTGACCATCACTTTTTATTAATTTGTGGTTTGTTGATGATTTCATTACGATGATTAGTATATTATATATATATAATTTCTTATATATATTCTTTTCGTATGCAATTATTTATTTGACACCAACGTAAATAGTGTAACGAAACCTATGCGTCACCCGTTTCGGACCAACATGTCTCACACGTGTCATGCGTGTTAGATCTGTAGGTCCGGAATTGTCCCTTTTTGGACAGCCTCAGAGTGGCCGACAGAGCGTGGTCTTTATGCTGAGTCATGAGTCCGAACGAGATTTCAGTGACATAACCTTGTTGTTCTCCATTGCACCACTATCAGCGTGCAATTGGAGAACAGTGGGGTTATGCTGCTGAAATTTCGTTCGGACTCTTGGCTCGTCATAAAGACCACGTTCTGTCGGTCACTCTTGGGTGGGTTTAGGACCTATCTTTTCCTATAGACATAGGGACATGATATGTAGAAAACATCTAGTACTTATGATGCATTCTCGATTGAATGAATGTTTTTCCTATAGAATGGCTGAGGATGACCGACGGTGGATGTATAGTGGTTGGATGAAAAGTGGAGCTCACACGAGGGAGTGGGTAATCAACGCTGAGAAATTTGATGATCGTGCATTCGCTTTGACAACAAACACTAGCGCGAGGTGCCCATGCATGAAGTGCAGAAATTCTCATTGGCAAGACAAGAGGACGTTGTCATTGCATATTTGCAAATATGGTTTCGTGCTAGGTTATGAAGTTTGGACTTTTCACGGCGAGACAGGCCGTGAAAAAACGGTATTAGTAGTGGAAGAAGAAGATGATAGCATTGCTGACGATAGGATGGATGAGCTGCTTGATGCTATACGACCGGAGTTTGAATCAAACCCTGAGGATCCTCCAACACCGGAGGTTCAAAAGTTTTTCGACATCCTTCGAGCTTCAGAAGAGCCATTGCATGAGCACACCACCGTAAGCGTTCTCGCTTTCGTGACTCGTATTATGGCTATTAAGTCAAAGTTTGCATTTTCAAACAATTGTTATAAGGAGCTCTTGAATCTGATCAGCGATATCCTTCCTAAGAACCATAAGGTGCCGAAATACATGTACCATTCAAATAAAATGCTTTCTGCTCTCGGTATGGAGTATGAGAAGATTGATGTGTGCCGAGATAATTGTATGTTGTTCTGGAAAGAACATAGTAATGAGGTGAAATACTTAAAATGTGGTAAACTGACATTCGTAGAGGTCATAAATGAAGACGGAGAGAAGGTGACAACAGAGGTTGCTCATAAGCAACTTTGTTACATGCCTCTTACACCTCAGGGTGAAATGATTGTTTCTCTCAAAGAAAACCGCTAGACATATGCGATGGCATAAAGAAAGGTGTACGTGAGAATAATCAATTAATGGTGCACCCATCTGATGGTGAGGCATGGAATGCTCTAGATGATTTGGATACAGACTTTGCTAGTGATGGAAGGAATGTTCGCATCGGGTTGGCAACAGATGGATTCACGCCTTTCAATGTAACCGCATCGTCGTACTCTTGTTGGCCTGTGTTTGCTATTCCATACAACCTTCCACCTTCGTTTTGTATGAAATATGAATTTATGTTCCTGTGTCTCATTATACCCGGTCCAGAGCATCCTGGAACACGACTAAACGTGATGCTGAAGCCCTTAATTGAAGAGTTGAAACAATTGTGGAAAGGAGTTGAAGCATATGACAATGACCAGAAGCAGAAATTCAATCTTCAAGTTGCGTATCTGTGGTCGGTCCACGATTTTCCGGCATATGGTATTTTTTCTGGTTGGAGTTGTCATGGAAGGTTGACATGCCCGATATGTGCGAAGGACACAGATTGTTTTTGTCTGAACTTCGGGGGAAAGATTTGTTACTTTGATTGCCATAGATGCTTTTTACCCATGAATCACCCATTTAGGACAATATTGTTGTAAAGGGACCATCAAGGTGTTTAAATGGTAGAGAAATCGCTGATATGCTGAATGAGTTGGTCCTTAATGAAAATGTGGATGGATTTGTAGGATTCGGAACCGAACATAATTGGACCCACATATGTGGCTTATGGAACTACCTTATGTCAAATCACTAATTCTGATGCACAACATTGACGTTATGCATCAGGAACGTAATGTTGGTGAAAGCATTATAAGTACATGTATGGATTTTACTGACAGGACAAAAGATAATGTAAAGGCGAGAAGAGATTTAGCTGAGATTTGTAATCGACCAACCCTTGAGTTGACGAATAGTGGTGGCAAGCCACGTGCCCCATTTTGTTTAAAACCTAAAGAAAAAAACAAGTAATGAGGTGGTTGAAAAATTTGAAATTCCAGATGGCTACGCCGCGGGATTTAGAAGAGCTGTGAATTTGAAGACAGAGAAATTAAATGGATTGAAAAGTCACGATTACCACATAATAGTGGAAAGACTCCTTCCTGTAATGTTTCGTGGGTACCTGAATGATGATGTGTGGAAGGCGTTAGCTGAGCTGAGCCATTTTTATAGACAACTTTGTGCGAAAGAAATTAAGAAAGATATGATGGAGATGCTAGAGAAAGAGATCCCAGTGCTTTTATGTAAATTGGAAAAAATATTCCCTCCAGGATTCTTCAATCCAATGCAACATTTACTGGTTCATCTACCATATGAAGCTAAGGTAGGTGGCCCTGTGCAATATAGGTGGATGTATCATATTGAAAGGTCCCTAAAGAAGCTTAGAGCGATGGTTGGTAATAAGGCCAGAGTTGAAGGTTGCATCGCAGAAGAATTTAAATTGAAAGAGATAGCATACTTTACTAGTGTATACTTCGCTGAGCATCACAATGTCAACACACCTTGCTACACGGTACCAAATGGATGAAGACTATCCTTGTAGTGATCTCCAAATTTTTGGGTGGAAGGGCATAACTGTTGGTGTCTCCACGACATATTATGTAACTCAGGAAGAATGAACATATGCCTTGCTCTACATGTACTCAAATATGGAAGAGATGGAACAATATTTCGCGTGAGTAAATATTTTTAAGTTTTATATTTTACCTCCAAATATTATACCTGTTTGTTTACCTATTCGTTACAATGACAGTATGTTTGATTCGAAATACTTGACGTCTGGTCGTCAACCAACGGAGAAGCAATTAGATAAATTGCGTCGAGAAGGAGTAAATGGCGGGCCTAGTTTCCTCACTTGGTTCAGAGAACATGTAAATCCTTATCTTTTGTGACACGTATTATTTTACTCTACTAGGTTAATTATCTTATAATCTTCTATGATTTGCAGTGCGTGCTCACTGACAATGTACATATAGACTTGCGACAGCTCTCTTACGGAAGTATTATTGCCAAAAGTTATGGTCGCTATGATGTTAATGGTTTCCACTTCCGTTCAACTATTTTTGAAGCATATCGACCTCTAGCGGCAAAAAACTAATAATGGAGTTGTTACAAGGGTCATTGATGGACAAGGACACGAAACTATGTATTATGGAATCATCAAAAATATAATCAAGGACAATTTTGCCGAGAATAAGGAGATTAAAGTAGTCTTCTTCGATTGTGATTGGTTTGACCCTAAACATGGTACTCATGAAAACCAATTTGGGATGGTTGAAGTCAAACACGCGGAACGATTATGTGGTTGCGATAATTTTGTCCTTGCTCACCAAGTCGAGCAGGTGTATTATATGCGTACCCATGTGAAAAACTAAGTGCTTGGTGGGTAGTCTACAAAGTGAATCCTCGGGACCAAGATGATAATTGCTGACTTCGTTTAATGTAGAGTCAGAATAGTCGACAGATTCTTTTCTCGGCGATACTAATGATGTAGCAGTTCCCGAGAAAAGGAAACACCAACATAAGAAGAAAAAAGTAACATGGCGTGCTTTGGGGAGAAAAGGAAAAATTGATCCTGATTTTGTTGATAATTGACAAGTAATTGTTTTCATACATGCATATGCAATATACTTCATATTAAACATGTACAAACCTTCTTTACTAATAAATGCTCGTTTGTGCTTATTTTGAACAGGATGTCGAAAAAGGTGAAGAGTGTCACGAGGAAGCTCTTCCGCTTGGGGAGTACATTGGCGAGTACTCCGGCGAGTACACCAACAAGTCAGGAGGACACCCAATTCCAGTGTAGTTCCTCTTCTTCAAACAGACGTCGTCAAGAGAAGCTCCTGAGATGCATAGATCTGACATTAATTGGTCGGCCTATTGCATTTCAACTGGATGATGAGGTAACTTTCAGATTTCTTTTTATGCCAGTTATAAACTATTACTAATTGTTTCAATACTATTTTGTAGGAGGAAGAACACTTGGAGAGTGCGGGTCCCAAGGATGATCCGGTGGGTGGGGGCAGGAGGGGTATTTCCCGGAGGGTGCGGCGCAGAGGGATGACCTAGAGGGTGTGGGGCAGGGGGATGACCCAGAGGGTGCGGGGCAGGGGGATGTCCCGGATGGTGCGGGTCAGGAGGAGTGGGCTGAGGCTTCTGGGGCCTCAGTATCTTTCAGGACGAGCCACTTGGTCGCCCCACCAGTAGTCTCTTCTAGTGGAGCCAAGATCGAGATTACGCCTGTAGGTGATGGGTAAGTCTAATACTCTTCTGTTGTTTTGCTTTTTTTCAAAAATTTCTTTCACTAAACTGACTTTATTTATTATGTATTTCTAGATCTTGGATTGACTCTCGGTTTGACGGCACTTCGAGGGTCAGGCAGGTTAACTAGATATTGGGTAACCTATGTCGTTTGCACTACCCAGGGGTGCTGACAATGCCGACCGGTGAGCGGGTTCTATGCCAGACATGGGACCAGTACCGGTTTGCTCCTGACGGGCGCCATGGAACTACTCAGGGGCGGTGTCTCATGACTTCTGGGTATGAATGTGTTTTTTCAATCTTCTTTTAGTGCTAACACAAAGCTTTTCGAGTTACAACGCTTTACTAATCATGAATTTTGCAGTTACGCTTTTGCTTGCCAGAAGTCGGCAATCACCATAATCATGCCCTTCAAGTCTTCAACAACAATGCACATAAGGTGGTGAAGGACGCTATTTCATATGCCCGCATTCAAGCGAACAATGCTTACTACAAGGAGAAGCTAGGGCAACGAATGAGCAAGGCGACGGGCATATCGTCAATATATTTGACTGAAGAACAATACCGTTCGGTAAACAATTCTAACTTTTTTAATCTTTGATTGTTGAGATTTGTTGTCATATAATACAAATAGCATCTCTGTTCAGGTGAGGATTCCGTGGTTTGCAAACCGCGAGGACGCATATTTCGAATTCTACAAGATTTGGTCTTCAGCTGCATTTAAGAAGACTTCCGAGCAGAAAAGACAATGCCACGGGACGGATCCGAAGCACAGATATGGTGCCGATGGACATATTTGCCACGCTAAACGCATGGTAAGACCTCCTTCTGTCACTCTCTAGCTATAGATACATTGTAATGCGACTAACTCATTTCTATTGTACAGGAAGCTAAATCTGGCAACGTGCCAAGTGACATAGAGGTGTATACCTCTGGTCACAAAGGAAGCGATCCTACACAGCCAGATGTCTTGTGTAGCCAGACAGCCACGGACCATTTGGTGAGATGTAAGCAATGTTAAGAGTTTGCGTAATTTCATTTTTCTCCGTCTAATCGGACATGTTTTTTGCAGGCGCAGTATGGTGAACACATGGTTCGACTCCATGGAGAGGACTATGATTGGCGGAGAGAGCCTATCGACCAAATGGCCGTGTACTCCAGCTAAGGTGGCAAAATCTATGGACGGTGAGACAGTATTTTTATTAATGTTTTGTGTATGGTATTTTGATGGTAACTAACTCATTCAATGTTGTAGGTACTCCATGTTCAATGAAGTTATTGACTCGAGAGCGGTGAGAGCTCAGAAGTCAGCTCAGTCGTCGCAGAGCTCCGTCGGAGTTGGCTCCAGCCGTCGTGCTTAGAAGAAACCCCGGAGATGGTTCGGATGAGGGAGGAAATGAGGCGGTGCGACGAGCACAACAAGAAACAACAAGAGTACTATACCGCCTAGCTTAGCACAACAGCAGGCGATGATCCAAGTAAGTTTAGTTTACAGTGTTTCCGTTAAAAAGTATTCATAAATAGGTTTAGAACTAACCGATTACATTACAACATGTGTAGAAACTAGCCCAGTAGCATGGTGGATTTGACATGTCCTTGTTCCAACCACTACCTCCCCCGCCACCACCACTATCTCGTACATCACCTGAGGTACCTCCTGACATATCGTTACTTCAGATACTTAAGTTAGCGTTTAGAAGGGTAGTTGAGTTCGTTCTCTAATTTTGTCTATTTCTTTAGAGCTTCCGTACGCCTAGTCAGGATGGAGCCCCCGCGGCAAATGTGGATGAAGCGGGAGGCAGCGGCGGCGCCCACAGACCCAAATGTGGGCGATTAGTGAGTATGGGTGTGTATTGTGAACCTGGATTGAATCTTGATGTGATATGCGCTTTTATTGAATCTCGATGTGTTAAGTGACTTTGTATGTGAATTTGGATGGTATATGTGAATGCGGTAGGGAAGGCTCTGACGAGGCTTCGTCCAGCCGAGGGGGCCCTGGCTGAAAGAAGGACAAGCGAGGGTTGGGGCCTCGAGCTCGCTTTTTCTTAGGCTTAGATACAGACTACTCGTAATTTTGTTTTCGATGTATTTGTAACATACTTCTCAATTATCATTCAATGAATGTGATTTGTTATATTTCCATACTTCGTCTGCATGCTTCACATGGTTTGATTTTTTCGAACTGTTTTTAGCTTGTCATGCTCATACTGCGCATTACATTCGCACACTTCGCATACATACTTCCCGCCTTGCTCGTGGCAGCTAGGGACTTAGTCGTTGCTGGTGTAGGCAATAAAAAATGCGAAGGGGTGCGCCTTTTGATGGCTTCGGATGCTTATATCACATCGAGTGAAGGCCTCTTATGGGCTATGAATGCATTAATTTGGAGCGAAGCAAGGCTTCAGCGTAGCAAAATTAAGCGAAGCATTCTTCCGCATGCTTGGATTTGAATGTTGTGCGTGAGCGAGGCTCCAAAACACACTTAGATTTTAAGCGAAGCATGACTTCGAGATGCTTAATTTTTATATTAGATCACGTCACGCGAAGCGAGGACTCGGTGCGTGTTCAGATAGCGAAGCAAGGCTTCTTGTGCTTGATCCTGTAGTGAAAAGGATATTTAGTGTGGATTCACCGAACCTGTGATAAGTTGAGCCACCTTCAACTCTGGGGTCACCTACGAACCGGGGATGCATCAGGCCAGAGCCTGGAATCCCGGACTTTCCGAGCCGTCGCTCGGAAGTCTCAAAGCCCGTTGCTACGGGCCCGGAGGCGCTGTGTAGCCTTCGAGGGGTGCTCCGGATTTTGTAAAGCGAAGCAAGGCTTCAAATTTTAAATAAGGCGAAGCAAGGCTTTGGGTTTTTGGTATGGTGAAGCGAGGCTTCAAATTTTTAAAAGGAGACAAGGCTTCGATTTCAAAACGTGAAGCAAGGCTTCGGTTTTAAAATGTGAAGCGAGGCTTCGACTTTTGACAAGATGGAGCAAAAGTTTGCTTTAAAGGTGAAGCAGGACTTCGATTTAAGGCGAAGTGAGGCTCGATTTTTTATTAATGTAATTGCAAATTGGTACATTGAAGGGATGCTTCGGTAGTGTACATACCTCGTAGAGTGGGCGAAAACATGCCTCGTAGACCCTGGGGCCTTGACGGCCTTCGACACGTGAAGCAGAGCCCCTTATTGGAGGGCGAACTCCAAAGCGCGAAGGATGGAGGAAGGCGAAGAAGGCCTTCGAACTGCACCCGAAGCCCCTTACCGGAGGGTGCGCGAAGCAAGAAAGCTTCGAAGCTCCCCCCTCAAGCGCACTTCGAATTGCAGACAGTGTCAGAGAACTTAGCTTTTAGGACTAAGGTCCCCACGGACGGCGCCAACTATTGTAGCAATTGTGTTAGCTACAGCACAGGTTTTGTTTGTGTGTATGATGAGTAAAATGATCGAAGGGTTCTCTCAGAATGAGAAAAGATTTATACTGGCTCAGTGTAGGACCGAAAGTAGCAACCAGAGGGGGGTGAATGGGCGCCTAAAAATTTCTTGCGATGCTATGACTTAAACCCAACACCCAAACGAACTAAACCAAGCACTCATTATTAGCAGAGCCAATTACTGGAACTAAAGTTGTCTAGTGTAAAAAAAGACTGGTGTACTTATTAAAATGATATCTAAAGATAAACTAAATAAAAATACTGCAGCAAATAAAAACACCGAGATATATCACAAAATATTTATATTGCAGTCTAGAAATAAAATACTAATAAAATGAATAAACATGGATCATCTAAAAATGATTTCAGAAATGAACCGAAAATATTCCACGTAAAACTAGAATAAAAATATTACTGCGACTAATAATAAATTTTTCTTTTTATACAAGCAGATTAAAAAATATTAAATAAAAATATGCGAGTACTAAGAATATTTTGGCAGATTAAATTACCAACGAAATTTCTAAATAGATTTTTAGCTAATTAATTAATAGATGATTATCTCTAAAAATGATCTACCAATAAAATAGGAGATTAGATCAATTACCTGGTTCTTCTGTTGACGTCGCCGTTCACTGCGTAGCTCAAACCGCCTGCTGCTGCACGGCCGGCATCGCACCAAGTCCTAGTGCAGGAGCTGGCCGCCGGTGGTTTGTCGTGCTGCAGCCGCGCGTCGCCCGGCGTGGGAAAAACGCAAAAACAACGCGGCCGTGTGTTGCTTTGCCGCGCCCCTGCCGCACG
>JAAALK010000080.1:88719293-88810672 GCA_019279435.1 Zizania palustris
TTGATTACCCACTCCCTCGTGTGAGCTCCACTTTTCATCCAACCACTATACATCCACCGTCGGTCATCCTCAGCCATTCTATAGGAAAAACATTCATTCAATCGAGAATGCATCATAAGTACTAGATGTTTTCTACATATCATGTCCCTATGTCTATAGGAAAAGATAGGTCCTAAACCCACCCAAGAGTGACCGACAGAACGTGGTCTTTATGACGAGCCAAGAGTCCGAACGAAATTTCAGCAGCATAACCCCACTGTTCTCCAATTGCACGCCTGATAGTGGTGCAATGGAGAACAACAAGGTTATGTCACTGAAATCTCGTTCGGACTCATGACTCAGCATAAAGACCACGCTCTGTCGGCCACTCTGAGGCTGTCCAAAAAGGGACAATTCCGGACCTACAGATCTAACACGCATGACACGTGTGAGACATGTTGGTCCGAAACGGGTGACGCATAGGTTTCGTTACACTATTTACGTTGGTGTCAAATAAATAATTGCATACGAAAAGAATATATATAAGAAATTATATATATATAATATACTAATCATCGTAATGAAATCATCAACAAACCACAAATTAATAAAAAGTGATGGTCAATATAACAATTCCAATTTAGTGAGGACTAAAAGATATAAAGAATACAAGAAGCTAGTTCTACCACTATATATAGTAATGCAATAAAAACACAATAACAGCAATTGCTACTCCCATTCAACAGTACCTAATGAATGATTTGACGTACTAATGAAGCAATGGATAGCTTATGTCCCACATGCATACATGCACTACCCTTAAATCAGTACCAAAGCAGTGCATCAAAAACATGCATCTTTGCAAGGGAACACAGAAGCAAGATGGCTTATCAGTCGATGGATATGAAACTCTTTTAAGGATAATCTGGAAGAAGTGACTGATAAGAGGTTGAGGGATCTAGAGGCTATAGAAAGAGACAAGAGGATAGTAGCTAGAGCCTACAATAAAGAGTCAAAACAAAAGCATTTCAAGTTGGTGACTTGGTTTTGAAGACGATTTTGCCCTTACACACCAAAAGTCCCAAATTTGGTAAATGGTCACTTAGTTGGGAAGGTCCTTTTAAGGTAGCTGAAATTGCACTAGGTAATGCATACGAGTCTCTACAAGGAGAGCGATTTTGTAGAGCTTTAAATGGTAGGTATTTGAAAGGTACTTCCCAAGTGTGTGGCAAAGCGTTTAAAGTGTCAAAAGGCCGATATGGAGTATATCGCCCTTAGCCCGTTATGCGTTTAGCTCAATAAGTTTGCTAAAAGGCGGGGGGCATGTGTTGATAGCAAAAAATGGCATTAATGGTCAAAATTGTCAAAATATCAATTTTTGGTAATTTGGGCCGAAAATATGCCTTTCGTGGCATAGGCCGGTCCAACTGGCCATGTAGGCCTAGTCAGACCGGCCCAAGTCTGAAAATTATAGATAGAGTTGGTTTTGGGCTGTTTTGATCTCTAATTAAATTTTAACAACTTTTGGTTGAATCCTACTTGGATTAGGCAGCAGGGAACTTGAGACCAGCCCCTATAAATATAGTGGTGAGGCCGATTCAAAGGGTATCTCCACAGATCAACTCAAAACCCTAGTTTTGAATCACACTTTTATTTCAATCTACTTTCCTTGCCCTAGGACTAGCCGTAACGTCCATCTTCGTGGGTTTATGCTGAAAGCCCTCCGTTCGCCAAGTCGTAATCACGGTAACCCTTGTTGATTCGCCCGTGAATCATCCGTGTAATCTACGTAATGGATTTTTATCGTTTTGATCGGTTTTCTTTTCTACACTTGGAAATTCGGTCTCTTGGCCGAATTGGCACTTGATTTTGGTATTTTTGTAGGTTTCCATATTCACCTTCACCAGGAAAATCCTCTACATGGAGCCATCTGATCCGAGGAAAATCTTCATACGAAGTCCGATTGACTGCGTTCTTGGACTTTTTGGAAAGCTAAGGAGAAGACGGATCGTTTGCCATTGGTTTCACCTCATTTGGAGTCTCGAGTCGTCCTGTGCATTTAAAACAATCCTGCGAGACAGAACTGGGCCGTGTTGGCCCATAGTCCAAGTCTGTTCACCTTCTAGCCCACAGCCTTGTCTGTTCGCCTTCCACAGGCTTCCCACCCTTTATAAACTCACGTCCAGCCGCCTCTAGGGTTAGGTTTTGCTTTGTTTGCATCTACACTGTTGTGTTTAGATCCCGCCTCTTGCACCGGACCGATTGGCTGCTGCATTGGCGGTTGTGAAACCTCACCTTATCTTCGTTTGTCTGTGATTTGGCATTCGATTTGTATCCTTCCTGTTCTTGCTTGTGTTCTTGGGTTCGCTTGCAGGAATTAGCCTTCGTGGCAAGGTCAATCGCGTTCTGCGTGGTTGATAACCAACGGAGACAGTGGTGTAACGATTGCAAGGTTTGATCCGCCGGACCGAGCCTTGGATCGCAAACGTTGAGATTCTCCACCAACCCAAGTTTATCCTTTACTTAGCGGAAGATCGGGACCACTCTCCCATCAGTTGGTATCAGAGCTCAGATTTCCCGTTAGGTAATCTCGATCTGCTTTTGTTTTACCCAGAGTCCAGAAAACCGCACCAAAAAAAATTCCCCACCGAGAACCCCTTTGTGCCTTGCGATTTTAATTTCAGTTTTAACTTTGTTGAGTTCGTGTTCTTGGTCGAGTCTTGTTGCTGGTTTAGTCATCCCTCTGTGTCGTTTGAGTAGTAGTTGTTCTTGTGTCTCAGAAAAAAAAATTCCCCACCGAAAAACCCCCCTTCCGCAACCCTATTTGTTTTACACATCGACTCTTTGTGACCCCCCTTCAGTAAAACAGGCATAACTTTTCGCTCGTTTGGCAGAAAAATCTGAAATTGTTTGAGCGTGTTCCTGACCCAATGTTTGTGGGTACCCGTCACCAAAATCGCCAAAAAAATCAGGAAGATAAAGAAAAAAATTGGTCAAAGTTTTTGCTCGCCGGACACCGAACTTGTTTGAATTTTTGTGAGCCACATCCCACCTCAGTTGTAGGTGCCAATTTTTGTGGTTGCATCTCTGGTCATCCTTGTTCAAAAAAAAATAGAGAGAAAAAAAATGAAAATATATATATATATAAAAGAAGCAGTCCTGTTGTTGCTTGTCCGAACTCCTGTCCGAACTGTTGTCCAATCTGAGGCAGGCCTTGGCAGCTATTTGCTTGTCCGATCTCTTGTCCGAACTCTTGTCCGAACTGTTGTCCGATCTGAGGCAGGCCTTGGCAGCCTTTTGCTTGTCCGAACCCTTGTCCGATCTCTTGTTCCGATCCCTTGTCGATCTGTAGAGAACTGAATTTGGCCTGTTTTTGCTTCCATTTGATTTTTGGGCACATAGTTTCCCTCTTTTGCTTGAACTTTCACTTTGGGAGCACTAAGGTCAGCAACTTTGATGAGTACTAGAGAATACTTATTGAACTTGGTTTAACTGTATTACTATCGCTAATCCTTGCTACTCACTTTGCCTTCCAAGCTACACATTTCTCTTGGTCAGGGCAGGATCAATTCTTGCAATTGCACACCACCTCCACTTGGTTCATCACCTGTAGGCCGGTGACCTCACTGCGGCATGGTAAGAACACTTGCAAGTGTGGGTAAGGTGCTTGACGGATTGCTTCCACCACACAACCACCACCTTACCTAGTTGTGTTCCATAAGAAATATTCTTTGTTGTTTTGTCTTTTCACTAACATGGCAGATAACAGCGGCACCCCTCCATCTGATTTTAATGACTGTGTCTCACGACGTGCTCTACTGGAGTCTCAGCGGCAGACCCAACATTCCATCGAACGTCTCGCACGTACTGTGGCTGCCCTAGTAGACTGGATGACTGCCTTGGAAACACGCTTGCCTGCTGCACGAGCCAACGACGACCATGTTGAAGAAGAGGAAGACGACCATATTGGAGAGGAAGATAACCTATCCCATGCCGGAAACAATGGCATTGACCCTGACGAGGCTGCACGTCACCCCTTTCAGCTCAATCATCAAGGTATGGCTGGCCACCGCAACCGCCATCCACGAGGGTAACAATGACAACCGCAGGAACGATGATCCCTACTCCAAGGTAAAATTTTCAGTACCTCCTTTTGCTGGCACCTATGATCCAGATGCATATTTAGATTGGGAGATGTCAGTCGAACAAAAATTTAATGCTCACATGGTTCCTGCTATCCACCGCGTGCGCTTAGCTACTAGTGACTTCACTGGATATGCTCTTCTTTGGTGGACTGAAATAGTTCAGGTTGGCAATGAACCACAAACATAGGATATGTTAAAACGGCAAATGCGTGGTAGATGGGTCCCTCCTTCATATAAACGTGATTTGAGAAAAAAATTGCAGCGCCTAAACCAAGGAAATAAATCGGTAGAGGAGTATTATCAGGAGTTGCAAATAGGTTGCATGCGTGCTGAAATTGAGGAGGACAATGAGGATAAAATGGCCCGTTTTTATGGTGGTTTACGACGTGAAATTCAGGATATCATTGATTATAAAGAATACAATACTATCACTCGTCTTTTCCACCTTGCTATGCTTGCAGAAAAGGAATTGCAGGGTCGCCAACAACCACAACGCAGCATGAGAACCAACGTTGGTGGTGGCACTTCACGCTCAAGTGGACAGCAACGACCACCACCACCACATCCACTTTCTCGACCGGCGGCTACATCAGCACCTTCTACATCTACAGCCCAAGTTGGGAGTTCCAAGACTGCAGCATCCAAGGCGCCAGCCAAGCCCACCTCCTCGGCGGCCTCTACCGCACGTTCTGCAGCGATCCAGTGTCACCGATGCAAAGGATTCGGACACGTTATGAAGGACTGCCCTAGTCAGCAAGCTTATATTGCTACGAAGACGGTGGCTACGTAAGTGCTAGTGATGTTGAAGATGAATATGCACTTGCTGCTAACATTGCAGGAGATGATGATACATCCGATGATAACGCTGTTTTTACATCGGATACCTATGCCGACCATGAAGCACTTATTGTACAACGTGTTTTAAGCACTCACATGGAGCAGGACGACCGGGCACAATGAAACAATCTGTTTCAGACCTTCTTCCTCGTCAATGACCGCCGTGTACGTGTCATCATCGACAGCGGTAGTTGCAACAATTTGGTGAGCCACGACATGGTAACGAAGCTTCAACTTCCCACACGTGCGCATCCGCACCCTTACCATGTGCAATGGTTCAACAATAGCGGTAAGGTCAAGGTAACACAAACTGCTCACATCAAATTTGCCATTGGTACATACTTAGGAGTTACTGATTTTGATATAGTACCAATGCAAGCATGTTCTCTGTTACTTGGTAGACCTTGGGAGTATGATACTGATGCTACACACCATGGTAGGAGCAATAAGTATACATTTATGAATAAAGGAAAGAAAGTTACATTGCTTCCTATGACTCCCGCTGAAATTGTAAAATTTGAACAAGAAAAACATGCTAGGAATGCACAAAAGAGCAAACAACCTTCTGAAAATCAGCAAGTAGCTAAGACGCTTTTGAGGCAACAGAAAGATAAAATTGCTTCTCCTTCTTCGTCACATGTTATTAATCTGAAAGGACATGTCATGCTAGCAACTAAAACTGACCTTGCTGAAATTTGTGATGATACTCCCTTGCTATACGGCTTGATTTGCACAAACGTGTTGTTTTCACTTGCGAACATTCCTAGCTCTGTTCCTGTTGTAGTCACTGACCTTTTGCAGGAGTTTAAATATGTTTTTCCTGCTGAGATACCACCCGGGCTGCCACCGATACGCGGCATCGAGCACCAAATTGATTTGGTCCCGGGGGCGTCTCTTCCTAATCGTGCAGCGTACCGCACCAATCCGGAGGAGACAAAAGAAATTGAGCGCCAAGTACAGGACCTTCTTGATCGTGGGTACGTCCGTGAGACCTTAGTCCTTGTGCAGTACCCGTTCTTTTGGTACCTAAGAAAGATGGTAGTTGGCGCATGTGTGTTGATTGTCGTGCTATTAATAATATCACCATTCGATATCGACACCCTATTCCTAGATTGGTGACATGCTTGATGAGCTTAGTGGTGCCATTATCTTTTCTAAGATCGATCTCCGTAGTGGCTACCACCAAATTCGCATGAAACTAGGTGATGAATGGAAAACTGCTTTTAAAACAAAGTTTGGATTATATGAGTGGCTTGTCATGCCTTTTGGACTTACTAATGCACCTAGTACCTTCATGCGCTTGATAAATGAAGTCCTACGGCACTTTATAGGACGCTTTGTGGTTGTATACTTTGATGATATCTTGGTTTATAGCAAGTCTCTCACTGAACATGTTGAACACCTACGTGCTGTTTTTTTGCCCTCCGTGAAGCTAGAATGTTTGGTAACCTTGAGAAGTGCACGTTTTGCATGGATCGAGTTGTGTTTCTTGGCTATGTTGTCACTTCACAGGGTATTGAGGTCGACGCGGCAAAGGTAGAAGCAATCAACAGCTGGCCGCAACCCCAAACTATCACACATGTACGTAGTTTTCTTGGTCTTGCAGGTTTCTACCGGCGTTTTGTGAAAGATTTCAGCACCATAGCCGGTCCTTTGCATGAGTTGACCAAGAAGGGAATTACTTTTGCGTGGGAGCCAGCACATGAACAAGCTTTTGCCACATTCAAAGATCGTCTTACACATGCACCTCTACTTCAGCTACCCGACTTCAGTAAGCCTTTTGAGTTAGAATGTGATGCTAGTGGGTTTGGATTAGGAGGTGTGCTGCTGCAAGGAGGTAAACCCGTGGCCTATTTTAGTGAGAAATTACATGGCCCACAGTTGAACTATTCTACCTATGATAAGGAATTATATGCCTTAGTGCGTGTGCTTGAAACTTGGCAACATTACCTTTTGCCTAAGGAGTTTATTATTCATTCGGATCATGAAGCATTGAAGCATATACGTAGTCAAGAAAATTTGAAATAAACGACATGCTAAATTGGTAGAATTTATTGAAACTTTTCCATACATCATTAAGCATAAGAAAGGGAAATATAATGTGATTGCGGATGCTTTGTCTAGACGTTATACATTGCTTTCTCAACTTGATTATAAGATCTTTGGTTTAGAAACATTGAAGAACATGTATGCTACCGATTTGGACTTCAAAGATGCTTTTGCAAATTGTACAGATGACCGTGCTTGGAACAAATATGTGCTGAATAATGGATATCTTTTTCGTGCTAACAAGTTATGTGTGCCGGCTAGCTCTCTTCGCTTGTTGTTATTGCAGGAAGCACATGGTGGTGGTTTGATGGGTCATTTTGGATCAAAGAAAACTGAAGATGTGCTGTCCACACACTTCTATTGGCCTAAGATGAGACGAGATGTTGAGCGCTATGTGGCACGATGCACTACTTGCAATAAAGCTAAGTCCCGACTAAACCCACATGGTCTTTATATGCCTCTGCCCGTTCCTAGTGTACCTTGGGAGGATATTTCTATGGATTTTGTGTTAGGATTACCTAGAACTAGGAGGGGGAGGGATAGTATTTTTGTGGTGGTAGATTGTTTCTCTAAAATGGCGCATTTTATACCTTGTCACAAGAGCGACGACGCTACAAATGTTGCTGATTTGTTTTTCAGAGAGGTCGTACGCTTGCATGGAGTTCCCAATACCATCGTTTCAGATCGTGATGCCAAATTCTTAAGTCATTTTTGGAGGACGTTGTGGCATAAGTTAGGGACAAAGCTGCTGTTTTCTACTACTTGTCACCCCCAAACGGATGGACAAACGGAGGTCGTCAACCGTACATTGTCCACCATGTTGAGGGCTGTTTTGAAGACCAACTTGAAGCTATGGGAAGAGTGTCTACCTCATATTGAGTTTGCATATAATAGGTCAGTACACTCCACTACTAAGGTAAGTCCATTTCAAGTGGTCTATGGCTTTAATCCGCGTGCTCCTATTGATTTACTACCATTGCCACCATCTGAAAAATTGAATTTTGATGCTACTACACGTGCTGAATTATTGTTGAAGATGCATGAAACTACTAAAGCAAACATAGAGAAAATGAATGAGAAATATCGTGCTTATGGTAGTAAGGGTAGAAAAGAGATAACATTTGAACCGGGTGATCTTGTTTGGTTGCACTTGCGCAAGGATCGTTTTCCTGATTTGAGAAAGTCTAAATTGATGCCCCGTGCTGATGGTCCTTTCCGTGTGCTTGAGAAGATAAATGATAATGCATATAAACTTGAGTTGCCTGCAGCTTTTGGGGTTAGTCCCACATTTAACATTTCAGATTTAAAGCCCTATTTGGAAGATGACGATGACCTTGAGTCGAGGACGACTCCAATTCAAGAAGGGGAGGATGATGAGGACATCACTTCACATGATACACACATGGAGCCTCCACCTACAATTCAATTACATGGACCAATCACACGCGCCCGTGCCCGTCGCTTGAACCATGAGGTTAATTCTTTCCTTAGCAACTATGTTAATATTTGTTTGGATGGGATGCTACTGAATACTAGTAATATTTTGTTGCTCAGGAACATGGGAGATGGAATAGAAGAGTTGGAGTTGAAGACGGAGTCGCACGGATGACTTGAAGTCAAGAATTCGTTGGTTCGGACTTCATCGACCACCATGCACCAAAATGGGCGTAACTTCCACATACGAAGTCCGATTGACGTGTTCTTGGACTTTTTGGAAAGCTAAGGAGAAGACGGATCGTTTGCCGTTGGTTTCACCTCATTTGGAGTCTCGAGTCGTCCTGTGTATTTAAAACAATCCTGCAAGACAGAACTGGGCCGTGTTGGCCCATAGTCCAAGTCTGTTCACCTTCTAGCCCACAGCCTTGTCTGTTCGCCTTCCACAGGCTTCCCACCCTTTATAAACTCACGCCAGCCGCCTCTAGGGTGAGGTTTTGCTTTGTTTGCATCTACACTGTTGTGTTTAGATCCCGCCTCTTGCACCGGACCGATTGGCTGCTGCATTGGCGTTGTGAAACCTCACCTTATCTTCGTTTGTCTGTGATTTGGTATTCGATTTGTATCCTTCCTGTTCTTGCTTGTGTTCTTGGGTTCGCTTGCAGGAATTAGCCTTCGTGGCGAGGTCAATCGCGTTCTGCGTGGTTGATAACCAACGGAGACAGTGGTGTAACGATTGCAAGGTTTGATCCGCCGGACCGGAACCTTGGATCTCCAACGTCGAGATTCTCCACCAACCCAAGTTTATCCTTTACCTAGCGGAAGATCGGGACCACTCTCCCATCAAAAAGGAGCTTACAATAAAGTAGACTACCATCTATACCCTTGTGACTGCCAGATGTAGTAAAGTTGTAAACCCTAGGGGTATAGTAGTCTATTCGTAGGTTAGAGTAGTGCCTATAAAAGGAGAGGTTGGCTGATGTGTAGGGGAACACTGTGCACTCCACTTTAGAATCTTCAGTACTCACTGTACCCCTAGGCCAGCCGCCATGAGTAGTACTTTGAATCTGTGAGTTTTGTGTTATCTATTATTGCAATGAAATTTCTATTATGTTTTCATTGATTGCATGAACTTGTATCTGTGTTCTTGCACTACTTGTGTCATGTTTTTCTATAGTCCATTTTACTCTGTATGAACCATGTTTTCTACTCTGTGTTCGTCATGAAGTTGTGCTCTGTCTCTCGTCCTTGCGATTTCTGGGAGTGACTTTGTGTACGTTCGCTCTGTGTATGCTAGAGGCTAGTCCTCCTGGTTTACTAGCGAAGTACCATCCGTTGTGTGCAAATGAAGCCAGTTAGTTTTCTTAGCACAGCCAAAGTTTTCCTGATTAGTCAGTTTTGCTAAGTCATGTTTAGAGTACTCCGAAGTGTGAAGCCTAGTACTTGTTACTAGTGTGGAGCATCTGAGAGGAACTCTTTGAGGGAAACGTACTTGTGTGAAGTATAGTTGTGGGAAGCATGCTCGAAGGCACCTTGGTGTGCAGAGCCTACATAACATTTGCTAAGTTGAGTGCGTTTTTGGGTTTATGAGTGTGAGCTAAATCATCTGAACTTCGAACTTTTACCCCGTGCGAAGCCTGTGTTTGGAGTGTGTTCAATACCTTCGAATCAGACACTTCAAAGGGTGTGTTCGAAGCCTATTCAGCAGAAGAGAAATTTTAAAAGCTCCCATTCACCCCCTAGTCACATGTTTCGGTCCAACAATTGGTATCAAAGCGGGTTAAGATCACCAGTTGACCTTAACCGGTTTTGTGATCATTTGGCGACATGGACAGAGTCAACAAAATTCCTCTGTTTGATGGAGCTGACTTTGCTTACTGGAAGGTTTGCATGGAGGCTTATCTTCTAAGCCAAGGAAGTGCGGTTTGGGAGATTGTGGAGTCGGAATATGTTATTCCTAAGACTCGCACTACTCAAGCTGAGAAACAATAGTATGAGAGCAACAGCAAAGCTAAGAACATACTTGTTGGGGGAAAATACTTCATCCTCATGATCCTTAAGATTCTAAGATAATGGCAAGAAATAACCTCGGAGCCCAAGACTTATCTCCTGATTGAAAGACTTGAAGACGGAGGGTCCATCCAGGTTCCGATCTGAAGGGACCCACCGAAAGGCTTCCCCTCCGAAGTGGAAAAAACCAGAAGGATGGGACGTCTACTTTATCGACATCCTTCGAGTATATTTTACCATAATATACCTATTCAGGATACTGAAATAGTTTCCACTATGTTGGTTGTAATTGAGGGGTAAAAAGGTCTTTTCCCTAGAGATTTTACCTATAAATACCCCCTTCTTGCCCTGTAATAGACATCGAATATCCAGATATTCAATACACCACCTCGAACAACTTCGAGTTATTGTCCTATTCGGAGGCTTGAGTTAGTCCGCATCCAAAAACACTTCATTTGTCAGTTCTTAACTTTATCGAACCTGTTAGCGTAATCCATTGCGCCAACAGTTGGCGCCATCCGTGGGGAACCTAGTTCTAAAAGCTAGTTCTCTACCACTGCCTGTATTTTGAAGAGCGTTTGTGGAGGGAGTTTTGGAGTCTCAGGATTCCGCGCACCCTTCGGCAAGGGGCTTCAAAATAAAGTTTGAAGGCCTTTCTTCGCCTTCCTAAATCATTCAAAGCCTCTGGTCTTTGGACCCTAGCTTCGTAAGTCATGCCGCCCAAGCGGAGTCTAGCTACCGGTCCTCCTCGAAGGTCTCCTCGTACTTCCGGTGCATGACCTTCAGACGTTCCCCAAACTCATGAAGTAGTCATTAGACCTCGAGAAGCCAGAATCCCTCGGGTAGCTCCAAATGTGCTTCGAACTGATTATGTCAATTCTCAAGTAGCGCGGCTTCAGGAAGATGTAGCAAGATGGAGGCTGGAGGCTGCGAGCAGGCTTCACCATCAAGCCATCCCTCCTGCTTCGGAAGTGCATCAAGATGGCGGCCCTAATGATTATCCCAAAGTCCCTCAAGTCCAAGGACATGTCGAAAATGCCTCCTTCGACAACGAATCCCGACTGCATCCGTACTTGCAGAAGGTGTGCTTCGATCCTAGGTTCTGAGCCTCGAAGCTACACAAGTACTCCGGAGGGTTTGATCCCGAAGAATTTTCTCACTCTTACGCCCTTACAATAGAAGCCAGTGGAGGAGTCCAAAATATGATGGCAAAATGTTTCCCCCTCGCATTGGAAGGTGTGGCCCTTCGTTGGTTCTGGTCTTTAAAGCTAGGATCAATTAAGTCATGGGAGCAGTTGAAAAGGAAATTCGTGAGTAATTTCTAGGGGACATTTGGAGCCCAATGTCTACTGGAAGCCTTTTTCAGGTGAAGCAACAAGCAGGAGAAACCCTTCAAGAATACTTCACGTGCTTCGCCCACACCAAGTCCCAGATAAAAGGATTGTCTACATCATATGTGGTAGATGCGGCGCACGAAGGTGTTTTGAATCCCGACATCCTCAGCAAACTTCACCGGAAGCCGGTGTCTTCAGTAGCACAACTAATTGCATACTTCGAACAGTATGCCAAGGCAGAAAAAGGATGCCTCCGGAGAACTGTGGTACCCACACCAACCCTCCCTCGAGAAGTCAAGCTGGAGCCAGGGGCTCCGATTCCTCCGCAAGCCCCCTTCGAAAATCGCCATAATGATCATAGAAGGGGAAAGAGGCACTTCCACTTCAAAGTGTTGAATATTGCCCCCTCCACTGCGAAGATGCCTTCCAACTATCAACAGGCTCAAGGTAATAAAGCTAGTGCCTCAAAACCATTAGAAAAAACGGCTGGCCGAGGCCAGGCCCTTTTCTGTTGTGTGAATGGTGAAAACATAAGTCATGCCACAAAAGTCTATACTAGCTCTCCGGGGTGTGTATCTGGGGAGAAGTTCAAGGCGAGGCACTACAGATCGAGCTCCTCCAGCAACACGACTATAGCATGTACAAGTTGTCGGGCGGGCAGGCAATCCTGAAGACCAATGCATCTTCTGGTGGCCAACATTATGCCACCATCGAAGCAAGAAGACCCTCAAGATCATGGCAAAAGAGTGGTCTTACCCATCTCGGGAGGGGGGAACCCTTGGTAATATGTCAAAGCGTCAGAGAAGGGATTATCTTCGGGAAGTAGAGCATATAGGGACTTCGAACTCGGCTGCAGAAATGCCCGAGTGGTCCCATGTACTGTTGGGGGAGATAATCCCGATGTCAGTGGGGGGCGTGAAGGCCCGTATAGCTCTAAAGGAAGGCTGCGGCTGGAAGACCAGAAGCCCTACGCCGGAGGTGCCCGAGCCTCCAGTCGAGGGGACCGGAGGCCTTCGGAAGCTCCGAGACGTGTCGGAGGGGGTCCTCGGGTAAGAGAGCGACCGGCCGGATGCCGGAGGCCCACCCTCGATAGACGGAGGCTCCGAAGGGAAGCCGAGCGTAGAGAAGACCCAATCAAGATCGTACGGGGACAAGATCATGATCGTCTGTGCCGTGTCGGGCGGCCTTTGCAGCGCTTGACAAGGCATGTATGCTGTCAGGATCGCGCCTTCTTGTCTGTACTATGTAACACCTACTTTGTCTGTACTACTTACCTAGGTCAGACCGGGTAGCAGTTGGGGTTTGGAGGTGCCCGTCCTTTAGAGTGGGTCACCCTATAAATACCCCCCAACTACTATTGTAATGGACACAGGATCCAAAGATACAGCTTGCGCACAGCATTCCATTACTCCCAACTCCCATCTACTGAGAAAACCTGCTGGTTTGATCCGTCATCCCAACAGTTGGCGCCGTCCGTGGGGATCCTAGTTCGAGAAGCTAGCATCCTCTACATCCAGTCACCAAGATATGTCAGGTCGAAGGAGCGCGAGCACGGTTCCCCTGCGGAATCGAGCCCACTCCAGTCGCCATTCCGGACCAACCAGTCATCACGCCCGTCGGAGCGCCTGCCGTGGAGCCAACACAGGTCCCTAAGGGGACGCTGGAAGTTCGGGGTCCTGCCTTCATCACGGAGCCGGCTTCTGTCAATCCTGTGGGGCTCCAAGAGGGGCCTTCATAGGTGCACACTCCGAACGGGCCCCCGGTGGTGGCCCTCCGAATTGACTACATCCGCTCGCAAGACCCTGAGACCGCCTCTGGAGGAAGCGGGAGTCAAGCCGATGCTCTGGCTGCCGAGAACGCCAGGCTGAAGGCAGAGTTGGCCCAATGGCGCCAGGAGGCGTCGCTCCGCAACCCGGAGCCCTCCCGGCTGCGAGGGCCGCAACAGTAACCCTGAGCGATGATGAAGATCAAGTGGAGGAAGAAAACACATCGTACGACGAGGAGTCTCCCATGCACCCCGACCTCCAAAGGGTGTGCTTCGGCTCGAAGTTTCGCGCCACCAAGCTTCCCAAGTACTCCGGGGACTCCAACCCCAGAAAGTTCTCCCGCTAATACACCCTAGCGATAGAAGCGTCTGGGGGGAGCCGCGACACCATGGCCAAATGCTTCCCTTTGGCACTCGAAGGGATCACCCTTCGTTGGTTCTGGTCTCTCCGGCCCGGGACCATCCGTTCGTGGGACCAGCTAAGGAAGAAGTTCTTCAACCACTTCCAGGGAACCTTCGTGGCCCTTTGTCCACCGGGAGTCTTTTCCAAGTTAAGCAGTAGCCCGGGGAGACGTTGTGGCAATACTACCAGCGCTTCGCACACACCAAGGCCCAGATCAAGGGGCTTTCAGCTTCCTCAATCATCGACGCCGCTCGGGAAGGCGTCACCCACCCGGGCCTCCTCGACAAGCTTCATCAGAAGCCTATCTCCTCGGTGGCTCAGCTCATGACGTACTTCGAAGAGTACGACCGGTCCGAAGAAGGCCAGTTGTGCCGACAGGCAATGATTATCCCCGTCCGAGCCATGAGCGCCGGACGTACGAGGCCTCGCCGGACCTCGACCGTGGAGTCCGCCCTGCTTCAGACTTCCGCCGCCACGACTCCAGCCAACAAGACCCTGCTCCCCGGGACTCCCGGTGGGGCCGGAAGCAACTTAGAGGAGAGGTCCTCAACATCACCCCTCGGGGCCCCGCCAAGCATCAGCACACGTCCGGCGGGGGCCGCTCCACCGGGACCAGGGCTCCGTCGCGGGCATTCTCCGGAGGGGCCGCACTTTACTGCAGCGTTCATGGCGAAAATCGGAGCCACGACACCGACTCATGCCGGACCATCCTTGCCCTCCGGAATGACTACCTCGAGCGGAGCACCGGCCATGGCTCCACCGACAAAGGAGTCTCTGCGCCCCGCTCGGAAGCAGTCCAGATAGTCGGGCGCCAAGATGACCCGGAGGTCCTAGGCCCAGTCCCAGAGCTCGGCAGGGTCCAAGCTCCCAAGCTTGAAGATGCACCGGACCGGGGGAAGCAAGTGGTCCTCCCCATATCTGGGGGAGGGGCTCTGGGGACCATGTCCAAACGGCAACAGCGGGATTAAGTTCGGGAGGTTGGGCACATCGGCACGTCGAGCTCCTCCATGCTCCCCGAATGGCCCCATGTCCCCATTTCCTTCACCGCCGAAGATGCTGCTGGCATCAAGTTTCTGCATGCCGACCCCCTCGTAATCTCGGCAGACATCGCTGGAGTTGAGGTGCGTCACATTTTGGTCGATGGCGGAAGTGCTGCTGACATTATCTTTGTGCAGGCCTTCGACCAACTGTGTCTCTCTCGAAAGCACTTGCTGCCGGCTTCCCGACCACTTCAGGGCTTCGCGGGACCACTGCTCGACGCCATTGGCCAGATCGGGTTGGAGGTGACCATCGGGGACTCCCCCCTCCGGCGCAGCGAGGAGATCCTCTTTGACGTCATCGATGCCCCGTACGCCTACAACGCCATCTTCGGGAGGGGGATGCTCAACCGTTTCGGGGCCATCGCCCACCACAACTACCTGTGCCTCAAGATGCCAACTCCAGGAGGGGTGTTGTCGGTCCTGGGAGACCAGGCCATGGCTCGCCAGGTCGAATACGACCACTCGGCGCCGCTGGAGCCACATCAGATCCACAGCGTTCGCAAGGGATCGGAAGAAGTCAACTTGCCGGGCATCAGAGATGTTGATGAGGACATCACTTCACATGATACACACATGGAGCCTCCACCTACAATTCAACTACAAGGACCAATCACACGCGCCCGTGCCCGTCGCTTGAACCATGAGGTTAATTCGTTCCTTAGCAACTTTGATTATATTTGTTTGGATGGGATGCTACTGAATACTAGTGATATTTTGTTGCTTAGGAACATGGGAGATGGAATAGGAGAGTTGGAGTTGAAGACGGAGCCGCACGGATGATTTGAAGTCAAGAATTCGCTGGTTCGGACTTCATCGACCACCATTCACCAAAATGGGCATAACTTCCTTATACGAAGTCCGATTGGCGCGTTCTTGGACTTTTTGGAAAGCTAAGGAGAAGACGGATCGTTTGCCGTTGGTTTCACCTCATTTGGAGTCTCGAGTCGTCCTGTGTATTTAAAACAGTACTGCGTGACAGAACTGGGCCGTGTTGGCCATATTTTGAGTCTGTACATCTTCTAGCCCACAGCCCATGTCTGTTTGCCTTCCACAGGCCGCCGCCCTATATATTCTCACGCCAGCCACTTCTAGGGTTAGGTTTTGCTTTGTTGCATCTACACTGTTGTGTTTAGATCCCGCCTCTTGCGCCGGACCGATTGGCTGCCGCATTGGCGTTTGTGAAACCTCAACTTATCTTCGTTTGTCTGTGATTTGGCATTCGATTTGTATCCTTCCTGTTCTTGCTTGTGTTCTTGGGTTCGCTTGCAGGAATTAGCCTTCGTGGCGAGGTCAATCGCGTTCTGCGTGGTTGATAACCAACGGAGACAGTGGTGTAACGATTGCAAGGTTTTGATCCGCCGGACCGGAGCCTTGGATCGCCAACGTCGAGATTCTCCACCAACCCAAGTTTATCCCTTACCTAGCGGAAGATCGGGACCACTCCCCCATCAGCTGGTATCAGAGCTCAGATTTCCCGTTAGGTAATCTCGATCTGCTTTTGTTTTACCCAGAGTCCAGAAAACCGCACCAAAAATCGCCAAAAAAAATCGGGAAGATAAAGAAAAAAATTGGACAAAGTTTTTGCTCGCCGGACAGCGAACTTGTTTGAATTTTGTGAGCCACATCCCACCTCAGTTGTAGGTGCCAATTTTTGTGGTTACTCCTCTGGTCATCCTTGTTTCAAAAAAAAAATAGAGTGAAAAAAAGAGAAAAAAAATATAAAAAAAAAGAGAAACAGTCCTGTTAGTTGCTTGTCCGAACTCTTGTCCGAACTCTTGTCCGAACTCCTGTCCGAACTCTTGTCCAATCTGAGGCAGTCTTTGGCTGTTTGCTGCTTGTCCGATCTCTTGTCTGAACCTTTGTCCGAACTCTTGTCCGATCCCTTGTCCGATCCAAGCAGCAGCAGAAGAAAAAAAAATTTGTGCACATACCCTTGTCCGATCACTTGTCCGATCTCTTGTCCGATCCCTTGTCCGATCTATAGAGAGCTGATTTGGCTTGTTTTTGCTTCCTTTTGATTTCTGGGCACATAGATTCCCTCTATTGCTTGAACTTTCACTTTGGGAGCACTACGGTCAGCAACTTGACGAGTACTAGGGAATACTTATTGAACTTGGTTTAACTGTTATTATTATCGCTAATCCTTGCTACTCACTTGCCTTCCAAGCTACACCTTTCTCTTGGTCAGGACAGGATCATTTCTTGCAGTTGTACACCACCCTCCACTTGGTTCATCACCTGTAGGCCGGTGACCTCCCTGCGGCGTGGTAAGAACACTTGCAAGCGCGGGTAAGGTGCTTGACGGATTGCTTCCACCCCACAGTCACCACCCCACCTAGCTGTTTTACATAGGATTATTCTTTGTTGTTTCTCTTTTCACTGACATGGCAGAAAACAGCGGCACCCCTCCATCTGATTTTAATGACTGTGTCTCACGGCGTGCTCTACTAGAGTCTCAGCGGTAGACCCAACATTCCATCGAACCTCTCGCACGTACTGTGGCTGACCTAGTAGACCGGATGACTGCGTTGGAAACACGTTTGCCTGCTGCACGAGCCAACAACGACCATGTTGAAGAGGAAGACGACCATATTGAAGAAGAAGACGACCTATCCTATGCCGGAAACAATACCATTGACCCTGACGAGGCTGCACGTCATCGCTTTCAATTCAACCGTCAAGGTATGGGCGGCCACCGCAACCGCCCTCCACGAGGTAACAATGACAACCACAGGAACAATGATCCCTACTCCAAGGTAAAATTTTCAGTACCTCCTTTTGCTGGCACCTATGATCCAGATGCATATTTAGATTGGGAGATGTCAGTCGAACAAAATTTAATGCTCACATGGTTCCTGCTATCCACCGCGTGCGCTTAGCTACTAGTGACTTCACTGGTTTTGCTCTTCTTTGGTGGACTGAAATAGTTCAGGTTGGAAATGAACCCCAAACTTGGGATATGTTAAAATGGCAAATGCGTGGTAGATGGGTCCCTCCTTCATATAAACGTGATTTGAGAAAAAAATTGCAGCGCCTAAACCAAGGAAATAAATTGGTAGAGGAGTATTATCAGGAGTTGCAAATAGGTTGCATGCGTGCTGAAATTGAGGAGGACAATGAGGATAAAATGGCCCGTTTTTATGGTGGTTTACGACGTGAAATTCAGGATATCATTGATTATAAAGAATACAATACTATCACTCGTCTTTTCCACCTTGCTATGCTTGCAGAAAAAGAATTGCAGGGTCGCCAACAACCACAACGCAGCATGAGGACCAACATTGGTGGTGCTACTTCACGCTCAAGTGGGCAGCAGCAACGACCACTCGCACCCCCTTCTCGACCGTCGGCTACATCAGCACCTTCTACATCTACAGCCCAGGTTGAGAGTTCCAAGACTGCAGCATCCAAGGCGCCAGCCAAGCCCACCTCCTCGGCAGCCTCTACTGCGCGTTCTGCAGCGATCCAGTGTCACAGATGCAAAGGACTTGGCCATGTGATGAAAGACTGCCCTAGTCAGCGGGCTTATATTGCTACGGAAGACGGTGGCTATGTAAGTGCTAGTGATGTTGAAGATGAATATGCACTTGCTGCTAACATTGCAGGAGATGATGATACATTCGACGAAGACGCTGTTATTGCGTCGGATGCCACTGCCGACCTTGAAGCACTTATTGTACAACGCGTCTTGAGCACTCACATGGAGCAGGACGACAGGGCACAACGGAACAATCTGTTTTAGACCTTCTTCGGCGTCAATAACCGTCGTGTACGTGTCATCATCGACAGCGGAAGTTGCAACAATTTGGTGAGCCACGACATGGTAACGAAGCTTCAACTTCCCACACGTGAGCATCCACACCCTTACCATGTGCAATGGTTCAACAATAGCGGTAAGGTCAAGGTAACACAAACTGCTCACATCAAATTTTCCATTGGTACATACTTCGGAGCTGCTGATTTTGATGTAGTACCAATGCAAGCATGTTCTTTGTTACTTGGTAGACCTTGGGAGTATGATACTGATGCTACACACCATGGTAGGAGCAATACGTACACATTTATGTATAAAGGAAAGAAAGTTACATTGCTTCCTATGACTCCTGCTGAAATTGTAAAATTTGAACAAGAAAAACATGCTAGGGATGCACAAAAGAGCAAACAACCTTCTGAAAATCAGCAAGTAGCTAAGACGCTTTTGAGGCAACAGAAAGATAAAATTGCTTCTCCTTCTTCATCACAAGTTATAAATCTGAAAGGGCGTGTCATGCTTGCAACTAAAACTGACCTTGCTGAAATTTGTGATGATACTCCATTGCTATACGGCTTGATTTGCACAAACGTGTTGTTTTCACTTGCGAACATTCCTAGCACTGTTCCTGTTGCAGTCACTGACCTTTTGCAGGAGTTTAATGATGTTTTTCCTGCTGAGATACCACCCGGGCTGCCACCGATACGCGGCATCGAGCACCAAATTGATTTGGTCCCGGGAGCGTCTCTTCCTAATCGTGCAGCGTACCGTACCAATCCGGAGGAGACAAAAGAAATTGAGCGCCAAGTACAGGACCTTCTTGATCGTGGGTACGTCCGTGAAAGCCTTAGTCCTTGTGCAGTACCCGTTCTTTTGGTACCTAAGAAAGATGGTAGTTGGCGCATGTGTGTTGATTGTCGTGCTATTAATAATATCACCATTCGATATCGACACCCTATTCCTAGATTGGATGACATGCTTGATGAGCTTAGTGGTGCCATTATCTTTTCTAAGATCGATCTCCGTAGTGGCTACCACCAAATTCGCATGAAACTAGGTGATGAATGGAAAACTGCTTTTAAAACAAAGTTTGGATTATATGAGTGGCTTGTCATGCCTTTTGGACTTACTAACGCACCTAGTACCTTCATGCGCTTGATGAATGAAGTCCTACGGCACTTTATAGGACGCTTTGTGGTTGTATACTTTGATGATATCTTGGTTTATAGCAAGTCTCTCACTGAACATGTTGAACACCTACGTGCTGTTTTTATTGTCCTCCGTGAGGCTAGAATGTTTGGTAACCTTGAGAAGTGCACGTTTTGCACGGATCGAGTTGTGTTTCTTGGCTATGTTGTCACTTCACAGGGTATTGAGGTCGACGCGGCAAAGGTAGAAGCCATCAACAGCTGGCCGCAACCCCAAACTATCACACAGGTACGTAGTTTTCTTGGTCTTGCAGGTTTCTACCGGCGTTTTGTGAAAGATTTCAGCACCATAGCCGGTCCTTTGCATGAGTTGACCAAGAAGGGAATTACTTTTGCGTGGGAGCCAGCACATGAACAAGCTTTTGCCACGCTCAAAGATCGCCTTACACATGCACCTCTACTTCAGCTACCCGACTTCAGTAAGCCTTTTGAGTTAGAATGTGATGCTAGTGGGTTTGGATTAGGCGGTGTGCTGCTACAAGGAGGTAAACCCGTGGCCTATTTTAGTGAAAAATTACATGGCCCACAGTTGAATTATTCTACCTATGATAAGGAATTATATGCCTTAGTGTGTGTGCTTGAAACTTGGCAACATTACCTTTTGCCTAAGGAGTTTATTATTCATTCCGATCATGAAGCATTGAAGCATATACGTAGTCAAGCAAATCTGAATAAACGACATGCTAAATGGGTAGAATTTATTGAGACTTTTCCATATATCATTAAGCATAAGAAAGGGAAAGATAATGTGATTGCTGATGCTTTATCTAGACGGTATACATTGCTTTCTCAACTTGATTGTAAGATCTTTGGTTTAGAAACATTGAAGGACATGTATGCTACTGATTTGGACTTCAAAGATGCTTTTGCAAATTGTACAAATGACCGTGCTTGTAACAAATATGTGCTAAATCATGGATATCTTTTTCGTGCTAACAAGTTATGCGTTCCGGCTAGCTCTCTTCGCTTGTTGTTATTGCAGGAAGCACACGGTGGTGGTTTGATGGGTCATTTTGGATCAAAGAAAACCGAAGATGTGCTGTCCACACACTTCTATTGGCCTAGGATGAGACGCGATGTTGAGCGCTATGTGGCACGATGCACTACTTGCAATAAAGCTAAGTCCCGTCTAAACCCACATGGTCTTTATATGCCTCTGCCCGTTCCTAGTGTACCTTGGGAGGATATTTCTATGGATTTTGTGTTAGGATTACCTAGAACTAGGAGGGGGAGAGATAGTATTTTTGTGGTGGTAGATCGTTTCTCTAAAATGGCGCATTTTATACCTTGTCACAAGAGCGACGACGCTACAAATGTTGCTGATTTGTTTTTCAGGGAGGTCGTACGCCTGCATGGAGTTCCCAATACCATCGTTTCAGATCGTGATGCTAAATTTTTAAGTCATTTTTGGAGGACGCTGTGGCATAAGTTGGGGACGAAGCTGCTGTTTTCTACTACTTGTCACCCCCAAACGGATGGACAAACGGAGGTCGTCAACCGTACATTGTCCACCATGTTGAGGGCTGTTTTGAAGACCAACTTGAAGCTTTGGGAAGAGTGTCTACCTCATATTGAGTTTGCATATAATAGGTCAGTACACTCCACTACTAAGGTAAGTCCGTTTCAAGTGGTCTATGGCTTTAATCCGCGTGCTCCTATTGATTTGCTACCATTACCACCATCTGAAAACTTGAATTTTGATGCTACTACACGTGCTGAATTATTACTTAAGATGCATGAAACTACTAAAGCAAACATAGAGAAAATGAATGAGAAATATCGTGCTTATGGTAGTAAGGGTAGAAAAGAGATAACATTTGAACCGGGTGATCTTGTTTGGTTGCACCTGCGCAAGGATCGTTTTCCTGATTTACGAAAGTCTAAATTGATGCCACGTGCTGATGGTCCTTTCCGTGTGCTTGAGAAGATAAATGACAATGCATATAAGCTTGAGTTGCCTGCAGCTTTTGGGGTTAGTCCCACATTTAACATTTCAGATTTAAAGCCCTATTTGGGAGATGATGATGAGCTTGAGTCGAGGACGACTCCAATTCAAGAGGGGGAGGATGATGAGGACATCACTTCACATGATACACACATGGAGCCTCCACCTACAATTCAACTACAAGGACCAATCACACGCGCCCGTGCCCGTCGCTTGAACCATGAGGTTAATTCGTTCCTTAGCAACTTTGATTATATTTGTTTGGATGGGATGCTACTGAATACTAGTGATATTTTGTTGCTTAGGAACATGGGAGATGGAATAGGAGAGTTGGAGTTGAAGACGGAGCCGCACGGATGATTTGAAGTCAAGAATTCGCTGGTTCGGACTTCATCGACCACCATTCACCAAAATGGGCATAACTTCCTTATACGAAGTCCGATTGGCGCGTTCTTGGACTTTTTGGAAAGCTAAGGAGAAGACGGATCGTTTGCCGTTGGTTTCACCTCATTTGGAGTCTCGAGTCGTCCTGTGTATTTAAAACAGTACTGCGTGACAGAACTGGGCCGTGTTGGCCATATTTTGAGTCTGTACATCTTCTAGCCCACAGCCCATGTCTGTTTGCCTTCCACAGGCCGCCGCCCTATATATTCTCACGCCAGCCACTTCTAGGGTTAGGTTTGCTTTGTTGCATCTACACTGTTGTGTTTAGATCCCGCCTCTTGCGCCGGACCGATTGGCTGCCGCATTGGCGTTTGTGAAACCTCAACTTATCTTCGTTTGTCTGTGATTTGGCATTCGATTTGTATCCTTCCTGTTCTTGCTTGTGTTCTTGGGTTCGCTTGCAGGAATTAGCCTTCGTGGCGAGGTCAATCGCGTTCTGCGTGGTTGATAACCAACGGAGACAGTGGTGTAACGATTGCAAGGTTTTGATCCGCCGGACCGGAGCCTTGGATCGCCAACGTCGAGATTCTCCACCAACCCAAGTTTATCCCTTACCTAGCGGAAGATCGGGACCACTCCCCCATCAGATGTTGTGCCGAAGGGGCGCCCGGCCAAGCCCCTCCCGGAGGGAGAGATCATCACGTAGACCTTGGTCCAAGACGGGAAGGAGTACCCGATCCAGTTCAGAGGGGGCCTAGAGCCGAAGGCGTTGGAGCAACTCAAAGAAGTCATTCGCAACAACCTGGACATCCTCGCTTGGTCCGATGAAGACATCCTAGGTGTTGACCTATCAATCATTGAGCATTCTCTAGCGGTCGACCTGAAGGCTCGCCCAATGCGCCAGGGGCTCCGAAAGCTATCTATTGAACGAGCCGAACTCACCAAGGCCGAGACCGAGAAGCTCCTTCGAGCGGGGATCATTTGAGAAGTGAGTCACACTGAGTGGTTGTCTAACCCAGTATTTGTCCAGAAGAAAACATCTGGCAAGTGGCGTATGTGTATCTACTTCACTTCTTTGAATAAAGCTTGCCCTCGTGACCCCTACCCCATGCCTCGCATCGATCAGTTAGTCGATTCGACTGCCAGTGTCGAGCTCCTCAGCTTCCTCGCCGCTTATTCAGGATATCACCAGATCTGGATAAAGCCAGAAGACCAAGTCAAAACAAGCTTCGTTACCCCCTCGGGAGTATTCTACTACATTCGGATGCCTTTCGGCCTCCGCAATGCCGTAGCCACTTTCTCGAGGTTGATATCTAAGGCTCTGGGTCACCAAATCTGCCGCAACATCGAAGCATATTTGGACGATATTGTCATTAAGAGTACCATCAAGGATCGCCATAGTGCGGACATAGCTGAAACCTTCAACAGCCTCTGGCGGTGTGGCATCCACCTTAATCCGGAGAAGTGCGTCTTCGGAGCACGCGCTGGGAAGCTGCTGGGGTACCTGGTCTCCAGCAGAGGTATCGAAGCCAGTCCAACATGTGTCCTCCTCAGAACTTGAAGCAAGCGCAGAAGCTAGCCAGGCACCTCGCCGCTCTCATCCACTTTTTGGCGAGATCGGCCGAAAAAAGCTTGCCCATTTTTAAGACATTAATGGGCTCTCAAGATTTTGTGTGGACCCCCGAATGTCAAGATTGCTTCAATCAAATAAAAGAGTACCTCTCCGGCCTCGTGGCCCTCGCCACACCCCGAGCCGATAGTCCTCTTCTCGTCTATCTCGCTGCCTCCGGCAGCGCGGCAAGCGCAGCTCTGGTTCAAGAAGAAGACCTTGGCGGGAAGTTGGTGCAGCGGCCCGTCTATTTCGTGTCCGAAGCCTTCTCCGGAGCAAAAGCTTGGTATTCTGAGCTCGAAAAGGTGGCGTACGCCCTCGTCATGGCATCCCGGAAGCTTCGGCATTACTTCCTGGCTCACGATATTATCATTCCAACCGCATACCCTCTGGGCGACATGTTCCGGAACAAGGATGCCACTAGACGCATCGGGAAGTGGGCGGTAGAACTTGCCCTGTTTGGGATCTCCTTCGTGGTCTGGACTGCCGTTAAATCTCAAATCCTCGCCGACTTCGTTGCTGAATGGACATCTGTGGCTGACCACATCGGCGCCGAAGCTGGCGAGGGGGTCTGGACCATCTATTCGGATGGTGCCTATCAGGCTTCAGGCACCGGAGCCGGAGCAGTCATCGTCTCCCCTCCAGCCAGTAGGCTTCGTATTCCACCCGGCTGAGCTTCAAGGCTACCAACAATATCGCCGAGTACGAAGGAGTGCTGCTAGGTCTTCGCAAGGTGCATGCGCTCGGAGCAAACAGCATCGTAGTCAAGACTGATTCACAGGTCGTCACCGGGCATATAGACAAGAGCTTCCAGGCCCGACACCCGGACCTCGCCGCTTAACTCGAAGCCATTCGGAAACTCGAAGCATCTTTTTAGGGGATATCCGTCCAAAGCATCCTGCGAAGCGAGAACTGCCAAGCCGACGCCCTCGCCAAAGCCGGAGCCAGTGGCCAAGCCCTGCCGTCGGGCGCCTTGTTCGAAGAGATCGTCAAACCTTCGGCGCCCCTCCACGACGACGCACCAACCTCCGGGCCGGCTAAGAACCGACCACCACCCCGACCAGTCGCCGTCCTCTGCATGGTCAGCGATGATTGGCGGGAGCCCATTTTGCGAACACTCGGCGGCGATTTGGGTGACCGACCCACTCCAGATCAAGCGCGACTTCACCTTCGCGCCAGGTCTTTCAAAGTCATTGATGGCATCTTGTACAAATCAGGGGTCTGTTCCCCGCTACTTCGGTGCATCTCTCACTCGGATGGTATAGCAATGCTCCGAGAAATCCACGAGGGGCTGTGTGGTAGCCATTTAGCCCCTCGGGCCCTCGCCGAGAAAGCCCTCCGGCAGGGCGTGTACTGGCCCACAATCATCGCCGATGCCGAGGACTTAGTGCGTACCTGCCAAGGATGCCAATGGATGGGGCGACGGAGCCACAGACCTCCGGTCAACTTACAGCTCATCCCACCTGTGTGGCCTTTAGCCCGCTTTGGGATGGATCTCATTGGACCATTCCCTAGAGCAAGAGGCAACCTGCGCTTCGCTGTTGTCGCTGTTGAATATTTCTCCAAGTAGGTAGAGGCCGAGCCGTTGACTTCCATCACCTCCCAAAGTGTCCAGAAATTCTTCTGGCAGAACATAGTCTGCCGCTTCGGAGTGCCCAAGCAGCTCACGCTAGACAATGGCACCCAGTTCGATGCTGGCGCTTTCAAAGCATTTTGCGAAGAGTTGGGCGTCCAGCTCTGATTCGCAGCAGTTCGGCACCCCCAATCAAATGGGGCTATTGAGCGGGCTAATGGGCATATACTCTCTGGCCTCAACAAACGCATCGTCGGCCTAGCTAAGGGATTATGGCCTGAAGAGCTCCCGAAGATCTTGTGGTCCATTCGGACCACCCCATCCCGCGCCACCGGATTCACCCCGTTTTGGCTCCTCTTCGGTGACGAGGCAATGACCCTGACGGAAATCCAGGCTGGCTCAATGCGAGCCACAATGCCCGAAAGCGACCAAGAGCGCGCTGTCTCCCTCGATCTTACGGAAGAGACACGGCTCCGAGCCGTCGCCAACCTCTCACAATACCAGAAGCAGACAAAGGAGTGGTATGACCCCAACGTCAAGCATAACGAGTTCCAGCCTGGGCACCTCGTCCTACGCACGGTGGCCGCCCCGACGAAGCTGGGCAACAAATGGGAAGGCCCATACATTGTGACCGGCTCCGAATGGCCAGGATCCTACCGTCTAGCTACCTTGGAAGGCGAGGACCTGAAGCACACTTGGCACGTGGAGCACTTGAAGCATTATTTCGCGTAGTTTGATAAGTGTCTTCCAATGCCGGCCGATGCCGGCCACTGTTGTATCCAATCTTCAATCCAAATAGTAATATCAGGTGAATGTTTTCAACCAAAGTAGACGAACTGCGGTACCAAAGCGTAGTTTCACCGTGCGATTTGGGTTCCGAGCTCTGGCTCGACGCGCCCTACAGTCGGGTTCCGAGCTCCGGCTCGACGTGCCCTACAGTCGGGTTCCGAGCTCTGGCTCGATGCACCCTTGATCTGGGTTCCGAGCTCTGGCTCGACGCACCCTCGATTCGGGTTCCGAGCTCTGGCTCAACGCAACCTCGATTTGAGTTCCGAGCTCCGTCTCGATGCACCCTATAGTCAGGTTCCGAGCTCTCGCTCGACGCACCCTTGATCTGGGTTCCGAGATCCGGCTCGACGCACCCTCGATTCGGGTTCCGAGTAACAGCTCGACGCACCCTCAATTCAGGTTCCGAGCTCCGGCTTGGCGCACCCTCGATTCGGGTTCCGAGCTCTGGCTCAACGCACCCTCGATTCGGGTTCCGAGCTCTGGCTCGACGCACCCTCGATTCGGGTTCCGCACTCCGGCTCGACGCACCATCGATTCGGGTTCCGAGCTCCGGCTCGATGCACCCTCGATTCGGGTTCTGAGCCCCGGCTCGACGCACCCTCGATTCGGGGTCTGAGCTCCGGCTCAACGCACCCTACAACCGGGCTCCGAGCTCCCGTACCATACAACCTAGTTTTTCCGCCTTCTTCACTGCTGTTCATGCCCAGTCGACAAGTCGCATGCCCGCGAAGGAGGGGGGAGAAGGAACAAGGAAGAAGGCGTAGATTATTTGCATCATCAATACAACGTTCGTTATGAATCAAAGCAAGAGAAGCTAAGTGAAGTCTTCATCCAAGCCAAGCAGGAATCGGAAGCCTCTTCGGTCTGGGCAGTCACCCAGGCCGGAGCCTGCCCTCGTCTGAGATTCTGGCGCCGCGCGCTTAGACTTCTTTTTCCTCTTCTGCCTTTTCTCTTCTTTCTTTCGGGCGCGAAAGGTCCTTTGATCTTCTTGCAATTGAGCCCAGCTACGCAAACCTTCGTCCCCAAACAGTGCTTCGTTCGGACCAGCTTCCACGTTGGACCAATCCACTAGTTCAGGTGACGAGGACGGAGCTCGGGGCTCTTTCTCTTATTCCTTGATTAGGCTCAGAACCCCTTGGAGAACCTCCGGGTCTGCATACCCGTCGCTACCTCGAGGATGGACGAAGCGAGCGGGCCGGTTAGCCCTAAGGGCTTCGAGGATAGCCCATCGGTGCCGAAGGCTCTGTCAGGCTCGAGCACCTCAACGTCGTAATCACGAGCGGAGCAGACACCCTGAACAGTTCCCGAAAAGCAAATTACCCTTTATTAATGCATTAATAAGTTTCTAAAACTATTACAAGATTTGCAGCACGAGGACCCTAAGGAGACTACACCTTCAGGTCCGATTGGCGTGCCGTGGCTGAGGGCTTCAGAGGAGCCGGAGGTTCGCTCGAATGAAGGGCCTCGTCCAGCTAGGCCTTAACCGCATAGGGGCCCTCGGCTTGCCAGGTCTCCTGGAGGACTCTCCAGGACTGAGCGACCGCCAGATTTGGCGAGAGGAGGTAGCTCCCCCCGAAGGCGATAGGGTGAGAGCTCGAAGCCGAAGGAAGGGGGCTGCCGGACGCCTCGAGGTGTCGAAGGATCCCAAGCACAGCTACCCGGGCTGATACCTCACCGTACTTCAACACGGTGAGGCCTATCTGCCGAACGGCGGCCTGGACAAACTTTAGCCAGCGGCTAAGTGGCTCCCGGGCAACATCGAAGGCCGTGCACCCGGTGCCGTAGCGCGCAGGCGCTCTCCGGAGAGACACTACGGTGTCAACCGCCGTCTTCGCCCCGTGGGCAAGCGCTTCAGTCACCTCTTCATTCTGAGCCAAGAGGTCTGCCGCAGTCCGCTCTAGCTGAAGCACTCGGGCTTCGAGAGCCTCGGCGTTGGCTGCGGCCTCCCGGAGCTCGTCCATGTCTGAAACCTGAGCCTGGAGCACGAAGACTTCTCCTTCGAGACGCTCTGCGTCCTCGTCTTGGGACCGGAGCCTCTCCACCTCGGCAACTTGGGGCCGAAGGGGGCCGACCTCCACCTCGAGCTCGTCCGCTCGAGCAGCCCGCGCTCGGAGCCCCTCCAGTTCAGCGACTCGGGCCTTGAGGGAATCGACCTCTACCACTTGGGCCTCCAGCGCCTCGGCTCTAGCAGCCCGGGAGCGAAGGCCTTCGATCTCGGCCGCCTGATCGCGGGCCAACCTCTCGGCGGCATCCGCTCACCCGGAGAGCTCCGAAGCTGCGCTTTCGCAGTGGTGGTGCTCGAAGAGCAGGGAGAGCAGCGAGCCCTGCACCAACGCGACTACCTGCACATGAAACGGCAAGTCAGGAGAAGAGGGGCCAGGGGCTCGCTAGGAGGTGCTCCGAGAAAATACCTGGCCCGCGGCATTCTCGATGGCCCGGTTGTTCTCGAGGCTGTCCGACAGACTTAGATCGTCTATCAACCGGGCCCCCCGCAAGCGCAGGTAGGAATCATGAACAGGGGCCACCCTCGACGTGAAGTCCTCACCCTCCACCAGGAAGGGGCACAGTAGGGGCACGCTGGAACGCGCGCCCTTCGAGCTGGAGGGCGGCTAGGCCGGATCCCGGTCCCTGGGTCGGCCCCCTCGGGAGCTTCTTCGGCGGCCTCTTCCGACTCCGCCGTGTCGCTCGGCTCCGAAGCCTCCACCGCGGTGGCAGGGACTTCTGACCCTGCGTTGGCACCATCCTCAGAGGGAATCGGGGTCGGATCCGAGGCCCGGATGGACGTACCTACTCGTAGTAGCAAAGGTTAGGGATGAAAAGCCTGGTACTTTGAATAAAGGCCGAACGGGCTTACGCACCTTCGTCCGCCGCCTTGACGAAGACCTCCGAAGGTTGGGCGCACCTCGAAGTACCCGGTCGATAGAACAGATAGTCCGCCGAGTTCACCGAGGAGCCTGCCACTGCCGTGGTGAGTTCGGCCTCGACGTCAGCACTTCCTTCGACAGCAATAAGGGGGTCAGCTAGCCCTCCCCGGTCTAGGCTATCGGTCTCCCTGCTCCCCCGAGAGCTGGCGGAAATCCCCTCTGAATCTGGATCACGCGAGGGAGTGGACTTGGGGGACGGCGCCGCCTCGGTAACCGGTGCCTCCTGCCCGGTCCCCGGAGCAGGTGTCGAAGCGTTCAGAAAGGTAGGAGCGCCTCCGGCTCCTTCAGTAGCCGGCAGCTCCAGCCGGACCAGATCCGGGTTCGTTGGAGGGTCCTCCGGCTCTGTCCCGGCTCCCTCACTGGAGTACCCCCATTCGGAGTGAGAGGCGGAGGAGTGAGCCGGAGAGAGGCTCCTCGGCCCCTTCACCATCTTCTTCTTCAAAGGGCGCCGGGGGGAATGGCCGGTGTCGGGGTCAGCCACCCTCCTCTTCGAAGCGGCGCGGAGGACCTCTCCCTCCGGAAGTGGCGGAGGGGTGAGCTCGAGTGCGTCCCACACGCGGTTATGCCACCCCCATGATCCCACGAGCTCCACCCGCCGTTTGTACTCGGCCGGGGTAGGAGCTCCGAGGATCCTCTCTGCCATTCGGGCCAGTTCCTCGGGCGTCTTGGCGACGAGCGACCCTGTACCCGAAGGTTAGGTCCGGGAACATCCCAGGCACAGTAAAAGACAAGCAGGGACAAAAGGAATGCAGATGCTTACCGAGCCGACGGGAGAGCTCCATCGATGTTGATTCATCCCGGCTGCTCCAGAGTGACGCCGGCCACTCTTCCTTTGGCAGCGGAATCTCGAGGGCCATGAACTCCTCCGTCAGGTCCCGCATGCTCATCCGGCGGGCGACGATTTGGAGAAGTTGGATCCGGGCAGAGACCGAACCAGCGCTGGCTCCGATGAGCGCCTCCCTCCAGAACCAGATGTGGCGCGGAGGTCCGGCGAGCCCGGAGCTGAGCCCCACTTGGACATAGAACCAGCGGTGCACCCACTTGGAGTACCACTGCTCGTTGATGGCCATCGCCGGGAAGGAGTCCGCGTACCTCCTCCGGAGCTAGAAATTGATGCTCCCGAAGGCCAGCACCCGGCCATCCTTCTTCTTCGGTTGGCAAAGGTCTTCGTGCATCTGCGCGAAGAATTCCGCCCTACCCTCGCAACCCTCGGCGCACATGGCCCATTCGAAGCTGGATTAGGGCTTCTGGTCGTCGACTTCCTAGTTGAGGTACTGGATTTATTCCATGTTACTCTCCCCCAAATCTCCCCAAATGTGATAGCGCGTCTTGCCATCTTCGAATGGGCATTGCGGGCCGAAGGCTGCGAAGGAAGAGCAAAAATCTTCGCAGCCCTACACCGAGCTTCTTGCCAGCCCAAGACCTTCATAGGCCCTGGAGGTGAGAAGATGGTGGTGGCCTTCGGGAGTATTAACTTTCGACTTCGAGATGAGTACGCTCTTTGATTTCCAGCCAAAGCCATCAATTCTAGGTGGTATACAGATTGGATCCTCCGCTGGTTTTACGCCAAAGTTGGGGAAGGAAGCTGTCTAGCGGGACCTCTTCGGGACATAAACTTCCGGAGGGAAGCCTTGGTCCACCCGGATCTAGGCCAGCTTGAAGCTCGCCTTAGCCTACTTCAACGCATCAGCCACCGTCTGAGCATGCGGGATCTGGCAGAGGAGTTCATCGGACTTCAGATCCCCCCTCTGATGGCCAACTGGCCAATCACCTTCGAGGAAGATCCGGAGGGCGGCCTCCGCAAGATCTCTTCGAGCTCGAGCCCTGCAGGTAACTTTGGAAACAACATGTGTCATATATATTTATTTGAAGAAATAACCAACGCTAACTCATCTTTCAGCCTCTTCAGCTCCTATAACTTCGGAGCAGATTGTACGAGCTTCGGAGAAAATTCTGGGAGTCCTGACTCCGGTCGAGAAAGAATTGAGGGTTAAGTTAGTGGGTACTTGGGAACGGAACAACCGAGTATGGGGGTTACTCGAAGTTGTTCCCCCTTCTCTTTTAGATTGGGTGCCTTTGGTGCAAGGGCCTAAGAAGAGGAAAGCCGAAGTTGGAGCTTCGACTTCTGCCAAAACTCCAACAAAAAAGGTAGCTCAAAACCAAGAAATGCAGCGCCTTGAAGTCCAATAGCTTTGGTCTCCGATTCCTCTAGGGATGAAGGTAGAATGCTTGTTGACCTGATTGACAAAGACGGAGCCCAAGCAGATGCAAGCATTTGTGATGCTGTGAACGTGCTGGAGTTTCCAAGCAACCTCGGGCAAGTTGGGACTTCGGCTGCTCAACAAGACATACCGCGGGATGAAACCCCTATGAACGAAGGTGGAGCCGAAGTCGCGGCAGATTCAACTTCGATTTCGGATGAAGCAACTACTGCAGCTCCCGAAGAGGCTCCATCAGTTGAAGCTTTAGTCGTGAATTCTGACTCCGACGAAGACTTTGGGGTAGCTTTTGACCCGCCAAGCAGTCCGATGCTCACCCGTCGACAAGACTTCGAAGGTAAATTTCACATAATCCTTTTGTTCTTTTTTTGTAAAATTATAAAAACCATAATACCTTTGTCTCAACAGGGTTCACTCCTACGGTAGAGGTTCGTCCTGAAGATACAACTCTTGGAACTTCAGAAACTTCGGAGCCAATTCCAGAAGTCACCCAAATGGGACCTGGAAAAGGTAAAGGCAAAATGGACCCTCTCCCTGCTCCGAGTTCGGGATTAACTCCGTCTGAGTCGACAGACGGAAGTCAATCTACAGAGGGGGGCTAGTCTGCCGAAGTTCCGGAGGAAACAGGCCAGCGCTCTGACCTCTCGCCAAACGAAAACGACCAGAGGGCCTTGTCTATGCTCCCTCTTCTAGCTCCTTTCATGGAGCGAAGAACTGGACTTCGGACTTTGCTCGAGCCCTTAGATCGAGCTAGCCGCGAAGTCGGGGAGACAAACTTGGTAGCCATCCTGAGCGAAGCTGAGGGTTCGAAGCTCAACGCCGCCATGGAGCGTGCAGCGTACCAGGTACGAAGTATCTACAAAACAAAATTAATCTCATATACAAATAATTTCTCACCTTGGTTTTTTCTCTTTGCAGCAAATAGTCTTGGCCCGAGCTGCAAACGTTTCAAACGAACGTGGAAACCTTCGCCTTCGAGAGGAAATCACTACTCTTCAGCGAAATCTTAACATTTCCGAAGGTCGAGTTTCCCATTTGGACAACATGGTCTCAGCAGAGCAGAGGGCCAGGCAAAGCTTGGAAACTGCGAAGAAGGAGCTCGTAGCAGAACAAATTGTGCTTCGGGCGGAAATAGAAAAGATGCGGGCGGAGCATGCTACTGCGGGGGATGAACTTGTCAAGCTCCGGGAGGAAAAGGCCAAAGCTACAAAGGAGGCTAGCCACCTGCTTAACCAGAAAAATTCTTTAGCTACGGAGGCAGCTAGGCTCTCCGCTGTGGTGGAGGAGTTGACTTCGGCGAAGGATGCTTTACTTGAAGACAAGCTCAAATCGGAGAAGGTAGCTGTGGAGGTCATGAACCAACTCCTAGGTGTTCTAGAGTACTTTGGTACTACTAGGACACTTCCTTTGAATGACAACGCCTCCTTGCTTCGGTGGCTAAAAATGATCCAAGGAGCTGCGAAGAGGATGAAGATGGCAGACATTCGGTACGGAGAAATCTCCGGACAAGGGGCTGCTATCGGCATACTTAGTTACTACGAAGATCTGGGAATATCGATAACTCTGAGCACAGAGGCGACTCCCATTACCTTCGATGAAAGTCGGCTTCTTACTCCTTCCAAAGACGTGGCCGCTGCTTGGCAAGCCTTCCAAGCTTCATGGAGAGCCGAAGGTCGAACTGCGATCAAGGCTTGGATTGACGAAGGACAATGCCAGAACAAGCTCGGTCGCAAGCTTTGAGCAGCCAACCTCTGCCGAACCCGCAGGTCTAGATTTGCCTTAGGATCTTGACTATGTAAAGACTCATGCTTTTTGTACATTTATGAATGAAAATTTGCTTATCGTGTTTTTAGGCTTCACCTCATATGGATGATGTCGAAGTGTTAAACATTACCGAAGAGCTCCGCCTGCTATGGGCTACCTTTGTTATTTTAAAACTTCACAAGCGACCCCGTTTTTTAGTTCCTCGAGATAGCTCTGATGCAATTGCGCCCGAAGTAAGCAAAGATATACTATCTTATATTAAAGAGGAAGAAAAAGAAGTTAACTTGGAAACTTCATCTTCCGAAGACATTGCATGGTCCGAAGATGAAGATGAAGCTCAGGGTAAAAAACCTGAAGAACTTGGAAGCTGGGAAAGGAGCCCCGAACGACTCCGAACTTGGGCCGAGCTTCAATAAGAACAGAAAGACTTTAGAGCTTTGAAGGGAGGCATAAGAGTTAAACGTAAAGTTGTTAGAACTCCCGGCTCTGGAACTGGTCGTTCCAACCTTATCTCTAGAGATCGAAGGGGTCTTCGATTCCTTCTCGGTATAGACACCAATTTTTCATGATGTAATTATAATTAGTTTGGATAATAAATATCGGTTTTTAAAATTGTCTCCCTATCTCCCAGCCCATCTTTGGGCGTAAGCAACTTCGAATTATACTCAAAGATGGTTAGGCGCAAAGAAAAACTTAGGAGTACAATTTTGGAGGCTCGGAGCCCCTCAGTAATTTGAAGATTGATTAAAATCTTAAAAAGTGTCTTCGACTACTTGAAGTCTGAAAACTGGTAACTTAGTACCTTTCGATTTGAAAGAAATCACTTCGGACAACTTTCCGGACACTTTAGTGTCCCAAATGATTGGTCACTTTGGACTCTTTTCACAGATATTCGAAGCTTATCAGCTCAAACTCTGTTTTATTTTGGCCTCCTTCGGCTCTTTTGCGAATTCTACCAAACCGGTGGTTTGGAATTCGTAGTGGTCTCCTTGGACTCTTTTTACGGATGCTTTCAAGCCAGAGCTTGGAATCCGCATTATTTGGTCTCCTTGGACTCTTTTTACTGATGCTTTCAAGCCGGTGGCTTGGAATCCGTTTTCTCAGTGACTTCTCCACCTCATCGGATGCTTCGGACCAGTGGTCCGAAGTCCAAAAAATATGATTCAAATTAATGACACTTCCCTCCCAGTCAACTTTTCTATTCTAGTGCGTCCACCAGAAGTGGAAAGTATATGGGGGGTATGCATTATCTGAACCATATGCTTTATTGCTTCGGAAGGTGTTTACAAATGATTACAAGGAGCCCCTATGCAAAATATCGCTTTAGGTGCTCCGCATGCCATGTATGCGCTAACACTTCACCTTCCAAATTAGCTAACTTAAAAGAACCAAGACGCCCTGAGCGGACAATTATGTATGGACCTTCCCACTTATTTCCTAATTTCCCCGACGCTATGATACTTCGCAAAACGAGATGACCCGACCTAAGTTCATTAATCTTGACCTTCGGGTCGAACCAAGTCTTCGTTTGCTGCTGATACTTTGATAAATTGTCGACGACTCGAAGTCTTGTCTCTTCTGTTAAATCAAGCGAAGTTTGCCATTCTGCTTCTATTTCCGGTTCGGTGCTGCGAAGGGATCCTCCTTTAAGCTCCGTTGGTGTCATAGCTTCTTCTCCGAATAATAGTCTGAAAGGAGTGAAACCCGTAGACCTTGTCTGAGTTGTCCGAATGGACCATAGGATCTTTGGGAGCTCTTCGATCCACAATCCTTTTGCCAATTCCACTATTCTTCGATTCAGCCCTGACAAGATATTACCATTAGCTCTTTCAACAGCTCCGTTGGACTGAGGATGTCTTACTACAGCAAAACATAAATGGATGCCTACGTCTTCACAGAATTTCCTAAAGGGTTCTGCATCGAACTGTGTTCCAATGTCAACTGTCAGCTGCCGAGGCACTCTGAACCGGCATATAATATTCTTCGAGAAAAAATTTTGTACATTATTCGATGTGATAGCTGTTAGGGGCTCTGCTTCGACCCACTTTGAAAAGTATTCAATTGCTACCACTGCGAACTTCAAATTTCCTTTTGCTACTGGGAAGGGGCCAATAAGATCCATGCCCCATCTGGCCATGGGCCATACTGGAGCAATGACTTGAACAGTTGTTGGTGGGCGCTTGAAATACTGTCTTAAAGTCTCTCCAGGGAGCTGCTTCACCTGGAAAAGACTTCCTGTTGACATTGGGGGTACGAAGGTACCCTGAAAATTGCTCAGGAACTTCTTCCTCAACTCCTCCCATGATCTGATTGATCCTGGCTTCAGAGACCAGAACCACCGTAGTGCCACTCCTTCGAGAGCTAGGTGGAAACACTTGGCCATAGTGTCTCGCACTCCCCCACTGGCTTCAATTGCTAATGCATAAGAACGGGCGAACTCTCCAGGATCATCATCTCCAGAATATTTGCAAACCTTCGAAGTTTTGAACTTCGGGTCGAAGCGCACTTTCTGCAACTCAGGATGCAGCGGAGATTCGGTGTCAAAGGAAGCTTTCTCCGGGGCTTCGGGATAAGGAAGTTCGTCGTCTTCGGGGACATCGGGGATGACTCGGGTGGCCTGAGAATGAAGCCTATCTGTGGCTTCTTGCCGCCACCTTGCTACTTCGGCTTGGAGACTGGCCATTTGAACGGTCATATCACCAAGACCATCTTCATCTCCTCCGGAAGGACCTTCCGGGTCTTGAGAACTATACGCATCAGTTCGAAGTGGAACTTGAGGTGGAAGAGGGACTCCGGCTGGCCGAAGTATAGATGGAGTTGGTGGAGGAACTCCGTATGATCGAGGAAGGGAAACCCCTTCCGGAGTGGAAGGCCCTCCGACCTCAACTGTGTTTGAAGGTCTTGCTCTGGAGGTTCGAGGGGACCTCCGAATAGGACTACCACCTGCGCTCCGCTTGGGAGGCATGGTTTGAGAACTTGGTAGAGAATGAAGTTTTTTGGACTAGGTTCCCCACAGACGGCGCTAACTGTTGGCGTAAAACATTACGCTAACTGGTTTCTGAAAGGTAGAAACTAACAAATGAAGTGTTTGCGAAGTAAACTATTTCAAGCCTCCGAAAGGATAATAGCTCAAAACAGTTCGAAGATGTATATTGAATAACTTGTCTTCGGTCCCCATTACAGGGTAAAACGGGTGGTATTTATAGGCCCAAACATTAAGGAGAAGACTCTTTTATCCCTCTATTACAACCGACATAGTGGAAACTATTCGGCACCCTTAATAGGGCTAAAATGGTAAAAGACTAATCTAATGAGAAAGAAAATAAGTCTTCCATCCTAGCTGGCAAAAAGACTCTCTGAAGAGTTCACGTTCGAAGATATACTTCGAACTAGCGTTCGCCTTCATTCTTCGAATCCTATTCAAAGCACTCCTGAAGGTAGACGTCAGAAACCTTTGATCAAATCTCCTGCCTCTGTCTTGTTACAACAATGGCTCTGAGGATGAAGTATTTTCCCCCAACATCCACATCTCACGAAATATTTGGAAGAAATCCGCAAGACGGAGGAATCATTCAAAGGAATCTCCATCCTAAGCATCCCTCTAGCAGATAATCAGCTTGCAGATGTCTTGGAAAAGGCTGCAGCCGGAGCAGTGGACGTCCGAGAAGGGGCTTTTTATGAAGAACTTGTTAAACCTTCGGTGCATCAACCGCCCTCCGCAGAAGTCCTTTGCATTCCAGTCACTGATTGGCAGAGTCCAATTTTGGATATTTTGCAAAACAATACTTCACTAGAAGGTCCAGATTTACAAAGACTCCAGTTAAGGGTCCGAAATTATAAGCTTGTCAACAGAGTACTTTATAAAGCCAGATTCCGTTCTCCTCTACTCTGCTGCATCTCACAACCTGAAGGCCAAGATATACTTCGGGAAATTCATGAAGGCCTCTGTGGTAGCCACTTAGCCCCTCGTGCAGAGTTATTGGTTCGAACCTATCAAGGGTGCCAATGGATGGGTAGACGAAACCATCGTCCTCCGACACCCCTTCAAGTCATTGCTCCGGTATGGCCAATGGCACGATGGGGAATGGATCTCATCGGCCCTTTTCCAATGGTGAAGGGCAGCTTGAAGTTCGCGGTGGTAGCAATCGAATACTTTTCTAAATGGGTCGAAGTTGAACCCTTAACTGCTATCACTTAGAAAAATGTACAGAAATTCTTCTGGCAGAATATTATTTGCAGGTTTGGAATGTCTAGATAATTGACAATCGACAATGGCACCCAATTAGAAGCTGAACCTTTTAGAGAATTCTGCCAAGGATTGGGCATTAAATTGTGCTTTGCAGCTGTTCATCACCCCCAATCCAATGGAGCCGTCAAGCAGGCAAATTGAAATATCATATGCGGTTTAAATCGAAGGATTGTTGGGCTAGCAAAGGGGCTGTGGACCAAAGAGCTTCCTAAGATTTTATGGTCCATTCGGACCACTCAAGCTTGGTCCACAGGATTCACCCCATTCAGGTTGTTGTTCGGAGATGAGGCCATGACTCCAAAGGAGCTGAAAGGTGAATCCCTTCGCGCAACGGAGCCTGAAGATAACAATGAGAGGAACACTTCGCTTGATTTGTCGGAAGAAACAAGGCTTCAAGCTGTCGCCAACTTAATAAAGCACCAAGACCAAACGAACACATGGTACGACCCGAAGGTAAAAGTAAATGAACTTAGACCAGGTCCTTTGGTACTACGAAGTGTAATTGCTCTGGGGAAGTTAGGAAACAAATGGGAAGGACCATATATTATCCTATGCTCAGGGCACCCCGGATCTTTTAAATTAGCCAATTTAGAAGGGAAGAGTTAAAGCATGCATGGCATGCAGATCACCTTAAACGTTATTATGCTTAGGGGCTCCTTGTAATCAATTGTAAAGTACCTTTCTAAAATAAATAAAGATTGAGGTTCGAATTATGCTTACTCTTCAAATATTTCCTACCCTTTGTGGACACATCAGAGGAACGGAGATGCTTGCAGAGGTAAGCATCTTTTATCATAACCAAACAAATGGCCTTTGAACCATCGGTTTAAGTATTCCGTAAAAGAGCCAAAGGTGGCCAAAGCCTATGGATTCTAGGCTTCGGCCTGATAGCATCCGTAGAAGAGTCTAAGGACTTTAAAAAAATAGATTTCTGATCCTCGGGGCTCGAAGCATCTGTAAAAGAGCTGAAGGTGACTAAAGCCTACAGATTCCAGGCTTCGGCCTGATAGCATCCATAGAAGAGTCTAGGGACTTTAAAAAATAGATTTCCAAACCTCAAGGCTCAAAGCATCTGTAAAAGAGCCGAAGGTGGCCAAAGCCTACGGATTCCAGGCTTTGGCCTGATAGCATCCGTAGAAGAGTCTAAGGACTTAAAAATAGATTTTTGATCCTCAAGGCTCAAAGCATCTGTAAAAGAGCCGAAGGTGGCCAAAGCCTATGGATTCTAGGCTTCAGCCTGATAGCATCCGTAGATGAGTCTAAGGACATTAAAAAACAGATTTCCGATCCTCAGGGCTCAAAGCATCTGTAAAAGAGCCGAAGGTAGCCAAAGCCTATGGATTCTAGGCTTCGGCTTGATAGCATCCGTAGAAGATTCTAAGGACTTTAAAAGAACATATTTCCGATCCTCCGGGCTCGAAGAATCTGTAAAAGAGTCGAAGGTGACCAAGTAATAATGTTCCAAGGCTCCAGCCAAATGAAACACTTTATAAGTCCTAAGTGACCAATTTTGGAGCTCCCAAGTATAAACTCGAAGCTCCAAGATTATAAACATCACAATACAAACGTACAGTTCGGAGAACTCTACGAAAGTGTTGAAATCATGATTACCAACTACTGTTTGCGAAGCACCGATTTTTACCAAGCATTGTGTCCGATGGACCTTATCACATTGCTTATGGTCCCCCACCCACAAGGAGGGGGAGGGGAGTATAGCACAATCAAGTGCTGCTTCTTAGACAATTTGTATTAATTGGGTAATCATATTACAATCATCGTGTTGGGGAAAATTCTTCATCCTTAGGGTCACTACAGTAACAAGACGAAGGTAATCTATTAAAACCCAAGTTCCAATATCTAACTCCGGTTTAGTAATGGGTCAAGTTTGAAGAATCAAAGTGGACTCTTGTTTGGAGTATACCTTCAAACGTCGACTCTTCAGAGAACCTCCCTGCCAGCTAGGATGGAAGACTTATTTTCTTTCTCATTAGATTAGTCTTTTGCCATTTTAGCCCTATTAAGGGTACCGAATAGTTTCCACTATGTCGGTTGTAATAGAGGGGTAAAAAGGTATTTTCCTTAAGATTTTGGCCTATAAATAGCCCCCCGTTTTACCCTGTAATGATCATCGAATACTGAGTTATTCAATACACATCTTCGAAGTGCTTCGTTTGTTAGTTTCTAATCTCTGGAAACCTGTTAGCGTAATCTTTGACGCCAACAGTTGGCGCCGTCCATGGGGAGCCTAGTCCAAAAAACTTCGTTCTCTACCAAATTCTCAAACCATGCCTCCCAAGCGGAGTTCAGGTGGTAGTCCTACCCGGAGGTCCCCTCAGACCTTCGGAGTAAGATCTTCGAACACAGTCGAGGTTGGAGGACCTTCGGTAATTCCTCCACCTCAAACCCCCGAAGGGATTCCCCTTCCTCGAGCATACAAAGTTCCTCCCCCAACCCCATCTATACTTCGTCCAGCCGGAGACCCTTCTCCAGCTCCGATTCCACTTCGAACTGACACGTATAGTTCTCAAGACCCGGAAGGTCCTTCCAGAGGAGATGAAGATGGTCTTGGCGACATGGCATCCCAAATGGCCAGTCTCCAAGCTGAAGTGGTGAGGTGGAGGCAAGAAGCCGTAGATATGCCTCGTTCTCAGGCCACCCCAGTCATTTCTGAAGTGCCTCAAGACGACGAACTTCCTTATCCCGAAGCCCTAGAGAACGTCTCCTTCGATAGCAAGTCTCCGCTGCATTCCGAGCTACAGAAAGTGCGCTTCGACCCTAAATTTAAAACTTTGAAGCTCTGCAAGTATTTCGGAGATGAGGACCTCGGGGAGTTCACCCGTTATTATGCTTTGGCAATTGAGGCCAGTGGAGGAGTGCGAGACACCATGGCCAAGTGTTTCCCTCTTTCTCTCGAAGAGGTGGCCTTGAGGTGGTTTTGGTCCCTGAAGCCGAGATCAATTAGAACCTGGGAGCAATTAAGGAAGAAGTTCATAAGTAATTTTCAGGGTACCTTCGTACCCCCAATGTCTATGGGAAGTCTTTTCTAGGTGAAGCAGCTGCCTAGAGAGACTCTAAGACAATTTTTCAAGCTCTTCGCCCATACAAAGTCGCAAATTCGAGGGCTGACTACATCCTCTATTATTGATGCAGCTCGAGAAGGAGTTACCCATGCAGGCCTCCTTGACAAACTTCATCGGAAATAGATATCTTATGTTGCTCAGCTGATGGCTTATTTTGAAGAATATGCTAGGTCAGAAGAAGGGTAGCTTCGAAGAACTGCTTCAACTCCGTCAATCCTGCAAGAAGTCAAGTTGGAAGTGAAGACTTCAACACCTTTGCAGGGGCCTAACTTCGAAGTCCAGCATGACAGGCGTCGGGGGCAAAATCATCCTCGTTCAGAAGTCTTGAACATTGCTCCGCAACAGAAATTTTCCCCTAAGACTTTGCAAGCCTCGGGCAGCAAGGCCAGCGGCTAGAGGCCGCTAGGGAAGCCGGCTGGCAAAGCCCAGGCCTTCTTCTGTTGCGTCCATGGTGAGAATCGAAGTCACGCTACTGATGCGTGCAAGTCTATACTCGCTTTAAGAGGCGAGTACCTTGAAAGAACCTCGGGTTGAGCCACTACTGACCGAGTTCCTTCCGAGGTGCGTCCGGAGCCTATCTAGGCTGTGGCACGTATAGACAACTTCAACCCTGCAAGGCAACCTCCGGTGGACAATATTATGCCACCTCTGAAGCATGAAGATGGTCAAGATCGAGGAAAAAGAGTAGTCCTTCCTATTTCTGGAGGAGGGACACTCGACAGTATGTCAAAGAGACAGTGAAGAGAATATGTCCGAGAAGTGGGCCATATTGGAACTTCTTCATCCGCATCTACCATGCCTGAGTGGTCCCATGTGCCGATATCTTTTTCCCTAGATGATGCAGCTGACATAAAGTTTCCGCATGCAGATCCCCTTGTCATCACTGCCGACATAGCAGGGACTGAAGTACGAAGAGTGCAGATTGACGGAGGGATTTCAACAGATATTATCTTCGTTCAAGCCTTCGATCAGCTTTGTATCTCCAGGAAACATCTGCTCCCTGCAGCTCATCCTTTGCAAGGCTTCGCAGGACCCCCTCTTGATGCCCTCGGCCAAATAGGTCTGGAGCTGATTTTCGATGTTGTGGACGCCCCGTACGCATATAATGTTATCTTCGGGAGGGTCATGTTAAATCAGTTCAGAGCCGTGGAGCATCATAATTATGGTCATGGAGTGCTCACTGTCTTCGGAGATCAGGCCATTGCGCGAAGAGCAGAATATGGTCATGGCCCTCCTCTTGACCCGAGACAAGTGAGCAACGTACAAGGCAACCCGGAGGATATCTTTGCTTCAGGTGAACCTTCGAAGAAGTCCTTCCCAAGACCTAGCCCCGAAGGAGAGATTGTAACAAAGGTTATTGTCAAAGACGGTAAAGACTATTCATTTCAGTTCGGCAAAGATTTGCCTCCAAAAGTCGCTACTTCGTTAGAAAAAGTAGTTGACGAAAATTTAGATGTCTTTGCATGGTCTGATGAGTACATTACCGGAGTCAGTCAGGATATTATTGAACATAGCTTACTTGTGAACCCGAGGGTTCGGCCTTTTCGACAAGGACTCCGGAAGTTATCTGTGGAGAGAGCCATCCTTGCTAAGGCAGAAGTGGAAAAGTTGCTGAAGGCTGGGATTATCGGAGAAGTAGGTCATACGGAGTGGCTAGCCAACCTAGTCTTCGTCAAGAAGAAATCTTCCGGGAAGTGGCACATGTGTATTGACTTTTCATCCTTGAATAAAGCATGCCCCCGTGACCCCTATCATATGCCCCGAATTGATCAATTGGTTGAGTCCACTGCTGGTTCAGAGTTATTAAGCTTCCTCGACGCGTATTCTGGCTATCATCAAATTTGGTTAAAGCACGAAGATGAAATCAAAACAAGCTTTGTAACTCCTTCGGGAGTCTTCTGCTATGTAAGAATGTCTTTCGGCTTAAGAAATGCCGAGGCAACCTTTTCGAGGTTAATTGCTAAAGCTCTAGGTCATCAAATAGGCCGCAATGTAGAAGCCTATATGGATGACATTGTAATAAAGAGTGCTCTAAAGCACCAACATAGCCTAGACTTAGCAGAAACGTTCCATAGCCTTCGGGCATGTGGAGTCCGTCTTAACCCCGAAAAATGTATCTTCGAGGCTCAGGCTGGAAAATTTTTAGGGTATCTAGTTTCAAGCAGAGGGATCGAAGCTAGCCCTACTCAAATAACTGCATTACAAAGGATGGCTCCTCCGGAAAATTTGAAGCAGGTGCAAAAGCTAACTGGCCGCCTTGCAGTAGTTAGCATGTTCCTGGCAAGGTCTGTAGAGAGAAGTTTGCCCATTTTCAAAGCGTTAAAAGGTTTGAAGATTTTGCATGGACATCGGAGTGTCAAAAAAGTTTTGATGATATTAAGAATTATCTCAGTAACCTCGCTACACTCACAGTGCCTGTTGCGGACGAAACCCTACTCCTCTACCTTGTAGCTACTAGCGCTGCTGTTAGTGTAGTCCTTGTTAGAGAAGTTGATTTCAATGGGAAGTTGGTACAAAATCCAGTCTATTTTGTATCTGAAGCATTGTCTAGAGCAAAAACAAGATATTCTGAGCTTGAGAAGTTCACCTATGCTCTGATAATGGCTTCGAGGAAGTTAAGGCATTATTTCCTAGCACATAATGTGATTGTACCAACTTTGTATCCCTTAGGAGATATGCTCCGAAGCAAGGATTCTACAGGAAGAATTGGGAAATTGGCTGTTGAATTAGCACCCTTCGGCATCTCCTTCATGGCAAGGACAACGATCAAGTCACAGGTGGTGGCAGATTTTGTGGTAGAGTGGACTCCATCCACAGAAGTCAAATGAAGGAATTTGGACTATACTCGGATGGAGCTTTCCAAGCATCTGGAGCAGGTGTCGGAGCGGTAAGAATTTCGCCTTTAGGGCAAAGAGCAATGTACTCCGCAAGGCTCAACTTTAAGTCCACCTATAATACAGCAGAGTATGAAGGAATTTTGTTAGGACATCGGAAGGCGTGTGCTTTGGGGGCTACAAGAGTTGTTATTAAAATAGATTCTCAAACTGTAGCAGGGCACGTTGATAAAAGTTTTCAAGTTCGTCACCCCCAGCTTGCAAGATATTTGGAAGAGATCTGTAAGATTGAAGTAGCATTTAAAGGGATTTCCATCCGAAGTATACCCAGAGCTGAAAATATGCAAGTCGATACCTTGGCAAAAGTTGCAGATGGAACTATGGACATTCCGGAAGGTGTTTTTTACGAAGAACTTAGTTCACCTTCGGTGTCGTAGATCCCTTCTGCGGAAGTTCTTTGCATTCCAAGTACTGATTGGCGGAGTTCAATTATGGAATTGTTGCAAGGTGAAGAAAATTTACTTGAAGGGCCACATCTTTCGAGGTTAAAGCTCAGAGTTCGGAATTATCATATAATCAATGGTATTCTCTACAAGGTCGGAGTATGTTCCCCTCTGCTCCGATGTATATCTCAAGCCGAAGGTCAAGAGATACTCCGAGAAATTCTTGAAGGCCTTTGTGGTAGCCATCTGGCCCCTCGGGCTTTGGCAAGAAAAACACTTCGCCAAGGGCTTTATTGGCCTACAATAGTAGCTGATGCGGAGAGCCTAGTCCGCACGTGCCAGGGTTGTCAATGGATGGGAAGAAGAAGTCATCATCCGCCAACAACTCTTCAAGTCATTGCCCCGGTTTGGCATATGGCCAGATGGAGCATGGACCTTATTGGCCCCTTCCCTGTAGCAAAAGGAAATCTGAAATTCGCAGGTGTAGCAATTGAGTATTTTTCCAAGTGGGTCGAAGCAGAACCCCTCACAGCTATCACTTCAAATAATGTACAAAACTTTTTCTAGAAAAGTATTATATGTAGGTTCGGAGTGCCTCGACAGCTCACAGTTGACAATGGGACACAATTTGATGTAGAGCCCTTCAGGAAGTTTTGCGAAGATCTTGGCATACAAATATGCTTTGCTGTTGTGCGCCATCCTCAGTCTAATGGAGCTGTAGAAAGAGCCTATGGTAATATCTTGTCCGGGTTGAATTGAAGAATAGTAGGGTTGGCAAAAGGGCTATGGAGCGAGGAGCTCCCGAAGATCTTATGGTCCATTCGGACCACCCAAACAGGGTCCACAGGTTTCACTCCTTTCAGACTATTATTCGGAGACGAAGCTATGACGCCAACAGAGCTTAAAGGAGGATCTATTCGCAGCACCGAACTTGAAATAGAAGGAGAAAGGCAAGCTTCGCTTGATTTAACAAAAGAAACAAGACTTCGAGTTGTCGCCAATCTGTCGAAATATCAGCAGCAAACGAAGACTTGGTTTGACCCGAAGGTTTTAACGAACTTAAGCCAGATCATCTAGTTTTGCGACGCATTATAGCACCAGGGAAATTAGGAAATAAGTGGGAAGGTCCATACATTATTCTCCGTTCAGGATGCCCTGGTTCTTTTAAGCTAGCTAATTTAGAAGGCGAAGAGTTAAAGCATGCCTGGCATGCGGAGCACTTAAAGCGATATTTCGCATAGGGGCTCATTGTAATCATTTGTAAACACCTTCTGAATTAATAAATTTCATAGTCAGATAATGTTTACCTCTCAAACACTTCCTACTTTTAGTGGACGCACTGGAAGAACGAAGTTGGATGTGAGGGAAGTGTCATTCATTTGAACCAATTTTGTGGACTTCGAACCACTGGTTTGAAGCTTCCGACGAGGTGAGAAAGTCACTGAAAAACGGATTCCAAGCCACCGACTTGAAAGCATCCGTAAAAAGAGTCCAAGGAGACCAAATGATGCGGTTTCCAGGCTCCGGCCTGAAAGCATCCGTAAAAAGAGTCCAAGGAGACCACTGCGAATTCCGAACCACTGGTTTGATAGCATTCGCAAAAAGAGCCGAAGGAGGCCAAACAAAACAGAGTTTGAGCTAATAAGCTTCGAATATCTGTAGAAAGAGTCCAAAGTGACCACTCATTTTGGATGCTAAGGTATCCGGAAAATTAGTCTGAAGTGACTACTTTCAAACAAAAGGTACTAAGTTACCAGTTTTTAGACTTCAAGTAGTCGAAGACATTTTGTGAGATTTTAATCAATCTCTAAGTATCTAAGGGGATCCGAGCCTCCAAAATTGTACTCCTAAGTTTTTTCATTGCGCCTAACCATCTTCGACTAAACTTTGAAGTTGCTTACGCCCAAAGAGGGGCTGGGAAGTAGGGAGACAATTTTAATCTTAATCTTTATCATTCGAACAGATTACATTACACTATGAAAAATCCGTGTCTATACCAAGAAGGAAACGAAGACCCCTTCGATCCCTAGAGCTACCACTAAAGCCAGAATGACTAGTTACGGAGGCGGGAGTCCTAATAACTTTACGTTTAATTCTTCTCCCTCCTTTTGAAGCTCGAAAATCTTTTTGTTCCTGTTGGAGTTCAGCCCAAGTTCGAAGTCGCTCGGGGCTTCTCTCCCAGCTTCGAACTTCTTCGGGGTTCTTTCTTTGTTCTTCAGCAGTACTTTCTTCCTCGGACCATTCAACGTATTTAGAAGATGAGGTTTCCAAGTTAACTTCTTTTTCTTCCTCTTTAATATAAGATAATATATCTTTGTGTATTTTGGGTGCAATTGCACCGGAGCTTTCTCGAGGAATCAGGAATCAATGTCGTTTGTGAAGTCTTAAAAGGTCGAAGGTAGCCTATAGCAGGCGGAGTTCTTCGGTAATGTTTAATACTTCGAGATCATCCATACGAGGTTGGGAAGCCTAAAAACATTTCCAAATAAGTCCATTTATAACAGATGAAAGCATAAATTTTTACATGTTCGGACCCCTAAACAAAGCTAAACCTGCAGGTCTGGCGGAGGTTGGCTGCTCGAAGCTTGTAACCGAGCTTGTTTCTGGTGAATCCCTTCATCAATCCAAGCCTTGATCGATGTTCGACCTTGGGCTCTCCATGACGCTTGGAAGGCTTCCCAGGCTACGGCCACATCTTTCGAAGGGTTTAACAGCTGGTTGTCGTCGAAGGAAATAGGAGCCGCCCCTAAGTCTGGTGCTACTGATAGCCCTAGATCTTCGTAGTAACGAAGTATTCCGAGAGCAGATACTTGGCCAGAGAGTTCTCCATACCGAATACCTGTTGTCTTCATCATCTTCGCTGCTCCTTGGATCATCTTCAATCGTCGTAGCATGGGGACATTGTCAGTCAAAGATAGTGTCCAACATGTCCCAAAGTACTCTAAGACACCTAAAAGGTTATCCATGACCTCCACAGCTATCTTCTCCGACTTCACCTTGTCTTCGTTTAAAGCATCCCTTGACGAAGACAGCTCGTCCACCACAGAGGATAGTTTAGCTGCCTCCGTAGACAAAGAGTTCTTCTGGCTAAGAAGGTTGTTGGCTTCCTACATGGCCTTTGCCTTTTCTTATCGAAGCTTAACCAGCTCAGCCCCCACAATTGCTTGCTCCATCCACATTCTTTCTATTTCAGCCCGAAGCACGATTTGCTCGGCCTCGAGCTTCTGATTTGCAGCCTCCAGACCAAGTCTGGCTCTCCTCTCCACTGCTACCATCTCGTCCAAGCTGGAGATTCGAATTTTGGAGCCCTCAAGACTCCTTTGGAGGGCAGCAATCCTCTCCTTAAGACGAATACTTCCTCGCTCATTTGAAACAGCTGCAGCTCGAGCCAAGACTATTTGCTGCGAAAAGAAAAAGTAAGGTGAGAAATTGTTCATAAGTTGAAATTAATCTTGTTGTTGCAGATACTTCGTACCTGGTATGCTGCTCGTTCCAAAGCTGCATTCAGCTCCGACCCTTCAGCCTCCCCAAGTATGGCTATCAATTATGTTCCCCCAACTTCGCGGTTAGCTCGATCCAAAGGTTCGAGCAAGGCCCAAAGTCCGGTCCTTCGCTCCAGAAAAGGAGCTAGGAGGGGGAGCATTGACAAAGCCCTTTGATCATCTTCGTTGGGTGAAGGGCCGAAGCGATGCTCCGCATCCCCGGAAACTTCGGTGGACTAGCCCCCCTCCGTAGATTGTCCTCCGTCTGTCGATTCGATGGAGTTAATCCCGAGTTCGGAGTAGGAAAGGGGTCCATTTTGCCTTTACCTTTTCCAGGCCCCATATGTGTAGCTTCTGGAACTGACCTCGGAGATGTCGAAGTCCCAGGAGCAGTATTCACAGGAGGAGTCATCTCCATGGGAGCAGACCTTGCCAAAACGAAGGTATTATATATTGCATAATTTTGCAGGGTGAAGAAAAAGGTGGTTTAGTGAAGTTTACCTCCGAAGTCCTGTCAGCGAATGAGTACGGGGCTACTTGGAGGGTCGAAGGCCCCTTCGAAGTCTTCATCAGACTCGGGGTCTGGAACCGAAGGGTTGGCTGTTGGAGCCTCCCTTGGAGCAACAGCTACCACTTCGTCCAGAATCGAAGCTTGTTCAGCTATAATTTCGACTCCGCCTTCAGCAGCAGGGGCTTCTAGACGCGGCAGGTCAGGCTGGACACTCGAGGTCCCGACCTGTTCGGAGTTGTCTAGAGCAGCCGGCACACCTGCTACGTCACCAGCGTCTACAACTTCGACACTTGACTGCGCTTCATCTTCGGTAATAAGGTTCATGAGGAACCTTTGCATTTCTCTGACTCCCTCATCTTTAGATGAACCTAAAGACGAAGCAGCAGGCCTGGAAGGAGCCACATTTTTAGGCTTTCGGGCTAACTTTTTCACGGGGGTCTTGGCTGGTGCCAAAGCCCCAGCATCTGCTTTCCTCTTCTTCGGGCCTTGCTTAGAAGGCACCCAGTCCGGAAGAGGGGGGACTATGACTCCGAGTACGCCCCATACTCGGTTAAGTCGCTCCCAACTGCCCACCAGTTTCTTCCTCCACTCCTTTTCAGCCGGAGTAGGAGCTCCAAGAATCTTCTCCAAAGCTCGAACGACTTGCTCTGAAGTCATAGGGGCTTGTGAAGATGAAAGATAAGTTTTTATTAGTCGTTTCATCAAACAATCATATATAAAACATGTTGTAGTTTTCGAAGTTACCTGCAGGGTTCATGTTCGAAGAAATTCTTTGGAGTCCTCCCTCCGGATCCTCTTCGAAGTTGATAGGCCAGTTGGCCATCAAAGGTGGAATTTTGAGCCCGATGAACTCCTCCGCTAAGTCCCGCATGCTCATGTGGCGACTAATTCATTGGAGCAGGTTAAGGCGGGCTTCAACCTGGCCGGGGTTTGGGTGGACTTCGGCTTCCCTTCGGAAATATATGTCTTGTAGGGGTCCGGCTAGACGAATGTCTACTCCAACTTCGGCGTAGAACCACCGGAGAATCCAATCTGTGTACCATCCGGCGTTGATGTCCTTCGCTGGGAATCGTAGTTGGAATTCATCTCAGAGTTTGAAGTTGATGCTGCCGAAGGCTACTACGATTTTCTCCCCTCCGGAGCCTTGGTAAGTCTTTGGCTGGCAAGATGCCTTGTGCAGCGCTGCAAATATTTTTGCTCTTCCTTCGCAGCCCTCAGCCCGCAGCGCCCATTCGAAGATAGCCAGTCGCGCTATTGCAGTTCGGAGACAATTGAGGAAGGGTTACATGGAAGATATCTAGTACCTCCGACAGGAAGTCTACCGCCGGGAGTCCTTACCCTGCTTTGAAGAAGGCTTCGAAGACGACAACTTCTCCGGGCCGCGGCGAAGGGATGGCTTCCTTCCCTGGTTTGCGGACATTAATCTCTAGGCTAATCTTCCCCTCGGCCACTGCTGCGAAGGGATGGCCCCAATTTGTAAGACTGGTCGGAGTACTTCGATGAGGCCGGGAGGAGGTCATGGGGTCCGATCTGTTGGGGGTTCCCCGCTAGCGCCGCCGCTGCTGCCGCCGCCATGGCCTGTTGCCGGGCTAGGACCGAAGTCACCCCTGGAGCCTTGAAGCTTGTCTTCGCCATTGATTCGAACCGAGCGATTGATGCTAAGGTTTGGAGGCTAATGGCTAATTGCGCAAAGACGGTGAGAAAGTTATTTATAGCCTAGGTTCACAATTTTTCACCGTTCACACTTGCTGTTTCGTATTATTGATCGTTACTGTTTGCAAAGTTAACGCACCGCATAGCTTCTTCTGAAAGGAAAAGGCTAACGACTATTTTTTCTAAGTCTAAAGGGCTTTCTAGCTTCATAAAAATTGATTCCAGGATTGTTCGAATATAACTCTCCTAGAAATCAATTCGATGTTATGAATCTTCATGTATTCCGAAGGTTGATAAAATTTGATAACCCCTGTGCATGATTATTTTTCTTGCGTATACTGCTCTCCTAACATTACAGATCAAGCGGAGAAGCGTATTCGAGGTGCTACTGTTGGGGGAAATACTTCATCCTCAGGGTCACTACAGTAACAAGACGAAGGCAATCTATTAAAACCCAAGTTCCAGTATCTAACTCCGGTTTAGTACTGGGTCAAGTTCGAAGAATCAAAGTGGACTCTTGTTCGGAGTATACCTTCGAACGTAGACTCTTCAGAGAACCTCCCTGCCAGCTAAGATGGAAGACTTATTTTCTTTCTCATTAGATTAGTCTTTTACCATTTTAGCCCTATTAAGGGTAACGAATAGTTTCCACTATGTCGGTTGTAATAGAGGGGTAAAAGGTCTTTTTCTTAAGATTTTGGCCTATAAATACCCCCCGTTTTACCCTGTAATGATCATCAAATACTGAGTTATTCAATACACATCTTTGAACTGCTTCGAGCTATTATCCAATTCAGAGGCTTGAAATAGTTTACTTCACAAATGCTTCATTTTATAGTTTCTAATCTCTGGAAACCTGTTAGCGTAATCTTTTACGCCAACCCATCGTAATTAAGAAAAATTATTATCTAAACCTAAATAAAAACGGAGACCCCTCCGACCTCTAGAACTACCCCTAGGACTAGTTCGGTCTTCGAAGCCTGGAGTTCTAAATACCTTTCTTTTAGTCCGAGTGCCCTTCTTCTTTGAAGCCTTCAGCTTTTTCTGTTCTTCTTGAAGTTTGGCCCAGGTTAGAAGTTGTTTGGAGCTAGCCTCCGTTGGTTCTTCGACTTAGTACTCTGAGTCGGACCAATATACATACTCCGAGGATGAAGATTTTACTAACTTATCCTCTTCTTTAATATAAGAAAGAACCTCGCTACAAATGTCGGGAGCTATTTCCCCTTGCTCTCCTCAAGGAGCGGAAAATCGCGAGCACCTGTAAGTCCTCAAGCTTTCGAGGGTAGCCCATTGTTGGCGAAGCCCTTCATTGAGCTTTAATACCTCGAGGTCAGGATCTAAAGCATATAACAAAACCTAAAAAGAAACATTCAAGCGAAAACTTTTCATTTATAAACTTTTCATTCATTAAAATAAGAACATTACAAGATCTCTTGTACATAATTAAGCGTTAGGAGGCGGAGCAGTTGGCGGAGTTGGAGCTAGAGGCTTCGTCTGAGCTAGCCTCTGCCGATGAGCTTGGTCGATCCAAGCCTTGGCCTCAGCTTCATTATCTGCTTTCCAGGTTACCCGGAAGGCTTCGCAAGCCGAAGCCACAGTCCAGAGATGGTCGTAGTAAGCCTTTGTCGGAGAAGCATGCCAGCGTTGAACCTTTAATAGGAGCAACAGAGACCCCAACGGCTTCGAGGTGTCGAAGGACTCTGATCCCAGCTACTTGCCCGGAGATCTCTCCATTGCGGGTCCCGGAGCCTTTCATCATCTTGGCTGCCGCTTGGATCATCTTAAGCTTTCGATCAAGGGGTTCGTCCGTCGTAGCTGAGGAAGATGGGCACACCATGACAAAATACTCTAGAACACACCTGAGGGTGTCCATGGTTTGATCAGCGGCCCAAACTGTTCGTCTTCTCAGCCTTAATCAATTCGGTGGCAGCAGAGGAGATTTTGGCTGTCTTCGACATTAAGTAATTCTTCGGGACCAGCGCTTGGTTAAGTGACGTTCGGAGCTCTACAAGTTCAGCTCCAGAAGTCACCTCCGCTGCCCAAAGCTTTTCAATCTCGGCCCTCAACATCGTGCGCTCTACTTGGATTTCTTCCATCGAAGAGGCAAGTCTGGCACAGGTCTGCTACTCCGTTCGGAGTGCTTCCTCTACTATGGCCCTGGCCCTCCGCTCCTCAAGGATCTCTTCCTCTAGTTGCAGAGTTTTATCTTCAGAGCCCTTGAGGGCCCTTTGAAGCATCGTAACCTTCCTTTTTAGTCGATTAGTTTTGAACTCATTAGAAGTTGCTGTCGCTCTAGCAAGGACGAATTGCTGCAAAAAGTAAAGTAAGTACGATGTAATTTCCATTAAGTAAATATGCTTTCCTTTCGAGGGCTAAGTCGAGCTCCGATCCGCTGGCCTCACTCAAAATGGAGACCAACTCAATTTCCCAGCTTGTTGGCTCTTTTCAGCCAAAGGTTCCAGGAACGTTCGGAGCCCTGTCCGCTGCTCCAAGAATGGAACCAGAACAAGAAGCGGGAGCCAAGACAGGGCTATTTGGTCATCTTCTGTAGGATCTTATTCCGAAACACCTGCCGAAAGGTTGTTCGTCGAAGGTCTTGTCGTTAAAGAAGGAGGAGGCCCAAGACAAGTCTTGCCCTTACCTCTCCCCGGCACAAAAACTAGCAGTCGCTACTTCGGTCAGAGTAGATCCCCCTTCGAGAGTCGCTCCCTCAACCAGAGTCACCTCGTCCGAAGTAACTCTAGTTGCCGGAGCTACTGCTACGGCTGGAGCCTTGTAACATCTCAGGAATTAAAAATAAATAAAATAAGGAAAATGAATTTTCAGGAATTTAAAGGAATTATCTAATTAAGGAAAAGACTAAAAGAACCCTATTAAAGCCAAAAAAGGGGAAATGCTTCAAATTTTAACCTAAGAAATTTATGGTGGGATCTAGAGCCCAAGAAATATTTTTAGGAATTTTTACAAAATTTTATCAACAGTGATCCAACCTCTAAGCAGATAAATGATTTACTGGAATTATTTTAATTGAAAAATACATTTAAATCCCCTAATGGGCCGCAAACCCGAATTCACCCCAGCCCAGCCCAGTCCAACCCCCGAGCCACTGCCATGTGGGACCAGCATGTTGGCACCAACCTCCCTCTCTCTCTCCTGGCCGTTCCCGCCTTGGCCCCACCCGTCGGCCTCGCTAGCACGCCCCTCAGCCACTGACCACCCTGGCCTGTCTGTCGGCCCCTTTCCTTTTTCGCTCGCCCGCTGACAGGTGGGACCCACCTGTCAGATGCTTCGTCTCCGATGGAAGGGGATGTCCCCTTTCCTTTCCGGCAACCTAATTCTGTTTTCCCACCGCCGGCCGCCCTTATCCGATGATCCGACCCCGGATTCAGCCCCCCGACCACCGGTGATAGCATGCCATCAATAGACGACGCGTATTCTCGTTTAAGGAAGCTTGGCTGAGATTTTGGAAACCCTCGCCGGAGTTTTGATTTGTTCGACATTACCTTACCGCAACTGTCTCCGAATGCCATAGCAAGGTTAACTATCTTTGAATGGGCCCTGCGAGCTGAAGGATGTGAAGGGAGGTCCGAAGTATTTGCGGCTACCCATGAAGCTTTGGGGCACCATATGAAACCCATAAGAGGGTGATTATCGAATTGGTGCGTTCCATACGGAAGGTTTTGGCACGAGTTCCCGTGGTATGGGTCATCTCATTACACTTTGGTGTATGGGATGAGTGTGTGCCTTGTGGGTAGAGTGGTACACCTCTGATCAGAGTTTAAATCTTTTCGAAAAGTCGAGCCCACGGTCAAGGGCGGGTTGTATGATTTCTCACAGTTAGTTTACCATTATGTTAATGTTTGTGTTATTCATGGCATGTAAGAACTGTTGAGCGAGGGTGGGCTGACTGTACCCCTCGAGTTAGAAGATGATGCATACACATGTTTAAATTTATGTACTAATAACTTGTTTACATTAACTGCTGTACAAATATGCTTTTCTGCAAAAAATAAGCCACTACCTCCCTTGTTATTACCTTGCATTATATTTGCATTCCGGTGGCTTGCTGAGTATGATTGTACTCACCCCCATTGACTTACACCACCAGAGCCCGTCTACTACGAGGAGGATGAAGGTCTGGAGTAGCGATCCAGTCAAGGTGAGCCTAGAAGGAGGCGTTCATCTAGGACCCTTATTTTATTAGTTTCTCTTTACTATAAAACTTTTGTACTAATAAGGTATATGAACCATGGATGCTTGACGTATTGTACGTGGTCGTGTGATGAACATCTTGTTTTTATTGATTTTCTATGGAATTTCAATAAAAGTTTGGATTTATTAAATCTGGGCGTTACAAGATGGTATAAGAGCCGACTTGACTGTAGGAAGCCAAATAGACCAGGACCCTAGGACTTATATTTACCATATTTTTCTTACAAACCACTTACTCCCTCATCTTTCAGAATTTTTACCAAAATTTCTCTTTTGTAGATGCTGGTCCATACCTTGAGTGGGACTCTCCGTGATGAGGTTGGGTTTGTTCGCGAGCTCCGCATGCTCATCGACTTCCTCGGGTTCCAGCATGAGCCTGCGTTCCACGGGATCTTTCCCGATGTGAACGAGAGCTACTGCGAGGTCACCGTCGTCATCTGCCCCTCTACCTCGCAGCCTGCATTCTACACCCACGGAGTCAGAAGACCTTCCTTCGTGGTGGCCAGCCAGCGCGCCGCTCTTCAGGCCCTCTCCGAGCTACGGTTAGTCTATGACGACCAGCTTCTCGACACCTCCTACCACTTCATACCTATGCGCACTCCAGGGAGCCATCACAGTATCTACGTCAGCATGTTCTCCCATCGCAACTTCACCATCGCCCGCACCATGCGACTCCTAGGAGGCCATGGACGATCCTCACACTGAGGTCATCCTCGATGCCGACAGCCAGCATGACACCATTGACTACTACCGCCACTCGTCAAAGATCTTGAATCATGAGAACGCATATCTCCGTAGACAGGTTCTGTAGGGGCTCCACTTGGCCACCGAGGTAGAGGAGCTAAGGCAGCAGAACGAGCTTCTGTGCTAGGGCATCGCTGACACTGCTCAACTGCGTCACCAGGTAGAGGAGCTGCAGAAGGACCAAGAGGAGGTCGCTCGCCTTCCGCCGCGCAAGCGGAAGTCACTCTGGACCCCTTCGGCCAGGCACAAGAGGATCTCTCACAGCGCCCCTCCCACCGGGCCCTGCAGCTCCACCACCCCTGCACCGACCATCCCCGCCAAGCCGATGATCGAGCCCCCCCCCCGAGCTGTTTTAGACATAGTTTACGGTTGCTTGTTTCTATTGATTGTTTTGATTGTATTGCCACTCATGTCAGATATAAGGCATGAGTGAAGACTAAATAAGAAATCAGAATGTAACAACCTAAGCTTAAGACTTTTGAAAATTGAGAAATAAAACTTAGTTGCATTCCCTCTAAAAATATGTGTCTTCTTTGGAAACCTCTATAGGACCGAAAGTAGCGAACAGAGGGGGGTGAATGGGCGCCTAAAATTTCTTGCTAAACTATGACTTAATCCCAACACCCAAACGAACTTAACCAGACAAATGATATTAGAAAAGCACATTACTAGAACTAAAGTTGTCTAGCCTAGAAATAACCAGTGTCCTAATTAAAATGATATTAAAGATAAACTAAATAGAAATACTGTAGTAAATAAAAATACCTAGATATACCACGAAACATTTATATTGCAGTCTAAACATAAAATACTAATCAAATGAATAAAACATGCATCATTCAAAAATTAATTCAGAAATAAACTTAGGGTGTGTTTGGTTATGATGTGAGCTGTGAAAAAACTGATGTGAGTTGCCTGCTGTGAAAAAGCTGCTGTGAGCTGCCTGCTGTGAAAAAGCTAAAAGTCGTTTAGTTGAACCTGCTTTGAAAAAATTGTTGTGAGCTGACTGTTTTTTATAACTTACGTAATTTTCATCATTATAATATTCTATACATATATATAAATAGGAAACACTCAACATTGATGCAACTAAATAACTAAAAATATATTAGATAAATAAAAAGTGCATAGTTCATCTTATAGAGTAACCGATAACCACATATTATCTCATGAAATTGTGCAATGCAATACAAACCATAATAATGTTAAATCAATTAAGACACCTTGAATTCATACTATTTAATCTGAACTAAAAATCAGAAAAGCAGAAAAGCAAAAGAAGAAAAGCAGGGTTCAGGCTGCTTCCAAATTTGTACTAGCCAAAAGCTTCTTTTTCACAGCAAAAGCAGTTTCGGTAAACCCGTGTGGTTCAGCTTCTGCTTTTTCACAACAGAAGCAGATTTTAAAAGCAGAACCAAACGCACCCTTAAAATATTGCACGTAAAAACTAGACTAAAAATATTACTGCGACTAATAATAATTTTTTCTTTTTATATGAGCAAATTAACCAAAATATTTAAATAAAAATTACGAGATAATTAAAAAGCAGATTAAATAACAATGTCTAGTAGATAAAAATTATCTACGAAAATAATAAAACAAATTTACTGCTAATTAAAAGAGATAACTATTTATTTAATTAACTAGCTGAAAATAGCAGATTAAAAAACTAACTTGCATGCTGTTTACGTCACCGCGCCGATCTACCGTAAGCCGCAGATAATCCAACCTAAGGAGCTTCACGCGTAGCCTGCCTTTGCGTGATGATGGCGTCCGTTGCGTGCATAGATTGCCGTGGAGAGCCGTGCCAGCAAAGACGAAAAAAATGTGGCTATGTCTTCTTTCCAACGACGCGAGCTGCGCCTGCGATGTGGAACCCGCGCTGTAACCTACGCCCGTTGGAGTCCAGCCGGAGCCTGCCTGCATCAGCCCGTGGAAAAGGCAAAGCCTGCTGCGCCATCTGCTCATGCACAAGCCAAAAGGCTTCCGACTCACTGCTGCACAACGCAAGGAAAAAGCATGTCGTTGCCTTTTTATTGATATCCGTGCGCAAGGATAAAGCTGCCGCCGCCTCGGGAAAACGTTCGTGCGCTGCCGGCTGCTGCACGCCGCTGCAGTTTCCGGGCACAGTTGGGAAAAGATCGTCTGTGCAGAAAACTTGACGCGGAGATGAAGACTGGCTCACCGGCGCAACAAATTCATAAGAGAAAAATAACAGCGGCGATGAAATTTCAGAGAGAGACTTTTGGTGGACTGTAGATTGATCTATTAAAAACAGTCGCCCTATTCTCAGGGGGTAGGGGCCTATTTATAGGCGACTCTTAATACATGAAAAAGACTAATTTACCCCTAGGGTAAATTACACTGTCTCTAAAATAAATTCCGAAATTACTAAAATACCCTTGGAAAAATTAACTGACACAAATAAAAATATTCTAGACTTAAAAACTAAATATTAATATCCTAAAAACAAAATAATCATAGGTTGTCAGTTTTGCGCCGAAACTGACAAAGCGTCCACCGTCTTCGCATCGGGTACCCGGATTGGGCCGACCCGACCCCGCAGCTTCCTCAGCCCGGCAATCGCTTGCCGCCCGTGTACCTGAGTCAAACCCAGTCAACAGACCAGTGGATCCTCTACCGCTACTAACCCATGTACCCGGATTGGGCCAACCCGACTCCGCGGCTCCTCTGCCCGGTTGTCGCTCGCTGCCCGTGTAGATGAGTCACACGCGCCTCAGACACGGCAGGTCGTCATGTCTCTTCTTGACTTCCGTTGACAATCACTCATCACATCTGGAGTATCAAACACATGTTCTTCAACATGGTTTCTCAATCTGCCCCTTGATGAGTGCATTGTCAACACCCTCTTCAGAACCTGCAAAAACATGTGGAAACACGAAAACAAAAACAAACGAAAAAATAGAAGGAAGAAAATAAAAGTTTAACCCTAATGACCAAAAGCCAAACAGAAGCAATAAAACGGTCATTATGGTTAACCAAAAATAAAGACTCCAAAATAGGTACAATCTCAGAACTACCAACAAGGATAACAGAGTAAAGGCAAAAGACTGAAATACTCTCCCTGAAATAAATCCCAGTGAAAGCCAAAAATGTCCCCTAAACTCCAAAATTTCTTCCCATTGTTGACAATTGGACTCATCAAGTGAGACTAAATGCACTCTAAAGAGACATAGACACAAACTCCCCCTGAAATGCAGCTCCCCCTCAAATTATGCCATGAATGCAGATGGGGTGTCGGTGGAGTGTGAAAAGCATGCTTTTTAGATATGATTAACTGCAATTACAACATCTAACAGGTATAGCAAAAGACATACTGTCTAAGATACATGATATGATCAGTGCAAGAGATGATATCTAAAGAGAGTCATTAGCATGCATTTTCAATTTTTGCAAACAAAAGCATCACCACATTTTCTAGCTGACAAGCAAAGTAAAGCATGAGATGCAAAAGCTAACTGATATATACCAAGATAAGCATTGTCCATAGCAAAGTGCTTCAGCAAACTTGTCATCTTTTTAAATTTTTCAGACTTTTGCTTTTTCCTTTTTTTTTTCATTTTTGCCAGGGGTTATTTGCATGTCAAACCTTATGCTAACCGACCAAGTCAAGCCTAGGCCAGAACTAGACCATCAGAAGCTTAAGTCATTGGTCTTGGCATACATTACACCGTCCTAGTTCATAGCAAAGTGCTATGGTAAGTAGTCCAGAACAATGCAATGCGACAAAGCAAACCCACCTGGATCTTTTCTAATAATCATAAAAATGTATAAATTTTTTATTTTTCAGAATTTTTTATCATTTTTATAGCACATTTTTCATGTTTAAAGCATATAGATGTCCAAGTTGCATGTCTGCATCTAAGTAAGGATCTAGCTACTAGGCATGTAAAAGATAACGAAAGCATTCAGCCTACACATGCTAGTTACCAGAAGCAATGGTTATCATTTTTCAATTTTAAAGCATAAAAGCCATGCATATGACAAATATCAGATATATCATATGAACTGAAACATAACATGATCATCGACAAGTAATCAAAAACATATACTAGCTAGAGTAAGTAAAGCAGATTAATCATATAATAGAAGCAAGCTCAAAATGTGATTTATGATTATGCATGATATGAACGCACACAAAAAGACTCAATAAAAAATAAAGAAGAAAGAAAAATTGACTCAAAAGTATCCTAAAAGGGATACACAACTCCCAAATCCCCTAGCAAACGCTCAAAAGTAGACTGATCTAGGGGTTTGGTAAAAATATCAGCCAACTGCTAATGGGTATCAACATGAATAAGATCTATGACCCTTTTCTCATATTGATCCGTCAGAAAGTGAAAGCGCACGTCAATATGTTTGGTTTTAGAATGAAGTCATGGGTTTTTCCCTACACTAATTGCACTTGTGCTATCACAAAACAAAGGAACTCTCGAAGGGAAGAACAGCCCAAAATCCCGCAAAGTAGAAATCATCCAAACCAACTATGAGCAACAGCTAGCAGCAGCTACATACTCAGCCTCAGTAGTAGAAAGTGCAACTCTAGATTGTTTTCGAGAAGACCAAGATACAAGCGAAGAACCAAGAAGCTGGCAAGTACCGGAAGTTGACTTGCGATCCAGCCGACTCCCACCGAAATCAGCGTCGAAAAAGCCAGATAAATCAAGAGACGACGAAGAAGAATATTAAAGACCTAAATCAGGAGCGTAAGTAACATACTTGAAAATACGCTACACAGCCTGCCGGTGAGATGCGCGTGGTGAAAACTGAAAAAGCGCACACACACCCACGGCAAACTGAATGTCCGGTCTCGTCGCAGTCAAGTATAGCAGTGATCCGATAATCCCTCGATGCTCTCTCTCGTTGACCTTGACGCCATTCTCGTCCTTGTCCAGACCTCCTGATGTACCTATTGGGGTCATCTGTGGCTTCAGCTCTCCACCAAAATCAAATTTCTTTAGCATGTCTCGTGTATACTTACCCTAGTGGATGAAAATATCGTCCTTGGTCTGCTTGATCTAGAGCCCTAAAAAGTACTTGAGTTTTCCCATGAGACTCATCTCAAACTCGCTATGCATCTGCTTAGAAAACTTGGACACAATCTCATTAGTAGAACCACAAAAAATAATATCGTCCACATAAATCTGAGCAACAAATAAGTCTGCGCCATCTCTAAGCAAGAAAAGAGTCTTGTCCATAGAACCTATCACAAATCCTTTCTGCAACAAAAACTGCTTTAGGCGATCATACCAAGCCCTTGGGGCTTGCTTCCGACCGTATAAAGCCTTCTGCAACTTGAAAACATGTCGTGGAAACTTAGGGTTCTCAAAACCAAGGGGTGCTTAACATAGACCTCCTCCTCTATATACCCATTTAGAAAAGCACTCTTGACATCCATTTGATAAAGCTTAAACCTTTTAGAAGCAGCAAAGGCCAAAATGATACGAATGGACTCAAGACGAGCAACAGGGGCGAAGGTCTCCTCAAAATCAATACCTTCTTTTTGGCAAAAACCTTGTGCCACTAGTCGAGCTTTGTTGCGCACCACAACTCCATCTTCACCTTGTTTGTTCTTAAACACCCACTTGGTTCCTATGGTGTTGCATCCAGGTGGTAGCTCAACTAGTGTCCAAACCCGATTGCGAACAAAATTTTCAAGCTCTTCTTGCATGGCGTTTATCCAATTTGAATCAGAAAGAGCATGAAAACCATCTCTAGGCTCAAAAGTAGCAACAAAAGCAGACTCAGCAAACATAGCAAGAGAACCAACTGAGGAACGTAAGGATCTCTCAGTACGATCACCGATGATGAGCTCTGTAGTGTGATCACGCTGAACTGCTCGGGATCCTAGGTGATCTGAAGTCACCTCACTGGAGTCAGCAACTGGCTCCTCTAGACTTGGCTGAGAAGTCCTCTCACCGGAGTCAGCACCTGGCACCTCTGGACTCGGTTGAGGAGGCTCGATCGAAGTAGAAGGAGTGATCAGAGGTCCGTCCTTATCCTCAGTTGAAGTCTCAGAAGGTGTGGGGTCTGCAGGCGGTGCAGAGGGCCCACCCTCATCATCATTAGGAGTGTCATCATCTTCCTCGAAGATGGACTCTCCAAGCTCATCATCTCCAGAAAGCTCAAAAGAAGGAGTCGGCGAGGGCAAAGACTCATCAAAACAAACCTCACAAGTCTCGACAAGCATCTAAGAGTCTAGGTTCCAAACACGAAAGCCTCATGAATGCAAAGCATAACCAAGAAAGACTCCATCCCAGCAACAAGATTCAAACTTCTCCAAATGCCCTCCCTTCTTGAGCACAAACCACTTGCATCCAAAAGCTCGCAAGTGACTCACCTTGGGTTGCCTGCCAAATCGCAAATCATATGACGTCTTACCTAAGTAAGCTCTAAGAAAAATGTGGTTGGCAAGATAGCAAGCTGTGTTCATTGCTTCAGCACAAAAGCGCCTAGGAGTCCTATGCTCATCGAGCATCGTCCTGGCCATCTCGACTAGCGTGCGGTTCTTTCGTTCCACAACGCCATTCTATGGGGGAGTGTAAGGAGCAGAGAACTGATGATCAAGACCCTGATCACTACAGAAGCTGACGAACTGAGAGTTCTTAAACTCAGAGCAGTTGTCCGAATGAATTGCTCGCATCCGACCATTGTTCTCGTTCTTCAGCTTCAAAATCAGGTCATGAACATACTGAAAAGTCTCATCCTTAGACTCTAGAAAGTAAACCCACGAAAATCAAGAAAAATCGTCAACTATAACAAGGGCATACCACTTCCCACCGACTGAGCGTACTCGAGCTGGACCTACTGAATCCATGTGCAACAGCTTTCCCAGGTACGAAGTCATCACCTGAGTCACAGGTGCGTGAGAAGTGGCAACCATTTTCCCATGACGACAGGGATGACAAACTAGATCCTTCTCCATCTTAAGCTTAGGCATTCCTCAGATAAGATCCATAGAACTCAATCTGACAAGCAGATCAAAGCTCAAATGACCTAGCCTTCTATGCCACTTCCAGAGCTCAGAGGAGGATCCAGCCATCAGACAGCGAGAAGGGCCAGAAGAACTAGAGAAATCAATACAAAAAACCTTATTGAAAGGTAAGATCCGGCAAACTAAAGATCCTCTAGAATCAACAACAGAAGACATGCCCTTCTTAAAGCGCACTTCTAAACCATCCTCAAGAAGTTGCGAAACAGAAATTAGATTAAAATTCAGATTTCCAACTAAAGCAACATTCTTCAAAGAGAAATAATCAGAGATGCGAATTGACCCAATACCTTGTACCTTCCCTTGACCACTGTTCCCGAAAGTGATGTATTCCTTGGAGCTTGAGGGAGTGAGGCTGGAGAACCATCTACGGTGTCCCGTCATGTGGCAAGAACATCATGAATCCATGATCCACACGACCTCTAGTCCTCGATCCTGCAAAATCAATGGTCATGAGTAGGAGCAAACGGTCGAACACCAGGTTTAGTGAAGGTGCTAAACCAGTGTCGAGCCATCTGCTCATAAGTAGGAAAGCAGAAGGAATCATATGAGTCTGGACCAAAACGCGGCTCAAAGTGCGATCCTCTGTTCTTCCTAAAATCATGGCCACGAGGTCCAAAACCGTATCCATACTGATCTGGAACTCTGCCAGAATGAAAACCACCCTCCGTAACACGATCATAAAAATCATCTCCTCTACCACCACCTACACGACGTGGCCTGGCCTCTAGCCTCTCTCTATGTTAAGGAACTCTCTGTCTACCACCCTGTTGGTAGAACTGCTCATGCCAACCTCGAGCTCTCTCTCTGCTCGCTCAGCCCGCTTCCTCCTGAAGCAAAACTCCTCAAGATGCCCGACTCTCTAACAAAACTCACAGTGATAGGTAGGCTTCTTGGAATGTGGTTGAGGCTTGTGATTCTTAGCCTTGGTGGTGTTGGGTGTAGCATCTTTGGTGTGAGAGGGTCCAGGTAAAGAATCAAGAGAAGTGTGGAGAGGTTTAGGCTTTGGAACCCAGATTTGCTTCTTAGGTGGAGCTTTAGGTTGTTCTTGGAACACTCCATCCTTGGGTTGACTATCCTTAAAGGACTCAGTGGAGTGAGTCTTGGGATATCTCTGTTCAGGAGTCATCTTACTCCACTCCACTGCTCGGCTAATAGCACTCTCAAAATCAGCCTTGGTATAGGTGTAACCTACCCCAAACCCATCATGTCTCTTGAAATGCTGGATCATCATGCCGAGTTGTGGCGCTCTGGCACCAATCCAACTCAGGATCTGACGGAGGTAAAAGTTCTCGTTCTGAACATTAGCTAGCTCCTCTATCAAGGAAGCTAACACCTCCACCTGAGACAAGCAGATCTCACACTCTTTATCAACTTCGACAGACTTCTCAACTTTTAGCTTGATCAAATCCATTCTCATGGACAAGCAGTTCTCACAAATAGTGGGTGGAACTGACAAGGTCTCAAGCTCTAGCTTAGTCTGCTCCAACTCAGCTCTCACTCCAGCTAACTCACTCAACTACTCATCACTCTTAGCTCTCAGTTCAGCTATACTAGCTAAATGGGATAGGCAGTCTACACAAGGTACGACGATAGTGGCATGAGCATTTTTCAGCTCCTGTTGAGCGCTTTCAAGCTCAGTGGCCATAACATCTCTCTCATCTACTCTCTCTGTGTACTTGGACTTAAGAGTTGTCAGGTCACACAACAACACCTCACAGTTAGGGCACTCACTACTATCACCCAAGCAAGGGAAAGATGATAGACTCTCAATCTTGCCATTCGCCATGGCAAGCTCACTCTCAAGCTCATCTATCATCTTCTTAGCCCCTCTAAGCAGTTTCTCCCGATACTTCAACTCCTGATGGTTCTGTTCTAGTAAATTAACAACTTCTTGTTCATAGGAAGATACCTTCTCAACGTCGGCGTCGTCGGAGTCGTTGGAGGAGTCCTTTTCTTTCTTATCCCCAAGAGCCATTGAGCAGAAGATCTTGTGGGGTCTTTGGCTGTGATGCGAGTGACTCTTCAGCTTGTCCCCGAAGGCCATGAAGCATAGGCCTGCCGGATCGTCCCTATCCTTCCCCTTCCTGATCACGATCTCTTCATCACTAGAGCTCGAAGATGAGGAGGAAGACGAAGATCTCTTGGAGTAGCTCTTCTCCATCTCGGTGAAGAAGGCCTTGTCTCTCTTCTTGTTCTCACGCCTGTAGTCCTTCAAAGCCTTTCAAAAGAATCTCATCTTGGGCTTGCCCTTTGTATAAGTGGAGTTGTCGTACATTGCCGGAGTCGTAGGAGTTGCCGCCAGTTCCCTTCTTGTAATTCTTCCGCTTGGGGTAGTCGGCGATGAAATGACCTGGATCACCACACTCAAAGAATCTGTATTTTGTGCCGTGTCTTTTAAACATTCGCATATCATAGACACGTTCCACCCGGTTGTTAAACAGACACAGATCATCATCTCCTAGCGAATCAAGTTGTTCTTTGGAGATAGACATCAATGAAAAAGCAGTACAAGTCAAGGCAGTAGGATCAGCAGACGGTGTAACAAGTGCCAGAGTCTTTGAGCTAGAACCAGTGAGATTTGATCTCAACTGGATATCGACCTCTGAGGCCTTGAGCTTACTAAAAATCTGTGTGACAGTCAAGGTATCATAGGAAGCGCTCTCAACAATAGAAGAAACCATGATCTCCTAGATCTTAGGGTCCAAGGTATGGAGAACCTTAAGCGCCTGTTCATGATCTGAGACCAGCTGATCACGCTCGGCCTTGTTGACACGAAGCTTGTTGATGATCGATTGAAAACGACCAAACAAAGCCTCAACCGTCTCACCCGGCTTCTGTGAGAAATTTTCATACTCCCGTCGGTAGGTCTGATAGATCCTAGCCTTTACCTGAGCTGTCCCCTCATGGTGTGCCTGGAGAGTAGCCCAGATCTCTCGAGCAGTGGTGAGATGGCTAACACGCTCAAACTCACTAGGACATAGACCAAAAAATAAAATGTTCACCGTTTTACTATTGTTATATGCTGGGCAATTACATCTGCAGCGGTACCCTCAGCAATAGGCACTATGGTGAAAGTGGGATGAACACAAATCTCCCATATGTCCAAGCTCTGGCTCATAAGATAGGCTCGCATGTGAGTCTTCCAATAAGTGTAGCCGAAAGCTTCAAGGGGTGGGATTTTGCCAGAAGACGTCATGATCGCTACCTGGGTTTAGAACCGATTAAGGTAAGAGAAAACCATAACCTTGATCTGATACCACTTGTAGTACCAAAATTAGCGACCAGAGGGGGGGTGAATGGGCGCCAAAACATTTCTTGCTAAACTATGACTTAATCCCAACACCCAAACGAACTTAACCAGACAAATGATATTAGCAAAGAAAATTTCTGGAACTAAAGTTGTCTAGCCTAGAAATAACCAGTGTCCTAATTAAAATGATATTAAAGATAAACTAAATAGAAATACTGCAGTAAATAAAAATACCTAGATATACCATGAAATATTTATATTGCAATCTAGACATAAAATACTAATCAAATGAATAAAACATGCATCATTCAAAAATTAATTCAGAAATAAACTTAAAATATTGCACGTCAAAACTAGACTAAAAATATTACTGTTACTAATAATAACTTTTCTTTTTATATGAGCAGATTAACTCAAAAAATTTAAATAAAAATTATGAGATAATTAATAAGCAGATTAAATAACAATGTCTAGCACATAAAAATTATCTACAAAAATACTGAAACAAATTTACTGCTAATTAAAAGAGATAATTATTTATTTAATTAACTAGCTGAAAAATAACAGATTAAAAAAACTAACTTGCATGATGTTTACGTCGTCGCGCCGATCTGCCATAAGCCGCAGATAATCCAGCCGAAGGAGCTCCACGTGCAGCCTGCCTTTGCGTGATGATGGCATCCGTTGTGTGCACTAATCGCCATGGAGAGTCGTGCCAGCGAAGACGAAAAACAGTGGCTGCTTCTTTTTTGCAACGACGCGAGCGGCGCCTATGACGTGGAACCCACGCTCGAACCTGCATCCGTTGGAGTCCTACCGGGGCCCGCCTGCATCAGCCCTTGGAAAAGGCAAAGCCTGCTGCGCCGTCTGCTGGTGCACAAGCCAAAAGGCTTCCCGCTCACTGCTGCACAACGCAAGGAAAAATCTTATCATTGCCTTTTTGTTGATATCTGTGCGCAAGGATAAAGCTGTCGTCACCTCGGGAAAATGTGCGTGCACTGCCAGCTACTGCACGCCAATGCAATTGCCTAGCACAGTTGGAAAAAGATCGTCCGTGCAGAAAACTTGACGCGGAGATGAAGACTGGCTCGCCGGCGCAACGAATTCAGAAGAGAAAAATAACAGCGGCGATGAAAATTTCAGTGAGAGACTTTTATTGGACTGTAGATTGATCTATTAAAAACAGTCACCCTATCCCTAGGGGGTAGGGGGCTATTTATAGGTGACTCCTAATAAATGAAAAAGACTAATTTACCCTTAGGGTAAATTACACTGACTCTAAAATAAATTCTGAAATTACTAAAATACCCTTGGAAAAATCAACTGACACAAATAAAAATATTCTGGAATTAAAAACTAAATATTAATATCCTAAAAACAAAATAATCATAGGTTGTCAGTTTTGCGCCAAAACTGAAAAAGCGTCCACCGTCTTTGCACCCGGTACCAGGATTGGGCCGACCCGACCCCACAACTTCTTCAGCCCGACAATCGCTCGCCGCCCGTGTACCTGAGTCAAACCCAGTCAGCAGACCAGTGGATCCTCTGCCGCTCCTAGCACATGTACCCGTATTGGGCCAGCCCGACTCCGCGGCTCCTCTGCCCGGCTGTCGCTCGCTGCCCGTGTACCTAAGTCACACGCGCCTCAGACACGACAGGTTTTCATGTCTCTTCAACATGGTTTCTCAACCTCACTTCAGGATGGCCCATAACCAAGGATCCGATGCCCCTCAGAATAGGAATGACACCGAGAACCTGCCTCAATGGGGAGCGACGGGACAATGGCAGGCCCCAGTTGCCAACCACCCCACGTTGGCCGAGATGATGGCCAATCAGAACCAACTAATTGCTACGCTGCTGAACCAGATGCAGCAACAACAGAACCAGATGCAGGAGCAACAAGCAAAGCTCTTTCAGTCTGCAGCAGCAGCAGCCAGAGCCTCCTCGACCAGCTACCCCAGCACCGGCACCGGCCTCCCAACTCTCGGAGTTCTTACGAGTCTGGCCGCCCATCTTCTCCAGCACCACCAACCTGATGGAGGCAGGTGACTGGTTGAGGACTATTGGGAAGAAGCTGGATCTTCTGTCATGCACCGAGCAGGAGAGAGTGGCCTTCACGGCTCACCAACTCCAGGGTCCCGCCACAGAGTTGTGGGACAATCTGCGCGAGACCGTATCGGAGGGCCATGACCACACTTGGGCAGAGTTCTCCGCCGCTTTCCATGCTGCCCATGTCCCCGATGGCGTAATCACCCAAAAGCAGCAGGAGTTCCAAGAACTGCAACAAGGAAGCAGGTCCGTTACAGAGTACCTACACGAGTTCAACCAGCTAGCCCGATATGCTCCAGAAGAAGTCTGCACTGATGTGGCCTGGTAGTCCAAGTTTCTCCGGGGTCTGAAGGATGAGCTTTCCATTCAGCTGGTCTCCGGAGATTATGACAACTTTAGAAGTTAGTGAACAAGGCTATCATTCAAGAGACCGAGGAAAACAAGGTCGACATAAAGAAGAAGAGGATGATCGCCTTCCACCAGAACCAGGGAATGGCGCAGAGGCCACGCTACGCACCTCCCCCACTGGTGCCCCAGTATCACCCATGTCCTATCTACAGGCCAGCTCCATCAGCCAACAACTCGGGAGCAGGACATCCTCGCCCCGCTACCGCCGCACCAACTGCTCCACCTGCCCCTGCAAAGAAAGCAGAGGTCTTGCGCGACAAGCACGGCAAGCCGGTTATCTGCTTCAACTGTCGTCAGGAGGGACACTACTCCCATCAGTGTCCCCATCCCAAGCGTCCGCAAGGAGTTGCGGCGAATCCTGCTGTACGTGCTCGCGTTAACCATGTCTCCGCCGAAGAAGCTCAGGCTACACTAGATATAGTCATGGGTAAGTTTACAGTAAATTCAGCACCCGTAGTGGTTTTATTTGACACTAGAGCTACGCATTGTTTCATCTCAACAAGTCTTGTGGAAACTTATAACCTGAATAAATGTGAATTAGCAAGAACAGTATTGATAGCCACTGTGGCGCCCCGATTCATCGAAATCGAGACATTATTGAATTTCTTAAGAAAAACAATAATACAAGAGGTTCATCATGCGATAATCGTACATACGACAATATCCATGGTACGCAGACCATATTTATTACATCAGAGTTTTAATAAAAACAATAATAAATATAATTAAAATGCATGACGAACGCCTTCTTCAGGATCTTTGCTTGATTGGGTCGCTACTTCATAGTAGGCATCCTTTGTGGTGTCCAACGGGTATGAGTACAAAAAGTACTCAACAAGCCACCGCAAATGCAAGTAATAATGCAAGATAATAAACAAGGAAGGGTAATAGCTAACAGTGTGGAAAAGTACATTTTTAGTTGTTGCAATTAGTGTAGTCAAATTTAATCATGCGGAAATGTAAACATGAGCACCAATGACATCTTCTAACTCGAGGAGTACGTTTTACCTCCTCGCGCAACAATCCTTACATGTCAAACCATCATGCACATACATATTCAAAGTAGACTAACTGTGTGATGTCATGCAACCCGCCCTTGATCGTGGGCTCGGCTTTTCGAAAAGATTTAAGACTCTGACCAGAGATGTACTACTGTATCCACAAGGCACGCACTCATCCCAAACGAGATGACCCATACCACGGGAACTCGTGACAAAACCTCGACATGAAATGCTCCAAGCGATAACCACCCGCTCTAGGTTTCACCGGTGCGCCGGGCCGCATCCCAGCTAACGTCGCACCCCCTTTTGTGCCACGTCAATACAAGCCACCCGCAGGTGCTGCTTGACCCATCTAGAAATGATGGCCTCGGTTTGGAACACTCCATTCCTTAGTTAGGACTTACCCATTAGACTTGTGGTTAGTACGGAATTGTATTACAACGGATCCCGCAGACCGGTCCTTATAGTGCCCCGGGTGCTACCGACCAATGCCCTAGCTTGCACCCGGAACCCACCATGCATTCACTCACAACCACGACTCATAACCGATAGAATTCCAAGGATAAGAATAAAAGGGGTCATATAGTAGAACCATGTTGCTACGACTCGTTTTTATCCTATAGAAATCATGTCAATACATTGGACACTAGCTAATAGTAGTAATCATATGGTGATAAGGAGGTTAGGCGAGATAGCATGGCTTGGGTTGCACATCAAGGTCGGGGGATCCTAAATAAATATATTGTAAGGGTTTCATTAGACTAATGCATGTATATCATATGTGTTTTAGCGATAGTTTAATAAAACATGGGTTAAATATGCTCAAAAGATTGGTTTGGTGACTTGCCTTGTTCAGCGAATGGGGAGGGAGGAACTTCCGGGTAATATTCCGGTTCCTCGGCAGCGTCATAGTCTTTCCAATATAATTAAAGTAAAATAAAATAAATACAACATTCAATTTAAACAACATAAAATCACACAACAAGCACATAGGTTTAAATTGGTTTAATTTAAAGGAAATCAAGTTGTTAAGTTTCTGAAATTTATTTTATAAATAATTTAAAAGGAATTATAATGAGTGTTGTCCTTTGTAAAAGGGTTTTAAATGTGAGTAACCCCATTTTAAGCTTTCTAATCAATTTAAAATGAAAGGTTCATGGGAAATTTTAGTGGTTTCCAGTATGTGAACAGAAAGAAAATAAATATAAACTTTACTGAAATTTAAATAATTGAATTTACATTTTTACCCTAAGGGCATTTGAATACCTATTTAAATAATGCTAAAAAACCCAAAGTAAACATACTGCTTTTATTGAACTAATGTGTAGAGAATAAAATTACAAAATTTCTGGAATTGAAATGACAATTTTTAGAGTTCAAATGCGCCAGATATAAATTTTACAAGTTTAAAATAGTTTCTGGAATTTATTTTCAAATTTAAAACGCCTCGAGTCCACGTTGAGCCAGGCCCACGGTGAACCCGCGCACTGTGCGCGTGCGCCGAATCGAGATCCGCCATTGGATCGCGATCAGGCAGCCACGGGCGAGGCGGAAGGTTTAAGTGAAAATGGACGCGTGAGATTAAAAGGCCGAACCGGTACGCAATGGACGACTAAAATTAAACGTAGGTTTTAAATATTAACAAACGCACGAGATTAAAACGTACCCCTTTGCTTAGATCCGACGGCGAGGATTAAACCGCACATGGGATTTAATCGGTACCGTTAGATCCAGATCACACGGCCAGGATCAAATCCGACACGGACGGGTACTCGACCCGTGTCGGTCGTCTTCTCCGGCAACGGCGAGCGGGCCAAAGGCCACGGCGAGCGACGGCGGTCATACCTAAGGCCTAAAAAGGAAAGAGGACACTACGGGGATTACGAGGGTACCGTCGGTGAGGCGAACGGTCGACGGAGCAAGGCCGGCAACGAGCGGAGGCGGCGAAGGTGTTCGGGTCCTTGGCGGCGACGGCGATCCGGCGGGGTTCAGCGTCGACGGAGGGGTGGCCAAGGTCGCGGTGGTCCTTGCGGTCGCAGCGGTGCGGTCGGCGAGGACGGAGGGGGACTCCAGCGACGGCTGGAGTGTGGGTGGCGGTGGTGCGCTAAAAATTGAAATGCAAGTGCTCTGTTTGTTCTCGCGGCGAGAGGGTGTGGGGGATCAAACGCGGACGGCTAGGGGGCTTAAATAGGCGTACCAGCGAGGTATAACGGGCGACGTATACAACGAAAGCCGAGAGGGGGTTTTTGATGGCGCCGGCGAGGTCTGCCATGCACACGAGCGCTGATCCCGTGGATTAATGGCGTGGGTTAACGGGGTGAAATAGCCGGCGCGGCACGGGGGACCGATTAATGGCGTCAATTTAATGGCGGAGGGGCTGGCGAGGCGAATCCGAGGGCGAGGTCGTCGGCCGGCGTGATTTGGGGGTGGTGGCGTGAGGTGGACAATGGGTCCGACAGGTGGGGGCCACTAGCCAGCGAGCGCGGGCGCACGAGTGAGGTGACTGACGAGTGGGGTCGGGCTCGGGCGTGAGAGGGGGGTCGGTTGGCGCCGACAGGTGGGGCTGGGTTGTCGGGTGCGCGGGCGCGGAGAGAGGGGGTCGCTGACGGGTGGGGTCGACTGGTCAGATGGCTCGCGCGGGGAGGAGTGGGCTGGGCCGGCCGGGGGAGAGAGAAAAAGGGGAGTGAGCCCGTTACTGTTGAAATAAATTTTTGATTAAAAATAATCACAGAAAATGGATTAAAATATTAGGGCCACTTCCAAAGTTGATAAAAATTTGTAAAAATTCTCAAAAATATATCTTGGCCTTGGGATCATATACAAAATTTTTCAGCTCCTCGTTTAGCCATTTCATCTATGTTATAGTTCAAAAGGATAAAGGAGGGTATTGAACGTATTTCCAAAATAATAAATTCCAGGAAATTGGATTAAATAATATTTTTATTACTTTGAAAATTTGGGGTGTTACAGCCACCCCAGGAAAACAGACCCAAGCTCGCTCTTATAGTCCGAGGGTATGGGTAGATATCCAAGGCACCATATTCTGGGTCGACCCTATTCTGATACAATGCAAAGGTTTGGACCTGATTTTAGGAATGGATTGGCTCAACAAACACAAAGGAGTGATAAGGTGCGCCCGAAGGCAAGTGACCATGACCAGTGAAGAAGGGACTATCGTCACATTTCAGATGCTAAGTCAGAAGTCCAGAAGACCCCGTATGCATCAGATTACCTTGGAAGAAATACTGGTAGTCTTTGAGTACCCGGATGTCTTTCCGGAGGATTTACCAGGGATGCCACCCAAAAGGGACATTGAGTTCAGGATCGACCTAGTGTCGAGGACCACTCTCATCCCCAAGCGACCTTACCATATGGCCGCCAATGAGCTAGCAGAAATGAAGCAGTAGCTAGAAGACCTTGAGAGAAAAGGATACATAAGACCTAGCACATCCCCGCGGGGAGCCCCTGTCATCTTCGTCGAGAAGAAGGAAGACAAGGCTAAGCGTATGTGCATAGATTATCGAGCCTTGAATGAGGTAACCATCAAGAACAAGTACCCTCTACCCAGGATCGACGATCTATTCGATAAGCTGAAAGGAGCCACGGTGTTCTCCAAGATCGACCTCCGATATGGATATCATCAGCTGAGGATTCGAGAGGAAGACATACCTATGACGGCGTTCACCTCCCGTTATGGACTTTATGAGTGCACCGTCATGTCCTTTGGATTGACCAACGCCCTGGCCTTCTTCATGAATATGATGAACAAGGTGTTTATGGAGTACATGGACAAGTTTATCGTGGTATTTATAGATGATATCCTCATCTATTCCAAGAGCAAAGAGGAGCATGAGACTCACATCCGGTTGACCCTAGGAAAACTCAGGGAGCATCAGCTTTACGCCAAGTACAGCAAGTGCAAGTTCTGGACGGCGGATGTAAAGTTCCTAGGGCACATTATCTCGGCACAAGGTATCACAGTAGACCCTATCACCGTGGAAGCAGTTACGGGTTCGCTGCCACCCACCAACGTATCTGAGATACGATGTTTTCTAGGCTTAGCAGTATACTACCGACGGTTTATTGAGAACTTCTCCAAGATAGCCAAGCCCATGACCAAGTTGTTGCAGAAGGGAGAGAAGTTTGATTGGACTCCAGAATGCGAGCAGAGTTTTTGGACCCTCAAGACATGATTGGTGTCAGCACCCATATTGACTTTACCGGATATAAGGAAGGACTTCCATGTTTATTGTGACGCATCTCGTCAGGGTTTGGGATGTGTTCTTATGCAAGATGTAAAGGTTGTCTCATACGCCTCCCGACAATTGAGACCACGTGAGCTGAACTACCCCACCCACGACCTGGAATTGGCTGCAGTAGTGCACGCTCTAAAGATATGGAGGCACTATTTGGTTGGAAACCGATGCAAAATTTTCACAGACCACAAAAGTTTGAAGTATATCTTCACGCAGCCGGATCTCAACCTTAGGCAAAGGCGATGGCTAGAATTGATAAAGGACTACGACCTAGGCATTCATTACCATCCCAGCAAAGCAAACGTGGTGCCTGATGCGTCGAGTCATAAGGGGTATTGTACCGCCATCATGGTTCAAGATCACGCACCTTTGTTGTATAAGGAAATGGAGAAGCTATACCTCGGTATCACCACGGGTGCCTATTTAGCCACCATCGAGGATAGACCAGTCTTGTTCGAACAGATCCGCGAAGCTCAGTTAGAAGACCTGGATATAGCAGCAATCAAGAAGAACATGAGGCAGGGCAAGGCCCCATGATTCTCCGAAGATGAGAACAGCACCGTATGGTTCGGAACCAGGATCTGTGTGCCCGATAAACCGGAGATAAAGACCCTTATTCTAAGAGAGGCCCATGACACTTTGTACTCCATTCATCCCGGGAGTACAAAGATGTACTAGGACTTGAAAGAACGATATTGGTGGGTCAGTATGAATAAGGAGATTGCTCAGTTCATAGCAGAATGTGACACTTGCCAACGAGTAAAGGCAGAACATCAAAGACCAGTAGGATTGTTGTAGCCCTTACAGTGCCCGAATGGAAATGGGAAGAGATCGGTATGGACTTCATCACTGGACTCCCAAAACCCAAGTCGTATATGACTCCACATGGGTAATCATCGACCGGCTAACGAAGGCAGCTCACTTCATAGCCGTCAAGACGACCTTCAGTGGCGCTAAACTGGCAGAGTTGTACATGGCCTGCATAGTATGTCTTCATGGAGTGCCCAAAAAGATAGTCTCCGATAGAGGAAGCCAGTTCACATCTCGGTTCTGGAAAAACCTTCAAGAAGAAATGGGGACGAGACTAAACTTCAACACAACATACCACCCCAGACGGATGGAAAAACTGAGAGGGTGAATAAGATATTGGAGGATATGCTTAGGGCATGTGCCCTGGACTTTGGAGGAACATGGGACAAGAGTTTGTCATACGCTGAGTTCTCGTACAATAAGAGCTATCAAGCCAGCCTTCATATGTCCCCATTTGAAGCCTTATATGGACACAAGTGCAAAATGCCTTTGCTTTGGGATCAGACCGGTGAGTCCCAAGTTTTTGGAATGGACATCCTTCGGGAAGCCGAAGAGAAAGTACGAATCATCAGAGATAGACTGAAGATAGCCCAATTCCGACAGAAGAGCTATGCGGATAATCGCCGTCAGGACCTAGCCTTTGAAGAAGGGGATCATGTCTACCTCTGGGTTACTCCCCTCCGTGGCACGCAAATGTTTAACATGAGAGGGAAATTAGCGCCTCAATACATTGGACCCTTCCCAATTACCCGACGTCAAGGCGAAGTCGCTTACCAGTTGGAGCTACCACCATCATTGGCTGGGGTACATGACGTGTTTCATGTATCGCAGCTAAAGAAGTGCCTTCGAGTTCCGACAGAGCAAGTTGACCTTCAGCAGTTGAATATACAAGAGGATCTGACCTATGTTGAGAAGCCCGTCAGAATCTTAGAAGTCAAAGAAAGGACCACCAGGAGTTGAGTCATCCGCTTTTGCAAGGTCCAGTGGAGCAATCACCTCGTTGAGGAAGCTACATGGGAAAAAGAAGAGGAACTAAAAGCGCAACACCCAGAGCTATTCGAGGATTGATCCGAATCTCGAGGATGAGATTCTCTGTAAGGGGGATAGGATTGTAACATCCCAGGTATTAAAAATAAATAAAATAAGGAAATGAATTTTCAGGAATTTAAAGGAATTATTTAATTAAGGAAAAGACTAAAAGAACCCTATTAAAGACAAACAAGGGGAAATACTTCAAATTTTAACCTGAGAAATTTTTGGTGGGATCTAGAGGCCAAGAAATATTTTTAGGAATTTTTACAAAATTTTATCAACAATGATCCAACCTCTAAGCAGATAAATGATTTACTGGAATTATTTTAATTGAAAAATACATTTAAATCCCCTGATGGGACACAACCCCGAATTCACCCCGAGCCCTGCCCAGTCCAACCCCCGAGCCACTGCCATGTGGGACCAGCATGTCGGCGCCAACCTACCTCCCTCTCTCCCGCCCGCGTTCGCCTTGGCCCCACCTGTCGGCCTCGCTAGCACGCCCCTCAGCCTCTGACCGCCGGGGCCCGTCTGTCAGCCCCTTTCCTTTTTTGCTCGCCCGCTAACAGGTGGGACCCACCTATCGGATGCTTTGTCTTCGATGGAAGGGGATCCCCCCTTTCCTTTCCAGTGACCTCCTTCCTTTTTCCCACCGTCGGCCGCCCTTATCCGATGATCTAACCACGGATTCACCCCCCCCCCGACCACCGGCGATCGCATGCCATCAATAAACGATGCGTATTCTCGTTTAACGAAGCTTGGCCGAGAGTTTGGAAACCCTCACCGGAGTTTTTAAGGAACCCCTCGGGTTTCCTCCGATTCCCTTGCCAAAACGACGCCGGCGAGCCCCTATTTAACCCCCTTTCGAGCCACCGCACTCCGCCACAACGCTACAGCTCTAGCCAGTGCATTCCAGAGCGTCGCCACCCATTTTTCGGTTTTCACCACTGCTCCACCTCTGGATTGTCGCCGCCATCATCAACCCGTAGGCCTTCACCGTCTACCCTCACTGCCGATCACCGTCAGTCGCCTGTCGCCGCCATCTCCGGTATGGTCGAGACCCCCTTCCCTTCCTCTTTCCATTTTTTCCAATACCCAGGGCGTAGCCCCCTCGCCGTCACCGTCGCCGCCGCGCCCGACCCCGCCGGAGTCAGGGATGAAGGGGGTACTAGTCCCTTAGCGCGTGCCATGCCGGATTTTATCCTGGCCGCATGATCGTGATCTAAGCGCATAGATTAATCTCGGCCTTTGATCCATGCCGAAGGGGTATGGTGTGATACTGGTCGTCCAGATCCACTTAATCCCTCCCGCCTCGCCCTTGTCCGCCCGATCTGGATCCAACTGTCCAGCAACTCCGGTCCACGCGCACAGTGCACTGGTCCGTGGTGAGCCCGGCTCACCATGGACTAGAACCCATTTCCTGTTAAAATAAAATTCAGAAAACTGGTTAAACTTTGAAAATTCATAACTTGTTCAATTAAACTCCAAATTTCACCATTCAAATTTTGTTAAATCAGTCTTTTTATTATCTACATTTTGGTGCCATAAAAACAGTAGGTTTATTTTGCACAATATATTCTTATAAAATAAATAAATAAGATCTCTTTATGGACAAATTCATAACTCAATAAATAAATCAGGAAAACCCCTAAAAATTAACCCTTAATATTTTTCAACATAACTTCAGAATATTAAGGCTTAATTCCCCTTGTCTAAAACCATAAACTTGTATGTATATATTTTGTGGTATTTTTATTGTTTATTGAATGTTGTGTTTAATTTTTCGTATCGAGAAGACTACGAGACCGTTGAGGATCCGGAGTATTACCCCGAGGTTCCACCGTCTCCATTTGCTGAGCAAGGCAAGTCACAACCCCCATTTTGATCATAATTGAGCCCATGTTTTAAAAAGTTATCGCTATAACTCATAGGGTAATATTGCATTAGTCTAATCTCAAGCCCTAAATTATATTTATTAGATCCCCATCCTTGTGTGTAAACCCAAGCCATGCTTATTGAGCCTAAACTCCTTGTCACTCTACAATATTATATTAGCTAGTGTCCAATGTACCGACACAACTGCTATAGGATAAAAGAACGAGTCATAGATAGATGGATTCTTCTATATGTTTTTCCCCGTTATTCTCGTCTCTGGATTCTGTTGGAGTTGGCTAAGTTATAAGTATGGTGGGTTCCGGGTGCAAGCTCTAGAATTGGTTGGTCGCACCCAGGGCACTATAAGGACCAGTCTGTGGGATCTGTTGCAAAGCACTTCCGTACTAACCACAAGTCTAATGGGTAAGTCCTAATTGGAGGTATGGATCGTACCAACTTGAAGCACCATAGTGGAGGGGGCAAGGGGCAACCTATGGGTGACTTGTACCGATGAGGATCAAGGGGGGTATGGTGTTGGCTCGACGCGTCGGGGCACCATAGGAAACCCATAAGAGGGTGATTATCGAATTGGTGTGTTCCATATGGAAGGTTTTGGCACGAGTTCCCGTGGTATGGGTCATTACACTTTGGTGTATGGGATGAGTGCGTGCCTTGTGGGTACAGCGGTACACCTCTGATCAGAGTTTAAATCTTTTCGAAAAGTCGAGCCCACAGTCAAGGGCGGGTTGTGTGACTTCTCGCAGTTAGTTTACCATTATGTGAATGTTTGTGTTATTCATGGCATGTAAGGACTGTTGAGCGAGGGTGGGCTGACTGTACCCCTCGAGTTAGAAGATGATGCATACACATGTTTAAATTTCTGTACTAATAACTTGTTTACATTAACTGCTGTACAAATATGCGTTTTCGCAAAAGTAAGCCACTACCTCCCTTGTTATTACCTTGCATTATATTTGCATTCGATGGCTTGCTGAGTACGATTGTACTCACCCCCGTTATCTTACACCACCAGAGCCCATCTACTATGAGGAGGATGAAGGTCTGGAGTAGCGACCCAGTCAAGGCGACACTGGAAGGAGGCATTCATCTAGGACCCTTATTTTATTAGTTTCTCTTTACTTTAACACTTTTGTACTAATATGGTCTACGAACCATGGATGCTTGATGTATTGTACGTGGTCGTGTGATGAACGTCTTATTTTTATTGATTTTCTATGGAATTTCAATAAAAGTTCAGATTTATTAAATCTGGGCGTTACAAGCCTCATCTCCAAGAGGTGTCGAAGCTCCATCCCTGGTTGGAGCCATGCTGCTCCTCGAAGCATCTGCAAAATACAAGGTATTCATTAATTATTCCTTAAGATATTGTTGGCGCAGCTAAATTATTTCAAGAACTTCAAAGAATAAAGATCGGAGACCTACCTCCGTCCTGATTCTAAGGGAGGATTTCGGGGTCCCCTAGAAATTCATACATTCAGAGGTATTCTTCGAGTTCCTCCCCCGAGGTTTGTGCTGGAGTAACGGACGTCGAAGCCCTGGCCTCTGTTGCTACTACTCCGATCACTTGTGAGCTGGGATTTTTTGGCTCCGGTTCTTGGACCCTGGCAGATTCAGGATGGATCACCACCACCTCTTCCATAGTTTCCCGAGGGGGGTCCTCGGTCACAACCCGAGATTCATCTTCATCACTGTGCAGTATATAATCTTTGAGCTCTTTTCCCATGCGAACCTCCGAAGTTTCTTGTTCTTCAGACTCCTCCGAAGAAGAGATTCGAATGTCAAGTGAAGCCGGAGATGAGGAGGGTGAAGGAAGCTTGGTTTTCTTCATCGCCTTCTTCACAAGAGTCTTCACAGCCTTGGAGGTCCCAACGATAGCTTTCCTCCTCCGAGAGACTACTCTCGTTGAGTCGAAGTCTAGCAGAGGAAGAGCCTCCATCCCGAGCGCACTCCATACTCGGTTGGAGCGTTCCCAACTCCCAACCAGTTCAACCCTTCATTGCTTCTCCACAGCATCAGGGGCTCCGAGCACCTGTTCTGTAGCCCTTGCTATCTTCTCTTGAGCTAATGCCAATGGAGCCACTGAAATAAGGTAACAGTCTGTTAAGAATACTAGTTATTCTCTAACTAATCTCAATGCAGGAGGTATGAAGGTTTACCTAGGTTTCAAAGCTCTCCCTCCGAAGCGCTTTGAAATACAATAGGCCAGTCGGCCCTGAGAGGAGGTATCCGAAGGGCGATGAACTCTTCGTCCAAGTCCCGCATGCTCATGCGCTTGGCCACCGAAGACAACAACCCAAGCTGCGTTGAAAGCAGGCTTGGGTCTGGAGTCACCTCTTCTTCCCTCCGATACCATGTTTCCGGCAGGGGATAGGAAAGCTTCCTCGGCATAAAACCACCGATGTATCAAGTCCGATTACCATCGGTCATTGATTGCTTTCGCTGGAAAATTCATTACATGTTCTTTTCGGAGCTAAAAATTAACACTCCCGAAGGCCACTAACTATTTGGAGTCTCCGGTCCCATCTTGTGGCTTTGGTTGGCACGAAGCTTCATGGGTAGCCACAAATACTTCGGACCTCCCTTCACATCCTACAGCTCGGAGGGCCCATTCAGAGATAGTTAACCTTGCTATGGCATTCGGAGATAGTTGCGGCAAGGTAATGTGGAACATATCCAACACTTCGGCCAAGAAATCTATTGAAGGAAGGCCTAGTCCTACTTCAAAGAAAGCTTTGAAGACGACAACTTCTCCGCTCCTTGGCGCCAGGATCACTTCTTCTCTAGGAACCCGAGTCATCATTCTTGGACCCAGCTTCTCATTCACCACCTCCTCAATGGATTCCGCCGAACAAGTTGATCGCCCGAGAATGAACATTTGTTTCAGGGGATTCTTAGACGGTGGATGGAGTTCTCGCGGGTTCTTGGCCCAAGAACCCCCCCTCCCCCCCGGGGCTCCCGCCATCGTCACTGCTGCAGATGCAGACCAAGCTTGCCTCTGCGCCAGTGTCACCACCACCGTCGGCACTCTTCCGCTAGTCCTCACCATTGAAGGAATGCTCGAGAGTATTGAAGAGAGGTTAAGGATATAAATGTGGAAAAGCTTAAACACCGGAGCTCTGTAAAAGCTCTCCATCGCTATTCACTTTCCCCTTTTATAACCGCTATGTTTTCATTCAGCACGATTTGTATATGTTTTCACACTTGTAGATCCAAACCCCATCACTGACAGGTCGGACCAGAAGGTGAAAAAGTGTCAACTCGCGGTAAATTTTTGCGTCTGTTAATTTCTCAAAAGGCCTAACGGCTATTTTAGGAGTAACGGTCCACTTTCTTGCGATGCATTGCAATTGCAATGGTCCACTTTCTTGCAAAGTGTTGGACCGGAAACGGCGACCAGAGGGGGGGTGAATGGGAGCTTTTAAAATTTCGGGCTAAAAATTAGCCTTCGGTTTCAGTTCTGTCTTCTGCGGAACAGGCTTCGAACACTACCTTCGAAGGTCTGGTTCGGAGGTACTTCGACACCTTCGAACACAGGCTTCGCAGGAACAAAAGTTCGAAGCCAAGAAGACTTCGCTCCACTTACAACCCTCGAAAATCTACTCTGCTAAGTCAGTGCAGGCTCCGCACCCGAGGTGCTTCGAGCAGACTTCACACTTCACCCTTCGCAAGAGTGGACAGCCCTCTGAGGACTTCGACCTAGTACTTGGCGACAGCAACTGGTGCTGGGCTTCGTACGCGAAGGTCTACAAAAACACAAAACGGACTACGCTAAGGGCTTCGACACAAGAAGCACTACGGGAAACGATCAGGGCTTCGCTAGTAAGCAGCGAGGTCTTGCCTCGTGTTACACAGAGCGACAGCACACTGAAAAACACACTTCGCGAGAAAAACACCCTTCGCCAAGACAGGCTTCGGTGCACTACTACAGGCGAGGTATGTAACGCGAGCTCAAGCAAAAAGCACAGAATGCAGGGCTTCGCCGCTTGAACAAGGAACACAAAATATATTGAACTCTGGATGAAACCAGCGAGGTCTGTGTGTACAGGAGCTCAACAGTAAATGCTGAAAGTGTTAAATGTTACCTACCGAGCCCCCATATTTATAGCCCACAGTTCACCCAAAGGAATTGACTACACTACCCCTAGGGTTTACATTCATTTTGTCTCTACAGAACTAAGGGGTACAAAAGGTAGTCCACCTTTATTCTGGAGGCTTCTCTGTCAGCTTTGCAGAGGGGACAGTGTCAGCCTTTTACAGAACAGACAGTGTCAGCCTTTGCAGTCTTTGACTTTCTGCAGCCTCCCATAGCACGCGAGGGTGCGGTAGCTTCGGTGAGAAGCCTTGAGCCTGGTGGCCTTCGCTTCACCGAAGTCAGTCTCCGATACACTGACGGTTTTGAGCCGAAGCCGTCAAAGCTCCTTGGGCCTTCGCACCAACACCTCCGGAGTGGACCACCACGGCTTCGCAGCTTCACCCAGCTCGAACTCCGTCAGTCCGTGTACCGAAGCCATGTAGGCCGAAGTACCTCAAGTCAACCTTCCTCCGGAGCTAGCCTCGCTCCGAAGCCTTTCATACTCCGAAGCCCCATCTTCGGAGTACCACCCTTCGAAGTCCCTCCTTCGTCCAAGGCCTTCGCATGAAGCATTCCATGAGCACTTCGTCGCAGTGTCTCACTCCGAGCACACTCCTCGACGAGCCTCACCCGGACCATGCCTTCGATGCGCCTCGACTTCTGAGACCTTCGTCGGGTACCTTCGAGTGTCTCCCTCCGGAGCACACTTCGAATTCCATGCCTCCGCAGAGGACTTTTTCCACCAACTCCGAAGTCACTCTATTCGGAGTACCTTCGAAGTGCCTCACCTCCGAGGACTTGTCTCGGAGCACCTTCAGCCGGAGCCACGCTCCGCACTCTCTGCCTTCACCTGGCGCGCCTCGACCCGAGGACCGACCCGGACCACCTTCGCAGCCACCGTGACGGAGCTCCCTGCTCCCCTGGCATCAAGCCTCCCGCTTGACCCAGGTTCACCTGGCTCGAACCTTGTCCGTCGCCTCCGAAGTCCCTGCGCACCACAGACAGGCAAACAAGTGTATCCAGTACTCCGGAGACCTCTCCGGGTTAGCAATCTCCGGTACACACTCCGGTGTACCGCCCAAAGTACCGAAGCCTTCGGTACGAACCCAGTCATCGCGTACTGTCGGACCCCTCCGACGAGCACACTCCGCTGCAACAGCTACAGCAAGCAAACACCGAACACCCTTCGGTGAAACCACCTCCGGACACACTTCGGAGGTAACACCTCCGAACAGCCCTCCGGATGTACCCTTCGAACAGAGGGTAAAAGACTGTCAATCACTCATCACAAACACCAAAACCACCCTTGGTTTCTCAATCTCCCCCTTGATGAGTGCATTGACAACCAACTTTAAATCCAAGAAAAATAAAAAAACATTTCAGCACACAAGTGACCATAAAAACTCAGAAAAGAGCCAAAGCATGTCACTTGATAAAAGAATTTTTCTCCCTCTTTGTAAAAGAGTAAAAAGCCCCTTCGACAAAACTCCCCCTTTGATAAAACTCCCCCTGAGTTAAGCAAAACTTTTCTCCCCCTTAGAAATTATGCCTTCTTGCGGCAGAGAACATAGCAAATCTCTCCCCCTTTGGCAATGCAAGCATCAAGGAGCATTCAAAAAATGCAAAGCTTCGAAATGAGTAGAATTGCAAAGACATATAATGCAAAAATATGCCAATATTAACACCAATGATCATGTGCTCAGCTCAATTTAACAATCTGTGAAACAAGATGATGGCATGTGATTTTGTCATTTTGAAGTAAAAAGCATCACCACTTTAATCACAGCAGCTAGACATGAGAAGGCAAGGACTGCGCAAAGCTAACAAATTCTACCTTAGACAGACAAGTCTTGTTCAAAAGGAGCTGTGAAAGCAAACTTGATGATCAATTAATTTTGTTGTTCTTTTTCTTAATGCCAGGGGTTATTTGTTTGTCCACCTTATACTTTCCAATCAGGCCAAGCCTAGGCATGAAAGCCATCTGAAGCTTAAGGCGGTGATTTTGGCATACATTACACTATCCCAGTTCAGACCAAGGTGCAATGGTAAGCAGTCTAGAATAGAGTAGTGCGACAAACAAACCCTCCTGGATCTTTTCATTGAAACCAGCAAATCATGGATTTTTGATTTTGATTCAGATGAAATAAATATTTTGATGAATATCCATGAAAAAGAACACGGTTTTTCAAGTTGCAAATTTTAGCATCCAAGGAACAGTGTCTTGCTGTCAAGTAGATAAAAGATAGCTAAAAGCAGTCCTGCTTAAATATGCTAGATACAAGATGGTGCAGTGAGCAAGTTTTGATTTTTGAAATAAAACATCATGCACAAGCAATGTTCCAGACATATTAAATAGAGCTGAGCTGACAGGAGTTCTTGAACTAAAAGCAGGCATATAATAGCAAAAGATGTAAATGCAATTCCACACATAATGAGCATATGCAAGACAATTAAAATCAGCTCCCCCTCACAAAATGCCGTAGGGATGACAAATACCAAGTTCCCCACGCAAGTAAGCAAATCGAGAGGCATCGAGGGGTTTTGTAAAAATGTCGGCAAGCTGGTGTTGGGTATCAACATATTGAAGTTCAATATCACCCTTCTCATTGTGATCTCTGAGAAAATGATACCGTACATCAATGTGTTTGGTTCTGGAGTGCTGAACCGGGTTGTTTGCAATACAAATAGCACTAGTGTTATCACAGAGAAGTGGAGCACTCTTATAGTCTAACCCGAAATCCCGCAAAGTGGAAACCATCCACAAAATCTGAGAGCAACAGCTAGCTGCAGCAACATATTCGGCCTCAGCCGTTGATTGTGCAACACTAGACTGTTTGCGGGAAGACCAGCAAACCAGAGACGTACCCAGAAAATGACAAGTACCAGAGGTACTCTTCCTATCAATTCTACACCCAGCAAAATCCGCATCTGAATAACCTCGAAGACATAAAGAAGAAGACGCTGAATACCATATGCCAAATTCAAGGGTGTGTTTGAGATACCTTAAGATGCGCTTAACCGCTTGGCGGTGCGAAGCTCGTGGTGAAGCCTGAAAACGAGCGCACAGACACACTGCGAAGTGTATGTCCGGCCTCGTGGCAGTCAAGTAGAGGAGGGAGCCGATCATGCTCCGGAACTCCTTCTGATCTACGGCTTCTCCATCTTCGTCAGGGTCCAATGCTACAGATGTAGCCATTGGAGTGGCGAGGGGCTTCGCATCGGACATGTCGAATTTTTTGAGCAGGTCCTTGGTGTACTTTGTTTGGTGGACAAAAGTACCTTGTTTGCTTTGCTTGATTTGCAAACCAAGGAAAAAGGTGAGTTCACCCATCATTGACATTTCAAACTCCCTGCTCATGGTATCTGCAAACTCGGCAACCAAAGCATGAGAAGAGCCACCAAAGATGATATCATCCACATAAATCTGCACTAGGAGGAAATCTTTGCCATGCTTGAGAGTAAACAGTGTTTTATCAACAGAGCCCATCAAATACCCTCGCTCAAGCAGAAAAGACTTAAGTCTATCATACCACGCCCGAGGGGCCTGCTTGAGTCCATAAAGAGCCTTATGAAGTTTAAGGACTTTATGTGGGTACTTGGGGTTTTCAAAACCAGGGGGTTGTTTTACATAAACATCTTCACCTATGAAGCCATTAAGAAAAGCACTTTTGACATCCATTTGATAGAGTTTGAATCCCCGGGATGTCGCAAAGGCAAGCAAAATCCTAATGGCCTCAAGGCGAGCAACAGGAGCAAAAGTTTCAGTAAAATCAACCCCTTCTAGTTGAGAAAAGCCCTGAGCTACAAGTCTAGCCTTGTTTCTGACTATAGTCCCATCCTCCCCTTGTTTATTTTTGAAAATCCATTTTGTTCCAATGAAATGAACATTCGGTGGAGGATCAACTAAAGTCCAGACTTGGTTTCTCTCAAAATTTTCAAGTTCCTCATGCATGGCATTGATCCAACTAGAATCAGAAAGTGCATGACTAACATCTTAAGGCTCGAAAGAGGCAACAAAAGCAGCATTAGTGAAATGGGCATGAGAACGTGTTACCCTTTGATCAAGCTCACCAATGATCTGCTCGGGAGGGTGCATCCTTTGAACATGATGTGGAGCCTCGCGGCGGGATGCAGTCTCCCCCTCAACTTGTGCGTTGGAGTGGTCCAAGATGACCGATGTTGAGGTAGTCGCTTCGGGACCTCGTGCCGAAGTAGTTGAAGCGGGGTCAGCTTCGGGGGTTGACGTTGAGGGTAGTAGGGGTTCATCCTCGAATTCTCCGGGATCTTCGTCTTCGAATAAGGTCTGTTCCATGTCGTGTTCATTTGCCTGTTCAAAAGCAGAACTAACAGAGGGGGTTGATTCATCAAATGTCACATCACATGACTCGATGACAGTGTTAGTTTCCAAGTTATAAACACGATAGGAATGACCATGAGTAGTATAACCCAAAAAGATCCCGTCAGAAGATCGCGACTCAAATTTATCCAAGTTACCACGTTTTAGGATAAAACAGCGACAGCCAAAAACTCGAAGATGAGTAACCTTGGGCTGTCTCCCAAAACGCAGCTCATAAGATGTCAAATTTAAAATTGAGCGCAAGAAGATTCGGTTTGAGATGTAACAAGCAGTGTTCATGGCCTCAGCCCAGAATTTTCTAGGAGTCCTATGCTCATCAAGCATCGTCCTAGCCATCTCAACCAAAGTGCGGTTCTTCCTCTCAACAACACCGTTCTGTTGAGGAACCCGCGGAGCAGAGAATTGATGTTCTATGCCATGCTCCATGCAAAAGTCAACAAAGAGACTATTTTTGAACTCGGTGCCATTATCGCTTCGAATGAATTTTAATGCACCAGGGAGTTCAGTGAAAAGTCTCAAAGCCAAGCTCCGAAAGTGTGAAAACACTTCATCCTTGCTGGCAAGAAAGAAGACCCAAGAGTAGCGAGAGAAATCATCGACAATTACTAGAACATACCACTTCCCGCCTAAAGAACAAACCCGAGAAGGACCTACAGTGTCCATATGGAGAAGTTCTCCGGGTTGTTCAGTCATCACTGTGGTGACTGGCGAATGCGAAGCGGCAATCATTTTTCCATGTCGACAAGGAGCGCAAACTAAATTCTTCTCAAACTTGAGCTTGGGCAATCCTCGGATCAGACCTAGGGCGCTCAGACGAGCGAGCAATTCAAAGCTCATATGCCCTAGTCTCCTATGCCACTTCCAAAGCTTAGAAGTCGAATGTGCAACAAGACAATGAGAAGAACCAGATGACTCTGAAAAATCAGCTCCAAAGACTCTCCCAACTCTAAAGATCTTACACACCACAGCACCATCAGAATTGAGCACTTGTGAAGTATCGCGATGAAATCGCACTTCGAAGCCCTCATCAAGCAACTGAGATACAGACAGCAAATTGTATCCCAGGTTTTCAACCAAAGCAACATCTTTGAGAGTGAAGTTCGAATTAATTCTTACCACACCTTTACCTTTCACTCTACTCCTTCGATTGTTTCCGAAGGTGATATGTTCCCTTTGCTTGGTTGTGGTGAGGCTGGAGAACCATGCTGCATCTCCGGTCATGTGGCGCGAACAACCGGAGTCCATGATCCACGTGCCCTCCAAGCCTCGACCTGTCGCCTACACATGATGAGAACGTCTCGATCGCTCAGTGCTGGGGTGAGTAAAATAATGACGGGGCATCCAACACTGAGTGACACGAGTAGTAGGCACAGTAAAAGCAGACGGTCTACGCACATAATAGTCAGAATGATGCAAAGTGCGAGGTCTACCTACATGCAAAGAACGCAAAGCATGTCGAGGTCTCCTACTCTGACGAGGTACAAAGATACTCGCCCGAGGTCTACCACCATATGGAACATGGTGAACACCTCGAGGAGCAAAACCTCTCCGAGAAGCACGAGGGGCCTCGAAAACAGGACGGGAGTAGAACTCAGACTCATGCATACCTAAAGATGGGTAATGCATGTCCTGGTAACTCATCGCCTGAGCACGTCGCTCATCCTTGATGCGACGGAAACAGAAACCAATCAAATGACCCGCCCGCTGACAATAAGAACAGTGAAACACTCTCCTGGGGGCACTCTTATGGGTCACAGGAGCAACTCTCACAGGCTCTTTGGGTTTCTTCTGAGTGGTTTTCTTGGGAGGATTTTTCTTGACAGGAGGTGTGGTTTTCTTTGGTGGATGGGTAGGCTTTTTGGCTGATGGGGTGTCCAACAGAGCTCTCTCTTTCTCTAGGGTGGTGGGAGAGGTAAAAACAGTTTTGGTTTTACTATCTGAAGGTATCCTCTCAAAACCCAAACCTAGAGCTATCCCTGCTCTGTCAGCACACAACTTGGTCTTGGCCAAGAGTAAATCCATCCTACCCTTCCCCTCAGTGCATTTATTTACCACAGAAAGAAGGTATTCATTTTCTGACATGAGGTTCTCAGCTCGCTCTCTAACAGTGCCTAGCTGGTCCTTAAGGGTAATGCATGTGTCACACACAGGCTGCACATCCTTAGAACTACCGGCCCTCTCCAATCTAGCCTCCAAATCATGAACATGCTTATCACGTAAATTAATGCTATCGCGTAATAAAGAGCAGTTCATGCAATCAATAACATCATGAGGTCTAGAATCCACCTCCAAAAGCTGCTTCTGTGCAGTCTCAAGCTCAGAAAGAGTTTGAGCATGAACAGAACGCAACTGAGCAAGCTCACTCATGACAACAGAACATGATTCACATTCAGCATCATCAAACTTAGACTTAAGCATGGCATATTCAGTAGAAATATTTTCTAGCCTAAGTCTAAGGTCTTTTCTTTCTCTAGCGGCTTGCACAAGTAATCTATCCTGACCAAGCACTACTTCATTCAGTTCATCTAATTTAATTAGTAGCTGGTCAGATGATAGGTTTACCTCAGATGAGTCAAGCTCATCGCCGCTGTGATCGCTGTCGGCCATGAAGCAAAGGCCGGTGAAGTCACGTCCCTTCTTGTCCTTCTTGTCCTCCTTCTTTGGGGACTCCTCCTCTTCAGAGCTCGACTCCTCAGTTGAGGATGTGTCGATGTTGCTGAGAGCAGCAACAAAGGCTCTGGAAGCGGCCTTGGCTACTTTCTTTGCCATCTTGCCGCGCTTGCCCTTCCCAAAGGGCTTCCTCTCCTTTTTGTGGTATTTGGGGCGGTCACTCTCATCTCTCTTCTTGATCTTGGGGCAATTGGCCTTAATATGAGAGGTGTCGCCACATTCATAGCAACCACTAAAACCACTTATCCTCTGATCCCGTCTCTCATGATGAAAGCGGGTGAACCTCCGGGCAATGAGAGCAAGCTCATCATCAGCTAGAGTGTCCACCTGCTCCTTTGTGACGGAGACCAGGGAGGACAAAGCAAAACCATCTGCAAGAACACATGTGCCTGATGTGCTTGGTTCTGCAGTGGTGCCACGGCTAGTGCTAGAAACCAATGCCAATGGCTGTGGCAAAGAGCTTCTGTGCACAGCAAGAGATGCCTTAGCAATCTCTGTGGACTTCAGCTTGCTAAAGAGTTCATCACAGGTCAATGTGTCATAGCATGTGGACTCCTCAATGCTGGATATCTTCACTTCCCATATGCTACGGTCAAGAGCATAGAGAAGCTTGATAGCCCTATCATGATCACTGTAAGCAAGCGTCCCGTTGGACCGCAAGTTACTCACTATCGCGTCAAAGCGAGAAAACATGGCATCTATAGATTCACCAGGTGCCTGCACAAATAGCTGATATTGTTGATTGTAGGTGCTTTGGCGCCTGGCCTTAATCTGAGCAGAGCCCTCATGAAAGACAGTGAGTATTGTCCAAATCTCCCTAGCAGTCCTAAGGTGCTGCACCCTATCAAACTCACTCCGACTCAAACCAATGAACAGTATGTTCCTTGCCTTCGAGTTGGCAATATACTGATCTTTTTCAGTTTGAGTGGTGCGGGTATCAGGGATGGAGTATTGTGAGTCCACAATCTCCCAAATTGCATTTCCTTGGCTTAACAAGTAAGCCTCCATGCGCACCTTCCAGTATGCGAAATCTGTCCCATCGAACAGAGGAATTTTACTGCCTCTATCCATGTCGCCAACAGATCACAAAACCGGTTAAGGTCAACTGGTGATCTTAACCAGCTCTGATACCAATTGTTGGACCGGAAACGGCGACCAGAGGGGGGGTGAATGGGAGCTTTTAAAATTTCGGGCTAAAAATTAGCCTTCGGTTTCAGTTCTGTCTTCTGCGGAACAGGCTTCGAACACTACCTTCGAAGGTCTGGTTCGGAGGTACTTCGACACCTTCGAACATAGGCTTCGCAGGAACAAAAGTTCGAAGCCAAGAAGACTTCGCTCCACTTACAACCCTCGAAAATCTACTCTGCTAAGTCAGTGCAGGCTCCGCACCCGAGGTGCTTCGAGCAGACTTCGCACTTCACCCTTCGCAAGAGTGGACAGCCCTCTGAGGACTTCGACCTAGTACTTGGCGACAGCAACTGGTGCTGGGCTTCGTACGCGAAGGTCTACAAGCACACAAAACGGACTACGCTAAGGGCTTCGACACAAGAAGCACTACGGGAAACGATCAGGGCTTCGCTAGTAAGCAGCGAGGTCTTGCCTCGTGTTACACAGAGCGACAGCACACTGAAAACACACTTCGCGAGAAAAACACCCTTCGCCAAGACAGGCTTCGGTGCACTACTACAGGCGAGGTATGTAACGCGAGCTCAAGCAAAAAGCACAGAATGCAGGGCTTCGCCGCTTGAACAAGGAACACAAAATATATTGAACTCTGGATGAAACCAGCGAGGTCTGTGTGTACAGGAGCTCAACAGTAAATGCTGAAAGTGTTAAATGTTACCTACCGAGCCCCCATATTTATAGCCCACAGTTCACCCAAAGGAATTGACTACACTACCCCTAGGGTTTACATTCATTTTGTCTCTACAGAACTAAGGGGTACAAAAGGTAGTCCACCTTTATTCTGGAGGCTTCTCTGTCAGCTTTGCAGAGGGGACAGTGTCAGCCTTTTATAGAACAGACAGTGTCAACCTTTGCAGTCTTTGACTTTCTGCAGCCTCCCATCGCACGCGAGGGTGCGGTAGCTTCGGTGAGAAGCCTTGAGCCTGGTGGCCTTCGCTTCACCGAAGTCAGTCTCTGATACATTGACGGTTTTGAGCCGAAGCCGTCAAAGCTCCTTGGGCCTTCGCACCAACACCTCCGGAGTGGACCACCACGGCTTCGCAGCTTCACCCAGCTCGAACTCCGTCAGTCCGTGTACCGAAGCCATGTAGGCCGAAGTACCTCAAGTCAACCTTCCTCCGGAGCTAGCCTCGCTCCGAAGCCTTTCATACTCCGAAGCCCCATCTTCGGAGTACCACCCTTCGAAGTCCCTCCTTCGTCCAAGGCCTTCGCATGAAGCATTCCATGAGCACTTCGTCGCAGTGTCTCACTCCGAGCACACTCCTCGACGAGCCTCACCCGGACCATGCCTTCGATGCGCCTCGACTTCTGAGACCTTCGTCGGGTACCTTCGAGTGTCTCCCTCCGGAGCACACTTCGAATTCCATGCCTCCGCAGAGGACTTTTTCCACCAACTCCGAAGTCACTCTATTCGGAGTACCTTCGAAGTGCCTCACCTCCGAGGACTTGTCTCGGAGCACCTTCAGCCGGAGCCACGCTCCGCACTCTCTGCCTTCACCTGGCGCGCCTCGACCCAAGGACCGACCCGGACCACCTTCGCAGCCACCGTGACGGAGCTCCCTGCTCCCCTGGCATCAAGCCTCCCGTTTGACCCATGTTCACCTGGCTCGAACCTTGTCCGTCGCCTCCGAAGTCCCTGCGCACCACAGACAGGCAAACAAGTGTATCCAGTACTCCGGAGACCTCTCCGGGTTAGCAATCTCCAGTACACACTCCGGTGTACCGCCCAAAGTACCGAAGCCTTCGGTACGAACCCAGTCATCGCGTACTGTCGGACCCCTCCGACGAGCACACTCCGCTGCAACAGCTGCAGCAAGCAAACACCGAACACCCTTCGGTGAAACCACCTCCGGACACCCTTCGGAGGTAACACCTCCGAACAGCCCTCCGGAGGTACCCTTCGAACAGAGGGTAAAAGACTGTCAATCACTCATCACAAACACCAAAACCACCCTTGGTTTCTCACAAAGCTTTCACACGGAGATTCAATCTTGAAGCTTAGATTCGATATATCTTCGACGTTGAGGACGCTTCAAACGGTTATAATACCTAGAATTTTTCTTATGTCGCTGAGAATGAAAATATTTCTTGCATATACTACTCTCCTTGCTATACAGGCTATTCGAAAAAGCGTATTCAAGGGGCTACTATTGGGGGAAAATACTTCATCCTCATGATCTGCAAGATTCTAAGATAATGGAATGACATAACCTTGAAGCCCAAGACTTGTCTCCGGATTGAATGAATTGAAGACGGAGGGTCCATCCAGGCTCCGATCTGAAGGGACCCTCCGAAAGGCTTCACCTCTGAAGTGGAAAACAACCAAAAGGATGGGACGTCTACTTTATCGACATCCTTCGAGTATATTTTACCATAACAACCCTATTCAGGATACCAAAATAGTTTCCACTATGTCGGTTGTAATTGAGGGATAAAAAGGTCCTTTCCCTAGAGATTTTCCCTATAAATACCCCCTCCTTGCCCTGTAATAGGCATCGAATATACAGATATTCAATACACCACTTCGAACTACTTTGAGCTATTGTCCTATTTGGTGGCTTGATTTAGTCCACATCCACAAACACTTCGTTTATCAGTTCTTAACTTTATAGAACCTGTTAGCGTAATACGTTGCGCCAACAATACTGTTTACTAGCCCGAGTAGGAGTGAATTTGATCGAGTCCAGCAAATTAAATCTGCTAGGGAAATTTGCGCCACACTCACTATTTTTCATGAGGGCTCTACATAGATCAAGGCTAGGTGCTAGAGCACATACAATCCACAGTATCAGTTGTTTGTGCAAGGCCCTGGTGAATCTATAGATGCCATGTTTTCTCGCTTTGATGCAATAGTGGGTAACTTGCACTCCACAGGCACACTTACTTATTCTGACCACAATAGGGCTATCAAACTTCTCTATGCTCTTGATCGTAGCATATGGGAGGTGAGGATATCTACTATTGAGGAGTCCACAGGTTATGACACATTAACCTGTGATGAGCTCTTT